>CM044448.1:42246324-42264606 GCA_024363595.1 Xenopus borealis
CTAAATGACATTTGCACACTGGAGAGTCACATTAATGTCTGAACTCCGATGCATTACAATATTTTGTGTGTGAGCGATGGTTGTTTGTGCTCATGTGCTGATTAGGGATGCACCGAATCCAATTTTTGAGATTTGGGCAAATTCTTCTTGAAAGATTCGACTGAATACCGAACTGAATCCTAATTTGCATATGCAAATTATGGACATGAAAGGAAAAAGTAGGAAAAATGTTTTATTGTGGAGTTCCCTTTCCACACCTAGTTTATATATAGAAATAAGGATTTGGATTCGGTTTGGCCATGCACAAGGATTCGGCCGTATCCTGCTTAAGAAAGCTGAATCCTGAATTCAGTGCATCCCGAGTGCTGATGGGTCTCAGCAATTATCTTTTATTCTCCCTCCCCCCCATGCTCCCTTTGATTAGGGGCAGAACATTTGCTGCAGCCAAACAGATGGGGTAATTTTATCAAAGAGTGAAGTCTAAGATTGCCACGGACCTCTAGAGTGAAATTCCACCACTTTCCATTCATTACCGTGGCATTTTTAAAGGCGTTTTTATCAAATGGTGAACTTTCACTTTCACCCATTGATAAACACATCAGGCTTCACTCTTTGATAAAAACACCCTATTAACATGTATTTCTATAGCGCCAACTTGTTGCGTAGCGCTGACTCTCCAACCTAATCAGCACGTTTGTGTGCCCTTATTTTCCCTGCCACAACCCTGAAAAAAGGACCCCAGTCTCATACTATTAAATGCTGTTGCTGGTTCCTATGGATCTGTGTTCTCCTTGGTGGACTTGTGCCAAGTATCTCTCGCAGGAATAAGCAGGCTGGGCAATTATACAGACACCTTGTTACTGTTACTACTGTAGATACTGTGCTACAAAAAGCAAGAATTCTGCCACAATTCCACAATTCTTTGGCCACCGGGGGTGTTTTTTTATAATAGTGTGGATGAGGGTTAATATTACCCCAGCAGAGGTAGTAATTATTGATGGAGGATGGGGCAAGTGGTGGATTCAAGCCATATTGTCGGACTTGATTTGCAGATAAATCACTAATGGAAGGGTTTGCCGGTGGCGATAGGAGGGCTGGTTGCTTCAACAGATTAAAGAAGGCCAGGCAGAAATGAAAAAATAATTACACTCTGGATTAGGACTGTAAATGTTGTTATTACCATGAAAGAAAATTACTTTTTTAAATCTGATTATGCTGGCAGAGATGCACTCCAGGCCGCTGCTGAACTCAGCCTGAAAATATGGACAGGCATTAAATTATGCATTAAATTATTGCACCGACCTTCTATCTAGTCTAGACTCCCCAGTCAGTCTCTCAGTAAATCTTATACTACAGCTTCCAGCACCCACTGACTGGGAAGGACTGTCATACTTGGACATACTCCCGCAGCATGCCATTACATTTTTGGAGGTTTCTCTGACCCTGCCATAACCTAGACTTCCCTGAGCCTCTCTTTTTCGCTCGGAATAAGCAGAAGGGAGGTTACATTTTAACAAGAGAAAATGGTTTGTTATAATGAGAGCTGGGTAGTAATGGCAGAAAAATTAGACAGCTTCAAGGAAGTGTCCATGTCTTTTAAGTAACTGGAAAATATACAAGTACTTGTAGCACTTCATCAATAGAGAGACATGCAGTTAAAGATCTTAAGTTGTAACAGGTCAACATTTAAATATACCCCTGCTGGAGCCAAGTGAGGTGCTCTGCCTGTCTTCAACTGAGGCTCAACCTGTTACACGCCTTGGGGGCCAGGAGTTGGACAACCCATGGGTCTGTGAAAACCATAACTGATCACTCTCTCACAGTACCTTGAGCTGGATCTAACCAGAGCAGCCTGTTCTCAAATGGCTGATTGGTCATTGGTAGCCCCTATGTGCATTGTCAACCTACATTGAGGCTCTGTTTGGCAGTACACCTGGTTTTTATAAGACCAAAACTTGCCTCCAAGCCTGGAATTCAAAAATAAGCTCTTGCTTTGAGGCCACTGGGAGCAACATCCAAGGGGTTGGAGAACAACATGTTGCTCATGAGCTACTGGTTGGGGATCACTTCTGTGCTATTCTAAGCGACACATGGTGCTATTTGGGGGAGATTAGTCACCTGGCGACAAATCTCCTCTTCCTTGGGCGACTAATCTCCCCGAAATGCCTCCCCACCTGAATTGGCGTTGGGATGGCACAGAGCGGCTAATGAGACAACTTCGGGCGACTTAGGAAAACGAATCGTACCGAGTGCCATCCCACCAGAAATTTTCATTCTTGCGGGCAAAGAAGAAATTCGGGGGAATTAGTCGCCCCAAAGAAGAGGAGATTTGTTGCCGGGCAACTTATCTCCCCAAATTGCAGCATATGTCTCTGCCCTAAGACATTTTGCTGTTTTTGTTTTTTGGTCAGTGATCCCTGTTTGAAAGCTGTAAGGGTCAAAACAGGAAAGCAAATAATTGCAAAATCTTTTAAAAACGGAGACCATTTGACAGGTTACTAAGAATTTTCCATTTTATAACATACTAATAGTTAACTTAAAATTGAAATTCGTAAAATGCAAAGTTGAACTTTCACTTTGTGCTTTATACAGTGAAGCTTTTTGCTCACCCACAGCCTCCAGATCCATATTGCTCTCTGCTCATTTGGCCTGCAGGGGGGCTGCTGTATTAATGGCAGCCTGTGGTGCAGTGGATTCCCGTGCCCTTACAGCTGCCTTTCCACAGAATCATGTTTGTTGGCACAATATAAACGGCTGCCATTGTGCTGACATAGTTTACTCAGTGTGACAGGATTTATTGCCCCTATTAAGGAAAGCAGGATCTGCACTTTATTCCATGCACTTTATTCCATGGGAGAATTGAGTCCGACACACAGATCAGGGACTGCAGCAAGCGGTCTTTTCCCTAAATAGGCCACGCGGTCAACCTGTGCCATGATGTACTGTGGCACTGATCCAGCAGGGCATTCCCATCATCTAATGTGTGGGGGAGTTGCATTCAGTGATTCCAATTTCACAGATTATGGACACATTCAGTGCTGTTTTGCTTCTTCTCAGCAAGGCATCCTATCTCTTCCTCTCTCCTAGATAAGTCAAGGATACTGCAGCCTCCAGTTCTGTGAGTAAATGAGCCTTTCAGATTGGGTTAGAATCAGGGTTACTAAAGTTTCGGGATAGAGTTTATCACTAGAATCCCTGCTGTAAAGCAAGACAGGACTGCTGTTTTTGACACAGAGGAAGTAATGGCATGTGTGCAGGTCTGAACTGGGGGTCAAAATAGGCCCTGGCGTTCCAAGTACACAGAGGCCCGAACATCTCCCCACAAGCCCACTAAATAGTGACTGTCTGTGGCAACTTACAGCAGCCCCTCTCGCATTTGCCAGAAATCACAGATTGCCAATCTGGGCCTGCATGGGAATACCAGGAAATACGCTCCCCTGTGCAGACACATCTGTATACTTTGCACACTCTGCTTTGGCTCACAGAACCCACAGATTGGCAGTCCTAGCCTGCATGTAAGTACCAGGAAATACACACCCTGTGCAGACACTCCCATGTATGCTTTGCACACTCTGCTTTGGCTGATTTGGTGAACCACAAAAAGGTTGACCTGTTTTCATAACATAACCATGGGGGGGGGGATTGTTGGAGGACTGGCTGAGAATTTGGTTTACAAAACAAGATGTTGAGGCAGGGGTGGCTAGTCTTAGCTAGGGTTGCCTCCTGGCCGGTATTTTACCGGCCTGTCCAGTAAAAATGTTGCTTGATGCAAATGTTATGTTTAGGGAAAAACCATAAAAATATAGGAAGATCAGTATTTTTTTCCAGTAAAAGTGGCAACCCTAGTCTTAGCCCACATGTTCATCTGTGGGTTTAAAGTATATGTCTGTTATTGACCTACTTACTGCCTAGTTGCCTGCCTCAAGGACTCTATGGGTTTCCTAAAGATGACCCCAAAGAATGTCACCTATATGGCCGCCTGGCACCATTATACAGTGCAACCTCTCTCCGCTATTCATCAAGATACCTGGAACCATTGTACAACGCAGCCCCTTTTCACCATATGGCTGCTAACCTGTTGATAATGGCTGGCTTCCAGATAGTAGCTATGAATAATTAAGGTCAATGTGTGTTACACAAGTTTCTGAAATAATGGAACAAGCCTCCTGGCCTGGGCAAGGTGCCAGTCATCTCCTCCTCTAGGCTCCATTTCATAATGAGCTTCCACCAGTAACAAGCACTTTGGCTGGTCTCAGCTGGGCAGCTAAGTGCTAATTAAAGGGCACCCACCCCACCCACTTCATTTTACTTGCACCTTCTCTCCTGCTATTGTTTCCTATCATCGGGCACATTATTATTGTAATGAACTTGCATTTTGCCTGAAAGGAATGAACAAATATTTACAGAGCTCAGTGCTCAGGATTCCACATGTCACGTTTGTTTTCAGGTGGCTGAATGAGTCTTTTCGGCTGTTGTAGTGACCTGCACCACTTCCTATGCCCTATGAGCAGGCATTTATAGGGAGCTGTTTGTTGTGAGATGAGTTCAGGCTTTGTACTGAAGATAACAAGGGCTCTGTTATTTTACTTAGTTGCTATGGAAGGAAAAGCCACCCTGTCTGATGCCTCGCAGCTGGCGACACCAACATGTCTGTGATTAGAAGCACCAGGTCAGCGGCTGGCAGACATTGAGTCATTATCTTGAGTGGCAGAGATGCTGCTTAGCGCCAAGTATGCCATCCAATCATCCTCTTATAAATCATTCCCACAGCGGAATTCACTTGTACTCTTCCTAGGAGGAATCTCATTCGCTTAATTATGGGTCCTTCCCTTCTGCTTTCCAATTTCAAGGGTTGGGTTTGTGGAAATCCTGCTCCAATATAGTGCAATTATCCAGAAAGCGATTAATAAGCCAGCAGAACAGACACAGCGAAAAGCTTATCCTATAAGGCCAAAACAATCAGTAGGTTGGGGTAGTGCAAGACTCACACACTCATACTTTTAGAGGTGTGTAATTGCACTGCAGTGGCTGCCTTCCCATTCTAGCACTGCATAGCATGCAAGGCTCATACCCAGGTCTGAGATGTCATTGCTTTGCACAACTACACAAGCAATCAGCCAACTTTACACGCTTTAATTTGATTGCAGACTGGATATTTACAAATAGAACACAAAACCGTGCAGGTGTAGACCCTATAAATAGGGTGTATTTTTTCAGACTAATTTGCCCCGAGTCACTTGTTGTTGACTCCATAATTAAACAACTCAGTGCAGTTACAGATAGGTCTGAAATGGAAACATTTCACTGTAGTCTTTCTGGCAGGTGCAAACCTGTTGTATTATTATGGGCAGTGACAAGGGGAGACCCAGCGACTAAACCTGAAATACCAGTTGTGCTGTAATAAACAACTGTGTGATTCCCTGTCTGATCCTTTTAATTCTGAGGAGTGTGTGGCCTGGTGTCTATTTGCCTTCTATCTCTTTGTTTCACCAGCACAGCAATGTCACCATACTAGCTCTGCGGCATTCCTCTCCTCTTTACCTGCAACATTCCTATACATAGAAGATTTGTTAGCCTATAACGGCACATGTGTCCAATGTAAATATCACCTTCCACTTTAAGGGGTTGTTCTCCTTCAAACAAATAGTTGCTTTCAGATAGATTGCCAGAAAAACTACTTTTTCTGTCGCCGTTTTTTTAATATTGAAGTGTAAAGTTTACATTTTTTAAAGCAGCTCTGGGAGGGGGGGGTCGCCGACCCTGTAAAATGTTCTAAATGTATACATTTAATGGATACATTTCTTATCTTTGTCCCTGCTGAGCTGAATCTCTGAGTTTCATTACAGTCAGCTGTTAGAGTTGATACAATAGTTGTTAATACTCCAGAGATGCTGCTGAGAAATGGATCAACTAAATGTTGCAAAATTGTAAAAGTTTAGAGTCTACACCTGAATTACTGAGCTGCCAGACTCAAACACCAGAGACACAAACATTCGACTTTAAATTTAGATTTTTGAAAAACTGTAAAAAAAAAAATGGAAATTCATTGAAAAAAAGACTTTATTTCTGGGTAACAATCTGAAGAAACTGAACTGAAAAAATTGTCTGGAAGGCAAACAGGGTTACCACTTGGCCGGTAAAAAATGATGGTTGATCCCAATGTTATTAATAGGGAAAAAAGATAAATATATAGGAATAGGTGACAACCCTAAAGTACTGCAAGTCACTGTGATGCCTGACAACCCACCACAGTCCTTTATAATATGGAGGCAAATAAGAAAACCTGACACCTATTATACAGGTATGGGACTGTTATCAAGAATGCTCAGGAACTGGGGTTTTCCGCGTAAAGGATCTTACTGTAATTTAGATCTTCATGCTATAAATCTACTAGAAATTTATGTACACATTAGATAACCCCAATATGCTGGTTTTGCTTCCAATGAGGTTAATTATATCTTAATTTTGAACAAACACATGGTACTGTTTTTTTATTATATAGAAAAAGGAAATACTTTTTTAAAAATTGGATTATTTGGATAAAGTGGGAGAGAGCCTTTCCCTAATTCAGAGCTTTCTGGATAACTGACTTCAGTATAACGGGTCCCATACAATGCATTGAAACCTACGTTTTACATCCCCTGATTTTTTGTGGTCCCATCTTTATATTATGCACAATACATTTTCCTGGATTTTACACCATTTTCTTCTGGTCCCATGAAAAACATAAACAGGGGCTCTACTGTATGTGGTATAGATGGGATATTACCCAGAATCCCTGGCCATGAGAGAAGGTGAAATATGACCTAGAATACCTTGCTTTGAGGGGAGTTCTGGATGCTGTGTGATTATGGGTTAATTACCCAGAATCCCTGGCTGTGAGGGTATTTGAAGAGAGAAGCTGTATTATGAGCCCCTGTAGTCTGCATTTGTACCCACATACCCTTGGTATTATTTCTGCTGGGATAATGTTATTAGAACTCAGCTTTTTTGTTGTTTTTTAGGAGTTCAAGCATGCACCAACGAGTGCAGGGGGTCTTAAAAAAGACTAAGACCCCCCCCATAAAAACATTGGGCTATCCAGCCCAAAAGCACCAAGACAAGCAGAGTCATTCGGCCCCACCATCGCCCAAAGGCTAAGGTGGAGCACTTTATCCTTGACCCCCCTGGCACCAAAGGTACAGGCAGGGGGCAAGGGTCGCCAGATCCCCTTCGCCGCAAGGCTAGGGTGACCCCTTTCTCCGATCCCCGAAGGGAAAGGAATTGTCAACCTCCGAATAGGTCCAATTGTGCCCATCGTGGGCCACGGTTCAGAGGGTGGGGAAGGAACCAGATGGCCACACATCTCCCCCCTAGACAAGTGTACACCTGGAGGTATTGCACCCATCCATTAAAAGTGCTATTAAAAAATTAAAAGTGGTGGTGAATTTCATAAAAAGTGCGACTGTGTGCAGCCCCTTGTCGGTCGTATTTTAAAAATTGCATAGCTCCTAAAAAGTCCCGAGCAGAAAGTGCTTACATGGTGTCCGGTTTCACCAGTGCTACTCTGTGTTATACCAGTGGTCAGGCAATAGCTGTTACTGAGGATGGATAGATGTGAGGGACAGGTTATAAGGGTATGAATATGATCTGATGCTTCAGTTTGTTTGGGGAACTTACCCCTCAGTTGTTCTTTCCGTCAGTCATCCCCGCTGAAAGCTGACGCCGCACACAGACATTCTACAGCAGAGAAGTAAATGGATATACAGTTTATCTGCACCTAAGTGCCCTTCAGCTTAATGGGCTCTTCTGGGAAATGTTACTGGTGATTTTACATATCCCACAGAATGGGGAGGGCTCCAGTCTCCCATCTGAGCACCAAGAGTCACGGCCAAGGTATATCATAAATTTCTACGCCCTGCAAGTCCAACTAGAGTGGCTATTGTCTGGCACTATGGGTATTCCTCAAAGGTCTGAAACACACAAAGGATTATGGGACTAGTTCCACTAATTATGTGGACACACACTATATTGCCTTAAAGGGATTGCTCACCTTTGAGTTAACTTTCAGCATGATTCTGAGACAATCTTCTTTTATTTTCCTTATTTGTGATTTATTTAGCATTTTATTTCGGCAGCTCTCAGGTTTGCAATTTATTTGCTAGGGCCCAAATTACTCTAGCAGCCATGCACTGATTTGAATGAGAGAGTGGAATATGAACAGGTGAGGGCCTGAATAGATGAGTAATAAAAAGTAGCAATAACTTTGTAGTTTTTAGTTGTAGTCAGTGACCCCCATTTGAAAGCTGGAAAGAGTCAGCAGAAGGCAAATTATTTAAATAAATAACCAAGACCAAAGTTGCTTAGAATTGGGTAGTCTATAATACACCAAAAGTTAATCTAAAGGGGAACCACCCCTTTAAACTTTCAGTGCCAGGATTTAATTTTGATTGATTGTTTCAGGTTGTTGTGTTTATTAGTAAACTGTATTTGTATGCAACAAAACTTGCCTCCAAGCCAGAAATTCAAAAAGAAGCACCTGCTTTGAGGCCGCTGGGAGCAACATCCAAGGGGTTTGTGAGCAAGTGGTTGGGGATCAGGTCTAGAGCCTTATATATTATTCTGCTCAGTAGATGAAATTGTAGTGCCCTTGAGCTCTTGCAGCTAGATAATTCTTACTGATTTTGCTGGGAATTGGATAATTTATTGCAGTTTCCCACAACCTTTGCTCTGTTATTTTCCTATGGGTGGGTTAGCTAAATAGTCTTAATCTGTAACATATGTGCTTTGTACTGATAACGGTATAGTGACCTTATGCCTTTATATGGTTACAGAAACCTTCAGTGACTTATGACCTTATAATTTACAATAGGGGATATATTATGCCCATAAACTATGTGAGTGGTACTCAGAGTTCCCTTATAATGCAACCTGCAGCCTTACAGGTACATTACAGAGTGATAATCAGAGTTCCCTGTATAACTCATCCTGCAGCCTTGTGCCTTTTTATGGTCACAGAACCCCTCAGTGACTTCTAATATCCTTATCATTTACAGTAGGGGTACATTATCCCTTATAATACATCAGTGATACTCAGAGTTCCCTGTATAACTCAGCCTGCAGCCTTGTGCCTTTTTATGGTCACAAAACCCCTCAGTGACTTCTAATATCCTTATAATTTACAGTAGGGGTACATTATCCCTTATAATACATCAGTGATACTCAGAGTTCCCTGTATAACTCAGCCTGCAGCCTTGTGCCTTTATATGGTCACAGAACCCCTCAGTGACTTCTAATATCCTTATAATTTACAGTAGGGGTACATTATAATACATAAGTGATTGTGAGTATAGATTTTGCAAAGGATATTGATACGACTCTCTTCCTGATGCAGTTCTGTAGTGTAATAGTTTGGTCAGCTCCAGTGGATAATGTTGTACTAAGAGAATTTTCTCAAAAGCTAAAATTGCATTGAGCCACCCATGAATGTATCTGAAAGTACAACTGCTGATCGGTTGTAAATATTCTTGCTATAGGAATTGGGACTGAATGGTGGCCAGTAGTTTGTGGGACGGGGATGGCAGGGCTCGGGGAGGGAGTTGGTTTTGATCTTGTGGTGCTAGTAATGAAAAATTTCTTGTGCAGTGGAAAATGGTATAAAGCCCTGAGTGTGCTAAGCCTTCACCCTGTGACCCAGTCATTCCAAGCTGCCAGCTTGTGCCTCACTAAATAAAGTAGAGGTGTTGACTCAAGGAATATGCTTAATTACCCACACACTAATGGAATGCTTGCTTCTCTTTTTAACTTTGTAAATGAGTGTGTTGTAACCTGATCATAATCTGTGCCCCTACTAAACCTACCCCCTCAGCCCACAGCTTTCCAAAATAAACATGGCCATAGGGTGGGGGAGAGTATAATATCATAGCAAGTCAAGTAGTCCTTGCTAGATCTTAATTCTATGTGAAGGTGGAAAGAAAATGTCATATCAATAATGAGTCTGTGCTCTTAATTGCACTAAGGGCAGAGGCACATGTTCAAATTCAGGGAGATTAGTCTCCCGGCGACAAATCCCCTCTTCTTCGGGGCGACTAATCTCCCCGAACTGCTTTCCCCTGCCTTTCCTCCGGCTCAAATTTAAATAGCCGGGCGACTAGTCTCCCCGAATCTGACCATGTGTCTCTGCCATTAAACCTCTTGCTCTTAAAACCCACACCTCATGCTGCAACAACATAATTATCCATTAGTCCTACATATAAAATAAAAGATTTAAAGGGGAAATGATTTGCCTAAATAACCTGACCTACCCAGGCAGTAGTAGGCAGGTATGGAGTCGGTGATCCCAGGTCTTTGCCATAAAGCAACACGACTGCTGTTTTGGTAGGAAGTAGAGGCAGTCAAATGAGTAATGGAAAACTCTCCAGTTCAGCAATGGAAGGAAGTTGGGGTTTTCCCAGGCAACATTGCTTGCAGGTATAAGGGACAACCTTCTATTTCACTGACACATGTCTGGCTGATATTTCCTTTGCTATATATTTCACTGAACCCATCAGCCCTGTAAATCAGAACTAGTGTTGTTCTTCTGTTGCAAGCATATGGAAACCACTGGCAGTTGGAAAGTATTGAGAAGTTATACTGTATGTCATTATCTGTAGACTTTTAAATGAAGACTATCATGTCTGAATGAGCAATAGCAACCCCATAGCAAGTTAGTTTTGAGTGTGGCACCGTAAGAGAAAATTTCAGCCAAACAGCAGTTTATGTAAATTTTAGATACAAAAATACCTCTTGTTCTGGTGCTTGTGCCTTCCTGGAAAGCTGGAAATGTTCTATATATCATGCTCCTGGGAGGCACAGGAGACTGAGGGCATAAAGCTGACATGGGTTTGGTATTTAGAAGCTCAGCCTGGGGGGGGGGGGGGATGATGGAACTTGAGAAAGAAATCGCAATGTTGCCAGCATCTCTATGCTACAATAAAGAGAGTGCCAACAAGTACAACACTGCCATGTGTGACTGTGTGTAAACCCTGCACAGGTGCCACCTACCCAAAAATTCTTCTGCTTATATAATATGGTGTACTTAAATAAGGAAGAACAGACTGGGAACTTTTACTTATACATATCATGTTGCTTAACTTCCATCCTCAGAAAGCCTTTGTCCAACAACTGGAGGGCCACAGTTTGGCATCTCTGAGTAATGAAATCCATCATGAGGGCTCTGTCTTCCTCCACTGGAAGCCCCCTTTTATCTCTAGTGCATGTTGAACAATATAATACACCAGTGCAGGTTCAGAACCTGCCTGTCAGTATACTGTATAACCAATGTCCTTAGCAGTGCTGTGCAAAAGGAGTCATCTGGGCAAACTCCTTTTCTGAAGGGACCCATTTCACTTGGGACCTTTGGATCTTCAGCTGTTCTACAGCCCCCAGCAGTCCTGGGACTTCATATCAACTGTGCAACATAAATATTGTGATTCTGTAGAACTATGCTGGAATAGGAATTTAGGACTCTTTTAAAAATTCATTTAGGCACATTTCTTCTTGTGAGCCATGCTTGAGGTTGCCTTTGTCAGGTCCAGGTACCTCCATCGTTGTGGCTCCATTGGTTCTATTAAAATATAAATTACATAGGGTTCTAAGGTACCAGTTATGCCTTGGGTTTAACCAGTGGTTTGAGGCAGCAGATTTGCAGATAGATGGCTTAAGCACTTACCACCTGCCCTGGTCTAAAACTGTAGGTTGTAATGACATAGAGCATATGTTCCACACCTTGAGGTGGGCGATATCGGGCTGATCCGATCGTGGGCCCTAGGGCCCAACGTTCGGATCAGTACGGGCGGTCGGATCGCGGGACTGCATCAACGAACAGATGCGGCTGCGATCCGACGGGATTTTTAATCCTGCCATATTGATCGGGAAAGCCCATTGGAGGGCCCCCCACACGCGCAGATAAGCTGCCGACACAGTCTGTCGGCAGCTTTTATCTGCCCGTGTATGGCCACCTTTAAGTCTAGGAGGGCCTTCCCTGGGCATCGTTACTGGAAGATTCCCAGCCCTGTGTCTCGGAGTGACTGGCACTCTGTAGTGAGGCTGATAGGGGACAACACAATGGCCTGTAGTAGCACAGTAATTCTCTGGGGGGTCTAGCAAGGTTTGGGCTTGTACCTGAGCATTAGGCTTGTGTTTGAAATGGGTCATTTACTTACACAAGTGCAGTTTCCTAATGCATTGACATTTCTTTTAGGCAAAACGCAGCTGTTACAAGTGAATATTGCAATATATTTAAGATGGACTACTAATTCAAAGTCACCCCATATCTGGCCAGATGCAAGTTGAGTGTAGAACTGGCCAGATTCAGACTTTTAAGTAGTTGACCAGTTTAAATATATTACAATATATGAATAAACAATCCCTGTAGTTTATTTAATTTACTGTAACCCAGTTTGAATTTCTACATAGATGCACTGATCTGTGTTCCAGTGTCTGACAGTAGGAAGGGCTCAATCTCCTTAAAAATCATCCATCAGGGTACTGATTGGTTAGTGAAATACATGGCTGTCCTGCCTTTAATGAGAACATTTAACCAATCGGACATCTCAGAAGCCATTAAGGGAAGGAGAAGAGGAATTATACTGAACAGAATTATCAGCCAAAAATACACTTTTCCACACATAATATAAGAACCCTTTATAAGGACTGAGGTTTGGGGCAATGCAATATATATATTTTCCTCTTGTCTAGCACTACCTGCTTCTGTGTAGTTTTTGCAGTCTCCATGCAACTGTACCTCATATAGCTCTACCTTGTATCCATACCCCAGTCACAGTACTGTATATTCTAATAATATGGACCTCCTTCCTGTAAATGCACTGCCATATATCTTAGCATCCAGCAGCCCTCCTGCTGTTATTGACTTACATCCTACAGTAACAGCTGCAGAGCTACATGTTGGAATTTCAGGTACAATTAAGGGGCAGATAGTGATATAGGCTGTCTTATCTTTTGCGCTGAAATTCACTTTGCCCAGCCATATTGCTGTGTTCACAACTGCTGTTTACTTTGGGTTGTACAGCAAACCTATTCATTGTTCCATGGGCCATATAGATAATGCCAACGGACCATGCCCAATTTGTCAATATTTGTAATAGAATAGATTGGAGCGGCCCGCCTTAACCTCAGAGTGGCAACAAATATTTAGTTATCATGAAAGTAAAGGTACACTAACCGCTTGTTAGTTACATGTTCTCATGTCTGAGTTATTTTGTTCCTCTGTAAAAAGATGGCCGTAGGCGCGCAGATTTTATTCTTTGTGTGACAAACGCTCATTCATTTCAGTCTTACGATCTACCATTAGCCATTTAGATTAAAATGAGTAGGAGAAATAACAAATCAGACAATGTTCTGACCATGAATTGACAGACCGCAATGTGTGGCCCCTCATACATTCCCAATTTGTTTGTCCTGTTCTACGACTGGTCAGAGAATTTATAAGATTGGCCAATGTATCCTTAATCCAGCAGTATCCTTAATCTTTGTGTTAGTGTCTTTTTGATACTCATGTTGTGTCTCCTTGATATTCCTTGTGATATTTTTGTGATGTTTGTAGGCATCGACTTGATATTCACTGTTGCCATTCTTTCATATTAAAGGAGAGCTAAAGCTTAACTATACAAGTAGGGTAGAAATGTTGTACATTATGTGTTTCTGTACCAGCCCAAGGCAACCACAGCCCTTTAGCAGTAAAGATCTGCTAAAGATGCCCCAGTAGCTCCCCATCTTCTTTTCTGCTGATTCACTGATTCACATGCTCTGTGCTGCTGTCACTTACTGAGCTTAGGGACCCACTCACAATATACAGCACACATAGAATAGAATGTCACAATATAAGGCAATTAGTACAGATAATGCATATAATTACCACATGGCAGCACAGAAACCAGTGCAACTAGCATCAGAATGTTATCAGCCTTGTAGCATAAGATTATATTACAGACAAACCTCATTTTTTGCTTGATAATTTGTGATGACCCCTAAGATTATCTTCTCAACAGCTGCTCAGAGCCGACTGAGCATGTGAGCGTCACAGACATTTTGCAAGATGGTGACCCCCTGTGAAGTCCTGGATCATTGCTGCTATTGACAAGCTGATATTTTAGGCTGGTACAATAAGTTCACTATATGAAATATAGCATTTTTAGGGATTAGTTCTTCTTTAATGCTCCTTCTTGAAATCCATGGATACATGCTCTTGATAGTCATGCTTGTCTCTCTCCTGCTGTATCTGGAGGCAAGAATCTCCTCAAGGGTATCTACTGGAGCAAATCCTTTTATCCCAAACTGACAAGAAACACAACTTTTATTAAAATCAGTCTTTTAATATTTTTGGTAAGGCTAAGTGGATTGTTTTCCCTTCTCTGTGCTGGCCCTTTTGGGGAAGACCCAGCTGATCTGGCACCTTGCTCAGTGGTTGGCAGCATCCTGGGCTTTGGAGGGAACATACATTTGGCAAATGGACTGATTTTGCGGGAGGCTTTAGCTTGCTGTGCCCACTTCAGACCTTCTGTGCCCACTACAGACCAGTTGTGTCTTTCTTTATTTCAGGCAGAGTGACAGAGAAAAAGTAGCTCATTAACTGGAGATGTAATCAGGGCTCTGTGGCAGTGTATTCTTGCACCTATAAGTACTGCAGTTTTGTCTTTTGTCCTCCCTGAACCCCAGGAGCCTGATATTTTTTATTTTAGTTTTGTAGAGTGTACTCCATTATAGCAGAGTATGAGCCCTGATGAGTACTACAGATAGTTTTCTCTTACTTATTTCATAACCTGAAAGGTGTAATAGCATAGTGTCAACTTTTTTTATATTGTATCTGAAACCTGAAATTAATTTTTTCTATTCCAGTTCTTTTATCCCTGAAATATAAAGGTTAAAGGAAGACGGAGCCTAGCATTTTTATGTAGAAAACACTGACAACTTAAACAGTAACTTATGAATACATTTTCCTCTCTGCTCATCAGACTCATGAGAATCAAGTTGTGTGTGTCCCAATCAACAGTGCTTTGATTATTTGCTTTCTGTGAATGGCTCATTAATCAGTAATGATCTATTATGCATGGCAGAGTAACAACATGGAGAATCCCTTGTGCCACTTCAAGGCTGTGGCATACAGGGTGATAGAGAGATCTTTATTCTTTCCAAATTAGAAGCAAGATCCATCCAAAATGTCAGTAACAACCTCAAACCAAGGTGCAAAGCTGTAACCAAAGTCACCATGCAGGTAATGAAGGTCTGGCTATTTGCTTAGAAGCTCAGTCAAATGTGAATGATTGAGTTTTTTTTTTTATCTCAATGCACGTCTTGCACAAGGACACAGCCTTCCCAGGATTGGCCATATTGATATGTTCCTGGATATAGCTTACAAGCCTAACTTGGTATGGCACTGAATGACACTCATTAAAGCCAATGTCTCCACCCGTTCAACTTCAATTAAGTTATTTAATTCATATATGGTAATGAATAGTTGAAGATGGAGACAATTGGGCAAGGCCGAGAGAGTATGGCAAGATGGAGACAGTGTGGCAAGTGGGAGACAGCAGGGCAATATGGAGAGAATAAGAGAATGGAGCAAGATGATGATATTGGTTCAGGATGGTGACAGTAGGGCATGATGGAGACAGTGGGGCAAGATAGCAACTGTGGGGCAAGATGGCATCAGTAGTAGAATATATTAAAGCTTCCCAGTCTGTGACCCCTTTAGTTCTTGTTGGAACCTAGAAAATAAAATGCTAAAGAATCCTGCACGTGAGTACTTTGCAAAAAGCCCATAGAGGTTCCTCTATTCAGTGAAGTTTCTTGGGTGCAGGGGAAATTGGCTCTGTAAGGTGATCATCGTGTAAGGAGAGAACCCTACCTAAGGTGCCAAAAATCTGACCTTGGTAAGTTTAAGAGCTGAATTTCTGTTTTTTTTAACTTGACACTAGCATGGGTGAAGTGGGATTACATGAGGTATCTGCAGCAGCAGAACTTGAATTGTAATATTGGTACAAATACAGACACAGTTTGGGAGATTTGTATTGCAGGAACAGAAAGACCTTTGTACTTTTGGGGGGATAGGAGGGCTGTCTCTGTATCAGTGAAGATACTGCAGCAAATTCTGTAATCCAACTGAGCAGGAGAATTGTCTTTTACAACATCGACTGGGAGACAGTTCCTCATACCTACTTCTTATTTCTGAGATTCTCAGATTATCAGCAAGCTTTGTGATCAATAAACACATAAGCAAATAGTCGGAAATACACACACCACCCTCTCAATCTCCGTTTGGATGCTAATGCATCATGTGGTCTCGCCGGGTGCTGTGGTCACATTTAATTACACTAATGTTCCAGAACAGAACCAAGATGTCAATAATTGCTCTAAATGGTTACTGAAATGAAATTTGTCTGCCATTAATAATTCAGCTTCTTTTCCTTATCTGTAAACAGCCGTATCCCTTGGAGAACATTGTAATAAATGTTCAGTCAGCTCCTTCTCCCATACTCAAGGAATAAAAGTTCTGTACTTGTATTTTGGGGGCCAAATCATCTACCCCAGTTGCAAAATGGCACCTCATTGGATCCCAAGGCAGAGTGCCATAAAGGGAATATAAGATTTCATAGGATTATAAAAGTGGCAATGCAAGGGCAAATTTCGTCATGTGAAAAGACTTATTTATAAAAGGTCTACTTATTGTTACACTCATGGGGTGTAAACAAAAATTCTAACAAGACCTTCCCAACAGTTGATTGGACAAGTTTACATTTTTTTTTACTGTGAAACAATGGAATCATTCAAGGGGGAATAGAGCAGTGGTACACCCTTAATCCAAATAGCCTGGTGCTCAGTATTTAGAGCAGTGTTTCCCAACCAATAGCTTGTGAGCAACATGTTGCTCTCCAACACCTTGGATATTGCTTCCAGTAGCCTCATACCAAGTGCTTATTTTTGAATTACTGATTTGGAGGCAAGTTTTGATTGCATAAAACTAGCATGTACTCCAAAACAGAGCCTCATGCAGGTTCACAATCCACATAGTGGCTACCAAATGGCCAATCGCAGCACTTATTTGGCACCCCAAGAACATTTTTGATGCTAGTGTTGCTCCCCAACTCCTTTTACTTCTGAATGTTGCTCACTGGCTCAAAAGGTTGGGGATCCCTGATTTAGAGGATATGGCAACCTCCCTAATAGCTACTGGAAAAGAGATACCAACACACGAGGCATATAGTTGCAGGGAAGATACTTGCTTGTTTTATTATATGGAAGTGCAGCACTTCGGGGCCACGCTTGACAAAGAGGATTCAACAGGCAGATAAACTGTTGAATCTGTCCTGAATCGGCATCTTAAATCTTACTGTGTATGGCCATCGTTGGGTTATACTAAGAGAGTAGTCACAATTCAATGGGTATCATATTTGGGAGTACTAAGTACTACTTAGCCAGGGGCGTGGCCGAATGGCGGACTGAACGGACGTGCAGCAGTGAGCTCCGCTCAGATATTATCCTGAGAGCCATTACGAGCAGTGACCAAGCAGCACCTGTGGTATACAAAACCTCCGACGAGCACAGTAATCACCCGCCATGAAGAGGAATGCGCCCAAAGTGCGCGCTGATGCTGCAGCGCGCCTTGAACAATATGCCCGCACACAAAATCAAAATGGCGGCGGCCCGCCGCACAGCCCCAAGCAATCTGAGCATATGCCTCCACGGAGCCCTGATGCAGCAAAGGAACTGGAGGAAGCTGGGGCCAGAGAAGACCCAACACCCACAGACCTCATGGCTGCCATTATACAATGTCAGAATGCGCTGACCACCACCTTTACCTCTAAAATAGAGGAACTTAAGGTAGACTTATCCCTGATAAAACAGGATCTTCAGTCGGTGAGGGAGAGGACGAGCCGAGCGGAAGGCAGAATAAGTGAGCTGGAGGACCGAACGGCTTCCCTGCCCGATGATGTGAGGCAACTTCACCGTCAGCTGCTCGCTACCGGCGACCGCCTGGAGGATATGGAAAACAGGCAACGGAGGTCGAATATCCGGATAGTGGGTCTGCCAGAACGCAGCGAAGGGGCCACCCCAGAAGCATTTACAGAAACGTGGCTGAAAGAAATCCTGAGTGCCGAAATATTCTCGCCGCAATTTGTGGTGGAACGTGCACATAGAGTCCCGACCAGGCCTGGTCCACCGGGTGCACCACCTCGCCCTTTCCTAGTTAAAATGCTGAATTACAGGGATCGTGATGCGGCGCTACGAGAAGCGAGGAAAAAGGGG
>CM044448.1:42278256-42322180 GCA_024363595.1 Xenopus borealis
GTGGGCCCCGGTACAGGATAGGCACCTGGGCCCCCCTATTGGGCCCTTACCTCTATAAATCTCATGCTGGAGTGTTGATAGCATGTGTGCTGCAAAATTTCCTACTAGATAACCACCTGCCATAACCATTATTGTGGCTCCGGTGGGCCCCAAGGGGGTGGGGCACTGGTGCAATTGCACCCTCTGCACCCCTGGTAGTTACGCCACTGCCACTTACTGTACTACATCTCTCACCCACTTTACTCTGATCTTGCGCACTCCCACACCTTGTGTATCATTCCCTTCCCTTTAGATTGTAAGATTTTTCTGTACAGGGCTTTCCTCACCTCCTGTACCCTTATTTATTCTGATGTATGTAACCCCATATTTATTGTGATGTATGTAACTCATGTTCTATGTATGTAATTCATGTGATTTAATTGTGTAATCACATTCACTTTACAGCGCTAGGAAATAAGTTGGCGCTATAGAAATACATGTTAATAATAATACTAAGAGAGTTCAGAGAAGTCTCATAGTGTATAGGGGGTACTAAGAGATTTCAGAGGAGGATCATAGAGATAAAACTGAAAACTAAGAGAGCTGAGGGGAGTACTGGAGAGTTAAGGAATTCTCAGGCCACAGAAGGATCAATAAATTGGGTCAGGCCGCTCAGCAATTTACTGAAAGTTAATCTAAGCACCTAATTTGCTATCAGCCACCATTGCCTACCTTACCTTCCTTTGTGTTCTGGGAAATTGGGCAATATGTTTCATGTAATGACCTTGGGGTAGAGGTAACTGCTTACTGATTGACTTTCCATGGGGGCAGTTAGTGAAATAATTTCCTTGGGGGATTTGCTTAATGTTATCAGGAGAAATGAAATACTGGATTCCCTTACAATTCTCTGCAGACATTTCTGAGAGTAACCGCTATACATGTAGCGACGGGGTGAGTGAGAGGTTAATGACGAGGGTTGTGGCCGATTCCCCGCAGGTGATTCCTTTTCTATATTTGCTGGCTTGGTACAACAGTGAGCATTGATTTCCCCTTTTGGGAGCGCTCCTAGGATTAGGAGCCTTTTATAGCAATCTCTGTGCTTGTAATTACAAATCTCTGAATGCTGCTGCCTCTACACATCTCCTAAATGCACTTTATGCTATTGTTCTGCTGCTGTGTCGGCTAATAGGATAATTCTGGACAGCCATTAGTGCTGAGCACATAATCTACAGGGAAGAGAGAATGGGCCCTGATCAGATCCATTGGGGGATTCTAGGAGCCTCTAATGCTTAGACTCCCAGTGGGTATCCCATGTGACTTGCCATCCCATCACCCCTTCCTTAGTTTCAGTTTCTGTATCCGCAGCCTCCAATGTTTGTGACTTTGGGGCATGTACAGGCAGTTAATGTATGCACATGGTGTGAGGTTCTTTGGTTGGCCTAGGCACCCCAGAGTATGACAAAATTTATGTTTTTACTTCCTCTATACTAATTATAGGACCACTTACCATTGTATTAGAAAGATGAGCCTTTTCTCAACCCCAGCTGCTGTTGTTAAAGGCAATTTTATTGCAGTGATTGTAACTGATAACATTGCCCCTCACCTTCCTTGTCAGTACCACAATAATAACCCAATTGCTGTGCACCAGTAACTGACATTTACAGTGGTTTCTGACTGATCAGCACAAAGCACTTTTCTCTGGGCCCAAATAATGGAAGAGATGCATTAAGTGGGGAAAAGAGAAGCACATAAATCTCACATTCTAGGGCCATTTCTTCACATTTTCCATTCTTTATTTACAGGCCACTGTTTGGTTCTGCATGTAAGTCATTACCCTGCCAGTTCAGTTATTTGGGTTTGTACATTGCATAATGCCAACATTGATAAAGGGAAAGTAAACCTTATGTGTAGGAAGGATGTCCTCTCCCTTTTGTCCAGAAAAATGGGGCAATATGGATAAGTTGTATGCCTGTGTGTCATTGCTCTTGGGTCCAAAAATCATATGGCATTAATGCAAGGTTATGTCCCATGTGAACTTCCCATTTCATAAAGTTGTAACGCCTGTGACTTTTTGTATGGCTGTATAACGTATCCTGACATACATCTGACATTAATATGGGCAGTCCATAAAGTTGCAATGCCTGTGACTTTTGTATGGCTATATAACTTATTCTGTTAGGGCCCTTACACACGGGCGTTTTAACCTGCACTCCCCTGCGTTCCATTTTGCTGCGTTCAGCCGCAGGGGAGCGCAGGTATAGATGCACTCAATTCATTTCAGTGGGGCTGTACTCACATGAATGCATGTAGTCGCCGACCACAGGTTCAGATGCAACATGCTGCATTTTTCCATGCGTTCGTGTGAATACAGCCCCATTGAAAAGAATTGAGTGCGTCGATACCTGTGCTCCCCTGCAGGTGAACACCGCAAAACGGAACGCAGGGGAGCGCATGTTAAAACGCCCATCTGTAAGGGGCCTTAGAAACAATTTGATATGCTATCTTGTAGGAAGAGCTGTGCACGAGTCTACTGCCATGTGTTACATATAAATTTAAAAGGTGCACAGTATCTCAGTTAAAACATTTTTAAATTATACGAAACAATACAAATCACATTAATTCAGACAAAAAAAGCTTTTAGCATAACACACCACAATGTAGTGTCTCCCCCCCCCCCCAGTCTGCCTACCTCATGTTAGCCACTCCCTCCTGTCATGTTTTATGTTGTTGGGCGCTTCATCAGAGGAGCTGATTCTGACATTTATGTGGGCAGCTCATAAAGTTGTAATGCCTGTGATGTTTATATGACTATACAGCTTTTTCTGACATACATCTGACAATGTGGGCAGCTGTGAGAGTCAGGATTCTGGGGTGACCCTTATAACTGCTTGTAGAGTTCATTCGTTCATTATCACACTGGAAAGAGAGGAATGAACTGGGTGAGTGAATGGCAGGGGACATATGAAGGGGTAGGTGATCCTCCTGCTGAAGTATGTCTGTCAGTACAGCCGTCAGGTGTGTAAAAATCGGTTCCCATGTGCTTGCAGCAAGCAGCATACATGTGTGGCTCAGGGCCCCATACATGTGCAGTAGCTACAACTAATATTTATTCCTGTACAGTAGCACAAGCGAGATGGGCTGCGGTACCCTGCTCTCCTTCCTGTGATTAGGGTGGCATTGTTACACTATTTGATGCGTTGGCTAAAATCTCCTTATTCATTTTTCCAACTCCAGCACAAATCCAGCCCCATCGTTAGGATGATCAGCCCAAATAATCTGCATCTGTTCGAGGGGGGGGTCTGTTTTTGTTCCGCCCCTACTTTCCAGTCATGACAAGAGGAATCTGTGGGCGAGAGGATGAACGGAGCAGATGCTGCTAAATTTGGACTTCATTGTGCTATGAAAGGAACATTTAGAGCAACAGGAATCGATTGATACCCGCTTATTAAATGGAGTGGGGAGTTTAGTGGTGGGAATTATGTTATTCTCCAGCTACATCCTTCAGCTGTCAGGGGAGGCTGGTCTTGTAGTTCAACAAGTGTTGGAGGTGAAGAGTTTGCTGACAGATTCAGTCTTGTCTCCTGTTTCATTGTTCTGTCCCTTGTTCCCTTTATCATGGCTATGCTTTCCTGTCCATCTGCCATAGATCAGATCTGCAGCACAGGTACAGGTGTGGCCTGTCATGGTAGTGAGGGGTATCAGGCATAACCTCTAAGTTTTTGTCATTTAGTGAGGAGCATCAGGGATAACCTCTAAGTTTGCTCATAGCTTACATACCTTCCAACCCAAAAGGCCCCTTAAACCAAAACAGACCTTTGTTAGTGTATTTCTAAGGAGCCTATAATTGTCATTTTGTTTGATATGAGTGTGCATTTCTCTCTCCCCTAACAAGGAAATGCCAATCTACCAGTGAGAAGGAACAGTGGGCAGTTAATGTGAATCTCATGCTGGAAACATGGGTGTGTGGATTTGGGGATTGCGCTGTTACGTGGGACAGGCATCATGAGTAATGCTACTGCCATGTTTATACCAGCCGCAAAGCTGCATGACAGAAGGGCAGAAAGAAACCGGAAGATTTCACCATGCCATCTGCCTAAAGCTGTGCCCAGGAGTTAACCATCTCCCCACTGAGGGAGAAAGTAGAACATTCACTCCATGCTTTACTTTCAGCAGAAAGATGCCCTCACAATAGCTGGGCAACTTCTTGGCCTTAGGGATGTGGCATAGCTCAAACACAACGAGCTGTGTCCCCCACTGTCTTGTATTTTGCAGCTGCAAGTTTATGATAGCGACTGCTTTACGGGGATGTCCTGGGGTTTCTAAACAACACCATGGGGCAGTGGCAAGGATCAGGGAGTTCCATTTTACACAGTTAAGACTATATAATCTTGTGGCAATGAAAATTTAATCTGCTATTTATTTTATTCTATATTTTTATGACACCGACAGCTAATCACTGACCTTTCTCATTAGCATCTGACTGGTAAATATCTCATTCTGTCAGGGGGTTTTAATATAGGGGTGACGTCCTTGGACCTGGCATATAGCAAATATTTTGGTCAGACTATGTAACAGTATTGCCAATTGGTGGCAGTAGGGATTATATGGAGACAGTAGGACAAAATGGGGGCAAGTAACACTTGATATCACTAATGTAGAACCTGCACACCTTTATTTGTTGCTCTATTACAACTCTCAGAGCCCACCAACATCTTAAAGGCACAGAGCAAAACAAATACGTTATAGAAAACAAAAATTAACTTAGAACCCACTGCCTCCATCATAGTAAAAGCTACCATCAAGATAAGGTTTCCATTTAAAGAAACATCAGCAATAACAACATAATTTTTACCCAGGGGGGCATTCATCATTTTGCACTAAAGCCAATATTTCAGCAGTTGCTTCTGTTGATAATAGTTATTGATAATGCTCTTAAGTAGCCCACAAATATGTTGAATAATGAAAAAAGATGGTCTTGCTTGCCATATATGATAGGTTGATGTGCTAATTTTGCGGATGTATCTGTATGGCACACAGACTGGCTCAAATGATATCTACCTGGAGCCTGAACCAGGAGCTGGGTCCAATAAGCACATGGGGAGAGCCAGTGTTGGTGCCTGGGGAAAGAATAGGAAATGAGGGGTATGAGAGAGAAGGTTCCCCCATCTCTCTGCTGTTCCAAGTGTGGCTGAACCTAAAGAACCTTTCAGATAAAGTTTAAGGGGTGTTGCTTGTATCTTAGGAGCCTATAACCCTGACTGTATATCTAGGTTCCTTTCCAAAAAACAAGGCAGGATTGTTGTGTTCTTACCAGATAGGAAATAATTACAGTCACATTGTTACTGGCAAATTCATATCTCATTGCTGTACAATTTGCCATGATGTTACACTGTTTTGTAGCACAAGTAGAACTTGGGTTTGTAGTTTTGAGGTATTGGTTAACCTAGGATTCCAATAGAACTAGTGGTTGGGAAGACATGCATATTAGACACTAGGGGGCAAATTTACAAAATTCACGTGAAATGATCGAAGTTCGATCGAATACCGATCGTACGATTTTTTTTGTGAAATCGTATATGCAAATTTGGCCCCTTCGAACATCGAATATCGAATGATCGGATATTCGATCATTTGATGATCGAAGGAATCAAAATTTTAAAGTTATTTGACTGCCTACTTTGCCAGATTGAACCTACCAAATTGCAATGGAAGCCTATGGGAAGCTCCCCATAGGCTTCTGAGACTAAGTCCTGCTCGAATACAATTTGTACGATCGGAGCGTTCGAATTTTACAAATTTTTCGGACGCTCGAAGGAAGTTACTGTAAGTGCAGTAATATGCAGATTGAAAGCTCCAGCTGTTGCAGAACTACGCATCTAAGTACTGACTGGGATGCTGGAGGTTGTTACAAACAGCTGCACGCTGCATAATAGATATACCCATTGTAGTACGAACCACTCATTGCAATTTAATTAAACAAACGATGGAGGAAAAATGTAAATTCTGATGTTTGCACTGCAAAGGACTGTGTTGTGCCCAATCTTCACTAAGCAATGCCCAGAGAGAGCTAATTCTTATAGCAAATGGACAGTCCCTCCCCTGCTTTGGTTGGCAACTTTATCTGCTACTGTTAATTATTCTTCCAACAGCTGCTCCAACCCATAGAGCTTACTTGCCAGCACAATAAGTAGATAATAACATTTATAAATCTTGCATGAATTACTGGTTCCTGCTGTAACTGCCTGTGCCCCAGAGTAACACCTTCTCTACTGTAAGTACTGGTAATACCTAGCTATATAGTTAGCATGAGGGAGAACTCCGGCTGCATTGTATCAGGTCCAGCGCGGAGCAGCTTGGCAACCGTTCAGCATAGCAGGAGCCACAGACATTCTGGAAGCACAGAGCTTTAATTATCTGGTTTTCTCATAGCCAGTTTCCCTGCATCGGAGTCGGGACATGCCTCACAAGACCATCTGGAGCAGCGGATGGTCATTACCAGGCATGAGTGCTCTGCAGGAGACTGTAGCTTTAAATGTGATTAAGTGCAACTGAGTCTCATTTCCAGGAAGGGCAGTAGAATATTATATACATACATGCGCATACAGTACTTATATCATAGTTTGTCTGGTGTGCGTTGGTATTATTGCCCAACCTCAGGCAGGGCCTCCATCAAGAAGCACAAGGGCCCAATTCATGGACCCAGTTATCAAATGATTGTTCACCTAAACCTCTGGGCGGAGAGCCCTGCCAACAAATAAAATCAGGTACCAATGATAAAAACATTTACGCACAAACATACTTGTGGTCAATTCAGCCACAGCTAAGTAAAGGGGACCTGCCCCCCTAACAAATAATTCCAAATTCTATTTGATGAAAGTCAAGCAAAATAAACATCACTTACACTATGTTATTTAAATATTGATTATTTTAGTCTTGGAATTCAGAATTATGTCAAGTAGGCATTTACCATATTGTGGACACTTTTTTTTTTTAACGCAAGCTTTGCAATATTCCAGTCTTGTTTAGGGGTATGTGATGCCCATGCTTATGCACTGGCTACACAGTTAGATGGTGAGGAGGGAGGGGGGAATGTAGGAGTGCATTGACATTTAACATGTGCAGGATGGAAAGCGAAAGGAATTGCCTGGCCAGCCTCTATGCCTAAGGCACAGAGATGGGGCAAATAGTGATGTGCCCAAAACCCACTCTCCCTCCAGCTACGCCTTCTCGCATCCATCTACCGACTTCCTTTTATTCCTTTTTTTCCCCTCTGGACTGAAAATCCAAATAGGCCCTGGTATTCCAGGTAGCCAAAGGCCCAAACAGCCCCCCACCAGCCCACTACATAGTGACTGTCTATGGCATCTTACAGGTAGAGTTGCCACCTGGCCGGTATTTTACCGGCCTGCCCGGTATTTTTGATGCTTCATCCCAATGTTATTAATAGGATAAAAAGATAAATATATGGGAAGGCCGGTATTTTTTTCAAGAAAAGGTGGCAACCCTACTTACAGCAGTACCTCTGGCATTTTCCAGAACCCACAAATTGCCAGTCCTAGCCTTCTGCCGATGACATCACAAAAGGAGAGGGGCAAGCATGCACGAATCTATCAAAGAAGAAGTCAGATGCCGGCAGTGTAAGTTGGTGGGCAGTAGGGTTGCCACCTTTTCTTGAAAAAAATACCGGCCTTCCTATTTATCTACATTGGGATCAACCATCAAAAATACCGGCCAGGTAGCAACCCTAGTGGGCGGGGAGGGCCACCCGCTAATAGGGGTACGAGGTCGGCCTGAACCCGCCCAATTCTCAGATTCTGTGAGTATTGGGCAAGCATTATATGCAGGGTTGCCAGGTTGGCTGTTTTCCAGCCAAATTGGGCTACTAATTTAAAGCCCAGGCAAGTTTTGAAAGTACAAACAAGCCAAGCTTTGGTTTAGGCAACTTTTAGGCTGGTTTGTACTTTGAAAACCAGTCAAAGTTTTTTCTTGCCCTAATGTGCCAAGCCTTTGTCTCCCAATGCATGTTGGGTAATGTAGTTTTTGTTTAACTATTTGCCAAGTTTAGTGTAAGACTGCAATACCCAGCATGCAATGGGACTGACTTGTGTAGAAGTCGAGGAGTTACCATATTTTGAGCTCTGCACCCCAGTCTCCTGTCACACTTTTTCCGGTGAATTTCCTCAATTTCACACAATTTTTGGGGCAAAAATCTGCTGGCCACCAAAATGTCTTAAAGTTTGAGCTATTTTACCAATATTTATTGAAATTGTAAATATTAGGGCATTATGGGGCCCCTATACCTCCTGGGCCCCCTATATTTTTATGCCCCCTGGTGATGGGTTTATATGTGGAATTTTGCTTCATGGGAAAAAATTGCAAAGTGAAAATTTGAATAAGGCGTATTTTCTCATTCATTTCTTTTTAGATTTTTTTTTTCACTGCACATATTGTGCTCTTTTTGGGCCATTTTTGAAGTGCCTCTTGGCTAGTTTTTAGCTGGTTTTTTTCTGACTTTGGTTGGTTTTGAAAGTTAGACCTGGCAACCCTGATTATATGTTTGACAGCTGATGTTTCATTTAAAAAGAAATTTTACTATACAACTTTGTATGTCTGGGTGACAGGTTAGAAACTTTTACTTCCACATGGTCCCTGACTGCAGTACTCCCCCTGTAAACCTTGATGGTGGCCCTAAGGCCTTGTCCCACAATCTGGTTCAGGCTCAGATTCAAAATATATCCTGGCACTCCAATTACACAGGGGGCCACAGGCCCAGCAAATAGTGACCATCTATGTGGCATCTTACAACAGCTCCTTTGGCATTTTCCAGAATCTACAGATTCTTTCTTGGCCACAATGCTTTTAGCTGCTGGATATGTATGTCAGGCATTCCTGCTTGGATAATATGGAATAAGCATCACTTATCTGCTGTGTGGCACTCAATTCAATCTCATGTCTTGCCACTTGTATGCTACGCCTGGCACCCCTGTGAAATTCCTCTTTCTATGTAATTACGGGAGCCGCATGGGGCTTAGAACTGCACATTAATTTGCCACTTAGTGCCAGTCTCCAGCGTGTAATAGACCATCCTTACCCTAGATATACATGGCCAAGTAAATGGCATCCCTGCTCAGATATTTAACCCCATTAGTACCTTAGGGCTACCCCTTAAACTCTTCTCTTCCCACGATATAATCAGTAGACTTAAAAAGAAGCTGCTGTAGTGGACCGAGAGATTCTGCTCTAATCCCAGAGCAGAATCACTCAGAGAGGAGGGAGAATTAATATGATGCTTTATATAACATTGTCTGCTTTTCATCAGATAGGGATTAAACCACTCTTATTCCTTCAAGGATTCCTTTGCATTTGGTGCCAGCCTTTAAAAGCAAGAACAATTCGGCCCCAAACATGGCCAAATTGATTAAGAATGTGGCTCCTCTCTCTGTGGAGGAATGTGTGTGTGTGATGAGGGGCTGAGAGCAGGCAATGAAGGCAGTAATTAACAGATTAGCAGAGTTTGTGTGGCAGAGGCCTGGAATCATTACTGCTCACTGAGCCATGCGTGCACATCACTTTCCTCCCTGTGGGCACCACCTCAGCTTTGATTATATTGAGTCCCTTGTATCCTGGTGCAAATTGCAGTGTTTATCTATATGAACTGCTGTTGGCTCATTGCATGCCATTGTGCCCCACATTGCGTGAAATTACAGCTATAGCATTAAAGCTGTTTCTGTGCCTTGCACTAAGCCATATGTGGTGAAAGGATCTGTGCCAGTGGGCTACTGGCAGCACTGTATTATAATAAGGTACAGGTATGGAACCTGTTGTCCAGAATGCTCGGGACTTGGGGTTTTCCAAATAATTTGGATCTTCATACCTTAAGTCTACTAGAAAATTATGTAAACATTAAATGAACTCAATAGTCTGGTTTTGCTTCCCATAAGAATTAATTATATTTTAGTTTTGATAATGCATTAGTTACTAATTTATTATTACAGAGAAAAAGGAAATAATTTTTAAAGATTTGCGTTATTTCATTATAATGGAGTCTATTGGAGACAGCCGTTGGGTAATTCAGAGCTTTCTGGATAACAGGTTTCCGGATAACATATCCCATACCTTATCAGTTGCTCCAACCTACAGTAGGTTTCACCAAAAGTAACCGCACAGATATGGCGGAAATTGTTTTTTTCAAAATGCATCAGTTAATAGTGCTGCTTCAGCAGAATTCTGTGATGAATTCCATTTCTCAAAAGACCAAATTGATTTTTTTTTTTTATATTTAATTTTTAAATCTGGGGCTAGACATATTGTCAGTTTCCCAGCTGGCCCAAGTCATGTTACTTGTGCTCTGATAAACTTCAATCACTCTTTACTGATGTACTACAAGTTGGAGTAATATCACCCCCTCCCTCCCCCCCCAGCAGCCTAAAAACAGAACAATGGGAATGTACCCAGATAACAGCTCCCTTAAGCTGGCCATAGACACAGATCCCATCGTTCGAATCATTGAATGATCAGACGCCCCTTCTCCCAACCTGCCCCTAACCTTCAGACAATGTTCTACCCTGACAGCAATCGTACCAAAGTTTATGTCCTACAAAGCTGGTGACAGTCTCCCACTGAAAATCGTAGGATTTGCAATACATGCAGAGATATGTTCGGCAGCCAACAGAAATCTTCTAACCTATTTGATTGGCTGAAGGACCAATCGACATGGCAAGACAAATGTCTGGAAACTCTACACACGATCTGAAAATCGTACGAATTGAATTTGCTTCTATGGCCAGCTTAACACAAGATAATAGCTGCCTGGTAATTGTAAGAACAGCACTCAAAAAATCCAGGTCCCACTGCGTCATATTCAGCTACATTGAGTAGGAGAAACAACAGCCTGTCAGAGAGCAGTTCCATCCTAAAGTGCTGGATCTTTCTGAAAGCATATGATCAGAAATAATGACCTGATATGGCTGCCTACACACCAATATTACAACTAAGAAAATACATTTGCTGGTTAGGGTTGCCACCTGGCTGGTATTTTATTATAAATTATTGTTGGTCCCAATGTTATTAATAGGAAGAAAAGATAAATATATATGAAGGCTGGTATTTTTTTTCCGGAAAAGGTGGCAACCCTATTGCTGGAATTTAATTTTATATTGTAGAGTGAATTACTTGCAATTCAAGCAGTGTAATTTAGAAATAAAAAAAAATACATTGTAAAAATCATGGCAGAATCATTTTAAAGGAGAAGGGAACCCTAAAAATTAATAGGACTAAAAATGCCATATATTAGATACTGAACTTATTGCACCAACCTAAAGTTTCAGCTTGTCAATAGCAGCAATGGTCCAGGACTTCAAACTTGTCACAGGGGGTCACCATCTTGGAAAGTGTCTGCGACACTCACATGCTCAGTGGACTCTGAGCAGCTGTTGAGGAGCTAAGCTTCGGGGTCGTCACTAATTATCCAGCAGAAAATGAGGTTGGCCTGTCATACAAGTTGATGCTACAGGGCTGATTATTGGTCCCAATGTTATTAATAGGAAGAAAAGATAAATATATAGGAAGGCCGGTATTTTTTTCCGGAAAAGGTGGCCAACCCTCTTGCTGGTTCAGGAATTTAATTTTATATTGTAGAGTGAATTATTTGCAGTTTAAGCAGTGTAATTTAGAAATAGAAAAATACATCGTAAAAATCATGGCAGAATCCTTTTAAAGGAGAAGGAAACCCTAAAAATGAATAGGACTAAAAATGCCATATATTAGATACTGAACTAATTGCACCAGCCTAAAGTTTCAGATTGTCAATAGCAGCAATGATCCAGGACTTCAACTTGTCACAGGGGGTCACCATCTTGGAAAGTTTCTGTGACACTCACATGCTCAGTGGGCTCTGAGCAGCTGTTGAGAAGTTAAGCTTAGGGGTTGTCCCTAATTATCCAGCAGAAAATGAGGTTGGTCTGTCATACAAGTTGATGCTACAGGGCCGATTATTAAATTCAGATGCGAATTGCACTGGTTTCTGTGCTGCCATGTAGTAATTATCTGTATTAATTACTAATCAGCCTTATATTGTGACATTTATATTCTATGTGTACTGTATATTTTGAGTCGGTCCAAGGTCGGACTGGGGGGCCCAGGGCCCCATATAATGTTCCAGGCTGGATTTTCCCCTTGTCCACTTTCCCTCACATATAGCAGTGTGATTTCTATTAATTACAGTGTACTTGACAAGGAGTAAAACAGGGCATGAGTCAGGCAGAACATTCTTATTTTCCATTCGGTTCTCCTGATGCCCATCTGTCACCCAGATAGATTCTTCCCTGGCAAAGCCTGGTCATTTGGATCACTTGGGATTCTTATCAACTGGTGCATTGCCCTGTAATATGTTTGTAAGGAAAATGCATGGGGGTTACTTATATTTCTGAATAAATGCAGCAATTCATAGCTTCTCTGTGGCTGTAGTCCCAGTACATCTTAAATGTCCTTTATAGGGTGCTGGATTTGCACATTGAGTCATAATAATGCTGCTTATTACACATAATAGAGAAGAGTGCGCAAACAACTAGTGTACCAACGTGGCAATATCACAGATAATATGATGTTGATATGTCACATCAAGCAATTGCAGAAAATACAGGTGCAAATTATTGTAACATTTTGTTTTTTTTTCTTCCCTTTCAGTTTGCTGTTTTGTGGTTCACAAGCGCTGCCATGAGTTTGTCACATTTACCTGCCCCGGAGCAGACAAAGGCCCAGATACAGATGTAAGTAGCATGTATTCGTAGCAATCGGGTGGGGTTGATGCAGAGAATGACTGGTTGGGGGCACCATGTTACTGTGTGTGTTTTGGTCCACTTAGTCTGTACACGAACAACACATCCCTCTGTTCCTGCACTATTCTGTATAATGCATTAATCATTTGCAGTACCAGTTCTCACCTGCTTTCTCCTGCACTGCCAGTTCTAAAACAGTGTCACCATCTATGCGCCATGCTACTTTAATGGGATCATTTTAAAATGCAGCATCTAAAGTTCTACTTTGCCTTTAATGTTTGGGGTGCTGTTGGGAGAGTTCCCATGCTTGTTTAGTTTGGGAAATATATTGGGGCAGATCGGGTTTGTTTTTTATTAAGTTTAGGGCCCCACAAAATTTGTGGGATTGATTTGCTGATTTTTTATTAGAATTAGGGATGCACCGAATCCACTATTTTGGATTCGGCCAAACCCCCGAATCCTTCCCGAAAGATTTGGCCGAATTCCGAACCGAATCCGAACCCTTATTTGCATATGCAAATTATGGGTGGGAAGGGGAAAAAATTTTTACTTCCTTTTTTGTGCCAAAAAGTCACGTGATTTAGCTCCCTGGCCCTAATTTGCATATGCAAATTAGGATTCGGATTCGGTTCGGCCAGGCAGAAGGATTCGGCCGAACCCGAATCCTGCTGATAAAGGCCGAATCCCGAACCGAATCCTGGATTCGGTGCATCCCTAATTAGAATATTGTTGTTTACCTGTTTTGGTTTGTTATTCTTGGCCTCAGTGGATTCTGGGAACTGTAGTGTATGAGCAGGGCCACAGCTTATGCCAGCTTCAAGCAGCTCCAGAGACACAAAGAAAAGCGCAGCACTAAGAACAAGCCCCGCGGCCCCTAGATTTCTACTTATTGAGACAATCCCTTATTTACATATCTGCCTGAGTGACAAATTACATGGGTTTTTATTCTGGGACTAGGGCTGTTATAATTAGCAATGAGCAGAGAAAGGCAAACAATCTGCTAATTGCAGGTGTGAGATGCCACAGGCTCAGGAATTATGGAGAGGCTGCTGTCCCAGTCTGAAGGCATAATCCAAGTCATTAAAGAAGGAGCAGCTTCCATGGGACGTGGGGGGGTTTAATTCAGGGCAGCAATTGGGGCAACCTTGATAGGAAATTCTCTTTGCCTCCCATCATTATAAATAAATACATCCCTTTTTCTCTCTGCTGGAAATGCGCTAATGAGAGCAGCAATTGCTGGAATCTGTACGCCGCTCAGCCATATGCACTATATCAGCAGCAACTGCATCTCCGCTGTCGGTACAACATGAAAGGGATGAATTAGCTCAAACCCTGTGACTCGGGAAAAAGAGATTCTTCACTGTTAAACTGCAAACTGAACATGAAAAGCTCTGCATTATGTAACATGCATTTGGCCCTGTGGGGCCCTAAACTTAATTGGTTTCCTCCTATTAGAAGGGAATCTGTGGATCATTGTGGAAATGAACTGGGTGAGACCAGCTGTAAGTGTACTTAAGGTGGCCATGCATACTACAGTTACAAACTTTCCCATGACCAGTGGTTGCATGAAAGATCTTTTGTCCACTCTTCATTAAAGGAACAGTAACATCAAAAAATGAGTGTTTAAAGTAATACAAATATAATAGAGTTTGCCCTGCACTGGTAAAATAGCTGTGTTTTCTTCAGAAACACTACTGTTTATATAAATAAGCTGTTGTGTACCCATTCACAGGAGAGAAGGCTCGGGTTAGACAGCAGATAAGCTCTGTAGAACATAATGGAGTTTCTGTTATCCACTATTTAACCTGTGCCATATAGCCTTTTTCCAGTCCCCGCCATTGCTACACAGCAGCACTGATTATCGTACGAAAGAACTTTCATATGATAAAATCGTTGTGTCTATGGCCACCTTTAGGGAGACAATTTATGGCCCCTAGCTCCCCTGTGTACAAACAGGCTGCTGTGATAGGCAGATCCCCTTTGGAGACAGCTGCAGATAATGATTCCCTGATAAAGAGGGATATTTATGTTGGAAACCACAGATATTGATTCCAGGAGTAAGTACCAGATACAGACCCCAAAGTATCAATCAATCGGCTGTTTTCCCAGCTCACAAGGGCATGCATATAATGTATTCACCACAAGTCCCGCTGGGGTTCAGACACTCCTGCAAGAAATGGCACCCACATGTATACTGGCCTTGAGCTGCTGTAGTATACACTTGTCTACTTGCATTGGGTGTCTCTACCCCAGACTTGAATATTCCCTGCAGAATTACTTAGGCGTCTGAAGGGTGTTGGCACCCATCTATACAAATGCCACACCCTCCACTGCAGCCCTTCCCTATGAGGTTTACACACGGTGGGAAAAGACGCCGGCGAATTTTTCGCACCAGAACATCAACAGTCTGTAGACTCTTGGGGACGCTGAAGCGGTGATTGTGGGAGACAAAATATTTTATTACTGGAACATTGTGAGTGCATTTTTAATATTTATTTATTAAAGATATTTACAATTTTACACTATGTCAGTGAAATTTCCATAGTGGGATGAAGCTTTGGAGTTGCATGTACGATCCGCTGCTGATATCTACGCCTCTTTTCTGCACGATATCCTTTAAACGTTTGGGAGTACCCCTCTGTATAAATCCGTATGAGATAAAGTCTAGGATAACACGTCGGAGTGGACACAAGGGACATCTTACCTATTCACTTATTTAGTGTATATGCTAATCACATAAAGGTGTGTGTATATATTCGGAAAATACTACACTAGATTGGCGGAAATCTCTCTCTTTTTTTCTTTTATATTCCTTTTTTTTTGTGGATCTGACCTTGTGCTGTGAGCGCTGGTTATCCCTTAAAACTTCAAATAATTTAAGGGCAAGATGACTCTTTTCTTTGCCTACGGCATAATGCTGCCTAATTATATAAACTGTTTTATTGCAACCTCTGTAAATCGTTTGTCCCCAGGCAATAGTGGAGACAAGTGGTACTGCAGGTGAGCAAAACTGCTCCCAGACATAAGCGCTCAGTGCATCAGGCAATTTATCTATACCAGATTATTAAATCTTTCGATAAACAATTGCCACTTGCCCTGTGTTTGTTGCTGGGAATTGAATAATTAATGCCATTTAAGTCATAAACTGCCCTTTTAAATTAAATGAACTGCCGCAAGGGGCCCAGGTTATTATCCCTGTATCCACCATAGCCCCCTATGGGTTGTACCATTCAAATGAGTAGAATGAGGGTTCAGTTGATCAATAAAAATGCTAGTTTTAGTAAACCATACCACCCCAATATCGTGTTCTGCCTTTTTTTGTGCCAGAGAATCACCACCATCAAGTCTATTCCCCTGACAGAACCCTTGTCTACCTTACTGCTCCCAATGTTGGCCCTGATATTTGGGAGCTAGAGGAACTGTTTCCAGGGCCGGATTTACATAGCGGATGCCCATAGGCCCACTGTCATTTGTCGCCCCTGTCCCCTCCCTTTTATTTGCTCAAATTTTCATCATCAGGACAGAGCAATGGGAATTGGCACACAGGAAATTAAAATTTCTGAACCAATGTGGGTGTGGTTGGGCAGCACGCCACCCCCTAAAATCCTGCTGGCCTAGGCCCAGGCCTAGGTGGCCTCTCCACAAATCCGGGCCTGACTGTTTCAGCAGTGGTGTCAAGACTAATTCAGCTTGGATTTGGAAGGCCCCCTTTATCCTCTAAAAACTGAGAGAGATTGCGGATCTGCCATAGAGTGTGACTGCATCCTTTCTGATACATGTAATGAAAGCAGTGTCTGTTACTGTGGGGTTAAATGATTATGTTAGCACAGAGCTGCTGTTACACAGCACTAATCAGGCTGTCATTCACCTTCTACATCTTCTCCTGAATGACTGAAGTGATGCGTCAGCAATGGTATGAGTTGCACATGCCAGGAATGAGTGAGGTTTTTTAGCTGCACTGGCAATCACAACATGTCTGTGCTACTGAATTTCCGTCATTCTCAGCTAAATGAAAATGATTGGTGTTGGGGTAGTGGGGCCCCAAGAGATTCCCCTACATGAGACACACATCAGACTCTGCATTCTCTGCCCATTTGCAGCCCTCTCCATTTGTCCAGCCTGTCTTTAGCTGTAGTGTGGCACAGGGCATAAAAGATGGGCCCCCTCATTCATGTAAAGGAGGGCATGAGACCCTTAAAGGGCAAGGAAAGGCAAATAAATAAAATCCCGTTTTTACTTTCTTTTATGAAAAAGGAATCTATCTCCAATATACTTTAAAGGGGTTGTTCACCTTCGAGTTAACTTTTAGTATAATGTAGAGAGTGATATTCTGAGACAATTTGCAATTGGTTTTTATTTTTTATTAATTGTGGTTTTATAGTTATTTAGCTTTTTATTCAACAGCTCTCTATTTTGCAGTGTCAGCAATTTGGTTTCTATGGTACAAATTACCCTAGCAACCCTGCATTGATTTGAATAAGAGACTGGAATATGAATAGGAGAGGGACTGAATAGAATGATAAGTAATAAAAAGTGGCAATAACAAAACATTTGTAGCCTTACAGAACATTTGTTTTTAGATGGTGTCAGTGACCCCCATTGGAAAGCTGCAAAGAAACAGAAGAAAATTGCAAATCATTAAAAAACTATGAAAAATAAATAATGAAGACCAATTGAAAAGTTTCTTAGAATTGGCCCTTCTACAATATACTAAAAGTTAACTTGAAGGTGAACAACCCCTTTAATTAAAAAATGTGTACCATTTTTATAAGAAACCTGACTGTATGCAGTGAAATTTTTCCCTTAATTTAGTGCTGTGGATAGTAATTTTCAGACGGTCCCTAACTTCTGGCAGGGAAACAATCATACTTATGAACAGCAGGGTGAGCCACTGCCTTACTTACCAGCCATGCAGAACTCAAGCAGCTTTGTTTTTTTGATCATTTACGACGATCCCTACGATGCCCAGACCACACTGAGCATGTGTATGTAGTCTAGTCTTGCAAAGATGTATAACAAAGTTACAAGATGACAGCCCCCTGTGGCCAACTTTGAAAGCATAAATAATTTGTTTGATTAGGCTTGTGGTGCAGTAAGTTAATGTTTATGTTTAGTATACAAAATACAGCATTTCTAGCCTTATTCTATTCTAGACTTTCCTTGCCCTTTAAGTTGTTCTTGTTCTACTTTCTTTACTCTGTCTTCCATTCTCTACTCTTTCCTCCTTGCCTTAAAGGAACAGTTCAGGGTAAAAATAAAAACTGGGCAAATAGATAGACTGTGCAAAATAAAAAATGTTTCTAATATAGTTAGTTAGCCAAAAATGTAATGTATAAAAACTGGAGTGAGTGGAACACAACATCCTGCTTTTCAGCTCTCTAAATCTGAGTAAGTCAGCGACTTGAGGGGGGGCCACATGGGACATAACTGTTCAGTGAGTTTGCAATTGAGCCTCAGCATTCAGCTCAGATTCAAAAGCAACAGTTATGACCCATGTGGCCCTCCCTCAAGTCATTGATTGGTTACTGCCTGGTAACCAGTCAGTGTAAACAAAAGAGAGCTGAAAAGCAAGAAGTAGTGTTCTGTTCTATTAGGTTAGACTTGCAGTCACTCCAGCTGTTATACATTACATTTTTGCCTAACTAACTATATTGAAAACATGTTTTATTTTGCACAGCCTATCTATTTACCCAGTTTTTACTTTTATACTGAACAATTCCTTTAAGCTTCTTTCTTTTCTCTGTCCTTCTCTCTTTATTCTCTTCTTCTTTATTTTTCATTCCTTACTCTTTCCATACTCTCGTCATCTTTCCTCTTTTCCTTACTCTCTACTTATGCTCCTCTTCTTTCTTTACCTTATCCTTGTTTCCTTACTCTCTCCTCCATTTCTTTGTATTCTTTCCTTTTTATGTCCTTCACTCCTTACTATCTTCTCTTCTTAAAGTGATACCTTTATGTATCATGTTGATTGTTTTTCAGTGATAGTTCTGTTACTTAAAGTTTCTAAATCTGTTTTGCCAACATAACTTCCCTTCTCAACCTGTCAGTTAGAGTTTCTAATCATCTTTACCTTAATTTTTTTGTTCAGGTAAGTTTATTGAACATATACAACACAGTCACAGTACATGCATGTCAGTGTAATTTACATCAGGTTTTGCAGTCATACGACAAATTCAAGGGGCAGACTTCGAAACTTCGAAATTCGACCATCGAATTTTTTTTAAATTGTTTGATTTGAACAATTTTTTAAAAATCCTTTGATTTCCCAGGACTTGGTAAATCTTGGTAAAGGTTCTAGGAGGTCCTCCATAGGCTAAAATGGCAATTCACCAGCTTAAGGTGGCGAAGTGGCGAATTTGAAGTTTTTTTAAAGAGACAGTACTTCGAAATTCAAATTTTGGGGTATTTGATATTCGAAGTAGAAAAAAATTACTTTCGAATTCAACATGAATATTCACTTCGACCCTTAGTAAATCTGCCCCCAAATGTCTTCAACAAGATATCACAATAAATATTTGCTGCTGTAGATCATGATTGACTACGAAGGCTTCTAACCCTGCTGAATAGCAATGGCGGAAATTGAAAAAGGCTATATGGCAGAGGATAAATAGTGGATAACAGATAACATTATGTTCTACAGAGCTTATCTGCTGTATAACTTGAGCCTTTTCTCCTTTGAATGGCTGCCTCCATTGCTACACAGAAGCTTATTTATATAAACAATAGTAGTGTTTCTGAAGCAAACACACCAGTTTTATCAGAGCAGGCCAACTTTCATTGTAGTACAAAAATAGTAACAAAGGCACACTCACTTCAGAGCTTCTGCAAAATGTGAAGAAGTTTTCTTTTTATGCATAGTGGGATCTCCGCAAATGTTTCAGGGTCCAACCCCCTTCATCAAGTGCTACTTACAAACAGTGTCAGGGAAAACATTTAAAGGGGAGGTCAGCATTAATCCCTAACCCTTGTGATTAACTGATGACATCATAACAATGATTGACAGTTAACCACTTAGTGTTCTCATTTAAAGGGAATATAAAATACCTTAGTGTCTCCTTCTGTCTTTCAGCTCTTCTGCTTTTTTTTTTTGTTCTTTTCTGTTTAGGCTTGTGACACACGGGCAAATTCAGGGAGATTTAGTTGCCTGGTGACTATCGCCTCTTCTTCTGGGCGACACTCTCCCCAAACTGCCTTCCCTTCTGCTACAATGAAAAGTAGCCAGCGCTTCGTTTCTCCTATTCTCTTCCAACTGTCAGTCCTTACTCTCCACCATTCTCTTCTTCTCCTCTCTTCTATACTCTCTACTCCTCCTGCTCTCCTTTTGTCTCATTTTCTCCTTCCAACCCCCCCCCCCGCCATCTTCGTTTTCCTTCAGGTTTTCTCCAGTCTACCCCATTCATGATTTAACACCAACATGGTGCTCTGATGAGTGCCAATGCCTTTTGTAGCACCTGGACTGTGTTGACTCTAGGGTTGCCACCTGGCTGGTATTTTACCGGCCTGGCCGTTAAAAATGTTGCTTGATTGCAATTTTAAGTATAGGGGGAAACCATAAAAACATAGGAAGGCCGGTATTTTTTTCTAGAAAAGGTGGCAACCCTAGTTGACTCTTCTGCAGCTTTCTATATAAGCCAGGGTGTCCAGCTCTTAAAGTCATATAATGTTATTCCATATGTGCGATGCATGCAAACTGCAAATGAGCTCTGAAAGCATTCAGTGGCATGTGGCCTTTAATAGTGAACAAATAAAAGACCCCCAATGTTATGTTGTGTTTATAACACAAGTCTCTGGCATTATCAGTGGGGTTTAGTTTTGTCTTATCATTAATTTCTTATGGAACAGGCCGTCCATGAGATCTATTGCCTGTGCATTTAAAGCAGGATTAACAGCGGGATGTTGGATTTAGCATTACTATATACTGACTGCTTTATGGGGCCATAAATCCCCCACAAATCGTCTGAATCCCTGGAGAGCCGAGATTGGCCACAGAACTATATCTGGGTCATGTTCCTCTGGGATTTACATACAATAACATTCCCATTAACAGAACTCAACCGCTGTACCTGCACAGAAACATTCCCTCCAATGAAAATACTCAGCTACTGTACCTGTACAGTAACACCCCCAAAAACTCATATACTTAGCTACCTGTACAGTTGCATTACAATGTAGAAAAATACGCAACTTACTGTACAGTAACATCCCAATAAACTGATGCTCAACTACCTGTTCAGTAACATTCCCATGTACAGAAATACCCAACTGCGTGTACAGTAACATCCCCATAAATGCATATACTTAGCTACCTTTACAGTAACATGCCCATGCACAGAAAGAGGCACCTACCACCCCATAAACTGATGCTCATCTACCTGTACAGTAACATTCCCATGTACAGAAATACCCAACTGCCTGTGCAATAACATCCCCATAAACTGATGCTCATCTACCTGTACAGTAACATTCCCATGTACAGAAATACCCAACTGCCTGTGCAATAACATCCCCATAAACTGATATACTCAGCTACCTGTATTGTGACATTTACACTCAGCTACCTTTATTGTGACATTTACACTCACCTACCTGTACAGTAACATCCCAAGAAACTGATATTCTCCGCTGCCTGTACAGTAACCTTTCCATAGCTGAAATCCCAATATAGTAGTATTGACATAAACAGTAATATCCAGCTATTTCAGGAACTGAAATACTCACTTGTACAGTATATGTTATGAGCCATTATGGCTGACACACAGCACTCCAAGCTGGGAGAGGCAAGGCATCCCTGGTGGTCCGTGCCTAGTAATTCCTTCTTTTTTACATTGATGTAATGGAAGAGATTCATTTAGCTGCATCCAAGTGTTTTGGGGCTTGTAAATTACCTTTTTTGTCCCCCACCCAGCTGTGGTCAGTGCTGTGCATGAAATTAGTGGGCCCTTTATGGGGGGGGGGGGGATATTGGAAAGACACTGGTGCAACAGATTTTCACCTTCCCTATAAGCTCTATGGTTTTTATATAATTTCAGAACACAGAAAGGGGGCTGCACTTCTGGCTGCTCTTGCCAACATTCACCATCCTTGTAGCCTCTGGTGGGGAATTCAAGGGATTTGTGAATTAATATGACACAGAGGGGAAAAAAATGTCAATTCTGTGTAAAGCGTTTCCAAGGCTACCACAGGGTTTCCATGGTAAACACCATACAGGGTTTATCTGCAACTGATTCCATCACTGCTTTCATTCCTGCCTGAGTGATCAGGAAAGGTCCTTGGGTGATCTGGCAGGTTACTGCTTCAACCCATTGGGCAACAAGTATATATATATATATATACTATGTGCAAGGGGAAATCAGGCCCCTGTGTGCACATTGCATCCTGTATTTAATTGCATCTTTATTATCCAACCCCCCCCCCCCCTCTTTTATACTCCCACTGGCTAAGTGCAGAATGGCCAAAGTTACCCATTCCTTCATTGAATTGTTTTTTTAAAAATTCCATTGGATTCAGTCCTGATGAAAGTCTCATTGCATTCTATACCTAATTATGATATTTGGGGCTAATAGAGCTAGATGCACAGTGTCCAGTACTTACCTTTTCATCAGTTTCAGGGGGCATTAATCACTGACTGTAGGCAGGATAAGGGTGCTGGCACTAGGCTTTAACACTTTACATATGACCTATTCGCACATGCCAAGGGTTTTGGCACCTGGGTCTGTGATCACTGTCAGTTACTGATGCCTATTGTTACCTGTACCATTTTCTGAGGGTGCCAGGCCTTGCCTAAAATGGTGTAAGGAAATGTGAGACTTGTGATTGGATTAATAAGGAATATTGAAATGTTTGTCTTCTGTTATTGGGTCCAGCTGTCCTCACACTGCAACTTTTCCTTGCTCCTTCAGTAGTCAGACTAACAGATACAAATGCTGGTGAGTTAGCTTTGCTGAAATTCCCTCTGAGTAGGACAAGATGCAACAGTAATACTTGTTACTATTATTGACCAACTCGCTATATATCATTGGGTGTTACAGTAGGATTAGATAACTACTGCAGGGCAAAGTGGAGACAGTACAGCAACTGTACTGACAGACAACTGGGGAAAATGGCAAAATGAGAGGAAGATGGAGACAAAAGAGCAACGTGGTAGACAGAATGGCAGTATGGCAGAATAGATAAAACTGCAAATATAAAGCAAAATGGAGATAGCAACATGAGATGGAGAGCGTAGGGCAAGCTAGATAAGTTTGTGACAGTATGGATCATTTATGACCTGAACACACGGTTGCATAACATAAACAACATAAATTACATCCCCTGCTGTCAGTTGCTCATAAAACCCCATTCATTAAAGGTCCTTAACATTCCTTCAACTTGCACTTAGTGGCACTTCATACAGTCTGTACAGAATCGATCTCAGTTGCACCTACTGAAACAGAGAAACGCTGGGGCTACTGTTATATCTGGACCATGTGTTAGCTCCAGGTTTCCTTCGGCTCTGTGCATCCATTTTATAGGGCAAGTCAGCAGCATCAACATCTCCATATCATTGCTGTCCAACCTCTGTGGTTCCAAGGGCTGGCATGTGTAGGAGGGCTGATAATGTAAGTCTGTGTTGAACAATCACCTTTTTAAAACCACACCCATGCTAAAGCATGAAATGTTACCATACCCACATTCGAGGTGGTTGCACACCAAAAAAAACAAATGGTTGGTGCTTACTGCAATAATATTACTCATCACTCACTGTGAAAAAAAGTCATCTTAAGACATACCCTTAAATCCATAATCCTCCTTTTCCCCTGAGGATTGGCACAGCAAACCCCAGCACATAATTAAACACCTTGGGTACTCCCTAAGAAGTAGTTCCAGATGCAAACAAACCCCCACCAGGTTCAGCTCCCACAGGCAAAGTATAGCACACACAGGCAGAGTATTGCACACATAGGCAGCATAGGGCAGGCAGAGTATGGCACACATAGGCAGTCTAGGGCAGGCAGAGTATGGCACACACGGAATATATGACAGGCAGAGTATGGCACACACAGGGAGCCTAGGGCAGGCAAAATATGGCACACACAGGGAGCCTAGGGCAGGCAGAATATGGCATGCACAGGGAGCCTAGGGCAGGCAGAGTATGGCACACACAGGGAGCCTAGGGCAGGCAGACTATGGCACACACAGGGAGCACACTGCAGGCAGATTATGGCACACACAGGGAGCATAGGTCAGGTAGAGTATGGCACAGATGGAGCATAGGGCAGGCAGAGTATGGCACATACAGGAAGTCTAGGGCAGGCAGAGTATGGCACACACAGGAAGCATAGGGCAGGCAGAGTATGGCACATATAGGCAGCACAAAATGGGGGTACGAGGGGCACTAGTTGGACAGCACTGCTCCATGTAACTGTTGCCCACACTGCAGCCTTTCATATTTGATATAATGTACCTAAACAACATGTGTGGGTTGCTGGAAGTGTAAGATCCATAGGTTGAACAATGAATTATGCTTCCTCTGTGCCCTGTGCCAACCAACAATACAGACAGGCTGCACGGTTAAGGCCACTGTTCATGACCATATTAATTGACATGAAGCAGACAAAAACTGCTTTTGGACATGGAATTGTGGGTGAGCCACAGTGACACAAACCACCTCATGTCCCATTCATTAGATGAAATTCACCAAGAGAGATTCATAAGAGAACATTGCTCCCCTCCCCCCCCCCGTGATGTGGCCATGGGAAATTCTTTCTATAGTACCCAGCATCATATTGGCCTCAGTTATACCCCGTCTCCTGCCTGTTCCTGTCTTTTGTCAGGCATTCCTTCCATAAGTTCTCAATAGTAGCATCTTGCCTGTCCTTAATATTTGTAATCAAGCCTCCAGGAAGTCATATGGAGCTTTATATCCTTTAATCCTAGTTATGAATACCTAACTATTTAAAGTTGATGGCATTTCCCTAAAAATGTCTTTGTAGGGTCCCAAAGTCATGCAATATAAGAGTCAAAACTCCATTGTGCCATTGTTAGGAATGTGGCATAGTATAGGTATGGGATCTATTATCCAGATGCTCATGACCTGAGATTTTCCAGATATAAGATCTTTTTTGTAATTTGGATCTCAATACCTTAAGTCTACTTGCAAATCATGTAAATATTAAATAAACCCAATAGGCTGGTTTTATTTAAAATAATGGTTAATTATATCTTAGTTTGGATCAAGTACAAGGTACTGGTTTATTATTACAGAGGGGAAAAAAAGAATTCTCTTAATAAAATGTAGTCAATGTTAGACAGCCTTTAAGTGATTTGGAGCTTTCTGGATAATAGGATTCCAAATAGCAATACAATTAGTTGCCTTCGCTAACGTTCGCCGCACTTCGCCAGGCCAGGAGCGGTTTCTGAGGTGTGTAAGCCTGGCAGCTGTGTTTATTATGGACCGGAGAGGTGACAGTCTCTGGCCGGGAAGGCCAATTAATATAGTTGCAGTAGTCTAGACGTGATGTGTTAAGAGAGTGAATAAGAATTTTGGCATTTTGGGTGATAAAGTATCATATTTTGGATATGTTCCTTAGATGAAATTGGCATGATTTAATAAATGACTAGATATCAGTAGTGAAGGACAGGGTAGAACCTAGGATAAACCCAAGGCACTGGGCCTTGGGAGATGGGGAGATGTGGAAGTGTTAACTATGATAGCTATTTCTGGGATGTTACGGGTGTTAGTTGGAGGAAAAAGAACCATTTCTGTTTTAGAGAGGTTTAATGTAAGGTATCACTGTGACATCCAAGTAGACATAGCGGACAGACAGGAAGAGTTGAGTACTGAATTAAGATCAGGAGAGATAGATGTGAGTATTTTCAGCCTAGAGGTGGTATCAGAAACCATAGAAACCTCAGAGGGAGGAAGTATAGAGAGAAAATAATAAGGGAGCCTTGAGGAACCCCAACAGTAAGAGGTCGGGGAGTAGATGATACTCCATTGTAGAAAATACTGAAGGAAGGATTAGTGAGGTAAGAAGAGAACCAGGACAGGGTCGTGTCACAAATGCCAAGTAATTGGAGGGACTGGAGGATGATCCACAGTGTCAAATGCAGCCGAGAGATCAAGAAGTATTAGTAATGAGAAATGGTTGTTGGCTTTTGCTGTTAAAAGGTCATTAGTTAGTCAGGTTAGGGCAGTCTTACTGGAGTGTTGTTGCCTGAAACCAGATTGTAGGGGGTCCAGCAGGTTATTGTCAGAGAGGAATGGTGTTGGTTGCAAACTAGATGCTCAAATAGTTTAGGCATGAAAGGTAACAGAGAGATAGGTCTGAGGTTATCAAGATTGGAGTGATCAAGAGAGAGTTTTTTCAGAATGTTGGTGACAAGTACATGTCTTAGTTGAGAAGGAAAGATTCCAGTTGAGAGCGAGAAATTAAATAGATGTGTTAATCCTTTGGGTAGGTAGTAAGGTGAAAAGAAGCCAAACGTTTTGAGACTTCCTCATCAGTGACAGGGGTGAAGGAGCACAGAAGAGACTGGAGAGTGTGGAGGAAGGGTGATGAATGTCTATGGATGTTTAATAGTGTAATGTCACTTCTGATGGTGTCAAATGTGTTCTTGAGCAGACGGATGTGCACAGAGGGGGTGGGGAAGAGGAAAGAAGAGTGTTAAGGGTAGAGAGGAATTGTGCAAGTTTTTTATAAAGGGAGTTAATTAGTGTAGTTAAGTATGTTTGTTTGGCTTGGGAAAGGCTGGTGTTATAGGAGCACAGGGCTGATTTGTAGCTCCCGAAGTACGATTCTAAGTGGGATATGCGCCAGTGACGCTCAAGTGCGCATGAATGTCTTTGGAGTGCTTTTGTATGAGCAGTATGCCAGTTTGATCGGTTTGTGTCTAGTGCATCTTGTGCATGTCGTGGTAGGTACGTGTTTGGTAGGAACATGTCTGGGGACTAGCAGGAGGTGAGGAAGGAGTCAGTGTGAGCATATTGTGATTAGAGAGGGGTTCAACTGGAGATTGAACAGAATCTGGTATATAAATATAAGATCCAGAGAGTATCCACTGGAGTTAGAGGTGGAGTCTGAGCACAGAGATAAGCCTAGTGAGGATGTTGGCGAAGAAAAAAGTTTATAGACAAAAGGGTTGTTAAAGGGAAAGTCAACCCCAAATAAAAATTTGATTTATAAAAAAAAACATAATTCTAAGCAACTTTGCAATATACATTAATTACAAATGTCCAGTGTTTTTAAAGTTATTAGTAAAAACAATCGCTACTGAAAGCAGTAACAGTAGCAAAGTCTTTATTAAGAAATAACTTACAAAAACTCAGCTTCCGCTCCTCTTCAGAAAAGGCACCAGGGCAACCATCCATCCAGTGGCGCTCAATTTCTCTTCCCTGGCTCTCTGCTGCTGGATCTTGCTGGTCGCTGACTGATGCTCCAAACTGGCAAAGTTTTCCTGATGTGCCCTGAGCCTGCAGCGCCCTCACCCCCACAGCACGGAGCCAACTTCACAGCTGCCTCCAACTCCTGCACTGCCACATACAAGGGGTAGGGTTGCCACCTGGCCAGTATTTTACCGGCCTGGCCGGTATTTTTGATGGTTGATCCCAATGTTATTAATAGGACAAAAAGATAAATCTATATGAAGGCCGGTATTTCTTTCAAGAAAAGGTGGCAACCCTGACCAGGGGTATACCAGCGGCCCGCCTCCTCCTCCTTTCAGTTCACACAGGCCAGCACCAAGCCCAGGCTGGGGTGTAAAGTGCAGCGGTGCATCCAGCAGTAACTCTGTGCGGATCAGGGCAGGCTCACTAGCGTGCCTTGGCTAATGCTGTAGGGGGGCTTCACCATGTCGTTGTGCTGGAGGGTGTAGGGCCCATAGGCTCTGGCCTTGCTGGCCGGGGACACCGTGTAGCGTGCATGCATGGCTCCTCTGCCTCCTCCTGCAGTGGGCAATGCCAGCCAGAGGCACACTCAGATGGGCACATGGATGGGAGCAAGTGGCATGCACACCCACTGATTCCTGCTGCTGGGGGGAAAGCACAAAAGGCAGAAGACTCTGGGGAAGCAAGGTTTGTCTCCCCCGGCTCTGGAGCTCTGGCTGTGTGACATATGTGCTGGAAGCTCAGTTCCCTCGCACGTCGCCCCCCTGGTATGTGGCAGTGCAGGAGTGGGAGGCAGCAGTGAAGTTGGCTCCTTTAACACTCAGTTGTTACTTTTTAAACAATGTTGCAACAGTCTTGGTTCCCAGCAAAGACAGGTCTGTTAATCGGCTGTCTTGTCTTACATTGTATCGACAGACGGAGTCGGCAGCTTATAGGCCTGTGCGTCGGGCCCTCTGACGGGCTTCCCCTAGGCCTTGCCCTAGGGCCCACGTTCGGATCAGCCCGATATTGGCCACCTCAAGGTGGGCTTACCGGGGAGAGATCCGCTCGTTTGCTGATCTCACCATGCACGGCCACCTTACGGGTAAGGTCACACAGGCAGGTTCGGGGGGGATTTAGTCGCCTGGTTGACTAATCACCTCTTCTTCTGGGCAACATCCCCAAACTGCCTTCCACCTGCTATAATGATAAAATGCCAGCGCAATGACACTTGTGGCGCTTCGATTTCCAAAGTGGACCAAAGTTTCCTCATGAGGCAAATCAAAGCAGGAGGGGAAGGCAGTTTGGGGAGATTGTCTCCCTGAAGAAGAGTGGATTAGTCGCCAGGCGACTAAATCTGCCCGAATCTGCCTGTGTGCCCCTGCCCTTATATATCAGGGAAGAGAATAGAAAGGGACAGACAAACACTGCTTTCAATAGCAATACATATACAAATAACTTAAAAACCATAGAACGTTTGTAATGAATGTATATTGCAAAGTTGCTTAATGTTTTATTTTATTAGGCAAATTTTTATTTTGGAGTTGACTTGCCCTTTAAGATTTTTAGAGGGTATATTAAAGTCACCTAATATGATGAATGGGGTGTCAGATGAAAGAAAATAAAGAAGCCAAGCTGCAAAGTTGTCAAAAAATTGTGAGGTTAGTCCAGGAGGTCGATAAATCACAGCAATGCCAAGTGATACAGGAGAAAAGAACCTAATGAGAGAGAAGTACCCGGTGGAAGAACTTTAAATGTACAGCGGGGAGAGAGAAGTAATCCTACCCCACCCCAGCTCTGTTTCCAGGTGTGGGAGTATGACTAAGGTGTAGGCCCCCATAGGACAGGGCAGCAGGTGAAGCAATGTCAGTAGGAGAAAGCCAGGTTTCAGTGGTCATGCATAGCGGTGAGTTTTCTGGAAATGGATTGGGCTTCCAGAAAGCAAAGGAAGATTAACTGGGTTCTTGGGTACTATTGTTTTAACATTTTTGGAGTGCTGATTGCTGTACATATTTTTGGGAAAAACTTGGGGCACAGACTACTCTTTATTCTGAGCCTTGTCACACAAAATAGAAGCAACTTAATGGTTGGCACTGCAGCCCTGGGTTCAGTACTGAACAGGACACAATTGCATGGAGTGGGTGAGCTTCCAGTTTCCTCGAAGTATTCCAGTTTCCTTCGTGAAGCATATTTTGTACCTGAGTAATAGGCCTTACTCTGTATCCATTGTGATAAGGACCTTCGATAGTAAGCTTCGCTGGGGCAGGAACTGATGTAACTGTGATAGGGACATTCGATTGTAAACTCACTGGATTGTAAGCCCTAGGTACAGGGACTGGTGGGAATAACAGAAATATCAGTAATGTACTTTAGGTTATTTTAGCACTATATAAATAATGCAAGATAATAAACAGATAGATAAGGGTAAGCTGTAACCTATTAGCATGATGACAGATCCTTGGTCATGCAGCTTTTTTTATAACTACAAATTCCAGCAGCCCTTGCCAGCTTAGCAAGCAGTGGCATATCTAGGTAACGGTGAGCCCGGGTGCAGGATGCACACCCAGGCCCCAAGCTCCACCCCCGTACGAACTGCAAAAATCTCCCCCTGCCATCCACGATAAAACTTATTGCATCTCCATCAGGCCCTAAGGGGGGTTGGAGCCTGGGAGCAATTGCACCCCCCAGTAATTACGCTATTGTTAGCAAGCTGGGAGTTGCACTGCTTGCCTAATACTATCCCTGATGTAAAGGTTGTGCACCTATCTCCTATAATCCATTAAGCTCAAATACCAGTGCTGAGAGATTTATGATTCAGCCATTTATATAAATCATCTCTCCTGCACAATTCTTGGAAATCCCCCCTATTGCAGCCATACACATTACCAGATATTGGTTCTATGAATCAAAGCATACAAGGTCAGACACCCACGCACTCTCCCTCTCTCTGCCTGTGGGTCCAGCCCTTCCTCACAGCAGTACAGACAAAACAATAGGTTTTATCCATAGGCTTCTCATGGCCAAGGTGATATAGTCCTAAAGCACCATGGATTCCTGTTGTAAATGGTTCCCTGGGATCAGGATTGTACTGCTCATTTTCTATTCCTTCCTTGATTCTTGGCAACCTTTTCCTTACAGTGCACTCTCTTATCAATGAACTCGGATTCTTCACTTTGCGGAGTCAGAACTGATCATGGAACAATCACAGTACTTGTTCATCTCCTGTGAATGAGAAATATATTGCTAATGTTAATCCAGAGACAGGAGTATATTCTTGCAAATATGCCATTTCTGCTCTAGACATAATCAATACAGTTTCATCACTTCCAAAAAATTGATAACCAGTTGTAAACTAAAACGATACACTATATTTCATTAAATGATCTATGCAGAACTGTATTCTTCAGGGAAGGTGTTACTGTATTATGATTTAAAGGAGTGGTTCACCTTTAAGTTAACTTTTAGTATGTGATGGAATGGTTAATTCTAAGCAACTATTCAAAAGAATTAACTTACAGATACTCTGTTCAGCTCCTCTTCAGAAAAGGTGATCCAGCGACGATCCATCGCTCGATTTCTCCTCCCTGCCTTCTATAAGAGATAGACAGGGAGGAGAAATTGAGCTCCACACAAGTTATCTCTGGATTGCCTTTTCTAAATGGTGCAAATGAACTGTTATGCATGTACTTCTGTCATCACTGCATCATTATAATATTCTAGTGAGTTCTGTGCTGCAATAGATGTGAGGGCTGTCATAGAAAAGAGCCCGAACTGCCCTTTCTGATGGTCCTGACACTCCCCCAGTGAGCAGTTTCGGTATCCCAGCATTGCTTATGGTGCGGTGAGCTGCTGATGGATAAGGATTCTATTTAATGGCAATTCAATAAAACATTTAACAGACCAATGTCTAGCGCTTGGCTGGGTCTTAGACTCAACTGGCAGGCTCAGAACTCGTCTTCCCAACTTTCAGTGTATTAATTAGCAAAGAATGCTGTTCAGCTCAAATGGTCTCTTGGGTGTGCCAACGTTTTCATGATTTCATGCATAAATTGGCATTCAGAAAAATAATGAGCTAATTACCCCGAAGTACCTTCTGCACACCACACCTATATCAACTAGTGAGGGGGTTCCTACCTGTCTATATAAATATTTTGTCTGCTCTGTGTTAGTACTTTTCCTCTAGCATTCAGTGTTTTCTTACTGAACAGAGAGAATGTCATAGCATTGCCTTTAATTATCTCAGATGTGGACTGTTCCTTTTCCAACTGTGTCTTTGCAGAAACCAGCATTTCTATTTGGATGCAAGTGTCCTGTTTTGTAGCATTTTGACTGCAGATTAAAGGGATTCAGTCACTATTTTTATGGTGTAGTTTTTATTTCTAAAAACACTGCAAATAATTCACAATATAACATTTATTTCCTGAACCAGCAAATACATTTTTGTTATAAAAAATTATAATAATGGTGTGTAGGCAGCCATCTCAGGTAATTTTGCCTAGTCATGTGCTTTCAGAAAGGATGTAACTGCTTTCTGGCAGGCTGTTGTTTCTCCTACTAAATGTAACTGAATGTGTCGCAGTGGGACCTGGATTTTACTATTAAATGTTGTTCTTACATCTACCAGGCAGCTGCTATTTTGTGTTAGGGAGCTGTTATCTTCCCATTGTTCTGTTGTTAGGCTGCTGGGTGGAAAGGGATGGGGTGGGTGATATCACTCCAACTTGCAGTAAAGAGTGATTGAAGTTTATCAGAGCACAAGTCACATGACTGGGGGCAGCTGGGAAACTGACAATATGTCAAAATTAAATATTTTTTAAAAAAAGTTTTGCTCTTTTGAGAAGTTAATTTCAGTGCAGAATTCTGCTGGAGCAGCACTATTAACTGATGCGTTTTGAAAAAAACATGTTTTCTAATGACAGTATCCCTTGAAGCTTGGAAGACCACGTTTCCCTTTAATGTTCCTTCATGGGAGTATTGTGTCTGTAACATACAAGTGTACCGCTGTGGGAAAGGCCAATTCTGTGCTAGTAAGTTAGAGAAGGAGCTCCATGTTTCTATTGCTTATGCCAGTAGTAGTAGTAGAGACAGGGAGAGACTAGAAAGAGATCATTGGTTTTATTGTGACCAAATGCTCAATACAGATGTGTCCTTCGTAATGCATCCACATTGACATAATTTTCCCACAAAGGAAAGACAAAATGCAACAAATAGCACAAAAAGTGAGTGTTTGCAACACGGCAATGACTCACTCGGTGACATTTGCCATTCTATACCATCTGTCATTTTGATCTTATCACTTACTATTTCCATTGTGATGGAGTAAAACACAGTCTGTATCTCGTGTGAGATCGTTCCATAGCAGATTGACCAGAAATGCAGCTCAAAAGAATCTCAATTTAAACATAAAGCCTCAATAAACTTTGTATCCTCTTCAGGCCCCCCCCCACACCCCCCCGGATATAGTCCTGTATGTGACAGCTGAATGGGTAAAGTTTTGAAGGAAAAGAAGTGACATTTACAGCGAGAGATAAGAAAGAACAGGGAAATGTATGGCTGCATAATCAGGGTATATTGTGTAAGGCAGGAGTGCCCATACTTTATAATGCGAGGTCTACTTTTAGTGATGTTGTCCCATTATGATCTATGTCCCTAATATCACTGTTAGCATTTTGTTCCAAAGAAAATATAACTTAATTATACTGATTTGTAAGAGAATTTATACTTCTATATTTATTTATTATTTAATGTATGATAGAGAACTTTCTAGGGTACAGTAGAAACTGCAGTGCAGAATTAATTTTGCTTTCTAATTTATTATAAGGATGCACCAAATCCACTTTTTGGGATTCAACAGAATCCTTCATGAAAGATTCGGCTGAATACTAAACCAAAACCGAGTCCTAAAATGCAAATTAGGGAAGGGAAAGTAAAGGGTAGAAAAAATATTTTTTTTACTTCCTTGTGTTGTGAAAAAAAAGTTGCATGATTTCCCTCCTCATACCTAATTTAAATATGAAAATTCAGTTTGGCAATGCACAAGGATTCGGCCGAAACCTGCTTAAAAAGGCGGAGTCCTGAACCGAATCCTGGATTAAGTGCTTCCCTAATTTATTATGATGTGTGTTTAAAGTATTTGACTTTTTTCATCCATTTTTATTGGGCCCCTAACTGCGTCAGATCAGACGGCCACGTAGAAAGAGAAAGAAGTTGCATTAAAATGATTGTGTTACCTCTTTAACTACATTACTAGTTTGTTTCTTGTTGCTGGGGTCACAGATTTTAGCAACCAGATAATGCGACAGGATTGAGAGGCCAGCATGCAAAGCCAAAATCGTTCAGACAAAAACACGAAATAATATGTGAAGAAGAATAAAACTAAAACAATTACTTCCAATTTCATGTACAGATACAATGTTTATTCCAGTGTGCAACATGGTGTGTATGTATATTTATATTATTATAGCACTACCTATGTGCACAGCACTGTACAGTTAACCCAGTTTCTAACCCTTATGCAGGGATTCCCTATTCCTGGGGCAGACTGCAGTGATTTATCTGTACTGTGAGATGCACCCACCTCACTTAGCATTCTGCTTTGCTGCACTTAACAGAATGTTTCCTATTGTGGCCTTGGTTACAGTGCTGAGTGCTCAGCCATTGCACAAACAAACAAGTGGCAGTTAGCATCTGTACTCTGCACTGCTGTCCCCTGCTGGGGATGAATGCTACTTTGAAACCCTGAACTTATTTTGGGAACCCTCTAGCAGCAGTTTCTTGGATGTGGAATGATTTGTGGACACAGAGATGTGCCAGGCTCTCCATGCCTTTGTATGCCCTAGCCACTGGGTATACAATATATACAAGATACAATGTTGTGTGTCTTTTATTTCCTGGGATTATGTCTCCACAAACTCTACTACAACTCCCAAGAATTCTCTACTAGTGAATATATAAGCAAGTTGGGGCACTTGATATATTCCCTGGCAGGTATTGTGGGTGTGTGTCTGCATTGCATCTTCGAAATTCAGACCATCGCCCCCCCCCCTTCAGCTGGAGCACCAGTCACTAGTCAGCCAGGCCCTGTCAGCTCAGCACTTCTCATACTGGGTTAAGAGTCACTTCATCTGTCCTTAACCATCAGTAAGATTTCATCTTCTGCCAAATGACTCTGTGCTGCCTCCGACTCCTGAATGATGATCTGCCACTTGGCTGCCTCATGAGCCACACAGAATGCGGAAGGGCTCTTTGGGGCCACAGGGACCAGCTACTTATCCAGAGTGCAGTTATTCATTGCTCTGCCCAAGGCTTCTCTCTGACATTCGCACCTTGCGGGTAACATTTTGCAGTCTGTAGGACTGTTTCAAGTAGTGGCTGCAATGTAAGCTGCAGTCTGCATTTCTTATATATTATTATTATTTTTTTATATATATATATATATATATTATGTATATATATTATTTCTTGTATATGAGTTGCAGGAATGCCAAATGCAACTGGTTACCAGCAGGGACAGCTCTCCATTGAGGGATTAGATGTGCCAACGGTTGCAGAAAGCTCATTAGGCAGCAAGGCAAGAGCCTTCCATGGGAAGGAAAATAACGATACACTGGAAGTTATGTATATGAACAATGTTTGATCCCTTGTCCCTATGTTGTAGATGGGGTGGGTTTTCTCTGACATTAATTGGCACCACACGTGGTTCCTTTCTTCACATCAGCTTCAACATATGCTTTATCCCTACACCCCCGTCTCCCCCTCCCACCCAAATGCAAAGTGAATAGAAGCAGCCTGTGTTGGCAGGAGGAAAGGAGAGGGATGTTGGATCAACATAACAACTATGTAATCTGCTCTGTGGGATATGGCTCATTCTGTAACTCCCAGACCCTGCTTTTCCCTGCATGGCTCCTTCTTTATCTTCCAGGCCCTGCTATTCCCTTTATGGCACATCTGTAACTTCCAAGCCCTTCTATATCCACTGTGGCTCTTTCTGTAACTCTCATGCCCTGCTATTCCCTCTATGACTCATTCTTTATCTTCCAGGCCCTGCTATACCCACTATGGTTCACAGGCCCTGCTATTCTCTATCTGTGGCTCCTTCTGTATCTCCCAGGCTTTGCTATTCCCTCTATGACTCCTTTTGTAACCCCCAGGCCCTGCTATTCCCTCTATAGCTTATCTGTAACTCCAGGGTCCTGTCATAGTTCTCAGGTACAATCAGGCCTGGACTGGCAATCTGTGGGTTAGGGCAAATGCCAGATGGGCTGCTATAAGGTGCCATAGAAAGTCAGTATTTAGTGGGCTGGTGGGGACTGTTTGGGCCTCTATGTGGGCTGATTGGGCCTCTGTGTACCTGAAATGCCAGGGCCTATTTTGATTCTCAGTCCAGTCCTGGGTACAATATGGGTTTCTTGCATCTCTCCTCCTGTAAGGCCTGAGCCAATACATAGGCAGGTACCTTTTGTAGGTTAATGAGAAGTGAACATTAGATTGTATGCCCTGTGCCTGAATAGTGTGGCTCTGTGCAGGACAGGAATAGACTCGCTTTTGCTCTGTTACCTCCACATACTGTGTTGGCACCCGTGAGGCACAGTACTAAGAGCCTATTTGCCCATCATGTAGGAGCTGCCAGTTTGCTACAGCATGAATACAACGCCATTGAAACTAATGCGGTGCGTCTAGACCTGCGCAGGTCGAAAACGCCCGTGTGTAAGGGCCCTGAAAATGTTCCAGAGGGGTGCCGTATAAGGACTGTGATTGGCTGAGACTTGGTAGACCTATGTAGACTGACAGCCTACAGGAGGTTCTGTTTGGCAGTACACCTGGTTTTTATACAACCAAAACTTGCCCACCAAAACAGGAATTAAAAAATAATCACCTGCTTTGAGACCACTGGGAGCAACAACCAAAGGGTTAGTGGGCAAAATTTTGGTCATTAACGACTGGTTGGGGATCATTGTACTTTTCCCCCACCCCTTTATTGTCTGTCTGCCTGTCTCCTCTTCCTAATCGATTTTAAGCTCTTTGGGGCAGGGCTCTCAGCCAAACAGTGTATCACAACACTTAGAACAATATCAATTAATGGAGGGCACTCCGTAAATTTAAATAACAAGAAAAATTATGAAGTCCCAGTCACCAGCGGCAAAATATATATTGAGGTGAGGTGCTACAAGCCAGGGTATGCCTACAAGACATCCACACTTATATAGATATAATATTTGGATGTGCACACTCAAAGAAAAACTCTCAAAATGAGCCAAAGGTAAATGCAAAAAATAGTTTTTACTTAGTATATAGACAAGCAGCAACAGATATGCTTTCAAACATAGCAAAATCAAACAATGTATGACATAGAGAGTTTGTATACAAGGGATCCCCTTGAGAAAGGCTTTTGCCGAAACGTTGGGGTTCTCACTAGGGCTCGTGTATCCGCTGACTGTGGTTTCTCTTTTTTTGCCTTATTTTGTCCCTAAGTGGTATGTATACAAACTCTCTATGTCATACATTGTTTGATTTTGCTATGTTTGAAAGCATATCTGTTGCTGCTTGTCTATATACTAAGTAAAAACTATTTTTTGCATTTACCTTTGGCTCATTTTGAGAGTTTTTCTTTGAGTGTGCACATCCAAATATTATATCACAACACTTAGCCCATATACTTATTTATAATACAGTGGAACCTCAATTTTACATCCCCTGATTTTACATTGTTGTTTTGTGGTCCCACCTATATATTATGCAGGATACATTTCTCTAATTTAACATTTCCCTGGATTTTACACCACTTTTCTACTGCTATGCATACATACATTAACCCATTATGGAGCATTTCAGGCCATACTGCCAGAGGATCCAGAGAGAAGATCCAGTTCCCCTGAGCTCTGAAGGTGCGAATCCAAATAAGTGTCAGTTTTACTTTATAAGGAGGTTTGCGGCTGCACAGTGGGCGGGGGGGCAGGAGCTGGGACTGAGGAAATCATTTCCATTCTCTGTGTTAGGGGCAGATACTGTCAGATCCAACCCCACCTCTTCCAGCTGATTAATACAGGGCCTCAGCCATGTGCTGCAGACACTTAAGTCATACATTACAGTAAATACATTACATACTTGTACTGAGTCTCCCTGTGTGCAGTGAGGCATTTAGTCCCAGACGAATCTGAGCAGTGTTTAGTGCTAGTCTTAATCAAATTAGTAAACATATATTCTTCTACGTCAGGTGTATTGTTCTGTCTCCAGCTGTTGATCTTTTAAGTAGGGTGGTCTAATATCTCAGGCGCTGCCTAATTCATGTTCATGTGTCATTAGAGGCTCCTAGCAGACTGCAACCATGCAAGATTCTTTCTCTGGTTCTGCCTGGCTCATTTTACATCTGTATAGGATAAAACCTGCTCCACTTGTAATATCCTCCTGCTCCTTGACTGCTCTCTTTCCTATGTCCAGCCTGGAACCTCTCCCTGTGCAAGTGAATCCAATCTCATCCCCCCCCCCCCTCCAAGTATTTACCTGGGCATAGATCTCCAATTCTTGTATTTCCTGCCTCTGGGCTGCACTCTTTCCCATGGTCAGTTAGGATCCTCCCCTTGGGTAAATGAAAGCAGTGTCCCGTCCCCCAATACCTAGCCAAGTACAGAGCTTTGTTTTTGTGTACTTCCTACTCCTGTACTGCTCTCTTCTACATGAGCAATCAGGAACCTCCTTTGGGTATGGAATCCAAGCTCCCCGCCCCCAGGTACAGAGGTCTGATTATCTCTATTTAATGCTGCAGGCTGCTCTCTTTCCTATTGTCAAATTGGCATGCGCTGAGTGCATTGACTGGGTTTCTGCATTGCCTTAGTGTTCATGAGCAAAGGGAAACAGTTAAAATAAATTGGATGCAGCAAGAGCCCCCTCTAGTGACCCAGCCCCCATTTGTCAGTAAATCTTATACAGGCGTTTCCTATAGAAGCAACAGATACAAAGTATCGCCTATCTGCCAGCATCTTTCAGGATCAAGTGCATACATAAATGCCAGCAACACTATCGCTGCTCTGCTGTTGAATCATTCATAGCTCGTGTCACCATAAGGGGCCTTCCCCTTCCCTTAGGCATGTATCCATCGCTCTGTCTCACTGCCTCTATCTGTCTAATAAATTCCTGTGGGCTAATAATGGTTCTGTTCTGCGGAGGAGCTGGATCCTCACTGTCTATGCTGGAGGCTGCTAGTTGTGCCCGTGGGATTGGTAAAGTGGGACAGGGAAAAGGCACAGTCGGTCACTGTTGTGTTTCTCATTGCCTGGATGGTGGGTGGGGGATTTAGGTGCATGGGTGGTGCTAGAAATAGACGCTGGTGATATATATAGGATGGAAAGGTAACGTCATCATTGTGATGCAGTGTTTTATTCCACTTACTCGTACACCCAGTATACATGGCTGATAGCTACTCTTTGTGCTTAGAGCAGCCCTCCAGGCTGACATATTTAGGTCAGTATCCCCCAGTGCTTCGATCAGGTGCTTTGATCAGTATCCACAATGATTTGATCAGCCTTCTCTATGAGCCCTTGATCAGCTTTCTCTATCAGCCTCCCCACACTAAGGAGGAGTCCCATGTTGGAAAGTGCAAGTCTTTCTGAATTTTACATATACAATTTGCTGTTAATCTGGTACAGGGGCAGAGTTGTGATTCCCTGTACTTTCTTCTCCTTGGCTGCTCTCTTCCCATGGCCAGGCAGTGAACACCCCCCCAACCCCAAATTATTATCCTTATACATCTAATCTGGTATGTACGAGTCTATACTTGTTGCTTCTTGGCAGTACCTGGGTAAGTAATCAAAACTTACTGGAGAGCTGGAGGACAGCAGGTTGCCCTTCCCTGGTGTTTAGAAAAGTAATTACAATAAATGTTTGGATTATAAGAATATTAAGTGCTGAATATTTGATGGGATTTTGCTGGTGTTTTATTGGCTGCAGCTAATATACTAGCGTATGTGGGTGCAGCTGGATATTGGCACAAAGGCCAGAGATTTCCATCTAAATTTAGATGGAATTTTAATGCAATACATATTCATCAAACAGCAACAAGGCCACTGATGATCTTGTGCCAGGAGCCAACCATTTTCGTGGCATTCAGCTAATTAGTGGTGGAATCAGTTGGCAGGTGGTCTTAGGGGGCTTTTAGCCCATTGCAGGGATTAGGAGTTTAATAGGATCTTCTGAGATCCCAACAATACTTTCTGTCCATCAGTGACATTACCAGTAGTAGGACAGCTGGGGGAGGGCTCCCAAATTCCTTCTGCTTCAGGGAAACAATAAGTAAAACTGGCCATACATAGAGAGATCCATGAGTCTTTGCCAGATTTGGCCATGCACCTGGCCAAAATCAGCCTGAACCCCATCGAGAGGCTGGGGGGCAATGATTAGATTCTAAAGAGCCCCATACACGAGCTGCTGACAGACTGAGTCGGCAGCTTATTGGCCCGTGTGTGGGGCCATCCAACAGGCTTCCCCGATCGATATCTGGCTGACTCGATTGGGCAGGTTAAAACATCCCATCGGATCACAGCCGCATCTCTGTGTGTATGCGGTTCTGCGATCCAAATGCCCATTTCGGATGCATTATGATCCAATCATTGGGCCCTCGCCAAACGAGCAGATCGCTGCGTTTATGGCCACCTTTACATGGCCATGCATTCTGTGACCAATGAGATTTTTTTTTCCAAGTAGTTTTTTTATTGAATTTTAACTTTCCTACAAACAAACAAAAGAAATATATTGAAGTTACAAATTAAAAGCAGCTTTCTTTGCTTAGTTCACATAGTGTATCAATGTCAGTTAGCATTTAGCAATTATATCGTTTTGCATGTCTGGAATTATTGACAAATATTTTCCTTCTTGTATGTAGAACCTTATGCCAAAGTATCTTACTGTCAGTAATGCAAAGGAGAACTGCCTTCAGTTATTTCTGTCAACAATAAATTAACATTTTCCCTCTTTTTATGTCAACTGTCTTTCTTAAAACTGGGAGGGGGCTTGGGGGGAATGTATTGAAGGAGTAAGGTGATTTCTCACCTATGGGTCGGCACAGGGTAGCAGACTTGGTAGGTGTTCAGTGAGCCATGGGGACCATATTTTTTCAAACTTTTTGGAATGTCCCCTGCTTCAGTATGTAAGTTGGTATATGGGTACCAAGGCATTCACTTTTTCTACACATTGATTATTCTTGAGGGTTTGTTACATTTCCAGATGAGAGCTATAGGCCTTTTTGCTTGGATTAAAAGGTAGCACATTAAAGCTCGTTCTGCCGAGTTGGGGGCAGTTTCCTCTACCTGATTTAATAGAAGCATTTGTGGATCAAGTGGGATTATAAGTGCCAGTAATTGGCTTATTTCCCAGGCCAACTTTTCCCAAAATTTCCATATTCCTTGACATTCCCAAACTAAATGGATGTTGTCAGCAGGTGTGTGGCTGCATTTTGGACATATATCTGGTATACTTGACTTTATTTGGTGTAGACTATGTGGTGTTAAATAGGATCTATGTAAATATCTAAATTGTATCATCTTATCTTTAGTACTGATTAGCAGTGCACTATGGGGCAAATTCACTAAGCACCAAAAATGCGCTAGCGTTGGCTTCGCCAACTTTCGCCGTAATTCGCCAGGTGTAGTTTTGCCAGCGCTACACAAATTCACTAAAATGCTAAGTTGTGCTCAGGAAGGCTAACGGTAGCGAAGTTGCACTACCGTTACTTCGCCAGGCAAAGAGCATTTATGCTAGGGATGCCTAATTTGCATACGGCGTGAAGTTAAACATATAATAGAACTAAGATGACCATTTTACTGAACATTACCTCTTGCGCTAGACTTTAGTTCACCAGGTCAGACCTGGTGAAGTTCAATACAATAGATAGGAGTTTGAAAAAAAGTTGACGTCATCTGCATACATTGCTACTGTTTCTGCGATTGATCCCAACCTAAGTCACTTGACATTTCAGGAGGGATGCCAGGTGCTCCATGGCCAGGGTGAACAACAGAGGGTAGAGGGAACATCCTTGCCTCTTGCATCTACTAAGTGGCAAAGGAATGGAGATAGTTTGATTTGTTTTTAGGCGGGCTGATGGGTTGTGGTATAGAGCTGCTACACATTTTATAAAGTCAAGACCAATACCCATAGGGGCAAATTCACTAAGCGGCGAAAATGCGCTAAAGTTGCCTTCGTTAACGTTCACCTCACTTTGCCAGGCGAATTTTCACCAGTGCTACGCAAATTCTATATGAGGCACAATTAAGTGGGTCTTTCCCAGGTTTAAGTATAAGTGTTTTAAGTGCTTCATGCATAGATGGGGGTAAGGTCTCTCCATCTTGCACTTTATTAAATAGGGTGGTAAGGAGGGGTACCAATGAGATTTGTAAACCCATCTGGTAAACATGTAGGCAATTTTCAGCAGGCAGTTGGATGAGACCCTCTATAGACCAATAAGCTGCTGACTTGGTCTGCAGGCCCTGAGTCCCCAACTTTTATCAACGCATGTTTGACTGGATCTGTGTAAGATCCCCTTACTTGAGACTCCGGCAAGAAATGTGACCAATGAACAAAGCTTTACGCAGTGATATCACATGATCAACTGAACTCAAGTACTTATTTATCCCAGGCATTAAAATGGGTACAAAATTCCTGCTGATGAATAAATCCATTCCTTGCTCTGAGAAAAGAGCTAAGGCAAATCATACTGTCCGCATGCAACCCACACTACAACAGAATAGGTAGATTACAAGACAGGTTATTTGATGAACAGTCCCCATATAGGTAAATGGTTCTTCTGCCAATGCATTCTCTTCTGTTTCTTCTCTGTTTTTCTTGAGGAGGTAATTTGTTTTAGCGATAGTTACAAAGACTTTTTTGGCACATTTTATGGCAAGGGTTTCCCCCATAGGGCCCTTAGTTGCTCATGGTGAGTGAGTCTCTACATGGTGAGTGAGTCTCTACTTTTGAGTCTCTATTTTTTTGAAAGCGTTGAGATTCTGTGTGCGAACTCATCTGCTCAATTCCTCCACCACGGGGTAGGCACATACTGCTTTTTTATATTATTACTATTATATAATTATTATTATAGCACCAACCTTTTCCACAGTGCATCCTTTTAATTGGTCTGTTTTATTTTCTTCTGTTTTCAGGACCCAAGAAGTAAACACAAGTTTAAAATCCATACCTATGGCAGCCCAACATTTTGTGACCATTGCGGCTCACTTCTCTATGGGATGATTCACCAAGGAATGAAGTGTGACAGTAAGTCTGTGTCAGCCATATTGTTTTGGGGAAAGTCTATGGGAATTAAAACCCAGACTGGAAATATGTGTATTTTGGCAAATGCCAATGGTTCTGCTATAAGATGCCACAGACACTGACTATGTAGAGAGCTGGTAGAAGGTTTTTTGGGCCTCTGTTTACTTGAAATGCCAGGGCCTATTTTGAAACCTAGTCCATGTTGTACCTTCCATTTACATGATTATAGCTAGACATGCTGTACTAAGCATACAGCAGACCTGTAGCTGTGAAGATCCGTTTTACTTGTAGCTCCCTTTTCTGTTGAAGCCTGGCACATGCTTAGTGGGATCTGGGTGCTATCAGTCACATTGAGCATTGGTATGGGCTTATAGAAATGGGTTGTATAACAGGGCACTACATGCCAGTATTAATATTCCTCACTATCTGCCATGCTTCCTCCATAGAGATGTTTATGTATCTGATATAAAAAGGTCCCGGGAACCCAGGCAGAAAGTTTCCATCCTGCACCTGACACAGGCCAAGCTATTAATATCCCACAGTGCTAAATTAACTCTGCTTCCTCTGATATGCAGAGCTGCTTATTGTTACCAGAGATTTGTGCATTGGTGCCCATCCAGGGTAGAGCCCCACAGAGTAGCAATAGGGAAAAATTAAGATGGCAGGGCAAGATGTTGACACTCAGGAATGATGGATACCAATTTGTAGTGTTTAAGTTGTACTTGAAGGGTGATTGGAACATGGTAGAAGCTGTATATTACCATCATTTCAAGGACCAGCAATTGTATATTGCTACCTTATGTGTAACCTAATATCTATATAATGTAGTAAGTAACCCTCTATGGAATGCCTCTGAGAGTCTCGGGGGCTGTGTGAGGAATAGGGCATAGTAAAGATCCCATCCCTGTTTATTATTGAGCTTTTGGGGCTGCCATTTGCATTGAATTTATGGAGAGGGACAATGATACCCCTTATGGTTAAATTATACTCACCAGCTCTAACCATGCATTTCTGGGGTGCAGGTAATAATGTGTAGGTAACCCTGATATCTCTCTCCCTTCAGCCTGCGACATGAATGTACATAAAGTCTGTGTCATTAATGTACCCAGTTTGTGTGGAATGGACCATACAGAAAAGAGAGGTCGGATATACTTGAAAGCAGAAGTGAAAGGAGAAGTGCTAAGTGTGACAGGTAAGTGAAAGGAAAACCAAGGAGCCCTGTCCCCTTTTATTCCATGGCATAACCTAAATACTTGTGGGCAGGGTTGGAACTAGGGGTAGGCAGAAGAGGCACGTGCCTAGGGCGCAATGTTGGAGGGGCTCCAGGCACAGTACCTCTTCTGCTGCATTCCCCCTAGTTCAGACCCTTCTGCCCCCACCTGCAACAGCAATTCCAGTGCTGTGGCCGCTCTCCCTCCTCCACGCATGTGCACATACTCATCTTTGGTACGTGCGCACGTGCTTGTTTGTGCACACACATGTGGAGGGGGCGACTACCTATGGTGCCCAGCCGACTTGGCATGTCATTGCCTGTGGGGGATAATCTAGTGTGAACTATATATATATATAT
>CM044448.1:42324667-42344621 GCA_024363595.1 Xenopus borealis
GGGAAGGTGGTGGCTATAACAAGGAGCTGGTCCAGTATAACTACAACAAACAAGGAAAAGTTGTAGTGGTCAGCACAATATATATATATTAGACTGGACATTGGGAGGGCTGCATAATGGGCAGAGACAATGTCCCCACTACTACCCTGCTGTTTTCATATTTCGTTTGTTTCGTTCTTGCTCTACTGACTCTCTCTTGCCCTATTTTCACCATTATTCTGGTGTCATCTTGTCTCAGTTGTGTTCTACTGTCTTCATGATTCCCTCTTATCCCTGTCTTAAAGATGTTTCCCTCCGGTCTTCTTCATGCCCTGCTGTCTCCATCTTGTCCTGCTGCTTCCATCTAGTCCTACTGTCTTTATCTTGTCCTACTGTCTCTATCCTGACATACCATACCCCCTGTTCCCCACTTTGTCCTTGCTATATTAGGCCAAAAATGGTAACTTATTTGCACCCAAGCAGTCTCTACCCCTAGATTAATGGACATAAGCAGCAGCATATATGCATGTATGTAAGTGCAGAAATAGGTATTTGTGCATCTGAAAGCACAGTGATTGCGGTTTGTCATTGGTGGATGATTTTGTAGTTGCTGGCATGCTCTGCTCTGAAGTGTAAGGACAAATATATCTTATTAGTCCCCTCAAAGACATGGCGTTTTTTCGCCAGGCGACTAATCTCCACGAATCTTCTCGTCTGGATGAGCCCTAACTGCACTAGGCCAGTAACAGCTGATTGGTAGCTATGGGTTACAGGGTCAGAGTTTCTTCTCTACACAGCCAGTGGACTGATTGCCGTTTTCCTGGTACTGAGTACAGAGGTCAGACAGCAGCCTCCACCTATATAAGAGAATCTTGTCTCCTGTAAAAAGAAAATAAGCAGTACCCTTGATTGCCTATTTATAATTATATGCCTTTTGTTTCTACTGAGGTCTGACCTAGGTTTGTGATAATCAATTAATAATTTTTCTATAAAGAGAAAGTACCCCACAGAAACTAGTATCAAGTATCGATCACAGATAACCTTAACTTCTAAAGGGTGTGAAGATGTTAAGTTTATCTGTGATCGATACTTGATATTGGTTTTTGTGGGGTTTTTTCTCTTTATAGAAAAATAGTTTCTTTTAGAATCTTGTCTCCTCTTACTTGGGTACTGGTCTCTAGTTCTCTATATTGGTTTTGGCTTCTCTGTACTTTCTACCTCTGTGCTGCTCTCTTGGTCAGGCAGGGGTATCACCACCTAACTAGCAAAATCAGGACAGGATAATTTTGAATGAATTGTCTTTTTTTTACTCTATAACATGTTATAATTGTGCTCCATACGGGGGAGAATACCCAACCAGCACCATTGGCTGGGTGCAATTAGGCATTCTGTATGCACTGGAGAACTAAAGAAACTCCATGATGTATCAAGGTTTCTGGGAGAGGCATAAATTATAGTGTACCCAAAGTAAATGTGGTGTTGGGGTTAGGATTTATACAGGATGGTATTATGCAGAACCCAGTAGGGCTTCTTCTTCAGTGGATCTCTCCAGAAAGAAAACACAAGTTTGCCTTTTCTGGGGGTTCCGGGTGTTCTGATTGTCTTTGTGTTTGGACAATTTCTCAATTTGAGTGGTGCAAGTGCTGTTTCTTTGTTTTTGATGAGTGACTGCAAGTTCTCTCCTTTTATCCTGTATAGAATCTTCTGGTCTCATTTTGTGCTGCACAGGTTTTGCTTTTTTTTTTTTTTTTGGTACGGGAATTTTACCTTTTTTTTTTTTTTTCACTCTGTCCATGTTGTTATTGTTTGTTTGGGTTGGAAAGGTATGCCCAGCAGCACTTTCCCTGCACGCTCTTCTCTGCTGCAGCTTCCATGGTCGGCTCTCTCTGTCGATAGTGTGTGTGCCTGGCACACTGATCGGAACATTAAAGATACCAATAAATTATTTATCTGATGCCAGTTTCAGGTAAATAAATGGAGCAGCTTTACAATGGGGTCTTGCTGTGCCCCTCTCATCTCCTGTGCTGTTGGAATCAAAGCAGTCTTATTTGTATTTCGATCATGCATTCTTGTGGCCCAAATGAATCTCCTGCAATGTGAAACTACCCACACGTTCAAACGATGCACAAAACCTATAGCAGATACTTCTATGCCGTCTCTTCTGTTTATCCTGCAGGCACCTAGCTTTTAACTCAGTCAGAGTGAGGCAGTGATACCACTTTATAGATCCCTGGTAAGGTTTCACCTAGAGTTCTGGGTTCACTCCTAAAGAGCAGATCCCCAGGGGCAGATAGAAGTAATGAAAACACTTTATAGATCCCGGGTAAGTATCATCTAGATCCAGGTTTTTTTCTACAGAGCAGCAGGTCCGGACTGATAATTAAAATAGGCCCTGGCATAGTTTCTGAGTTTTACAAGTTTATAATCATGTTTTATCTGTTGGGCATTGAGTTAGTTAAGAATAGTTTGGCAGATATGATAAGGAGCAATAGGGAAGCAGGATAAGATTCAGAGGCAGGCTGCACAGGGTACAATCTGCCAGTTTAATAGTTACGGTGATTAGGGCTTTAGTCATTCAGTTGCAGACATAATGTGGCCATTGGGTAGATCTGTAGAAGAACTTCTATTGGCCCCAGAATTGTTCATTCTGGCTGATTTCAGCAAGATAGACCCACAGAGGTGGAATTAAATTAATGGCTGCAGATTTCTGTCTAATTATTGTCTGATTGGAATGACAGGACAGGTTATTACTCTGCCATATATTAATTGCTATTAATCATAGGGGCTTCCATTTAATGTAGAATTAATTGCGGAGGAATTAGTGCAGTATATTGCATCTAATCCGGAAATGGGAAACTGTGATCAGAGTTGGGTGTGAGACTCGGGTGAATGTCGCCTTTCTCTGTGTAACTCGTCATTCCATTTCTCACCGTTAAAGCCACTATATATTTGCATGTGAGCTCAGTGCCGAAAGTAGTGATAAGTACAGGATCAAGTGGATTACAGGACCTGCAATCTAATGCTAAAACTTACTTGTTACAATATAGGTCTCCTTTTTTTCCGTCTTTTGTGCAAATCTCACTTTCTTTCAGATTCAGTCCGGTTTAGGTGCAGAATAAGTGGTATGTCTAATTTGTGCTCCAGCTGGGAGGCAGCACCTGGTTTCCACTTGAAGCAGATGACAGAGGGCTGAACCGATTGAGAACTGATCCTAGCATCTGGCATCCTCCCTTGCCATGTCAGATGTTAGCAGCTGTGGGCACAGACATGCATCTGACTATGAATGTGTCAGACATGGGACCTTGGTTGGAGAGCACACCTTTCAGGTGACTCCAGATGACTAGCAGGCTATTAATTGGTTCTCCTGGGATATTGGACTGGATTACCTAGAAGTAATTGACCCTATGATTACTGGATTGGGAGGAAATGGTTGTTCTTCAAACCAATATGTAACCATCACTGTTCTAAATTATGAATGTAAATGCATTAAGTGCCCCCCCGTGAAGATTAACTCAGGCATATGGGAGTTCATAGGAAGGAAGTGGAAAGCATTTACAGGTCAGAGGAAACGGAGAGCCAATTTAGGTCCAATAAATATTACAAATGCTATGAAGCATCAAGAAAGAAAATTGAAAAACAAAGAACTCATTGCTTTATTTGCAGTTCGTGTTCTCTTGTTGGTGAATAGTGTAGGTTGGTTAAATGGAAATCTTTTGGTTGTAGGGGACTCGGGGGAAAAGGAAATGTGCTCAATCAGTTCATTTCCTCTCTATATACACTTAGGATCCTTAAAGGGCTACATGTTTTTTTTTTGGGGGGGGGGTTTCAAAACACATCAGTTAATAGTGCTGCTCCAGCTGAATCCTGCACTGAAATCCATTTTAAAAAAAAAACAGATTTTTTTATATCCAATAAAATTTCAACAATTTTGAAATCTGACATGGGCTAGACATATTTTCAGTTTCCCAGCTGCCCCTAGGGTTGCCGGGTAAAACACCTGCCAAGGCCGGGGCCGGTATTACAAATTTACTGGCAATGTAATTGCCTGTAATTTGTAATACCCTTAAGAAAAAGCACTTGGCCAACAACAGAACAATGAGAAAGTAACCAGATAGCACCTCCCCAACACAAGATAACAGCTGCCTGGTAGATCTAAGAACAGCACTCAATAGTAAAAGCCAAGTGAGACACACTCAGTTCCATTATATGTTTAGCCCCATGTCAGATTTCAAAATTGAATGTAAAAAATGTGTTTGCTCTTTTGATTAACGGATTTCAGTGCAGAAATCTGCTGGAGTAGTACTATTAACTAATGTTTTTTGTTTAGAACATGTTTTCCCTTTCCCCATGACAGTATCCTTTTAAAGGAGAAGGAAAGCTACCAAAGCCGTTTATTGCTACAATAGTGCAAGTTATAACACTATATTTATTTTGTAGAATGCTTTACCATACCTGAGTAACGGCTCTAGAAGCTCTCTTTTTGTTTAGAATAGCAGCTGCCATATTAGCCTGGTGTGACATCACTTCCTGCCTGAGTCTCTCCCTGCTCACTCATAGCTCTGGACTGAGATTACAGCAGGGAGGGGAGGAGGGATGGGCAGAGGAGCAAACTGAGCATGCTCAAGCCCTACTCCTGGAGGTTTAACCTTAAAACAGGAAGTGTGATACAGAAGCCCATGTGTACACAATAGAAGGAAAGAAATGCTGTGTTTCTTTTGACAGAGGACTCAGAGCAGCATTACTTTGAGGGTTTACTGGTGTATTTATATAGACCTTTCTGATAAAGCTAACTTCATTTTAACCTTTCTTTCTCCTTTAACTCAGTTGCCGCTCTTCTGATTTGCTTTAAGATACTTTTATCTGTTGTGGTATGAATGAACTAAAAGAAAGCTTAGGTAATTTAAAAATGGGGAAATTCTGGCCAGCCACATGCTGGAAAAAAATCAGGCTGATCTGATGTTTTTGCCCAAAGGCCACTGATTGGACTACAGCATGTACTGTAGCTGTAGCAAGCAGGGGTATTTAGTAGAACAATATTACCCTGTTTATAATGTTCAGCAATGTTAGATAAAGCGCAGATTCTTTGGCTTTCTTGCCAAGTATTTTTCTATTTTTGGAGTTTCTGAAGACAATAAGGAGCAAATGATTTTCATTCTTGTGCAGTGAGTGTAACCAGCTTTTATTTGTTCCCTTATTGCTACCCCCAGATATCTGTGGGGTTTTTACAAGATAGACAAGTAATCAGCACAATGATTATCGTTCCTTTGTTGAAGCAGTGCACGTTCTACAATGGCCACTTTCCATTGGCATCTATCCAGTAGCAAATTAACTGAACAGCACCACCAAAAAACTTCTTGTGGTTTAAAAGTCTTTATTTGTGCTTCATGGGCATCACAGCAACGTTTCTGGCCGTGCAGCATTTTTTACAAGCTAGAAAAAAGGCCGCACGGCCTGAAACGTTGCTTTGATGCCCATGAAGCACAAATAAAGTCTTTTAAACCACAAGTAGTTTTTTGGTGGTGCTGTTCGATAAAGTTTCTACTGTGGGGGTTTTACATACTGACACTGCTGTGATGTTGTGATTAACAAAGCTGAGGTTATTTACCCTTTATTTAGACAGGGAGACATACAGACTTGTTGTAGATACTGTCCTGGACAAAATGGAACCCAAGGCTGCCAACCTACAATACATATGGAGAGCATACAGACTTCATGCAAAGTTATTGCCTGCCGTTAACACAGGTGTTTGGTGTTGAAGTGATTAGATTCCCCCACCCCAGAAGCACTAAGCAATATATACAGTATATGGTCTCCATAAATCATCAGGTCGGAGTTGCCATATGACATAATGCCATTAGTATCTCTGGGCAGGCATTTACAATGGGGCTATTGACTGCCACACCCATTCATAAACAAACTTGTACATATTGTGCTGCAAATTATTGCTCCTGTAGCACTATTTAACTGTTCATTCATATGCTGCCCCAGAGTTCCCTCTGCTGGACATGTCATTGCATTTCTCCCATAGAGCTCAGTGTCCAGAGAAATGTTATCTTCATTTAGTGGAGAATTTTCCCTACACTAACTGAAGATTCCTTTCCACCACCAAATTTACTGTAAATTATTATATATGTCCCTTTCCATGTTGTCTGATCTGCTCCACTTACATTTATAGTCTCTGACCAGCAGGTGGGAGTTCGCTAGCATGAGATTGCTAAACATTTAAGAAGTTAAATCAAGAAGAGCCGCAGGGGTCACTGCAAAGCCATACAACAGGGGTGTCCAACCTACAGCCCCGAGGGATGGATATGAATAAACGTCATGTTGCAAGGGATATAGGAATGGGGGTAGGGGGGACTCTGCCTATTGCCCAGTTAGTAGTAATAATAATAATATAATATGTCCAGGTGTCCCATATTCCAGTGTATAGCTCCATCTGGTTATCCAATTGGTATTGTAGTTCTTTTCTCTGCATTTTATTTACTTTTACAAATCAAAAGTGTTTGTGTATTTCATGTGTGGCCCCAGACAATTTTTCAATGTGTTCCAGGGAAGCCAAAAGTTTGGACGCCCCTGCAATACAGATAGGATCTTCTTATATGTTTAGCTTGTATACCCTGTATAGTGATACAGTCAAGGAGGAAGTGGTGCCACCTACATTATCTGCCCAATTGATTCTCACGCTGTGTTTCTTCTCTCTTTCAGTACGTGAAGCCAAGAATCTGATCCCTATGGACCCCAATGGTTTATCAGACCCTTATGTCAAGTTGAAACTCATCCCTGACCCCAAGAATGAAAGCAAACAGAAAACCAAAACAATCCGCTCCTCACTCAACCCCCATTGGAATGAGTCTTTCACCTTGTAAGTTATGGCTCCCCCTACACCATTTTTGGGGTGACCGTAAGCTCATAATGTTTGTAATTATATGGGCCCCCTTTCCTTTTTTGCAGCAAATTGAAGTCGTCTGACAAAGATCGGAGACTCTCGGTAGAGATCTGGGACTGGGATCGGACCACTAGAAATGATTTTATGGGCTCCTTATCCTTCGGGGTGTCAGAGCTGATGAAAATGCCGGCCTGTGGGTGGTGAGTTTCTGCACCTGAAGCCCCGCAAATGACCTGTGGAAGGTGCATTTATTGATAGTACCCCTAAATACAGCGTGTACTCAGTGACATCAGTGCAGTGGCGGTTCCTTTGACTCACTTATGATTGCTCAACAGCCCTGCAGCCTAGGGGACATAAGGAAGAGCGGGTCCTGCCACACTGTGCAGTCAATAAACCCAATTAATATTATAGTGACTACTACATGGGGTACTGAACACTGTTAGTCATGTGACCCTTACCAGAGCTTTAATACTTTTATGTATTAAAATATTTTAAAAAAAGACCAGCAACACCAGTATTTTTGTGCATCAAAATAAAGGTGTATTCATATTTCAACATTTCCGCACTATCACTCGGGCCATCTTCAGGAAGACCTGAAGACGGCTCCAGTGACTGTGTTGAAACGCTGCACTCAGTTACTGGAGAAAAAGCCTGGGTGCACACTGCAGGAAAGTCATATAGAATATTATGTAAAGCTGGGCTCTCACAGGACTTAAAATATGTTGAGAAATATAAAACATGTATTCTTCTCTTTTTCACCATATTTTTTTGTGATATTCTATCCGGTGCACTTGCAACCTCAAAGACAACAGCCTGGGTGCTGGTTAAACTTTATCAATCCATACTTTACTAGAAACCGACTTCCTGAAGACGTCTGCTTATGGAGCCGAAACATTGATAAATATATTCATCTCTGATTTTTGTACCTAGTAAAGTCCTTGGAGTGCAGTTTCTGGTAAAATATGGAAATGTATATACATATATATATATATATATAATTCCCTTCTGTTGTCCCTGAAGTCCCGGGCAGCAGCATTTTCAGCCTATCTGAACTCTCAATGTTAGGGTCTTGTTGCCACCAATCCCAGGGAATCTGACAGCATGTTTTTTTCCCATCGAGGTACAAGATTTTAAACCAAGAGGAGGGAGAGTACTACAACGTTCCCATCCCCGAGGCTGATGATGGTAATCTAGAACTGCGACAGAAATTTGAGGTGAGAAAATGTTTTTTGGAGAAAGATGGATTTTTTTATTGCTTTATTTTATATATTTGCACTGAAATTCTGAGATTGAATAGAACCAGATTTATCCCATAACCCACTGCCAGTCACTACAGCACAGAATTCTTGGCTATGGCAAACAATTTGCCTAGGCTGAGCCTTTTCCAATGAGTCCTGTATCTGTTGCCTCTGCAACAGATGTGTGTCCAGCAAGCAAATGTTTTTCTTAGAATGACACAAGCACACAGACTGGAAGTTTCCCTGTGGGTTTAGACCAACCATTTATTTGCATGTGAGCCACTATCAAATGTAAAAAGAGTTGGGGAGCAGCACAAGCATGAAATAATTCCTAGAGGGTAAGTGATGTCATTGGCTACTTGGTAGGAATGCACCTGGTTTTTATGCAACCAAAACTTGCCTCCAAGCCTGAAATTCACCTGTTTTGAGGCCACTGAGAACTACATTCAAGGGGTTTTGAGCAACATGTTGCTCGTGAGCAACTGCTTAGGGATCACTGGTTTAGACTGTACAACTATGTAACTTCAGTGTGTTGTTCACTAACTGCACATCTCCTCCTACCCTTCCCTCAGCCCTGGACAAAAGACATTTTATATGCAACAACAAAGTGTCCTGCAGGATCTCCGTATGTCTCAGCCCACTTGGTTACTCCCTGGGCTAGTGATTCCCCCTAGCCTGTGGTCAAGTCTGTATTAAGCAGGCTGCACCATAATACTTAACAGCACAACCTATTGACATAAGCCTTTCTGCCATGTCAGCAGTGACCTTATGGGGGCTCACTTGGTGCCCCCCTCACTCATTGGCCAATAGCTGCACTCTCTCTGCACAGAAGCAGCTTTCAGCCCTAGCCACATGAAATAGGGCCACAAAGGAGGAATTAATCACATGGGGGGGCCCAACCTGAACCTCCTCTCTCAAGCACAGGACTTGCTATTGGGATCTGAGCAGACTGTAAGTACTCACCTTGTTTTGTAAGTTGGACCCCTCCTGCCTGTCCCACATCCTTCTTTGTATATTGATACACTTGTGAAAATACACAGAATTTACGCTTATGTTCAGAATAATAGCAGTCTGATATCACTAACCTGATCTATTACTGTTTTTGGTAGAAATTATATATCTACATTGCAAATAACTTACTAATAGGTGCAGTAGATTAATAGAAACCCAGCAGATGCAACAGTCTTGACATGCATGCTGATGATTCTGTGTAATTGAATTTAATTATTAATAGTAATGTTCAAAATAATAATAGCTTGTTCCAAATAATAGCAGTGTGAAATTCAATTAGTGAGGTCATTCATTCTGTGAAATAGCAGGTGTCAATTACTGCTCTTATTTAAGGAAGAAAGTCAGCAAATGTGCATGCTGGTTATAGTGCATTTCTCTCTGAAAATGGGTCATTCCAGACATTGTTCAGAAGAACAGCATACTTTGATTAGAAAGTTCATTGGATAGGAGTAAACGTTTAAACAATGGCAATTATAAGCTGCTCGGTTATAATGATCTTAAATGCTTTACAATGGTAACCAAAACCTGAAAAAATAGCCAAAATGGCAAAAGACTCCAAAGCCAACGATCAGCTCCACGAGGATCAAAGAAAATCTAAAGTTACCTGTAAGTAATGTTACAAATTCGAAGAATCCTATGTGAAGCCAAGCTATCGACAAGAAGCACCAGCAAAGTTCCATTGTTGAAAATAAAAAGCCACACTGAAGAGCTTAGAATTTACGAAAGAATACATTGACTGGCCTAAAGAGAAATGGCACAACATTTTGTGGGCTAATGACAACAAGATTGTTCTTTTTGGGTTTAGGGGCTGCAGAGAGTTTGTCAGACGACCCCCAAACACTGAATTGAAGTCACAGTACAGTGTGAAGACAGTGAAGCATGTGGCACAAGCATCATGATATGGGGATGTGTCTCATACTATGGTGTTGGGTCTATTTATCTCATACCAGGGATCATGGATCAGTTTCAATACATTTAAGACATCGAATTGTCTTATGCCGAAGAAAAAATGCCCTTAAAGGAACAGTAACATCAAAAATTTTTACCAAAAAATTGGTTAGAGTAGAACGGAAAAAAAACACCAACAATAAAAATTTAAAATAACAAAGCCTTTATTGAGAAATAACTTACAGAAACTCCACTTCCTGTCCTCTACAGAAAAGGCGACGTGGCGACCATCCATGCTGCGGTGCTTGATTTCTTCTCCCTGGCTATTCGCGGTGTGTCCTCTCTCTGCCTCTGACATGCTGTTTGTATACACATTCTCCAATGTAGCCTCACCAGCAGCCCTTTTTCTGTATGTGCAAGTCCGTGTCCCCACCGCCTTCATCACCTGTCGGCGCTGAGTCCCTCATTGAATGTCCTCTATGTTTGGTCTGCCAGCCTCCCGAAGAACTTCCAGAGCTGCTGAGCTGCAGACATTGCTCATGCCTGCGCTGCCTCCGCCAGTACCTCCGCATTTTAAAAAATTTTAAATTTTTTTTGTTGGTGTTTTTTTTCGTTCTACTCTAACGAATTTTTTGGTAAAAATTTTTGATGTTACTGTTCCTTTAAATTGGGTGTTTCAACAAGACAACGACCCCAAACACACAAGTAAATGAGCAACATCTTGGTTCCAAGTGCCAGAAGCCAACTATGTTCAGATGTGCAACAGTTCTCAGAAACCGTGTTTATACAACTAAATATAGTTTAGTTTTCAGAGGAAAGCAAAATGTATTTTTTCAGTTTATACAGTGAATGTTTGCATTTGTAAAGAAGAATGCAGACATTGCTATTTTTGGAACAGCCTTATATTCCATTTTCTTCACGTTCTGTAAAGGAATAACACAAATGTAATTTCATTTTTATTCGTGTTTTGATTTGGAATAGAATGTGCAGTGTTCCCAATTCATTTGTGTGAATGGAAATACAAGCTATTACGAGGATTTTGAGCTTTAATCACTTTTTTAAACACACTGCTATTATTCTGAACACAACTGTAAACCCTGTTTATTAATTTCCTCTTTAATGACCAGCTCTGGCAGGTGCCCCCAGTATGATGAAGATGATGATTGGGTACAGGTAGGCCTGGTACAACGCTGATGTTGGGGTAAACACACACAGGTTTACCCAAATGTTCAGCCCCATGGGGGTGTCATACTTTGCTGTTGCTGAGCACTGCCCTTGTGGCTTTAATTAACCATGCAGTGTATTTTGTTCCTTGTCTCTTTCCAGCGCTGTCCAATAAAAAATATGCACTTCATCAAGGTAGCGCTTCTCACCGAAACTGCCATGTCCTGTGTGAATGGTTTCCCTGCACAGAGCAGTGTTTGTGGTGTTTGTCTTTAACCTGAGCCAGCCAATGATTAAGGACGCACAGATCCCTATTAAGTATCATTTGTGTGAGCCCAGTAAATTCCAAGTCTAGTCGCATTCAACTTCAGTACAAAGGAGTGTCCTTAATTTATTTGCTCGCTACTATTTTGTCCTATTGTCCCCAGTCTGGAAAGAGTGGCACATTCAGACAAAATAGGCTGTCAAATTGCCCTACATTCACCTATGTATTTGCAGGAATACATACATGTGCCATATATACTTTACACATGCTCATTGGTATATATGATAGTACCACATGGATGCATTTGCTCATCTGGCCTAATGCCCAGGGGTAGTAGCATCTCACCAGTTATGTACAATAGTTATCTACTGTCACTCAGCTGTGACAGAAAGTAAAGAAATTCCTCTTATTCAGGGTACCTTTGTGGAATTGCAATGTATTGAGACCATGCCCTTTCGGCTAAGATGGGCTACAGTGTTTCTTTCACTAGTTATTTTAGAATTTGGGAGGTGACTCCATGTTTCACCTCTATCAGTGCCAAGTCCCTGTGTGGAATGAGAGTTAAATAGTACCAATCAGAGTGAGGTAGCCTAGCAGCAGTATGGCTCACTTCTCCTGTTACAACTCGCTGATCTTGAGTTTATACTGAGATATAGTTGGAATTGAACTCAAGACCGTCATGCTGCATTTTATTTACCTTGTACTAAGTTCTCTGTTTCATCTCTGTCAGTATCCAGCCCTTCTGTGGGAAATGACAATTATATAGCACCAATATGTGAAAGGCCATTGCTAGGTGATAAGCCTTGTAGTGCTTGGGTTCTGCATTCAATTCCCACAGCAGGGAGCTTATATGTATCTTGTTTCCTTTGGGTACTTCCTTCCCACTCACAGAGCATGCATAGGTAGGTAGGTAGGTTAGTGTGTGTTTGTGCACGGGTGTGATAACTATAAACTTTTTGACTTGCTTGGGTCAGATTGAACCCAGGATCTCAGCACTGCAAGGCAACAGAACTAGCACTGAGTCATTGGCCCTTTTTTATCCGTGCCTTTTAATATTTATACTTAGAATGTATTAACCTCTTACGGTAACCGAATACTTTACAGAGAGCACTGGGGTTGGACTCGAACCCAAGACCAGTATGTTGCATATCAGCAGCACTAACCCTGAGCCATTTCACTCTCACTGCTTTCACTAGTGACAGCCATGTTTTACCCCCTCAGTAGGGCAGTTGATTATAAAGGCTTTATAGTGCCAGTGGCGTAGTTACCAGCTGTGCAAAGGGTGCAATTGCACCAGGGCCCCAACCCCCTTGGGGCCCATCGGAGTCACGAAAATTGTTATGGCAGGCTGTTATCTAGGGGAGATTTTACAGCACACATGTTATCAACACTCCAGCATGCGATTTATAGAGGTAAGGGCCCGACAGGGGGGCCCAGGTACCTATCCCATTCCTTTTCTACAGATTAGCAGGGCAAACCACCAGTGTGCCGTTAGAATTCAGCACAGAAAAACACACTCACTTGCTATTAATTCCTATGGAATTTCTAAAAGCAAATGGTGAACTTCATTGAATAAGATTCTAAAAATCCCATAGAAATGAATAGAAAGTGAGTGAGTTTTTCTGTGGTGAGTTCTAATCTCACACTTCGAAAAATCTGCCCCTTTGTGTTCCTTTAATCCTGCCTTGTTGTGTTGGGGTGCAATATTCAGTCTCATCAGCAGAGGGCAGCAGAGTCCCTGGAATATAAATGAAATTGCTAAATCGAGATGTTTGTGCAGGAAACTGAGGTACAATGGCCTCAGGCCATGAGCATGAAATCTGTCACTGCTTTTTAACCCTTCACACGTTGTCAGACCAGGATTCTTAACATGCCACTGTGACCCAGTGGAGAACTGACTGCTGTTACATTTTTCATTAGGCAGAATCAAAGAACAGAAGGGTGAGAGGGCACCAATATATGGTTTAGTTGATTGGCAGGGAGGGGCAAGTTAAGGTATGAAATCAAGACTGTGTCCCTATGGTTTCAGGGTACAGTACCAGCCCAGGATAAGGTGCGTCCCTCCCGTGGAAGTAAGGTGGCTTGCATGCCCTCCAGTAAGCTCCCATAGAGAAGTTGCTTGGTGCGGCCACACTCAAGCCAGTTCAATACTCTCTCTACTAATGGTTTTGCTGTGGCTGTAACGAGATGCTGGGAGTTGTGCTTGCTGACGGTAGAATTTACCATTTTGTACATGGAGGAAGGGGGGGCAAGTGGCCAGCTGTGCCATAATAGCTTCTCTAACCTTGTGCCACCTATTACCCTCTGCATGCCTCCCCATGTGCAAAAGAGAAGGAGCCAGCTGTTGCGCACATGCCACCATGTAACTGGGTGCTGCGTGTAGCCACTAATTTAGCGACTCAAACAGTCTCAATGGGATGCCAAGGGGCCCACCAGAAAATTTAAGACCAGTGCTGTCCAACTTCTGTGGTACCAAGAGCCTGAATTTTGCCCTATATTGTAGAGGCTGATAATGGAAGCCAGTGTTGACCACTCCCTGTTTTTAAACCACAGCCATGTTACCACAAGACCATGTCCACATTAGTTGTGGTAGCACACCAAAAAACCAAATAGTTGGTGCTCACTGCAGGGTTATCACTGGTCACTCGTGAAAAAAGTTGTCATAGTAAGACATACCCTTACCTCCTCTTCCCCTGTGGATAAACCCCCCCCCCCAGCACATGATTAAACACCTTAGGGGCCCCTAACAATAATTTTGAAATGTTAGCAAAACCCCAGAACAAATACCAGGCTTATGTTCCACAGGCAGAGCAGGGCACATACAGGCAGAGTATGGAACACTCGAGGACCATAGTGTAGGTAAAGTATGACACAGGCAGAGTAGGACAGGCATAGTATGGCACACACAGGGAGCATACGGAAGGCAGAATATGGCACACACAAGGAGATCAGGAAAGACAGAACAGAGCAGGAGACAGGGAAACCTATCAGGACCACTGTAAGATGTGCTACATACAGTGACACAGTGCTGATGCCCCTTCAGCAGTTTTTATGATTGTGAACAATGTGGGCAGTTTCAGTCTGGGTCTCAGGTGTGACCAGTACAGGGCTTTAGGGGTGTAAACAATAGAGGTGTTACAAATGTGAACAATGCAGGGAGGGGTGGCGTGTGTACAATACAGAGGATTACAGCCTGCATTTAGGTTTAAACAATGCAGGGGGCAGTTAATCTCTGTAGTGAAACAGTAGGCCCAGAGTCTTAGACAGTGGGCCCATTTTCCAAACTGATATTCCTTCTCTCCTTATTCAGCCTCTTTATTCTCCTAGTCTTTTACATCTACTTACTATATTTTTTTCCCCATAAAGAAATAGGGAATGAGCATGAAATAGGCTAAATTTTTAGTAGCAAGTAGAACCACCCCTGGTGCCAATGTTAACCCTTTCTTGTTAATCCATATCGTTGAGCTTCTAATGGGGGAAATGGATAAATTATTGGGTTGCCTCTTGGCAGGTACAAAGGTTCAGGGATTGTCCCGCAAGAGAAAAAGGGTCATTGTAATGTTACCCCCAGATCTGCATGAGGCAAGCCCATTCATATGGCAAGTTTGGCAGGGAAATCCCTGGCAAAGACACTGATTTATTACATGGGGAGGCACAATCCTTTGCCCGTTTAGTTCTCTTCCCATTGTCAGAGGGCAAGACTGGCACCAAGTACTATAGAGAACCAATCTCCTACTCTGACCTAAAGAATAGTGAGGCACCTTCATCCTAATACACCTCTGTCATTAGCAAATATGGGGGTCACAGAAGGGCAAGGTTGGTCCCTCATCCTCATAACCATGCCACACCAAACTCTTGCTAAATGTTATTTATAAAGCCTTTTTAACTTTAAATTAAGAAATACAGAGTAAGATCATGGGGAATGATTCTTCAACTACTAGCCTGTCCCTGGGTAAGTGAATCCAGTCTGCCCCAGTGCTTCCTGCTTCTGGGCTGCTCTCTTTCCCTTGGTCCAGCAGGAAACACCCCCTTCCCATTGTAAGTAATGAACTGTGGGGGCATATTGTATTCATTTAACTTGTATCTTAACCTAGAGATTTCAAGGGTAAGTCCATAAAAAATGGGACTAATGAAGATGGTCCTGGGTTGTTTGGCAAGGGTACATAGGGCTAAAGGTAAGTCAGTAGATCAAGTGGGCTAATTCAGACAACACAGGGTTATTTAGGAAGGGTCCGAGGTTTAAAGTGTAAGTCCATAAAGGCTGCAGACCAAGTGGATCTAATGCAAGCTGTCCTGGGTGATTTAGGCAGGGTATGTAGGGTTAAATGGTAACTCCATAAAGTGGGGCTAATGCAGACAGCCTTGGGCTATTTAGGTATGAAGGGTTAAAAGAAAAGTCCATATAGGCTGCAGACCAAGTGAGGCTAATGCAGGAGGCCTTGGATTATTCTGGTAGGGTAAGTAGGGTTGCAGTAGGGCCCCTGAGAAAGGGCTGAGGCCTCACATTATAGCCTTGCTGCACATTTCCCACAATGCATGTTGTTTGATTTTGTGCCCTGTGATTAAGACAGAAGAGTGGCTTGGCTCTGAGGGGAATGTGCCAGCTGAGGGTGCACTAATCCAATGTATGCCTGCACCTCTCACTTACTGCCTGCCTGGTGTGTGATGTGTAAGGGCATTGTAGTGATTTTCAACAGCAATGCCCAGTGCACTCTTGTGCCACGTGAGGGGGATATACAAGCGATGGATCACATCTTGGCTGCTATGTGACCACACACCTAATCTGGGAGCTTTATTGGCAGCATGAGGTGGGTTAATTTCTTCCAGCCCATGTACCCAAACCTGTGTCTGTACCCTTCTTAGAAAGCCAAACTGGGCCCTGCCGGAAACAAAGTCATCGGCTCCACAGATGAGCGGAAACCCTACATCCCCTCCAACAACATAGACAGCGTCCAACTTACCGACTTTGGCTTCCTCATGGTGCTGGGCAAAGGCAGTTTTGGCAAGGTGAGTCCAGTTTAGGGATCTCTCTTTACCCTGGTAATTCCAGTATGCGCCAGAGCATTCCTTCTCTGTATCTTTATATGGGTGTTTGCTGCCATATAATCAGTGTGTGAAGCTGGTCCAGCCAATGTCTCAAGAGTCTGTATTGTAGATATGAAAAGGTTGCAGGTGCACACCTGGTCTTTCGAAAACCTATACGGTGCTTGGGGTATAGGAGGACGGCCCCTCCAGCAATCAGGTCAACAAATTACTCCAGCATTCGTTTCTGAATAAGGCATATACCGTGTCAGCCAAAAAAGTGGTACGCCCCCGAAACGTTGTAACCTTTTTTGGCTGATATTAAACACGGGTATATCCCTTATGCAGAAACGAGTGCTGGAGTAATTTGTTGAACAAGAGTCTGTATCCCACATTTTAAGGTGTAACTCCTTTCCAGGTCATGTTGGCAGAAAGGAAGGGTTCAGATGAACTGTATGCCGTTAAGATCCTGAAGAAGGACGTTGTGATTCAGGATGATGATGTGGAGTGTACAATGGTAGAGAAGCGAGTTCTGGCACTGCAGGACAAACCACCCTTCCTCACGCAGCTCCACTCCTGCTTCCAGACAGTGGTAAGTCTTGTAGCTAGTGGAAGCCATGTTTCCCACCTCTGACACAGGTACACTACTTAGGGCTTATAGTGCAAGGTCATAGGTACTATATAGGGCTCTCCCCAGCCCAGTCACTCAGGAAATATACAGAATTAGCTCCCAGCCCCAGATTGGCAACCAACAAACAGTTATTTGTGCGCACTTGCATTCTGGTTGGTTTGTGGTATAATTGACAGTAATTTAGTCCCTCCCTTATGAATTCCTCTGAACTGACTTTTCTTCCCTTTTAGGATCGCCTGTACTTTGTCATGGAGTATGTCAGTGGGGGGGATCTGATGTACCACATACAGCAAGTGGGCAAATTCAAGGAACCCCAAGCAGTGTAAGTTAACTTACAAGACATGGTATGTGTGCTTAGCTTGGGGTAGCAGGTGTCGTGGAGTCCCTTACACGTAATTACAGTAGAACCCCCATTTTACGTTTTCAGGGGACTAGAAAAAATGGTGTAAAATCTAGGAAAATATAAAATCAGGCAAACATATTGTGCATAATATATAGGTGGGACCACAAAATAACAATATAAAATGTGGGAAAACTTTAAATCAGGGGATGTAAAATGGGGGTTCTACTGTAATATGCATAAAATAAACCCTCAGGTACTTATTCTTACTGTGTGCGAATTGTGCCCCAGAGATTGCCCATAGGGGGAGGGTAGGTAAAACAGACGGAAAGGAGTTAAATTATTCCCATAGACGTGTAAAGCTATTTTGGGCTCATCTACAGCACAAAGGACCAGTGCAGGGCCTTCGCTATGTGGAAGATATCCTTCAGGAGGTAGTATAACTACAATACCCAGGCAAACTGTACAATAAAAGATGAAATGGTCGCCAGGAGGGTCTTTACAACAAAAGGTGGAAATTTATTAGCATAAGCAATGTACCCAGGTTTGTACTCACACAGGAGCATCCAGAGAGAGTAGCAGAGGATTACACAGGTACTCAGTAGTTGAGATGTTAGGTGATTTTCATACAACACATCACAAGGTAAATAGTCCTGATAGGCACTTAATATCCCTCGTTCACGGGGTGGCCTGGTCCCCGACTTATATCACCAACAGTTGAAGGTCCTGTTAGGGCATGTGGCTTACTGGGGCCTTGTGGATCCCAGGCTCAAAGAACAACCAGCTTGATGAGTACCAGCAGCCAAAAAGGAAGTGACCACTCCTTTCCAGCACTATAAAGCTGTGTGGCAGGAAGTGGTCATCACACTCTTGGCTATAACTATTGGTTAGAAGTATACACTTGATACATAATCTTTTGCCTAGTAACAGAGATCAAGGACTTAACTCCATAGGTGCCAAACAGAAACCTATGGGTCCCTACAGAGGTATGGGGGGATAGATCAAGTTCTTAGCACATTATAAGATGGCAGTTAGCTGTAATTAAAGGTAATTAGTCCCATTTACATGTACAAATTGCAGGGTCTGCATGCATATACTGGGAAAATGTCCCTGCCATGGCAAGATGGGCATTAAAACAGCCACGCCAAGGAAAAATGTACACGGTACCTAATTGCCAGTATGAATTAATGCCATACAGAAGGGTGTATAATAATCAGTGATAGGGCAAAGGATATACAGCATTATGCAGATAGACCCCCATATGTGGCCCTATATAGGGACCAAAACTTTTTTACAACTAAATTAAAGGGAACCTGTCACCCAGACATAAAAGGTCTGTAATAAAATTCCTTTTCAAATTAAACATAAAACCCAAATTTTTTATTTTATTAAAACATGCGTAACTGTTATAAACACATTTGAAAGTCTCAGCTGTTATTCATATATTGTCCATCCTTCGCGGAACAGTAAGTTACATTCTCTTTCCATTCTGCACTTCCAAGATGTCACTGCACTCTCCACATTCCTCCTCACTATCTAATTTAAAGCCAGTGCATGGGTGTGGGCATCAGGTGCACTATTCTGGCACATAAAAAAGATTTTGTCAGAATGCAAAGCTTGCCTTAAAGGACAAGGAAAGTTAAACTAAAGAAGTAGGGCAGACCTGTTGTACATTATGTATTGGGCTTCTGTACCAGCCCAAGGCAACCATAGTTCTTAAAGTGGACCCGTCACCCAGACACAAAAATCTGTATAATAAAAGTCATTTTCAAATTAAACATGAAATCCAATTTAAATTTTTTATTAAAGCATTCATAGCTGTTTTAAGCTGATTTAAAAATCTCAGCTGTCAATCAAATATTGTCTGCCACTCCTCCATGCCTTAGGCATAGAGGCGGGGCAGATAATTACTTTCACTTTCCATTCAGCACTTCCTAGATGCCACTGCTCCCCACACATTCCCCCAGTTCTCTTAACCATTTAATTGTGTAGCCAGGACATGGGGTTAGACATGACAGCACAGAAACCTGTGCAATTAGAGTCATAATTTAATAATCAGCCCTGTAGCATCAGCATTATTTTACAGGCCAACCTAATTTTCTGCTTGATAATTCGTGACAACCCCTAAGCTTAGCTTGTCAACAGCTGCTCAGAGCCCACTGAGTATGTGAGTGTCACAGACACTTTCCAAGATGGTGACCCCCTGTGACAAGTTTGAAGTCCTGGATCATTGCTGCTATTGACAAGCTGAAACTAGGCCAATGCATTTGCATATATAAAACATGGCATTTTAAGTCCTGTTCATTTTAGGGGTTAGTTCTCCTTTAATAGTGTTCACAAATGGTGCTGCCTGCTTTATGTGATTGTGAATTCCAAGACTGAAAGACACAAGAGTTAAATAATTTATGTAGTGTAACTGAAGCTTATTTTGCTTGACTAATTAATCATAAAATATATTTTGGAATTAATTCTTAGGGTGGCAGGTCCACTTTAAAGGCTGTTTCTATGACTAGGGGGAACCCTGCTACCC
>CM044448.1:42390649-42401132 GCA_024363595.1 Xenopus borealis
GTGACTGTGGGATAGCAGGTATAGTAGGGAGAGATGGTGTCTATAGTAGCAGTAGCAGCTTATGTTTGCTACTTGCCTAGTAACCAATAGCAACCAATCGGCAGAATTTACTGGTCAGCTGTTTGAAAACAAACATGGATTGGTTGCCATGGGTTACTAAATGTGGGCAAATGTGAGACTTTTTATTACATTAGCATGTTATTATTAGGGTTGCCTTACCAGCAGCCCTCTCCTAGTGTACATGTCAGTGAGTATTGGTAGCAGTCGTTGTTTATGGGTTTATACATTTCCCTGGGCATTAGCACTGCTGAAGACATGCTGGGCAGACACTACAGTTTCAGAAAACATGGAGAATATTTCTGTACAAAATATCTCCTTATCTCCCCCCTACCCCAAGAAATGATACAATTATCCTCCGATTACACGACTTGCTGCCTGAGTCACTGTCTGTTTTTACATCTTAATGAAACACTAAATTCTAAACCTGAAGTGGGACTGACATATATAGAGGGAGTGAGACAGATAACGAAGGGCATCTAAAGGTCTTCCTCATTAATATGCACAGCAGCCCTGCATGCAATCAATAGCACAGCTACGAATCATTCATAAGGCCAGAATGGAACGGCTTTAATTGGTGTCAGTGGGTCATTCCAAGGAAGATCTAATGCATTCAATATTCTCTTTCTGAAGAGCAGGGAGACTCCAAGATATCATGCTTGATTCCTCATATTCATCAAAACTGTTCCTTCCTGTTCCAGAGAAATATAATCCAGTCTCAAGTCTCCATCTTGTCCTACTGTCTCTGTATTTTCATATGGTCTCCACCTTGTCCTACTGTCTCCATCATGTCTTTCCGTCTTCATCTTGTCCTACGGTCTCCATCGTGCTCAAATGGCACAATTGTACCCTATTGTCTCTATCTTGTCCCCTCTCTTTCGGTCCCCTAAATATTTTTAAAGGGGTTGTCCACCTTTAAGATAACTTTTAGTATGATTGCTAGGGTTCAAAGAACCGTGCATCACTCTGAATAAGGCACTGGATTATAAATAGGAGTGGGTCTGAATAGAAAGACGGGTAGTAAAAAATAGCAATAACTATAAATGTGTAGCCTTACAGAGTCATTGACCCCCATCTAAAACAAAAGCTATGTAAGTCTACAAATGTATTGTTATTGCTATTTGTTATTACTCATCTCACTATTCAGGGCCTCTCCAATTCATATTCCAGCCTTTATTGAAATCAATGCTGAAATAGCAAACTGGAGAACTGCTAAATAAAAGCGAAATAACTCAATTAAAATCAAATAGTGAATTGTCTTAGAATATCTCCCTCTACATGATAATAAAAGTTATCTTAAAGTTGAACAACCCCTTTAAGTCTGTACAGTTGGAGAGGAATAACAGGTCCCCCATTCAATACTATACCAAGGACTTCAGTCTGTACACATGTGCACCATTGATGAGTTCTGAGGGGCTTGCAGGCACAGAAGTACCCTTGTTTTTGAGGAAAGGCCCCACAATTGTTTTCTAATACATTTTCTCTCTCCCCCAGATATTCCCTTGTATAAAGAACTGAAGGAACTGATGCTCTTTGGCATGGGTGCGTGTAGCAGGAAAGCCTTGACTCTGCTCAGCAGTGTGTTTGCTGTGTGTGGGCTGGGGCTTCTGGGAATCGCTGTCAGCACCGACTACTGGCTGTACCTAGAGGAAGGGATCATCGTACCGCAGAACCAAACCACTGAGATCAAAATGTCACTTCATTCTGGCCTGTGGCGGGTCTGTTTTCTAGCAGGTGAGAGATCTCTGGGGTGTGGTGAAGGGTATCAAGTGTCTTCAGTCCAGTCATTGAACCATTTCCAGAAATATTGCCAAAGAGCACAAAACTAAAGGTGGCCATACACATACAGATTTAAGCTGCCAATATCGGTTCTTTAGACCTATTCTGCAGCTTATCTGCCAGTGTATGGGGGCTTCCAACGGTTCTTCCCGATTGATATCTGGCCAAGATTGATATTTCTGGCAATCAAGGACCGCATCAGCTAGGTTGTGATCGGCTTTGTTGTAACCTGATTGTTTGGTCCTAGGGCTGAATGTTCAGATTAACCTGATATCGCCCTGCCATTAGTGGGTATATCAGGGAAAGATCTACTTGTTTGGTGACCTTGCCCAACGAGCGGATCTAATCATATATGGCCACCTTAAGGTGACTGCTGCCAGCCTCAGCCTTCACAATGTCATACAAAAAAGTAATTTCAATAATTTTTGGAGGGCCAGAGTGGGGCCACAAGCTGGACATCCCTTAAGTCCAAAAACTTGCTAGGGGGCAAAAATCCATCAATACATCAAGAGAAAATCCCATAAGGAAGTTCTTTCTACAACCCATGGGAGCCCTAAGCTGCATACTAACATAACTCTCCCCAGGAGCACTGCATGCTGGGATTCCCTTGTCACTCCACTGGGTGCTCTGCTTTTGTGCACAGTGATATTGACCGGATAGGAAAACACTGCGGCTGAATTGGTAACTTACATAACTTACAGGGAGACCCAGTAACACAATAGGTCTACAGCCCTTTTGCCTGGGGATGAGCTCGAAATACCCTTCAAATGTCTGTGCTCCTAATTTAGCCTCAATGTGACTGCCAGCAGATGTGTCCCCTGTTCCATGAAACAAGGACATGGGGCTAAGCCATGGGGCAGATGTAATTAACGGACTGAATTCTTGTGTAAAGATGTAAAATCACCAAACGAATCATACATACAATAGCTTCTCATTAGTGAATCTAAGTTCATCAGAACTCCTAGTTTTCCATTGTGTGATTCATTGATGACATTCGCATATAGGATTTAAAGCGGACCTGTCAGCCACACATAAAAAGTGGTATAATAAAAGACCTTTATAAATTAAACATGGAACCTAAATTATTTTCTACATTAAAGGATCCCTACTTGTTATAAAGGTGTTTACATATCTGAGCTGTCAATCAAATATTACATGCCCTGCCTCTATGCCAGTGGCATAGAGGTGGGGTAGTCAATTACTTTCACAACCATTCAGCAATTTCTAGATGTCACTGCTCTCCCCACATTCCCCCTCTCTCCTCACACTCTATAATTGCTTAGGGCACTGCGAGGAAGTCCCCTCTCTATACATATGCCTCTATTCCATGTCATACAGATAAATAAGGCACCGGAAAATGTCCAAAGGAAGAGTGCTAATCCAAACGTGGCAAGGACTGGTAAAAGCTATGTAACAAGGCCACATATATCTCTAGATGGGGTCGACTGTCCTGTGCCTTGCACAGTGGTCAAACTAGTTATATGGTAAAGAGTTAGCTAAAGCAGTCATAGTAGCATAATATGGAGACTGTAGAACAAATGTAGGCAGTTGTCAAGTTGGAGGTAGTAAATTGAGACAGTAGGGCATGGCAATGACAGTAGGACATTATAATGACAGTAGGACATGATAGTGACAGTATGACAAGATGGAGCCAGTAGGGCAAGATGAAGACAGTAGAACAAATGAAGGCAGTAAGGCAAGATGGTGACAGCAGAGCAAAATAAAAACAAAGGGACAAGATGTGACAGTAGGGCAAATTTTTTCTTCAGCTGTCCTTGAACAAAAACAGGGAATTCTGGGTAATGGATTAAAGAGGTTTATAAAGAATAACTAACACATCTCTCTGTTTGCAGGGGAAGAGCAGGGTCGCTGCTTTACCATCGAGTATGTCATGCCCATGAATGTCCAGATGACCTCTGAATCCACAGTCAGTGTTCTAAGTGAGTATAATGTATATAAGAACTACAGGGCTTAGGGATATTGCATGCTAGGCGGAGTCATTTGCCTTCCTTATTGGATCTTTGTCATGGAAACGGGAATGAACATCAAAACATGTGTGTAGCATTGATGCTGGAAGTCCATCTCAGTGTCTACCACTGTGGGAGCTAACGAAGGGTATGAATTCAGATTTCCAGGTGTCCTGCTATTATAGTTAGAAAGGGTCCCCTCTGTGCAAACATTTATACATATACACTTCTTTATATGCCTCTTTTTCCCAGTTTGCCTATTGCACTTAATTTCTTTAAAAGAAAAAAAATATTCTCATATTATGGAAATCTTGTGATAACCTGCTCCAATGTTTGATATTACATACATTCATATGCACATGGGGATCTTTCTACTTATTTTTATAATACTCTCATGTACATATGAACAATTGTCTTCAAACTACTAGTATGGAAATATATTTTCTCTACAATCTCTCTAATGCTCTATTGATTTTAAAACTGTCGAGGTCAAAAGTGAGCCGGGACAGACGTCGACTGCAGGGAGAGAAGAATCGCAATTGCGAGAGAACAGAGACGAGACCCAATTGTATCTTGTTGGTTCTGTTCTACCATATTGTTGGACAGTCCCGTTTATTTATAGGTCAAGTACATACATAATTAGTAAATGATTACAGATAAAGGAGGGGTAGGGAGTTATTCCTACCCCAACCAATCAGAAAAGAGTGGTGTTTATGAAGCATGAGTGACCGTTTACCTAGTCCTTGAGTACATAGAGGGTCTCTTATCCAAGGTTTAGCAAACAGCTTATGAGGTTCAGCAAACACTGTATGTTTACTGATGTTACTTTTCCTGGGTCATGCTGACATAAAATTATGAGTATGTGCTGAGAGAGAAATATTCTAGTTTAAAATGATATGTGATTATATATTGTATATAACATATAATTATGTGGTATACAGACAACCTTAACAAAACCAACTAAGATGCCTTTTGTATTAATGTCTTTTTATGTGATTTTTGTAAGCCATTCAATGTGGATACATGATGCCTTTAAAATTGTAATTGGCTTTGTCAGTTTCACCTCTCTTCCTTTTTATTGGTGTTTGGGTCTTTATTTTGTTGTAAGTGTTCAAGCCTATGATTAAGTGTCTCAGCAACACGAAACGCATAAGGCTTGAGATGATTGTTTCAATAAAGATTTTTTTCTACTTTTTAACCAACTGACTTTTAGTCTGATATACGTGGATTTCTGTTTTTGTATAACAATTGTCCACTCCCCTGAGCTGAGGGCCTGGGGCAGGAGCACCTGGGCCACTACTGTACTTTGGTGAGTTATCTTAGCATGATTGGATGTTATTTTTATGCTCAGATATGTACATTTGTTATTTCATCTTTACCTCTTTTATAAATCCAATCTCTCCTTCTCTCTCCAGAAATGATTCGTTCTGCAACACCATTCCCTTTGGTCAGCCTCTTCTTTATGTTCATTGGATTCATCCTCAACAATGTGGGTCACATCAGACCTCACAGGACTATTCTTGCCTTTGTGTCCGGAATTTTCTTCATTCTCTCTGGTAAGTTCCACTCCTTGCGGTTCATAGATACTATGTACATATGCCTGGAATTGCCCCAGACAAGGAGATCTTCTTTTGCATCTTTCTCACTGGTAGCCTCTGTGTCTCTCCCACTAAGTACACCAGCCTACACATTCTTTCCTACCAAATACATCAGTCTCTGCTTCTTTCTCCCTCTGAGTACACCAGCCTCCACATTTCTCTCCTGCCTAAAATATTAGCCTCTGCCTTCTCTTTTATCAGCATCTGCATTTCTTTTCAACCAAAAATGTTAGGCTCTGTCTCTCCCTTTCACCAAATACATTGGTCTCCACATTTCTCTTTCATAAAATAGCTCAACCTCTACCTCTCTCCCACCAAATACCTCAGCCTCTGTCTCTCTCTCTCTCCCACCAAGTACATGAGCCTCCACATTTCTCTCCCACCAAATACATCAGCCTCCACATTTTTCTCCCACCAAATATATCAGCCTCCACATTTCATTCCCACCAAGTACCTCAGATGTTGCCTCTCTCTACCACCAAATACATCAGCCTGCACATTTTCCTCCATCAAGTACATCAGCTGCCACATTTCTCTCCCAAAAAGTACATCAGCCTCCACTTTTCTACCCCACCATGGACATCATCCTTTCATTTCTCTCCAGGAAGTACATCACACAGGAAATCTATCCAGCCAAGTACATCAGCCTCTAAATTTATTTCCCACCAAATACATCTGCCTCTTGCTCCCACCAAGTATATCAGCCTCTGTCTTCTCTCCCTTACATTAGTTAAACACAACCAAGAACGTGAGTCGAATGTTACTGTACAACCTCTTGCATTGAGCAACTAAAGAAAAAAAAATCATTGCTTTCCTCACCGAATAAATTATTTTTACTGTTTGGCACCAACTTGGGGGGGAGGGTAATATATTCGGAATCAGAGCGTCAATAAAAATCCTATTTGCAAGGACTTGTTTTTGATGCAGCAGAATATCAAGTTTTAATGGAATTGCTGAAGCAAGGAAATTGCCTTTCGTGTATCAGTCTCTGACCTCTCATCTATGTGTCACTTAGCGCGTGCCAACAGTTGCCTGTTCCTCAGAGGTGTACCCCAAACATTGATTGAACGATTTATCAAGAGCAAGACATTGTCACTGGTAGGCCAACAGGATCAGATGCCAATGCATTTCACAAAGCATGAAAAACAGGCTCTCATAAGAAATATTCATACCTGGGGGTTAGATATGTATAGCTCACATTTACAAGGAAACCTCTAGTGGTTTGATCTCAGATGAATTTAAATCAATTTCCAATGTCCATTTCCCCCAGGTCAGTCTAACTGCTCACAGACTTACTGGATACAATATCACAGATGGGGAAATCTGCCTTGAGACAAGAGGCAAACCAGTGTTTGCCTCATACCCCAACCCAGCAATGATCTATAGTAAAAAGAGAGGATCTGATTGGGTCCAAAAGAAGACAAGATAGGAAAAACAGTGTTAGCACTGCAGACAAGGAATAGGCTGCAGTTACTCTGTGATGAAACAAAAACTTTGGGGGGTAAAATAGAGATGCAGGATCAGCTCCTAAGGCCAAGGCCACAATGGCAGACTTGTAGTAGTTATGACCCAAAGGTGTAGTCTTGGTATCAGACAATAACAAGTTATTCTGTATCTGATATCTCCACAGGTCTGTCTCTAGTAGTGGGCTTGGTACTGTACATATCCAGTATCAATGATGAGATCTTAAATCGGACAAAAGATTCTGAGACGTATTTCAGCTACAAGTACGGCTGGTCCTTTGCCTTTGCAGCCATATCATTTCTTCTAACAGAGGTACAGTGAGATCTTCCTTCTCTACTAACATCCTTGTATTAAACCATCACAAGTATTCATTGATGCCAATATGAAATGGGTTAATAATTCTTCCCTCCCACAGAGCGCTGGAGTCATGTCCGTCTACCTGTTCATGAAGAGATACACAGCAGAAGATGCTTACAGGCCCCACCCAGGTTTTTATCGGCCACGGCTCAGCAATTGCTCTGATTATTCTGGTCAGTTCCTGCACCCAGAGGCCTGGGTGAGAGGTCGGAGTCCCTCAGATATCTCCAGCGAGGCATCGCTCCAGATGAACTCCAACTACCCCGCTCTGCTGAAATGCCCTGACTATGACCAAATGTCCTCATCTCCATGCTGAACACATGGCGTTCTTGGCAGCTGCAAAGATTTATTGGTGTTCTTCAGGGATAACCTGTGGTTACCCTTCCACACTGGGACGATTGCTGGACCCCTGTCATTGTGTTTAAACTTATATCTGAGAAATTATTGATATCATCACCAGGATGAGATGTTTGGCCTCTCATGACAAGGGCAGTTCATTAATTCCATAGTAGGATAGAAAAAGCAGTGGTGTTCACAATCATTGATTGGTTATGCCAGGCCATTATAGTATGCCAACGGATTCCCTGTGACACGGTCAGCACTTATCTTATCGGAAATTATGTTCTGACCACAACAGGTATACATGACACATTTTGATGATGTCATACTATATTAAAGATATAGGACAGGTGACAGCCTAGAAATGACTGTCAAAAAAGTGTTAGCTTTTAGGGTAAACGTGATAACGTGATTATTATAACACTGCACTGGGATAGGATGATTAGTATTTGTGAATAGTGGCGCATTGGGGGTAGGGTTGCCACCAGCCCAGTTTTTTACCGGCCTGCCCGGTATTTTTGATGGCTGGTCCCAATGTTATTAATAGGGAAAAAAGCTTAATATATAGGAAGGCCGGTATGTTTTTAAAGAAAAGGTGGCAACCCTAATTGGGGGAGACTGCAGGGATATTGCCGAAGTGTATATATTGACTGGGATCCAGTGCATTGCCACTTTATATTTATGAGGGGATATGTGCTGCAATATTAACGCAGGACATGGGGGCAAAGTTCAGATGTATTCTTGCAGTTATCTCACCTTGGAATTTCTCCTTCAATGTGATGTCCGCATCCTTCTAAAAGTTACTCTAAAGCAGTGGCGTGTGAGAAACATGTTACTCCCATACCCCTTGGATGTTGCTCTCAGTGGCCTCAAAGCAGGTGCTTACATGAAATTAGCTTGAAGGCAAGTTTTGTTGCATAAAAACTATGGCTAAAGTGAGTTTCCAGCAAGTTGCCAATCCACATATGTTACCTAAATAGCCAATTGCTCGCCAATTCTTATTACATTTGAATGTGGCTTATGAGTAAAAAAGTTTGGGGACCCCTACTTTGAGGGTGTAATCCATGTAAATCCAGAGTTTCATATGGGCCTGTTCTGGATTGATTCAGATTCAAGGGATGGGCGGTTTTGGGAAAGTACATTTTGTGAAGTGTACATGCTTGTTATATTGTTTGTGGTTAGTGCTCTGTGTCTAACTATGAGAGAAGCAAATTGTTTACATTATTACCCAGAATCCTGGGTGGCGCCAACCTATACACGCAATTCACGTGTTGTGAACTGGGTGTAATATTCACTACTGAGTAAATTCTTCAATTTATACACATTAAAGGTTAATTTATCAGAGTTTAAACTTGTGGGAGCATTTGTCTTTGTCTTGGAACAGAAAGGGTAAGTTATCTCAGCTGGTGGGATCATTGGGTGATGTAAATCAGTACAACCAATCACGTTTGCTTTCACTGTGCTAAGGGCACAAGATTGATTAAAACTGGCTGCTGTAGAACAATTTTGCCCCTTATTGGTAAATGTTCGAGTCAGAAAGAGTGTGAGCACTTGCATCCACTCCTATTATTCTTTCTTCCTGGTGATTAAAGGAAAACTATACCCCCCGAACAATGTCTCTATAAACAGATATTGCCTAAAGCAACTTATATGTAAAACCCTGCTGCATATAAATGAACCATTTTCATAATAATATACTTTTTTAGTAGCATGTGCCATTGGGTAATCAGAAATAGAAAATAGCCATTTTAAAAAATAAGGACAGCCTCCTTGGATCCTAGGATTCAACGGTGCACACAAACATACCAAACAAACTATAAAGTTAGGTCACATGAGCCAATTAACAGACAGAGTTCTGTCTTTTGCTTCAACACTTCTTCCTGTTACAGTTAGAGTTGAAATATTTCTGGTCAGGTGATCTCTGAGGCAGCACACAGACCATCATGAAATGGTTCAAGGCAAGAGATGTAAAAGGGCAATATTTACTTCAATATATATACCAGGTAGGTAAGATTCTTTAATATATCACTTTAAACTATCTGTTGCACAAAAATTCATTTTCGGGGTATAGTTTTCCTTTAAGGAAAAGTTCAGTATTTTTCACTGTCCCCATTTTGCCTCAGATGGGGCTTATTGGTATCAAAATAGTAAAAACTCTTGTACGATGAGGGGCATATTCATTATGCTGTGTAAAACAAATTTTACAGAAAAAAGTTGTCAAAAGCAGTGTAAGATAAATGTCGAATGTATCAAAGTGTGTGTGATTTTACACCATGCGGGGGCCAGATTTGCCACCATTATTTTACGTTGCTTCTGGTGGAGGTCACTCTAAGACCTGGCAATATGTATTATCCCGCAGTTTTTTACACAGCAAAATAAATATGCCCCTTAGAGTTCCTGGGTCAGTCTACCCTCAGCCAATACCTAGAATGGAATGGTGGATCTCTCTCAGGCAGGGAAGTTCATATCAACTAAATCTGTTCAATGGCAATGGAGGAGTTAATGAGCAGATAACTGATTTGCCCCATTTGGTGCCCTGAAGAATGTTCAATTGTATCTGGAATATCAGATAAAAGTCTACAGAGTTTTCTGCCAGAGAAGGAAGAGAAGCCTGGGAACGCCAAACAGAACAGATCCAGGCAGAACATATGGACATTTCACATATATCGGCTGCGCAAAATGCAAACGAGTCTCTGCAAATTGGCCCAAACTCAATGGAGCAACAATCACAGCTACAGGTATATGTCTATCATTATTATGTCTCCCCACCTTTAGTACAACATGGCTTCCTACTCCCAGGGCGACCTGGCTTCCCTGTCAATCACAACATGGCATCCTCCTCCCAGTACCACATCTCCCCCACTCTGAACAACATTTCTTCCACCCCCCCACCCCCCGCACACCATGTCTTCCACCTTCCCC
>CM044448.1:42433820-42444642 GCA_024363595.1 Xenopus borealis
AGCTCATTATACAAGTTGATCCAGGGACTAGCGCCATTTTGGAGTCAGGAAGGAATTTTTTACCCCTCTGAGGCAAATTGGAGAAGCTTCAGCTGGTGTTTTTGCCTTCCTCTGGATCAACTAGCAGGCAGGTTATGAACTTGATGGAGGTGTGTCTTTTCAACCTAACTTACTATGTTACTATTTCAATTACAGTGTGTTCACCTGGCAGTACCTGTGATCTAATAATTTATCAGAGGCAAGGCAGTGCTGTGTTCCTGCTGATTAGAGGAGACACATCAGTCACATCTGTAACACACTTACTTAATAAGAACATTCTGCTATATTACCACTAAATTTAGGAGTCCAGCCCTGCACCTCATGGGGACTACTAAACCACCACAGGGGCAACTCCATCCTTTTACAGGGTTCAGCCCACCTGTTTGAGGGGGATATATCCATTCCAAGATCCAACACCCCACGGGGTAATGCATCTCAATAGGACAGATGTCACAAACCTTTCATAGCTGTGAACCACATTCAAATGTAAAAAAGACTTGGGGAGCTACACAAGCATGAAAACAGTTCCTGGGGGTAACAATTAGGGGCTGTTACTGTTGACTACTAGTAGTCCCTATGTGGCAGTCTACAGGAAGGTCTATTTGGTAGAACGGCTGTTTTTTCTAAACTAACTAAAACTTACCTCCAAACCTGGAATTCAATAATAAGAACCTGCATTGGGGCCCTGGGAGCAACATCCAAGAAGTTGGTGAATTAAAGCCATGCACTAGAAATATATCCATCCATTGATGGCATTGGGGAGGGGAGGGATCCCTATGGGTAGAGATTTCAATTACAACGAAAATAATCATTGGTATATGCTACAAACCACCTTGTATAAGTGACAAGAATGAAGCCCAGCTACTTTTACAAATAGAAGCTGCTTTTCAACTAGGTCATATTATTATTATTATGGGTGACAGTGTAATATGGGTAATGGGTAATAGTGTTGCCAAGTCTGAAAAAGCTAGCTGGTTTGTAAATATGCTGAATGACATTTTATTTCAGCTCCTTCAAGAATATGAATGAATCAGTCTCTTTTGAATCAGTCTCTTTTGGATCTTGTAATAACTAATACTGAACTCATCTCTATCATTTGTGTGGGTGAGCATTTAGGGAATAGTGATCATAACATGGTCTCCTTTGAGATTCTGTTGCAGAGGCAAGGCTATAAGGGAGTAACTAAAACACTAAATTTCAGACGTGCAATCTTTGACAGTATAAGGACATCTCTGCAACATATCAAGTGGGAAATACTTTCCACCGGGTTGAACACAGAACAAAATAGGAATGCTGCTTAATAAATATAAGTCAGTATAGTCCCCTTGTAAGCAAGGAATGTTGTCGCAAAACAAAACTTTTGTGGTTCGATATAAGTGTTGGTGTTGAGGTGGGTAAGAAAAGATGTGCCTTTAAGGCTTTTCAGCTGGGACAGCCAAAATGTTTATCAGGTAAAAGGAGGCCAATAAATCATGCAAAAAAGCTATGAGAAAAGCTAAAATCAATATGTAAAAGGGTATTGCAGTCAGCAGTAAAAATAATCCAAAATTATTTTTTTAAATATGTAAATAGTAAAAAGAAATTAAGAGGTGGGACCCTTAATATCAGAGAGGGTCAGCTGCTTGATGAGAACAGAAAAAAAGCATATATTCTGAACTCTTATTTTTCGTCTGTCTACACAAATGAGGAACCAGTTAATGCATACATCCGACTTACATAAAACTCAAACTTACAGACAGCGGCTATTACAGTAAAATAGCGCTACGAAATATGTTGGTGCTATAGAAATACATGTTAATAATAATAATAATAATAATAATAATAATAAATAATGGTTTGCTTGGCTTTTAAGTTGTATTTAATAAGTAAATGTATATGTTTAAACTTACATACAAATTCAACTTAAGAACAAACCTACAGACCTTATCTTGTACGTAACCCAGGGACTGCCTGTAGTTCCAATCCTAGTAATACAACTAATGATGCATGGTTCACGCATGAGCAAAATTCAAAAGAGACTAGAACATGTTAAGATAAACAAAGGTCCGGAAATGGATGGTACTTAGAGTTTAGCTTTGTGACTGCCAAAACGCTTTATGTAATTTTTCAGGATTCATTGTGGTCTGACAAGGTGCAGAGACACTGGTGTATTTCTAACGTGGTGCCACTTTTCCAAAAGGGATCTCAGCCTCAAAACTATAGTCTGACATCAGGGGTAGGAAAGCTTTTGAAGGGGTATTAAGGTAGATACTGGACTCCCTAGCAAATAATAATACCATGAGTTTGTGCCAGCATGCTTTTATACATACTAGATCTTACCAGAGGTCCCCTGAGCAAGGACTTCTATTCTGTGAAGGCAGTGGATGTGATCTACTAAGACTTTGCTAAAGCATTTCATACAGTGTCATTTTATACTTGTCAAGCTTGACAAAGGGGAGGTTCCCCGAAATGTTGCACATTGCACTCTGCATCTAATAAAATTGCAAGGGATTCACCCTGCTGAATTTATTCCTGTGTGCCGAGGATATTTTGCACATAACTACAGAGGAAGCAGACCCTGCGGCTGCAGGGGGGCCCAGGAGGTATAGGGGGCACCATGAGGCCCTAATTAATGAGCAATTTCAAAATATATAGGATAGTTTATAGTTTAGGAAAGTGGGCCCTCAGCCTAAGGCTTTCTGGTGGGCTCCTGGGATCCCAGCAGGACTGGACTGAGAATCAAAATAGGCCCTGGCATTTCAGGTACACAGAGGCCCAATCAGCCCACATAGAGGCCCAAACAGTTCCCACCAGCCCACTAAATACTGACTTTCTATGGGACCTTATAGCAGCCCATCTGGCATTTGCCCTAACCCACATATTGCCAGTCCGGGCCTGGATCCCAGTCTGACACTGAGTCCAGGTCTTCTTGTTGGGAAGAGAACCCATATTCCCTCAACACCAACTTTGTCTGCAGCTAAATCTGAAGCAGTCTATTTGACAAGTCGCCTTTGTGGCTTAATTCATTGAATGTAAAACTGCACAACCCAGTAAAACACAGACCCATTGAGAAGCTCCTGCACAACATCTCACAGAGGAAAGGGTTAAGCCAATGACGCCTGTGGCACTTACCTAAAGCATTTGATACACTAACACAGCTCAGGGCACAATCTGAGTGAACTGGAGACAGTGTCCTCTGACAACCCCTAAAGATGATTTAGCAAACCCCATCTCAGCGCAGCCCCACTGCCCATGTGCCTGTGGCTGGCACTAAGTGACAATAAGCCTGGCTTCTTCCAGAAAGCGATTGGGTTGTTTTCTTCTCTCTGGTCTTCCCTAGGGGTCTCAAGCAGACAGACCCCCACGTGTTGCTTGCATATGAAGTATGTGATTGGAGCAGATGAAGGGGGCGTGCCTAGTGTTTAAGGTTTGTTCCGAAGAGAAGAGCTGACACTCTGGAGCTGCTTGGTTTCTTGATACTAGGAGAGGAGGAGGTCCAGGCAGTGCCCAGCTCATGCCCATTCACGAGCAGTTGTATGGAAGCGGCCGGGGGCACCCAGCTCCTGTTGCTTTCTGAGCTCTTCCCCACGGCTGCCGGACTATGAAGCAGGATGAGCTGGTGTGATCGCGGGGTGCAGATGCTACTGGCAACTATGGGGGCTTTCACAGCCTTTAGTCTCATGAGCATCGCCATAGGCACGGACTACTGGCTCTATTCCCGGGCTCACATTTGCAACGGGACAAACGTCACCCTGGATGAGACTCAAGCCCAAGCCAAAAAGACTAAAGGCGACCTTACCCACTCCGGGCTCTGGAGGATCTGCTGTATAGAAGGTAACAAGTTTGGCATCTCCTGCTCAGGCAGCTGGCGTGGGGCTTGTGTGTTAGTATGATGTGATCTTTAAAGTTACGTCTGGCATCTCCTTATCAAGCAACTGACATTGGGCCACATGGGGGTCAGGAGGATCTGCTGTACAGAAAGTAACACTGGGCATCTGCTGGTGCAATGGAGGCATTTACTCACCGCACAGGGCTGTTTTATTGTGGGGATCTGATAAATAAAAGGTAGCCCTGGGCATGTAACTGGTTGAAATTGGGAATCTGAGAGAATCTTTGATTTCTTAAAACAAAAGAAAAAAAAAGGTATGGGGGCAGAAGCATTTGCTACAGAGAAGGTAACACTGGCACTTGGATGTGTGTATCCTCTAGGCATTTTTGGGCACACAGCTACCAAAGGCATGTAGCAACTGATTGTATGGGACACCAGGTGATGTACCTCCTGCAGAGCTGGTGCTTTGATCATTTGTAGCTGCCTCTAGAGCCTGACCCATTGCTACTAGGGCTGGGAGTTACAGGAAAATATAGGGGAAAAAATATATATAGGGGGAACACCAACGAAGAAAAAAAAAAAAGGAGAATGTTAGTTTGTCCTTTAAAAAACTTCTTCTCTTGCCGATCCTCTTCCCAATCTACTCTCCTTTGGGTAAAAAGTTTTCAATCGCACATATGGATCAGCGCCTAGGGCAAACAGAGAAGCCAGGGGCCATATATGGTGTAGTAATTCTCTGTAATTAAGTCATACACCCCGTGGAAATAAAGCTTATTTTGTTAAAGAAAGTGAGTTCTCTTTCTCCAATAGAGGGAGATCTTATTAGGTTGCAAAAAAACTCCTTCACCAATCTGGTAAAAATGCCTACTTACAGGACCCACTCCCTGGGTTGCGTGTAATAATGGTTTCCCTCTGGTTTTGTTTCCCTCTACTCCGTATTTAGCTCCGGGGAGAAAAACATACAGCATTCATAGTGTATCTCTATTTATTAAAACATTCAATTATAATAAAATCACACTCACATTTGTTAGAGAGCTTCATTCACATTCAGTAAGGGTCTTTCAACACAGCTGTGTGTGTATGGACATTGAGGGTAGTCCTTGTGCCAGCATAAAGGTATTTCTACTTCGCTCGTAGTTCCCGCTGTGGTCCTTGCTAATGTTGTTGAAGCTCCTTGCCTGACGCGTTTCGCCGATTCGGCTTCCTCAGAGGCAGAGGCTGGGAGTTACCAGTGTCAGTGAGGATGCACAGTGGGGAGAGTTGTGAGTTGTTAACCTGCTAAGCTGGAACCATGTGTTGCCATGGTACTGGGGTTCTTACTCTTATTACAGTTAATGCTCCTCCTGAGCCTGTCCAGTTCACAGGGCTATGGGGGGGGGGGGTCCGGGAGCTCCACTGAGGTACATTCATTGTCTATTATTTGATATGGTTACTAGGCTACCAGCAGCATACTGAGTATTGCTATGGGAAACTGGCATTTCTGGTAAGAAATGAAGCGTCTGGATTCCCCTTTAGCCCTTTGCCCCCTCCAGCTCATTAAAGGGGTTGTTCACCTTCCAAACACTTTTTCCAGTTGAGTTGTTTTCAGATTGTTCAACATAAATAAAGACTGTTTTCAGTTGCGTTCCATCTTTTATTTTATTTTACCCTTTTCCCAAAATTAAAGTTAAAAGTTTAATGTTCCTGTCTCTAGTGTTTGAGTCTGGCAGCTCAGTGATCCAGGAGCAGATTCATTTAGTTGCTACATTTCTCAGCTGCATCTCTGGAGTATTAGCAACTATTGTATCAATTCTAACAGCTGCCTGTAATGAAACCCAGAGATTCTGCTCAGCAGGGACAAAGATAAGAAAAGTATCCACTAAATGTATCAGTTTAGAAGAGTTAAGGAGTCAGTGACGCCCCCCCCCCCCCTTTCCCAGAGCGGCTTTAGAAGGCAAAAAATGTAATTTTACACTTCATTATTGGAAAAATGGTCACATAGAAAATTGAAAGTCATTGGAAAAAATATTTATTTCTGGTGAACTGTCTGAAACCAACTGAACTGAAAAAGGTGTTTGAAGGAGAACGAACCCTTTAACAGGAGTCTTTTGTTTGCCCATTTTACAACAAGTTGCACCCTCCCATTTTTGTATAATTGTGGGCATCAAATAACAGGGTACAAGGACCCCATACTAGGCTAAATACAAGAGAGTTAAAGGGATTGTTCACCTTCAAACACTTTTTTCAGTTCACCAGATATAAAGTGGCAAATTCACTAAACGTGCGAAAATGCAAGTTTTTTTTTTCAAACTCCTATCTATTGTATTGAACTTCACCAGGTCTGACCTGGCGACGTAAAGTCTAGCGCAAGAGGTAAAGTTCAGTAAAATGGTCATCTTAGTGAATTAGCGTAGTTATGTCCCTTCTTCAGTGTGCAACTTCGCCTGGGTGTGAATGGTGTGAAGTTGCGCTAGTCTACTTCGCTAGCGAATTTTCATCAGGGACACTGTTAGTGAGTTGGCAAAGTTGCAAAATGACGTCACGCTGGCGAACAAGTTCTAGCGTTAGATGCTTTGCGCTTTAATGAATTTGCCCCAAAGGCTTTTTTCAATTACTTTCAGTTTTCTATATGTGACCGTTTTTCAAATTTTTAAAGTTTAATTTTTTACCTTCGAAAGCAGCTCGGGGGGGGGGTATTACTGACTCATTAATTGTTCTAAATTTATAAATTTAGTTGATAAATTTGCTATCTTTATCCCTGTTGAGCAGAATCCTTGTGTTTCATTAAAGGCAGTCTTTGTTTATGGTGAACAATCTGAAAACAACTGGAAAAAGTGTTTAGAAGGAGAGCAACCCCTTTAAGGCATCAGTGTGATATAACTTGTCTCCCTGATGGGGTGTTTAAGGGTCTGGCAGAAGGGCAGTTGTACACTTTGTTATATGCTATAAATAATTCAAATCTCCCCATGGGGATGAATTGAATCCTGGCTGGGAGCTGTCCAATCCTGTGGTGCTGAACTGATGGACTAACCCCTCCTACTTCCCCAGCTTTGCCCTAATCCAGTGATTGCCAGTTCAGTCCTCTTTTTGCTGGCCAGCCTTTGGTCAGGTCTTTCTTACCTCATAACAAGATTACAGATTTAGGAAAATATCAGTCATTCTTTGTTCAAAGAATATAAGGGCAGCAATTACAAATTTATCCCACTATCCCTAAGCTTCAAACTGGGCTTTCAGGTTATCTAGGTGACCAGGTATTTTCCCCAAATCATATCCTATATGATAAAGTACCCAGAGTATTACAGCAGTTTGTGAATTGAAATTGAATCTGCTGTATTTATGGCTAAAATGACATTTTGTGATGGGCCCCTGGGGCCTAAACAATGGATTCTATCAGCACATATATGGACATATCAGCACATAGTAACTCTGTGTCTGTATCTTCATCCTGGCTGAGGGACAATTAACTTTAAACTAGTACTGTAGTGTAATCCCATTGAAACTCAGGAATTCTGGTCAATAGCATTCCCAATTATTTTGGATATGAGGTATGCACTTGTAGCCACGTGCCTGCACAGTTAATTAGTTGGCAACTGCTTGTTATGTACGTGCATTACATACAGATAGAGTCACTTGGATTTGTAAGTTAAATGCGTCGTGACTCAGCATTAATTGAAGAAACTGTGTTATCTAAAGTTATCTTAACTCATTTAATGCATTTAACCTTTTCATTAGCATACCAAAGCTCCATTGTTTTCAATGGTGAACTCTTTAATTGGATGGGATGCTGTAACACAATATTCTGTGATAAGTGGGATAAATGAGATAAATGAGTTAAGTCGCGACGCATTTAACTCACCATCCAAAGTGACTGCATCTGTATGGTGTTTACAGGTGTATCTATGTTTCACTCCTGAAATTGCCCCATTTAGTGAAAAGATTACACTAACTGCCCAGGATTAGTATCTGAACACAGATTACAATCTAACAAACTACTCAATCTATGCACTATCATTATGTGGCCATAATCTATTACACACACTGCTGTATTGGTCTTTTTGTGCTGAATTTCATTTGGTCCTCACTCACAGAGAATTCACTGCCCATGTTGCAGCTACCTACTGAATAAATAGACTCTAGCTTGCCTTTCTTCTGTTTGTATGGTGACTTACCTCCCTTAAACTGGCCATAGACACAAAGATCCGATCGAATGAATCATCGAATGATCGGAAGTTCCCATCTCCCAACCTGCCACTAACCTTCAGTTTAAATAAAGAAGTAAAATAACCAACGTTTATGTCCAATAAAGCTGGTGACAGTCTCCCACTGAAAATAGTCAGAGCAGCATTGCAATACACGCAGAGATATGATCAGCAGCCAACAGAAATCTTCTAACCTGTCCCATTGAATAAATGACAATCGCCATGGTATGACAAATGTCGGGGCACTCCACACACGGTCCAAAAATCGTACAAATTGAGGATTCTTACGATCGGATCATTGTGTCTGTGGCCAGCTTTTCTAGTAGCAGAGTGAGGTGCTACAGGCTGACCAGCTGGGTTTGATTAGTCTCAGTTGGCTAATTGGTGGTCCTTAAAACCCAGGCTGGTCAGTCTCTCAACTGGGAGAGACACACATAGAGTGTCTGGGATCCTGATGATAAGGATCCTATGAGTCTGTAAACACATGGTGACCCACAGAAAAGTCTGTAATTCTGCTGTATTTTTGTTGTTGTTGTTATTGAACTGATACTGATACTTTCTTTAAGAGACTTTTGCTGTCCTGACACTTGACGGGTGTATTGTCAAGTTTGCACCCATCCCTTCTCGCCCAAAATTCACAACCCATAAAACACACAACACCACTGGTTTGGAGAGAGATGGCCGCAGTTGTTTATTTTCAACATCTTATTAACAGTTAACATAATATTTTCTAACGTTTGTATAACAAACTTAAATTATAACTGACAGGGGGAGGGGCTGTACCCCAACTGACTGGGTTACCCCCTACCCATTGACAACCCTAAACCGGGCTGTATATCTCCCCTGAGGACCCAGGCCCCCAGACTACTTCCCTTTTAACTTGCCCTGGGGGTCCTTGCCAAGGTACCCTCCGCCAACTGCGACAAAACAAAACCTAACACAAGGGACGGTGGGTGGGATGCTGCGTCCTGCTGTCTTCACGTCCCGGCGCCGAATGAGGTAAACCACGCGGCTTTCCTCTTTTACGCTCCGCCTTCCCGGGACGCCAGCCAATCAGAACGCACCAACCAAAAGGAGGGCGGGGATAGGTCCCTTCCAATCCCCGTCAAGCCCTGCTTCCCTATTCGGGTCATTGGGACCCATACTCTGTGGGAACCTGCCATAGGGACACATTGGTTGCACAGGTGGCCTGGGTATGGTGTCAGATGTGTGGCCAGTGAGATGATGGAAGTTGAATCCCCTCTGATTATTGGGATTTTCGCTCTTTGTGCCCCACACCACAGTTTCAACTTTGTACCTGCCCCAAGTTCAGACCATGACCTGGGGAACATTCTGCCCTTGAATGAGGGAGAGAGGAAGAGGGGGAATGCTCACTACTGCATCTAGAGACTGGGAATGATCTAGCACAGAGGGAAATAAGGAGGAATCGAATGGGAAAGGCAAATCACATCATACTTCCATCTCTATTTATGCTGCTAACTGGGCAGGGGCAGTTTACATTCGTTGTAACTCTATGGGGCATATTCACTAAAGCGCAAAGCATCTAACGCTAGCGCTAATTCGCCATTTTGACGTCAATTCGTAACTTCGCAAATTCACTAACACCGACTCGGTGTGAATTTTCGCTAGCGAAGTAGATAGACTTGCGCAACTTCCCACCCTAACGCCAGGCGAAGTTGCAAACTGACGAAGGATCGTATTTACGCAAATTCACTAAGATGACCATTTTACTGAACGTTACCACTTAAGCTAGACCTTACTTCTCCAGGTCAGACCTAGCGAAGTTCAATACAATAGATAGGAGTTTGAAAAAAAAATTTTCTAAGTCCCAAAAAAACGCTGGCGTCTTTTACCTTTTGTAGGGTGATAGTCTGAAAAAGAGCTAAATTTTTTGGGGAGGTTACCCTCCTTCCCCCCTACATTTCCTAACATATGGCAACACAACTATACAGGGGGCACATGTAGGGCAATAGGACAACTTTATTTAATTTATTAAAGGTTTCCTGGGCTTGTGTAGTGTAAAGTAGTGGCTATAACATATACTTCTATTATACTAATTCGCACCATATGCAAATTAGGTATCGCTAGCGTAAATGTATTTTGCCTTGCGAAGTAACACTAGCACAACTACGCTACCGTTCGCCGACATGAGCGTAACTTCTCACTTTAGTGAATTTGCAGAGCGCTGGCGAAAATTCACCTGGCGAAGTGCGGCGAACGTTAGCGAAGGCAACGCTAGCGCATTTTCGCCGCTTAGTGAATTTGCCCCTATGGGTTTTCAGAATAATGCAGGCAGAACAACCACCTCTTACTGGTGACACCTCGTGGCTTAAACCAAAGTGTAAAACTGAAATTTTGGGGGTGGCGGCTTTTCTAGTACTCGTGTGACAATCTGTATTCTTTGTGATAACATTACCAGCAGCCCTGTCTTGCAGAGATTCTACACTAAAGGCCCCCATACACAGGCCAGACTGACAGACTGACAGAGTCAGCAGCTTATTGGCCCGTGTGCAGGGCCCTCCAACAAGCTTCCCCGATTGATATCTGGCCGATAGTTGGTCAGATGTTGATCGGGCAGGGTAAAAAATTCTTTTGGATCGCGGCAGCATCTGTTCGTTGATCCCGTGATCCAACCACCCGTATTGTCTTCATTGTGATCCAATTGTTGGGCCCTAGGGCCCATGTTTGGATCATCCCGATATCACACACCTCAATTATTGCCAAACGAGCGGATCTCTCTGTGTATGGCCACCTTAAAGGAAAAGTAAATGTTTTTCTTTTTCTTTCTGTAAATTTG
>CM044448.1:42448086-42461674 GCA_024363595.1 Xenopus borealis
GATGCACCGAATCCACTATTTTGGATTCGGCCGAACCCCCGAATCCTTTGCAAAAGATTTAGCCAAAACCGAATCCTAATTTGCAAATGCAAATTAGGTGTGGAAAGGGGAAAACATTTTTTACTTCCCTGTTTTGTAACAAAAAGTCATGTGATTTCCCTCCCTGCCCCTAATTAGGATATGCAAATTAGGATTTGGATTCGGTTCGGCCGGGAAGAAGGATCCGGCCGAATCCTGGTGAAAAAGGCCGAATCCTGGATTCGGTGCATCCCTAAAAGAAAGTGAATGCTGTTAGGTGGAATGTAAACTCTTTTGCAGATGACTTGCTACAGGATGTAAAATAGTATAGATTTCTTGCCAAACAACTTATACTATCAATTTTTTTATGTATTCATTATATTTTTAACATATTAAATCATTAAAATTCACAATTTTTAGTGCATTTCAATGCATCTGATTATGACAATCCCTGAAGTCTCACTAAAACCTAACTGGTAAGTTACATAACAGCTGATGTCATTAACAAGTGAAAACACTGGTGAGAACTGCAAACTCCACAGCCACAAAGAGAGAGAAAATAGAAAATGGAAAATGTGCTGCTTGTAAATTAATTTGCATACGACTGGTTTACCCACCATTCACCCATTCTGTTTGGGTGCTGAATTGCTGGAATGTACCTCCTGCTCAGTCCTCTAGGGAGACGGCCCTCCCTTGAGTCAATTGAAATGAGGAGCCGGCACACAGGATATGATGCAAACGGGGATAAAGCTCTTACGTGTTTATTGCGTGTTTATTGTGTCAAAAGATGCACACCGTTTGGGGGGTCATTTACATTTCTAAAGTGATTCGCTCATTTACATATTAAAGACACACCTAATTTGCATTTTTAGGTGAGCAGCTCATTTACATTTTAAAGAAAGCAGCCCATCGGGCTATTTGACTGAAACCACAGATTTCCAGTCTGGGCCTGCCTCTGATGGAAGCTGTGCGATATTGGTGCCCAAGAAAGTCACAGGCTGCATCTAATACTGATAGCCTTCTAATGCCAGCACTGAACCCATTATCTCTCTGACTGGCAACAACTCAATTGGAGGCTCATATTGAGCTAATATTGAGCAAATGTTGGTGCCTAAAGAGGGCCATGTTTAACCTCGGTGGGTTTCTAATTCCAGCCCTGAGTCAGGCAAACACAGTGAGGAGGCAGAACATTTGGGGTCCAATCAGCATTTTTTGCAGGCCCTAGAACTGGGCTCCTTGGAAGTGAAAACATAGCTAAATGAACAAGAACATATAATATCTGAAGGCTATCTGGAGAAGTTCAACAATAGCTTGAGGGCTATAGACTAGACTTCCCAACTGAATTATTATCTGGCTACAGAATGCAATGGCCTCATCTTTCCATCCTAACACTGACCAAAGTGAGTTTTTATTTCTTCCCCCCCCCCAGGTCTGTACAAAGGAAATTGTTTCAGGATAAACCATTTCCCAGAGGATAATGATTACGACCACGACAGTTCGGAGTATCTGTTGCGTAAGTACATGCACTTCCTATGCTGATGGTGACATTTTCTTTCTTCCCCACCAACAAATCCCCATTTCATGGGATAAACAATTCAAAAACGAAATTAAATCATTTTCCCAGCAAGTTCAAGCTAAACAATTCTAAGCATTTTTATTCTGATACAAGTAACCCTGTGGCCTCCCTCTATATATAACATTCTGAGATGCCAGTTTGCTGCTTTTCTGTTGAATAAGAAAGCCCCAGGGCTGACAGATCCCTGGTTTGAGGTTAATTCTCAGTGATGGTCAGTGTTGTTACCATCCCTATTTCTCAGAGGATAGAGAGGCTGCTTTGTGAGCTCGGCAGTTCTATGGTTATCTGGGAGAGACTGATCAAGCAGTGCACAAACACATCTGCACCAGCCAGCAAAGCCATCACTGTCATTATGCAGAAAATGTCACAGGCCACCTCTTTCCATAGCAACAAAAATATCCAAACCAACCCAGCATTTCACTGTATTGACCAGGGAGAAGTATTTATCTCATCTTCTAAATATTGCAAGGGAAAGTGTCTGTTCATAGGGGAATTAATGAAGGACTTTCCTTTCTCTAAAAACCTATATATTTCCCCATATCAGCAAAGTGCAGGGTCTGAACCGACTGCCAGATACAAGGCTCTGTCTAACAACAAGCTTACTGGGCCTGACAGAGAAATAGGTAAGTGTATGCCCAGAACATTCCTTCTCTCCTACTAAATGTAGAACAAATGTACATGCATCACAAAGAGTAGTTACAAAATATGCAACAGTCTCAGTACAGTACAAGTTACTGACACTTGTGCTTTTCCCAGTAACATCCCATGAACCATAAATGCTACCTGATTATCTAAAATTAGGAGCAGTTGTGAATCAAAGATTTCTTTAAGATTTTAAGGGATCTGGCCTGAATTTCTTCCTCCTGCCCCACTGTATCTTTTCTCTTGTATCACTTTAATTTTTTCCTCTGGGAAAACATTTCATCTCATCCCAACTCTCCCTGTTCCTTGGGAATTCTATTTGCTTCTTGCCCTGATCTTCAGGTATTGCCCCTATCTGGGGTTGCTGTTCATGCTCCTCATCTTCCTTCTTTTTCTTCCTTTCGTCCTTCTTCTTTTGTATTCTGTCTTTCCTTATCCTCTCTTTCCACCCTTCCCCCCTCCTCTTCTTCCTCTGCCACTTCCCCAATCTTACCACCAGACAGTATGTATCTGTTTGCCACCTTAATGCTGCTATCAAAAAAGACCTTCCCTGCATTCTTTCCTGCTAATTAACCAGCATCCACTCTTTCCTAAGCTTTGAGGTGCACGCTCTTGGGAGGGACTCCTTATCTCCTTCTCTCTCTCCTACTGGCATTCCTTCTCCTTCACCACCTTTCCCTGCTTCATTACACAGTCCCTTTCTGACTTAAAGAGTTCCTCCTTTACCCTTGGAGAAGTCTTGATGATTTTATGCCAAGAATCTGGGCACTCACAGTGTGTGACTCAAGGTGCCACACAGGTTGCATTATATCTTCTTGCACTCCTTGCTGACATGCTCTTGGGCCCAATACAGCACATATACTTTGGTATCAGTCTCACAGAGACGGCCCAAGGTAGAAACAGGAACCTTGCTCCTTCCCTGTGGGAGATTTTTAGGGGCATTTTTTACACCTTCAGCCTGACATGTGCCTTGTAGCCCACCTCCCAAAACTCGAGGCATGCTATGATTACTTTTAACGATTATGCAATAAATTTCACCTTTTAATCCATGGATTTTGGCTTCCCCGGTGCTCCATTCTTATTGAATTCTTTGGGGACAGCACCTTGCACTTCTCAGCCAGACATGTCTTCTCAGCCAGACCATACAGTGTCGGACTGGGACATCAGGGGCCCACCATAAAACCTTAGACCAGGGGGCCACTCTCAGTACTAATGTTCTTCCTCTCCTCAATTAACCTCTATTCTCCTAGTTTGTTTTCTTTACATCCTATAATCAATTATTCCATCTATTTAGCCTCTTTGTTCTCATAGAAATAGAGAATGGCCATTAAAAAGGCCAAAAGTTAAGCAGCATGAGGGCCCACTGACACCTTGGCCCACCGGGAGTTTTCCTGGTATTCTGGTCGGCCAGTCCGACACTGCCATTATATCCTCCAGTATACTCGTTCTTAAAGGCATTCTGTCGTGATTTTTATGTTTTAAGTTTTTATTTTTAAATTACATTGTTTATATTGCAAATAATTCACTTTACCATATAACATTTTATTCCTGAACCAACAAGTTTAATTACAATGTAAATGAAGTCGCAATGGGGCTTGGTTACTACTGGATCCGGTTACCTTCTGGGGGGGGTGATATCACTCCAACTTGCAGCAGTAAAGTGTGACCCCACAAGTCACATGACTGGGGCACCTGGGAAACCTAAAATCATCTCATTCCCACTCCCCCCGTCTCTTCCTCGTTTCCTCCTCATACAACACCCAGAATTTCTCTGGCTCCTTAGAAAGCTTAAAACTAACATTATAGTCCACATTACAAACAGTTATGAGGCTGAATATCAGCTGGCATGAAGCTTATTGATTATTGTCTCCAGGAACTTCTCCTTTAATACCTAAAAGCATTCCATCTTTTGAAAACTTGCCCTTGAAAAGATCCACTTTCCTGCCCCAATTAGTGACAAAACCTTTTTCTTCTACCAGATACTCTGACCAAGCTGCTGTCCCAGAAATCTGGCTGCACTACTGCAGTGGGTTCAGGCTGACTGGCGCATAGATTCTGTGGGTTGCCATGAGCTCTTCGGCTACTCTCTCTACCCGTGACCATATTCTGCCAGCGTTCAGCCTCCATTTATACATGCACCCGCCTACCAGTCCTCCCTTTTCGGGTGCTCAGTGACCCCAGGATTTAAGTCCATAATCATCTGTTTAACAGTCTAGTATGTAGCTTCTCTTCCTCTGCTCATTCTTTTAATCTGGGTATTATTCTGGTAGAACTTTTGCTAGGATTTGAAAATGTTCATAGTCCAACGAATCTCATGTTCCAAATCCTCCCTTTATATAACTGGATCTTTTTCCTTATGTTCTGGGCTCTGAATTCTCCACTAGCCAGAGCATTGTTATTATTTCTCTCAATACAACAGCACTTGGTCGAAGTTCCTCTTCTGTATGCTTTCTAAAGCTTTAATGGCTTGTAAAACCTGCGTACCAACACACTAAGCCTTCCTGCTGCATTGGGGGCTGAACACACATTCAGCTTAGCAAAGTCTCTAGCATTCTAGAACCCAAAAGAAATAGAATGTTTTACCTTATCTGCAGTTATGGCACCTTCTCTGTCCCTCATCAATTAATTCTGCCCGTAGTTTGCATTTCTCTAACAACTCTGCTGGCTCTAGGGTTGCCACCTTTGCAGGAAAAAATGGCTTTCCTATATTTTTAACTTTACTCTCTAGTAATAACATTGGCATCAATCATCATTGTTACAAGCCTATCAAATACCGACCCACCATCCTTTAAAGAAACCTTATTGTTTTTCAGTACAACCCCTTTGCAGCACTGGGACTTGTTTCTGGTTCCTGGGCTCCCTCTGTTATTCTGCTGCTGGAATCACTGCTGGCCTGTCCTCCATTGCAGCTACCTCCCATGCCTCCCCAGTATTCAGACATGCTTCCTCCACCATGATGGAGGCCTCCATGGCTGAAGTAATTTCCAAACATATTGCAGAGATAATGCTTTACCTCCAGGTACTGTGCTGTTTCCATGCTTTGTACTTTCCCTTTTTCTGCTACAGACAAGGCATTGACTCTTTGCAAAAATGTCCTCTCATTGGGCTTCTTTACTTTGAGAGGTTTCACCAGACATTTAAAATTCAGAAAATCAGAATTTCTGTTTATAAAGTTACCAGGAGGGGCTTTTGCCTGGTAACTTGCAGGCTGTTGCCTCTTGATGTAAGTTTTTTTAACTCCCCTAATGGCTGCAGTGCCCCTACCCTTGTCTTCCCACGCAAGGAGCTTCTCTCTCTCCATTCAGCACTACATTCTTCCCTGCACCCAAGTGTGTTCTGGCACCACTTGCTTTAGCTTCCTGAACCTTGAAGGCTGGAACGGACGTTTTCCTCATTTCATCAAAAAAGCAAAACAAAAACAGGAAAAGAAATAAAAGACCAAAGTTTCACCAGGTTTTACCCTGATATACTGAAAACCAGATCCCACAGACCTTCTATGGGCCCAGACATTATTAAACCCAACCAGCTGCAGTAGCACTTGATTTGGAGGAACATGCAAAAAAACCCAAACTTATGCATTAATATTTCTTGGACTCACCCATATGGATTTTGCCAGCCCTGATGCGGGGCACAGGTTTTCCATAATCACAGCTATCTGCCCTGTGTATAACTGCCAAACTCCCCTGGGCTGCCATAATTCCCAGTCTATGTACCTTTACATACAGATCTAGTAGCTTTACAAATGGTACTATTTACATTATATATAACTCTATTATATCTACTCCTTATTTAGGTATTGTCCGTGCATCCAGCGTGTTCCCAATTCTGAGCTCCATCCTCCTTCTATTGGGTGGCCTTTGTATTGCGGCTGGACGGCTCTACAGTAGCAGAAATAACATTATCCTCAGTGCCGGGATCCTATTTGTAGCTGCTGGTAAGTGGCAAAATCCTGCTGTTAATTGCCCCTTTTGCAAGCCCAAGAACCCTTAAATGGTACTAGTCACCCTAATTAGTTTACCCCACCAGAGGTGTGGGCTAATAGAGCCTAATAGGGCTCTATTACCCTATACCTCTGGTGTTGTAAAAAAAAAAGGGACTGGTTAATATGTCTATTTTACTCCCACAATTTGGACAGAAGAAACATAAATAGGGAAAAAATTATGTCAGCAAAGCAAAATGTGCAGGTAAAATATTAGTTAAAGGAACAGTTCACTGTAAAAATAAATACTGGGTAAATAGATGTGGCTGTGCAAAATAAAACATGTTTCTAATATAGTTAGTTAGCCGAAAATGTGATGTATAAAGGCTGGTGACTGGATGTATAACATAACAGCCAAAACCAGAGCCAGAACTAGGGGTAGGCAGAAGAGGCACATGCCTAGGGCGCAACAAAGTGGGGGCGCCAAGCACGTACCTCTTATTTCAGACTACACCTGGTCTGGACCCTTTCTCTCCCAAAAGCGCCCCTCTGAGGATGCTCTCTTGCCACTCCATGAATTGAAATAACGGACACGCATGTGCAGTTTGGGATATGTGCACATATTTGCAGTTCCGGACCGTGTACAGCCTGTGCCGCCAAGGGGTCGAATCAGCTGGCCAGGTTGTCCTGGGTGCCTGCTTAGCTTGGCCCAGTCCTGGCCAGAACACTACTTCCTGCTCTTCAGCTCTCTAACTCTGAGTTAGTCAGTGACTTGAAGGGGGGGGGGCACATAGGACATAACTGTTTAGTGACTTTGCAAATGATCCTAAGCATGCAGATCAGATCCAAAAGCAACAGTTATGATCCTTGTGCCCCCCTCAAGTCACTGATTGGTTACTGCTTGGTAACCAGTGTAGCCAATCAGTGGAAGCCAAGAGAGCTGAAAAGCAGGAAGTAGTGTTCATGCCCAGATTTACAAACTGGTCACCCCTAGGCCGGCTATGCTCTTCTCCTCTCCCCTTCCAGTTTTGTTCCCTCCTCCGCTGTCCCCTCCCCTTCCAGGTTCCCTCCCCTTCCCCCTGCCAGGTGCCTTCATCTCTCCTCCCTTTTCCCCCTGCCAGGCGCCGTCCCCTTCCCCCCCCTGCCAGGCACTGTACCCTCCCCTTCCCCCTGCCAGGTGCCTTCATCTCTCCTCCCCATCCCCCCTGCCAGGCTCCGTCCCCTCCTCTCTCAAACAAGCACGCAGAAGTCTTCTTAGTTGGGCACAGCACTGGTGTCTCCAGTGCTAATAGCTAATTCTGATGTGGCTGGGCAGCATACCGCCCCTCAAATTCTACCGCTCTAGTCCTCTCCACAAATCTGGGCCTGGTAGTTTTCTGTTCTGTCAGACATCCAGTCACTCCATACTGCATGTTATCCTTAGAGCAGGGTTCTGCCAGCGAATCCTCTCCTTTGCTTCTGGCACCCACAAGTATGAAAACACTTTCTGTCTCCTTTAAGCTCCATCTTCTTCAGCCTGATAAATATATTTGTTACTTGTTGCTACCTGGGCCGGATTTACATAGCGGGCGCCCCTAGTCCCACTGCCGTTCGTCGCTCCCATACTCTGCCCTTTATTTGCAACTTTTCACCATCAGGACTGGAGCAATGGGGATTGGCGCATGGGAAATTTAAAAAACTGTCGTATCTCATGCATATCCCCAGTGTTTCTGGCCCAATGTGGGTGTGGTTGGGCAGCATGCTGCCCCTAAAATCCTGCCACCCTAGGCCTGGGCCTAGATGGCCTTTCCACAAATCCAGGCTTAGTCGCTACTGTAGGTTAATGGCCAGAGAAAGCAGTGTCTGAGTTTGGACAAGCAGAAGGAGAACTAGGAGAGAAAGGGGCAAAAGCAACAATAGAGGCCAGAGGGGAGAATAGAGACAAAGCCTCTAGGCCAGGGGTCCTCAAACATTCTTACCTGTGAGCCACATTTAAATTTAAAAAGAGCTAGGGAGCCCCTATGTGGATTTGTAGCCTACAGGAGGCTCTGTTTGGCAGTACACCTAGCTTTTATGCAATTAAAACTTCCCCCCAAACCAGGTATTAAAAAACGCTTGCTTTGAGGCCATTGAGAGCAACATCATCAAAGGAGTTAGTGCAACATGTTGGGGAAAATAAAGGCCAAGTTTCTGGATAGACAGAAGGAGAAATGGTAGAGATATGGATGGGTGGGGGGAAGCAGGATCCAACATTTCATTGACAAATAATTCTCCCTTTAATTTCTCAGGCCTCAGCAACATAATTGGAATCATTGTGTATATATCCAGCAATGCTGGAGACCCAAGCGACAAGAAGGACGAGGACAAGAAAAGCCAATACAACTATGGGTGGTCCTTCTACTTCGGGGCACTGTCCTTCATTGTGGCCGAGACTGTTGGAGTTCTGGCTGTTAATATTTATATTGAGAGAAACAAGGATCTGAGATTTAGATCCAAGCGGCAGTTTATAAAGACCTCTTCCTTGTCCCCATACGCTAGGATGCCAAGCTATAGGTACCGTCGAAGGAGGTCAAGATCCAGTTCGGTCCACTCTACAGAACTATCGCCATCCCGGAAGATGTCTCCAGTCAGCATGAAGATAGCAGGCACCCTCCCCATGGGAGAAATATCCATGTACACTCTTACCAGGGAACCTCTAAAAATCACAACAGCTGCCAGCTTCAACTCCGATTCTGATGCCAGTTTCCTGCAGGTCCATAACTGCTTCCAGAAGGAGCTGAAGGAAGGCATTAACATCAGTGTGGTTAACAGAAGGACGACCCCTGTTTAAGCCTAGTTGGTAATACCAAAGAATGGTCATTGGGTTCTGTACTCTTTCTTTTTTTGTGCAATAAATAAATAGCACCCTTCAGCACCTGACTCTATGCATAAGCAAAACACCAATGCTACCAGATCATGGAATTGGGCTCACACTGTCCATGCCTTCATATAAGGCAGGAAATAATATCAGATGAATTTCGGATCGATACAGAAATTATGATTTTCAGAAGAATATCCCAAATTCAGATTTTGTTTTACAAAATAAGCCATGTTGTAGTTGAAGCCAAACTCATCCAACTCACTGTTATGCTCTAGGAACAGACTGCAATGATTTTACAGCAGTTACACTGGTGATACCACAGGGAAGGGGATGAGGCAAATAATAAATTGTGTATGTTGTGTGTCAAAGCCCCTATTGGAGGTGGTGTAGGGGGGTTGCATTTCTCTCTAGAGGGTTTTAACTGGACATCCCTCTGAAAGTCTACATAAGTTGATTGCTTCTTGAAAATTTGAGGGTTTGATTTGTCATTGTTGAGCATGCTTAAAGGGCATTGACATCTCTCTTTATTGCACTTTTGTTTCACACCACAGCCTGTTGGTACAGCAACCCTACATTATCCCTTATAATACATCAGTGATACTCAGAGTTCCCTGTATAACTCAGCCTGCAGCCTTGTGCCTTTATATGGTCACAGAACCCCTCAGTGACTTTTATTGTCCTTATAATTTACAGTAGATAGTACATTATCCCTTATAATACATCAGTGATACTCAGAGTTCCCTGTATAACTCATCCTGCAGCCTTGTGCCTTTATATGGTCACAGAACCCCTTAGTAATCTACAGTAGGGATATATTTCAGGGTCTTTTTATCCTTTGAGAAGAGATCTCAGTTGATTCTTTTATTTGTATATATGTACTGTATGTATAACTTATTTTGTAAAGCACTGATAAGGAGCTGCAGCCGTGTATGATGCATAAAAGTACAATATAAATAAAAGTATGTGTATAAAAGTACACACAGGGAGGACAAATCACGCAGAATATATACAACAGATATAAGGATACAGCGCTTAAAGGGCAAGGAAAGTCTAAAATAGAATAAGGCTAGAAATGCTGTATTTTGTATACTAAACATAAACATGAACTTACTGCACCACAAGCCTAATCAAACAAATTATTTATGCTTTCAAAGTTGGCCACAGGGGGCTGTGATCTTGTAACTTTGTTATACATCTTTGCAAGACTAGACTACATACACATGCTCAGTGTGGTCTGGGCTTCTTAGGGATCATCATAAATGATCAAAAAACAAAGCTGCTTGAGTTCTGCATGGCTGGTAAGTAAGGCGGGGGCTCCCCCTGCTGTTCATAAGTATGATTGTTTCCCTACCAGAAGTTAGGGACCGTCTGACAATTCTTATCCACAGCACTAAATGAAGGGAGGATTCTGCATACAGTCAGGTTTATTATAAAAAAGGTACACATTTTTTAATTAAAATATATTGAAGATAGATTTCTTTTTCATTAAAGAAAGTAAAAATGGGATTTTATTTCTTTGCCTTTCCTTGCCCCTTAAGAGCTATGTGATAAGAGGTACAGAGGGAAGGCGGTCCCTGTCTAGCAGAGCTTACAGTCAGAAAGCATCACAGATTTGACCCAGAAAGCATCACAAAGGGAAATGATTCCATTCTCTACCTAAAATGATCCCCTGCTCAGCCAGGTAAGCAGCCATTATTGTTGCCAAGAGGCAATTAATTGTGCGAGTGACCCCAGATGAGGGCATTGTCTTGGGAGTAATACCATTTCTACTCTCTGCCATCATGAGCTTCTGAACTGTAGCCTTTAGAGAAAGGACTGTCCCGACTAACCCTGTCTACATAAATAGATCTGTTGGCCAAACTGCTGCTTCTTAAGAGGAAGGAGATGGGGGGGAGTGTGGGGTCTGGCAGATTCATTTGGAGTTACAGTAAATGAAAAGGTAAAACAATGTACCCAGTGTCTCAGTAGGGATGGGAATGGCCTCCTGATTGGCATGAGATAAACTGGGAAAGAAAAACAGGCAGCAAGGGCCAGTGGCAAAATCAGCTCAACCTGTGGCCCTTAGCTGTCAATTTGTATGTCCCATGATCCACCAACAGCCTTCCACTAGAACTAGGGTTGCCACCTTTTCTTGAAAAAAATACCGGCCTTCCTATATATTTAAGTTTTTTTCCTATTAATAACATTGGGATCAAACATCAAAAATATCGGCCAGGCAGGTAAAATACCGGTCAGGTGGCAACCCTAACTAGAACTAGAAGAACTCTTCAAACAATGGATAATGCAGGACAAATGGAGATTGAGGCAGTTTAACTGCTAAGGTGCAAGTTTATTTTCACGCCACACAACATGTTTCGGGCTACATGTGCCCTTTATCAAGTGCACTTGATAAAGGGCACATGTAGCCCGAAACATGTTGTGTGGCATGAAAATAAACTTGCACCTTAGCAGTTAAACTGCCTCAATCTCCATTTGTCCTGCATTATCCATTGTTTGAAGAGTTTATTGGTGCCTGGACGGAGCACCTGCAGGAAAATTGGAGTGCAGCCTGTTCCACTCTCTGTGAAATCAGAACTAGAAGAAATTCATCTGGGGAAATTATGCTATTTAGTGCTATCTTGCCCTATATCTCCATCTAGTCCTACTGTTGATCTATTTCCATCTTCCCCTTCCATTTCTATCTTGTCCTGCCATCTTCATCTTGCCCCACATCTCAGTTGGTAAATGCAATGACTTTACTACAGAGGTTAAAAAGTTCATTGTTTTAGCCCACATTGAACATGAGAAGAAAATACTGGAATTTTGTACAGTTCATTTTTAAACTCATCGTATAGTCAGGGATAAGTATGGATGAGAGATCAGAAGAATAAAGGGGGCCAGTAGGGTTCCTGACTGATATAAATTATCAATATATGTGAGAAACAGATCCTTAACTCCAAGGTTTGGTTGCCCAGGAGTATAGAGGGGACAGTGGGGCTTTTGACAGATTTACAATATCAACATACAGTATGTGAGAGAAACAGTTCATTATCCCCAAGGTTTGGGGTGCCAAGAGAGGATAGAGGGACCAGTGGGGATTCTGACTAATGTGAGTGACATTTCTCTCAAGGAATGACAACCTAGGAAACCTTTAGTCTGAGTCCCTCATTAGGGTTGCCACCTGGCCAGTATTTTACCGGCCTGGCCGGTGTTTTTGATGGTTGATCACAATGTTATAAATAGGAAAAGAAGATAAATATATAGGAAGGCCTGTATTTTTTTCAAGAAAAAAAATTCTTGAAATTCTTTTTTTCAAGAACCCTCTCCCTGCTAGTTCTAGCTATGGGTGTATGGCTGCCAGATGGATGTTGCAGTGTACATTAGGGAGAGGTACAAACACATCTGACCCCTGGATGCTCCCGCTTTTCTCTTGCAAATAAGACTTCCAGAACCTTCCTTTCTTCCCTTAAGGAAACAGTTGCCGTTGCTGAAAGCTTTCACTTGTAATTATGGCGCCAGGAGCTCAGTCATGCAGAGCCGTGTCCTACATTTCCCATTTGCCTCTATACTTCAAGTGATAGTTAACTCTTTGGGAAACAGGGCACATAGGTTCACATAGAGCCAGAGAATGTTGGTGAGAGCTCAGTCAAATGGGTTCACATATAAATACACTGATATGTGGTCTACAGTTTATTCCTACTATGCAATGTTATTTCTCTTACTGAGCTTAGCGACAGGTAAAAAGCTGATGTGCTTGTCTTCCATCTGATTATAAGTAAGGGCCAGATTGTGTGTAGTGGAGGTTCAGTGAATATTCATGGAAATATAGGTTTCCAGACAATTTGTTACAGTACCATGTGTCACCACTATCAGCCAACAGCCGGAATTTCCCATATGTCAGCAATAGAACAGTGCCACCACCTGATTCATGATGCTAGTAAAGGTGGCCATACACGGCAGATAAAAGCTGCCGACAGACTGTGTCGGCAGCTTGTCGGCCCGTGTGGGGGGCCCTCCGACAGGCTTTCCCGATCGCTATCTGGCCGAAAGTCGGCCAGATGTCGATCGGGCAGGATTAAAAATCCCGTCGGATCGCGGCCTTATCTGTTCGTTGAGGCTGTCCCGCGATCCGACCGCCCGTACTGATCCGATCGTTGGGCCCTAGGTGGCGAGTATTGGGTCGGCTAATGAGGGTCTCTCCGATTGGCTTGACATGAATTTAAGACCTCTAGTCCCTCTCTTGGGGTCCTATATAAGGGACACAGGGCATTTGATTCAGAAATTATCCACACTCACATGGACAGACACCTACTATTGGATATCCATGGATGCCAAGTCTTTATATTCCATGATTCCACACCACTTGGGTATACAAGCCATTTCCGATGCACTGCACGATTCACACTTATACACATCAGATTTCGTCCAATATAATTTATTGGTCTTAGAATTTTTATTAACACACAATTTTTTTCACTTCGATGGGGATTATTACCTCCAGAGACGTGGCACCGCGATGGGATTATCTTTTGCCCCTTCCTATGCCAACCTCTATATGGGGTGGTGGGAACGGTGCCACGTCTATGGCGGATCTAACCCCTTTCGTGAGCACATC
>CM044448.1:42465689-42496229 GCA_024363595.1 Xenopus borealis
CGCAACTTCGCCTGGCGTAAGGGTGCGAAGTTATGCAAGTCTATCTACTTCACTAGCGAAAATTCGAATTAGCGCTAGAGTTAGACGCTTCGCGCTTTAGTGAATTTCCCCCATAATGTCTAAACCAGTGAGGACTGAATGGAAGGTGGAAAGTTTCTCTGGAAAAGCCTAACATCCCTCAGGAGGCAATGTCTAATTAGAGGGTGGCTGGCCATAGAGATGTAGATTTCCTGCAATATCAGAGGAACGATCAGACGTCCCCATCTCCTGACCTGCCACTAAACTTCAGTTTAAATAAAGTAGTAAAAGAACAGATCAGCCAATGTTTTGCCAGCAATCGTACCAAAGTTTATGTCTGACAAAAGCTGGTGTCTGCCACTGATATCGTCAGATCAGCAATAAATGCAGAGATATGATTGGAAGCCGACAGAAATCTTCTAACCTGTCTGACTGAACGACCGTTCAGGCCTGGATTTGTGGAAAGGTCACCTAGGCCTAGGGTGACAGGATTTTAGGGAGCGGCATGCTGCCCAGTTACAACCACATTTGTTCAGAAACACTGGGGATGTGCAGGAGATATAATAGTTTTTTAAATATGCCGTGCACCAATCCCCATTGCTCCAGTCCCAATGACGGAAATTTGCCCAAATATAGGGGAGGGGGACAGGGGAGCCACAAACGCCAGTGGGCCTAGGGGCGTAAATATTACCCTTTTACATCTCTTGAACCACCGCACCATTTCTTGATGGTCTGTGTGCTGCCTCAGAGATCACCTGACTAGATACTAAAACTGTAACAGAAAGAAGTGTGGAAGCAAAAGACAGAACTCTGTCTGTTAATTGGCTCATGTGACCTAACTTTAATTTACATAAAGCAGGGTTTTACATATGAGTTCAGTTGTTTTATGCAATATCATTTTATAGAGACCTACATTGACCTACAAGTTTTCCTTTAACATTGCATCAGAATGCAGATAAGAGAAAGGAACAGACAGTGACATACAATAGCAATGTCAGGTACACATATCTATAAACCCAGTGAGAATAAGGAATGAATGGATATTTTGGACGCTCAATAAAATTAGAGTTTCTTTAACTATGCAAATAGGTTTTGGGCAAATATTTGGGCTGGGAGGGGCAGAGGGACAAGGCATTTAAGGCAGGTGCAGCTGCAGGTTGGGGCAGTTGACTAAAGTGCCAACAGATTAATAGCAGGGAGTTGTGCAACTGGCATCATGACATGAGGTTGGCTCCTCTTGTGACATTTGGAATGAAGGTGTCACTGCCCCCAGCTGCTCCTCGTATTAATAAGCCCCCACCACCAGCATATGTGAGCTGAGAGTTGACTGACAGATTCCAACAGCTGTTCCAGGCCCATCCCAAACCTCTCTCCAGTCTCAGTTCCATTAGCACAAGGACCCATAGAGCAGAAGGAACGGGACAAGCTTCCTAGGGACTTAGATCTAACTAGTCAAGGGACTATCCACTAGCCATGAAGGAGCTTAAGGTGCTTAAGATTAGGGTGACGTCCTGTATCACCCTGGTGGGGATCTCATTAATGTTAGCGGCTGTAATGAGCGACCACTGGGCAGTCCTCAGCCCGAAACTGGACGATGACACTCAGTCGTGTGAGGTGGCACATTTTGGTCTATGGAGGTTGTGTAAAAAGAAGATATACATGGATGATCAAGAGACCATGATCAAGGGATGTGGGCCCCTGAGCCTTCCTGGGGGTAAGTGTATTTCATGTTAATGAGGCAATATCAGTTATTTTCCCCTAATGGGTCCCCTGGTTCTCGGGTTACCATTTCATCTGGGTGGTCCAACCTGTAAATGCCATAGAGGAGATGATGTTTCACTTTACTTCCTGTGTCCCTCCCACAATCTCTTCCCTTACTTGGTTCTAAAGTTTTATGGTTAACATGTTGCCGGCGTTAGTGCCCGTAGCAACTGGCAGGAGTAAGCAGGCCCTGACTGAAAATCTGTGGATTCTGGCAAATGCCAGAGGTACTGCTATTAGATGCCAGAGACACGCCCTATTTATTGGGCTGGTGGGGGAGGACTGTTTGGGCCTCTGTGTACTTGGAATGCCAGGGCCTATTTTGAATCACAATCCAGGCTTGGGAATAAGAGAACTCATAAACATAGAAAGCTGACCCTGCGGATGGATGCTGGGTGGCAAGAGTGTAGAGGGTAACGGGGCCCTACTTTATGAACAATATATATATTGGTAAAACAGGTCAATTTCTGCCAGTTTTGGGGACCCTAAAACTAAATTGCTGTTGGGTCCAAAAACACCTAATTAATTCCCTACTGTTAGGTTCCCAGAAGGTAATTATATAATCAATATACCATTTCAGTTTTTGATCTGTGTGTCCTTATGATAGGACGAATTAATCCATACGGATGCCAATGTGACGTTTCAAATGTGGGCAGTTTTCTTGACTGTGCAGCTTATTGTGCACCTTTATAAATCCATATATTCCTTTATTGCTGGGCAGTAGATAGAAGTGAGTTCCGAATCACAGCAGCATGTGGGCACTTTTATAGTGCAAAGCTGGACAGCAGTTAGGAGTCAGCTTCAACTCATAGCAGCCTGGGGGTATCAAGACTCCGACTAGCAATCTGTGGGTTCTGGCAAACCAGCCAGAGTACCTGCTATAAGATGCCATAGAAGTCATTATTTAGTGGACTGGTGGGAGCTGTTTGGTCGAATATGTACTTGGAATGCCAGGGCCTATTTTGAGTCCCAATCCAGACTAAGAGACTAGCAGACTCTTAGCTGCCTGTTTATAGACCCAAAGCTGTGAAGTAGATTGGAGCCAGCTACAATTTACAGCAGCCTATAGCCCTAAAGCTGAGCATGTGGTAGGAGTCAGTTCTGATACATATCAGCCTATGGGCACCTCCATAGTTCCAAAGCCAGGCAGGTGGTAAGAGTTGATTCTGGCTCATAGCAGCCTGTAGGCACCTTTATAGTTCCAAAGCTGGGCAGTAGGTAGGACTAAGCTCTGACTTATAGCAGCCTGTCAGAACCTCTATAGCTCCAAAGCCAGGGAATAGGTAGGAGCAGGTAATGATTCATAGTAGCTAGTAGATATCTCTATAGTTCCAAATCACGGCAGAAGGTAGGAGATGATTCTGAACTGATTCAACTTTGGTCTAGTGCCAGAATCCTGAAGGGAAAATTTGATAAGGGGACAGTTGTGCAGCTGAAGACAGGTTGCTATCAGTGAGAGCTGACTCTGACAGTCTTCCTGGCCTGGGAATTGCCTGGCACAATAGATCTCTTTGACCTCCTTTACCTAGTGCCTGAATGGTGGGAATTATGGGGGTAGATTTAGGGATCTTGAGTCTAATGAAAGGGACCAATGGGTGTCCCTACTCCTTGTTACTTGATTCATTTTCATTATGGTTACATAGCAGGTGTTGCTAATGCTAAAACCATGTGGAGATACCACATTTATTGTATATTCATAGGTGCTTGAGCCTGAACAAGGCAGATGTGTCCCTGTATTGTGACTCAAGAAAATTACCCAACACTCAAAGCCAGTGAAGCGGGGATACACCCCTGCTTGTTTATTCCAAGTCAGTGATGTAACGTTTCGGGGGCGTGCCCATTCTAGGAGTGGTGCCGACCTCCTCCCGTACACCAAGCCATTCTTGCTGGAGAGGCTGGGGAAAATAGGAATTTGGTGTCGTGCCTGTATTGTGACTCCCCATAGAGCTGGGAGTTATAGGGAAAAGTGTAGGCATAAAGAGGGTTTTAGAATTCAGGCATTGACATGGAATTTGGTTTTCTTTTACTTGAACTGAACATGTCTGACTAGCTCTGCCTTAAGCAATTTATATAGTATTGCAGAATTGTGGGGTGCCCTTGTTGTTTCCCCCCTTTTTTTTAAGTGTATAATATTATGCAATACTTTGCTATGCTGTCAAGTTGCTCCTTGGGGGCTGGGTCTCCTCACAAACAAAATTACAGTCAAGCACGGATATGTGATACAGGCCAACGGCTTGTTTATACATTGCAAGGTCTGTTGGTTATATATAAAGAGTATATGCTTTTCATGCAGGCATTCGAATTTGAGAGATGATCTATATATTCTGTATATATTGTATATGTAGGGTTGCCACCTTTCCCTGTGGCTCAAGCCGGACAGGGGGCCCGTGACATCGGTGGGCGGGCCTGTGACGTCACGGGGCAGAGCTATGACGCCACGATAGCCGATTGGCCGATCACGGCGTCAATCAAGCTAATCCCGCCCTGTTTTCCTTATTTGGAAAACCGGGCAGGAAGCATTGACCTGGGCAGCCCTTCAAAATACCGGGCTGTCCGGGTCAAAACCGGACAGGTGGCAACCCTATGTATATGTAAATGCTGTATGTTTACACTGTGCATCCCAGAGCTGGCCCCCTCATTATCATGTAGGCTCCATACATTTCTGGCCCAATGAAGATCTGCCATTATAGGAAGCTTTATGAGATGAAACGGAATCTAGGTCCAACTCACAGCCTGTAGGTGCCTCTATAGCAGGTCTGGACTGAGAATTAAAATAGGCCCTGGCATTTTAGGTACACAGAGGCCCAATCTGCCCATATAGAGGCCTAAACAGCCCCCACCAGCCCACTAAATACTGAATTTCTATGGCACCTTATAGCAGCCCCTCTGGCATTTGCCAGACCTCACAGATTGCCAGTCCGGGCCTGCTCTATAGTCATAAAGCTGGCCAGTAGATACAGTAAGAGCAGCCCCAACTCACAGCAATGCAAAGGAGGACGTGCATTCACTTGCTCATCTACCAGGGTCACCCTTGTGTGTGTCTCATACCTACCTATGTGGGGGGTTGTTAGGGGGGTTGTGGGGGGTTGTTAGTGATTGATAGGCAAACAGACATAAAGTGAGCCTGCACATTCAATAAAAATATAATTTTAAATACTTCTCATCAAGTCATTGCCACCTGGCACCTGTTGTGTAGTCTCTAAATTCTCCCTGGGTAGGGGCACAGAATGGAATTGATATCTGTCATGCTGAAGAGAACCCTATGGTCTCTTCCTCTCTTATCTGTAAATGCAGAGCAGGCAGTGGCCCATTCAACCAGGCCTGTACTGAGATGCAGAATAAGCCCAGGCATTTCAGTTACACAAAGGATAAACAGCCCCCCCAGAAGCCCACTTAATAGTGACTGTCTATGGCATCTTACAGCTCCTCTGACATATGCCGGAATTCACAGATAGCCAACACATGTATCTCATGCTGTGCCAGGAACCCCTTCTGCTGCCACTCCTTGGGTTATACTTGTATCCTACATACTGTATCACAGGAGTCAACCAGTCAGTTCCACCACTAGCCCACCTCAGGGCAAATGGATAGCAGTATATTTATAGAAAGCAGGAGGAAAAGGAAATCCTATGTATGGAGTACATATGGGAATCCAAGGCTATAAAAACCCACCTGCTTCCAGAGAACAGGAGCCGGGGGTGAGTGACCGTGACAGGTTTGAGAGACAGTCACTGCCCCTCCATTGCTACACACCAGATGCACCACCTCCCCTAGTCCCACACAAGTTACAAGACTTGTAACTCAAGTCTCCATGAGGCAACCCACACCCAGATCCATTCCTGTAATATTCCCTGTGTATAAATAACTTTTATAGGGACTGTGAGACTGTGATTCCATGCAGTCATTGCAGAATTGTGTAGAACAGAGAAGGAGAGATACAAAAAAGGAGGTTGTGGGAGCACCCCAAGGCTTAGTAGAATACATAAGTATAATGGAAGTGCAACTGATCTGGCCAAGGTAGCTACAAACATACAAAAGCGAGGGGTTTGACCAGGCCCGGACTGGCAATCTGTGGGTTAGGGCAAATGCCGGATGGGCTGCTATAAGGTGCCATAGAAAGTCAGTATTTAGTGGGCTGGTGGGGACTGTTTGGGCCTCTATGTGTGCTGATTGGGCCTCTGTGTACCTGAAATGCCAGGGCCTATTTTGATTCTCAGTCCAGTCCTGGGTTTGACCAATGCACATTCCCTGGTCCCCTGTATCACTAGTAATTTAGTATCTATGCAAGTGCGCATACTGAATTTCTAAACAAGGGTTTTTAATTTTAAAGTTACAAATCATAAAATTGGCAAGTCTCCATACACAGAAAGGTAAACCCAACATCACCCCTAACTATTTATCTCTTGTCATCTTAAAAACCCCAAGCTTGGGAAAATACCATCTGTGGGACCTGTGCAGGACAGGAACTACTGATAGACAGAAGAGACACCTGCCTAAAGTGCAACAATAGGGGGGCACTGGGCAAGTACCTTATAAAGGGTCTTCTGCCTACCACTGGTCCAAGTTCACTACATTGTCTGGTCCAAGTTCACTACACAAGTTTGCTTTTAGCTTGCCTGGGAGCAGTTTTACTTTGCCCTGTAAATGTTCAGCAGGAATTGAGAGACAGGAGTATTTCCTTTATGCAAAAGGATAAAAGATACTTCAAGCCCTTGTTATCTGTGCATGATGGGAGTTGTAGGACACTCAGTTAAAACAATGGTTCATTTATTGGTCTGGCACCTAAATAATGGATGGTCAGTCAGCATCGGTCAAAGGCTTGTGAACATGCTTATCTGCTGCTCTGCCAGTCGTAGAGTTAAGCAGGAAATCCCAACCATTGAAAGAAGGGGCAGCCGGCTGGGCTTCTAACATGGGCCTGGAATGCCTCAGAGCCCAGGCGGGGCAAGTTAGGGCACAAAGAGACTGTGAATGTGGGAATAAAGTCAGCAAAATTATCCTCCAGCTGCTCATGGGCTGACACCTCTCTCCCCACCAAATGGAACAGCTGCAGTCTGTCAGCATAATGCACCTAAACACCCAATAAGGGCCCCTGTAAGGACTACTATAGCTGATAAATGGATAGGCACCACAATTAGCTCAGTGTCAATGGCCACTCTGACAGCAGAGACCATTGCTAAGGAACCCTGCTGGGGACTCCAGCAAAATACAGCTGCATATGTATAACAGTTCTGCAGGGCCACATCAGAACCCAAAGCTGTGCAGAAGACACAAAGGCGCTGGCACCAATAGTTTTTTTTTAATTTATGGGGGGGGGCCTGATCACCAATGATTTTTTTTAAATTGTAGGGGGCCCCCCAACAAGTTAAAAAGTTATGTACAAGTCCCAAGTTATGTGGGACACTGGCCGCTAATTTATTCTTTTTATTATAAGGGGGACCTAACCACCAATGGCTTTTTACAAGTTGTTAGCGAGGGGGTTTACTGTTTTTAGCTCTGGTGTCTGTGTGGACTTTTTACTGTGGTGTGGGGTGAGCAGGATCTTGGGTGGGGCTTGGAGATGGTTCAGGGGTGGAGGGGGGCCCAGTGAGTGTTGTGTATGGGGCCCCTGTGATTTCTGATGGCAGTCTTGCCTAGAACTGTTGTTTGTTAGGAAGAAAATACATTTGATTAGGGGCATAAGTGACAACCAGTTATGCTCCTCTTGGGTGAAACAGGAAAGTCCCTATTAATTCAGCTGGGGCTGGACAAATACTCCAGTATTCCCAAAAGCTTGGGGGTTATAATTTAATAACTAAAGGACCACAAATACAAGAATAATTAGTTAAAGTGTGAGTATATTACTCTGCCCTGTACCTACAGCTGAAACTCTGCAGTGCCTTTACCATCAGGGAGTACTCCAGATTGTGGCCAAGTAGCAGAGGGGGCTTTGCCTTGACAGATAGGGAGTTTTTTTTCATTGGGGTTCCATTCTACATGCAGACTGGGCCCATTGCCTAGGTAACTGGTGGGTTAATAATGGAGACTCCTGGAGGGATGGTCCTGCTAACTTAATAGTATGGGGCCCCATAATTACTGATTAAAAGTTAATGAAGGAATAGGAGCCACTAGGATTTAATATATTCAATAAAGAGATTGCCAATACAATACAATAGCAGCCCCTTCATACACATTGCCATCACCATCATTATATAAAATAAAGCCCAAGGCAAAAGACAAGTCACAATGATGTGCAATTTAACTTTGAGGGCCAAATAAGCAAGCAGATTGGTTCCCCCATGTGAAACTCAATGTATACATAAGGGGAGGCTACAGGCAACTTATCACCTCCCATGACAGGAAGGAATATTCCAAAATACCGACATAATTTATATTGGGATATTTTCCATGTGCCTCTCAGAGCCCCCATTAACTGGGAATAGGAAGGACTGATTGCTCTTATAAGTTACTATTATTTTCCAGTATACAACCAGTGTTTATAGCAAGCCCTGAGTGACAGTAGTACAGTAGCTCCTGCCCAGGGCAAATCCTCCTGTACATGGATCAGTAGCCACAGACCAACATGTAGGGCTGCATTTAGCTGTGCCAAATTTTAGAAAAGCTCTAACTACCAAACTCCTAAACGGCCCCATCTCTATGGTTATGCAAGCAGTGAAGCATGGAATTCCAGTGTTATATACTGATATTTATTGTACCCCAATATCAACCTAAACAAAACCCTTCACAAACAGTACTGTCTGTTGGGGGCTAAATAAGGGACAAAGTCCAGGACCATAAACAACAGTAATTATATACAGTGAGATTGAGGGTCAGCGGCTAGTGTGAATCTGTCCATGAGATTCCACTATCCAATCAAACTCTCAGTAAATTTACATGGCAGTCTATGTCCTGCCAAATAAAGTCCACTACACGTGGACAAGTACAGCCACTAAAGCCGACCATAGACGTGCAGATGTTAGCCTTGGATCCGACAAACAATCTTTTGACCTGCCACTAACCATTCAGATTAAATAAAGTAGTAAAATAACAAACAACAACAAAACAACCCACAGAGAAATGGACTCACCCCACTCTCACAAGACAATCAATAGTCAATTAGGCTCAATACCAATAGAAAGAGATACTGTAAAAACATGAATGTGCAAGTTTAACCATGTGAGTGCCACAGAATGCAGAGGCTGAAAGAAAAAGAAAATCTATAGCGCATTAATTCAATTAGGGTGCAGTAGAGTAATCCTTTGAGAATAAGAAGGGGGGCGGCAGAGATAAATAAGAATATAAGAAAATAACTGATTCGACAAGGGGCTGCAGATGCAGGAGCCCACCTGTGAGATCAGGGCCCACTAGTACCATAAAGTAGCCCTGGCAGGGGCTTTTCTAAAGGCTGCCGATAGCTATAATGAAAGACCTGGCAAAATACTCAGTAGTATCTAGCTGGCAACTGTGACTTTCTCCTGTTCAGTTAGAAACCAGATGGCAGACCTGTGGAATAATATTAGTAATCACTTGTATTGTTGTGCAAAACATATTCATGAAACCCATTGTGTTCTCTCCTTGCAGAGCACAGCTGCACCTACTTCAAGCACTTCACTTCAGGAGAGAATGCAAACATTTTTGAGGTGACCACTCAGAAAGGTAAAGAACACATTGTGTTATCAGTTTGCTGAGGTAATTGTTTCGTCTCTTCTAGGTCTTTTCCTGCACAGTGCCCCCCCAACCATTTTTCACAATATGTTAAGCTCCCATGAGCCTCCACTGTGCCATGCCCACCCCTCTTGTTTTATTCCCCACAGAGTACAGCATCTCAGCAGCAGCTATTGCCATTATAGGAGTTGGATTCATGACTATGGGCACGGTTTGCACTTTGCTGTCCTTCAAGGAGAAGCTTGACTACCTGCTCAAACCTGCTGGCCTCTTCTTTATCTTTGCAGGTCGGTTTGTACTTCTATAACCCCATTCTCTTTGTGTCACATTTAGCCTTAATTCCCACAATTGACAAATCAATCAAGGCAAAAAAAAATGTCCCCATATTGTAAGTCAACAATACTAATGGTGATAGGACACCCTTTCTCCTCCCACTCATATCAGTTTACAGGGGGAAGGATCCTGAGTCTGTGACTTTAAGCAGTAGGCAACACTAGAATACTCTGATGGAAGCATATGGGGGGGGACAGGGAGTATATAAATCAAGCAGTGATTGGGACTAAAACACTCTAAGGGCCCTTACACACAGGCGTTTTTATCTGCGCTCCCCTGCGTTGCGTTTTGCTGCGTTCAGCCGCAGGGGAGCACAGGTATAGACGCACTCAATTATTTTCAATGGGGCTGTACTCACACGAACGCATGTAGGCGCCGAACGCAGGAAAAATGCAGCATGTTGCGTCTGAACCTGCGTTCGGCACTTACACGCGTCTCGTGGGTACAACCTCATTGAAAAGAATGAGGTGCGTCTAGACCTGCGCTGGTCCAAAACGCCCGTGTGTACGGGCCCTTATGGAAGGGGGGGGGATAGAGGGGGAAGGGCATGACGTCTGCAGCTCAAATAGTAGGTAGGATTAGAACACGATACTGGCAGCTTACAGTGGGAGGGACAGGACATATATATATTTCAAGCAGTGGGTGTGATAAAACACTCTCATGCAGTGGGTAGGACTAGAACACTATAATGGCAGCATACAGGAGGAGGAACAAGACACACAAAATCCCTATTTCCTAGATTCAGCCAAATCCAAACCAAATCCAAACTCTAATTTGCATATGTAAATTAAGGAACGGAGAAGAGAAAGATAAGCAAAAATTATTTTTGATCCACTTAATCATGTGACCTAAAGTCATGTGATTTTAAGGGTTTGGATTCAGTTCAGCCAGGTTCTCTTGGATACAGCCAAATCCAAAACTTGCTGAAAAAGACTTGGATCTGGAGAATACCAAACTGAATCGAGGATTCTGTGCATCCATGCATTAAATGGACTGAGAATGAAACAAATAATACAAATATAATAAATATTCCTGTCAGGGGGATTAAATCTCATTTTGCCATTGCAGGACTGTGCATGATAATCTCTGCGGAAGTGATCAGACAATCAGTGCACCGAATGATAGACAGTAAGGAGACGGTGTGGATGGAGTATTACTATTCCTGGTCCTTTGCTTGTGCCTGCTCAGCCTTCGTCCTTCTCTTCATCTGTGGCATCGCCCTGGTGCTCATCTCCCTGCCACGAATGCCCAGAAACCCTTGGGAAACCTGTATGGATGCAGAGCCTGATATGTGAGGGTCTCCAGGAGGGAAGTTGTGTGGGGTCACAGACTGGACATGACATTGGGCCCCAACATTTACTGAACTGTAATGAATAGCCAAGTGAGGACAGAGGGGGCACATCCCAATATCTTGCTATGTTTCCTAAATAGTGTAAGCCTTCCTCCCAAGGCTTTTCACACAATTGTGAAGCGCTCACCTCTGTTCTAACTCTCCTTCGAGATCAGGTGCTTAACAGTCCATCCCCCACTCTGCCATGGGTCATTTAACATACCACATCCAAAAGATTGTAGCACTCTGAAGACTTGATCCTGTGAAGTTGTGTGCTTTTTATTTAGCTCATAAAAGTAGAAAACTGCCAAGGCTTGGCCAATGGCATAACTGGGAATTACTGGACACCTAAACAGTCAGGATCTAGTGTGTTAAGTTGTAGGAGGTTTATTTGGGGGGTAACACAACACACATATAGTAGCTGTGCCCCACACCCTCATGCTGGCTCCAGGCTCTCAGTAGAACTGACCACAGCAAGCAATCCTTATTTACTATATTATTTCACTAGCTTTAAATAGCTTCCCCCATCCCCAGCCTGTGGGCCCCCCTTTATTACAGGCAGGAATAGACACCAGAGCTCATATACTCGCCATGAGATATATGGGGATTAAGGGACTTGGTGCAGATTTCATTGCTACAAAAGAGACAGAAACTTGTACATGTATTTCTGCATCTGGAAGATTCAGGGTGGGGGGAAATATATAAATAACATGTGAGTTTGTCTTTGTGGTGTTTATGTAATCACTGAATGTCTTTAAACTTCGAGTTATAAGAACCCAGTTTCAACGTGGCTTTATCTACTGTTCATGATTTGCCTATTGCAAAGGAAGCTGCCATACTGAGTGCCATCGAAATTTGGGGACACTTTTCCTTTCTGTCAGGCTGCAGCTTGATGGATGGGACTTTCAGCAGCTGATGGGTTAAGAACATCAAATCTGCAGTGGGATGTTTGGTACACTTATTTTGTGTGTTACGTGAGTTTAGAATAAATAGTTGACTCCAAAGCCAAAACCCCTAAACTCACCCCATTACACAGTGTCTATTATAAATTATGGTGGGAGGGAGTTTGGGGGAAGATTAAAGATTTGAAATAAAGTCTCCTCTTTTTGTTTCATTATGACAAAGCAGTCAGCCTATCCAGATTTTACAGGGGTCGCCTTCATTTATACTTCAAGTAGGGGTGGGATAGGGTGCAAATGAGAATGACAGATTGGCAATGGGTGTGTTCAAAAACATCTTGGAAATTGCCTTCAAGGGGAGTGGCATCTCTCACTGGTTGTGCTATACATTTAAAAGGTTTAGTAATTCTGGGTGCCCCATTGATGGTTCAGATATGCCCTAGTGGTGGTGTTGTCTGATTGTAGCCTGGTTGTGGAGATGATGTAAAAAAGCAAGGTAAACCTCCAGGCGATCTCCAGGATATTTTTTGGAAGCAAGGCCTCCAAGGTAGTCCAGGCTGAGACCTAAAGCTGAACTGTCACCTGACACGTTTTGTGCCTCACTCTGGCACTTCCTCAGAATACCTGCAAAGAGTTTGAGTTTTGGTCAGAAAATGCTGATTCCATGTAGGAAGATAAGTTTAACTGCGTAGGTTCCAGGTGGGGTAGTGGCTCTGGTAAGAGATGTATTGATTGGCGGGGGAAAAGGAGAAAAGACACAGGATACTCAGAGGATAAAAGATACTTTCTTCAGTATACAGTGGCATTCTTCAGAACATATCTGTTATCTACTGTGTATCCTGTGCTTGAATGGCGGCCCCATGGTTACACAGCAGCTTATTTATATAAACTATAGTACACTATATGAAGCAAACACATCAGGTTTCATTAAAAACACTTTAATTTGTTAGCTTTAACGTGTCAGTAGATTTGGTCAGGGCCCCAGGGATTCCTCTAGTCCAGAATCTGCCAGTGGAGTTCAGAGGAGACTATGGCGCCCTTGCTGGCCAAGTTCTATAAACATTTTCCTCTACAAGTTTTGCCCCAGTAGCCAGGTTAACAATTTTATTGAGTTCTGAACTGAAAAGGAGATTATAATGCTGCTGCTAGTGAGGAGGTACAAATACAGTGTTCAGAATGTTAGCAATGTGTCTAAAAGTAATAAATGCTTTCCCCATGATTTAGAATCCAGAAAACATCAGTGCAGCACTGGATGAAAGATGCAAGGGTCTGTCAGGAGTCCAGAAAGTCATTGACCTTTTATACACACCCACTAATTACAAGCAAACAGATCACAGGGGAACATGGTTACCTTTAATAGCCATTCTAACCCTTTTGTGTCAAGTTGTGTGCATGTTATCAGCCCAAATCACCAGGGTATGTAAACTTTTGATCAGGGTCATTTGGGTAGTTTGTGTAGGGATTATGATTTAAAAAGAGTAAACACAGTTGTTTGACAATAAATGGCTTCAGCCAACCACTAACCATGAGTTAAAGAAAAGTCTTTGCGTTATCAGTCATATTCTCTAAAAGAAAATCATAAATTCTGCCAGGGTATGTAAACTTATGAGCACAACTGCAGCTTTTATTTCCGTACATGCAAATGCATTGGAAAACAATCTATCAAATTTGTGTTATTCCTTTACAGAAGTGAAGAAAAGGGAACATTAGTATGAGAAACATCCCATCATGATGCTTGTTCTACCATGCTTCACTGTCTTCACACTGCACGGTTACTTGAATTCAGTGTTTGGGGGACAAACTGTCTGCGGTCCCTAGACCCAGAAAGAACAATCTTGCTTTCATCAATCCACAAATGTTGGGCCATTTCTCTTTAGGTCAGTCAATGTGTACTTTGGCAAATTATAACTTCTTCAGTAATTTTTTCAACAGACTTTGTGAGGGCTTCATGCTGATAGCTTGGCTTCACATAGGTGTCTTCAAATTGTAACACTACTGACAGTAACTTTAGAGCATAATTTTTCTTAGTGGGGATGATTATTGAGTCTTTGCCATTTTGGTTATTCTTCTATTCATTCGAAATGGTAGTTTTTGGTTTTCTTCCACGTTTTTCAAGTTTTGGTTGCCATTTTAAAGCATTTGAGATCATTTTAGCTGAACAGCCTATAATTTTCTGCACTTTGTTATATGTTTTCCCCTCTCCAATCAACTTTATAATCAAAGAACACTGTTCTTCTGAACAATATCTGGAACAACCCATTTTCAGAGGTAATTTTTAATCTGTGTAGCCAAATGGAGTGGAAGATAAGTGGAAGACCATAAACTAAAGGCTGTGCAGTATGAGTGAACAAGACCAGGACTGTACAGCCCAACTGTCCACTGCACTGGCAAAAATTTGAGTTTTTGAAGGAGGAGGCACCTAGTTTGGAAAGGAGGAACATTGGTGCATCCACTTGCGTAATGCATGACTATTTATGTCCTGTTTGACAAGAAAAAATTAGATTTTGTGTACTCACCATAAAATCGCTTTCTCTTCAGTCATTTGGGGGACACAGGGACAATGGGGTATAGCTGGTATCACTAGAAGGCAGGACACAACCTTAAGAAAGAAGCTGACTCCTCCTCCACTGGCTATACCCCCAGCAGGCGGAGTTTAGGTCAGTTTGTACCAAAGTCATCAGAAGAATATAGTAACCTTAACTAAACTTTAAAACTGTAAACTTTAAACAGTATCATGTCTGACAGAAGTGAAGGCCTAACCCTGTGTCCCCCAAGTGACTGAAGAGAAAGAGATTTAACGGGGGGTACACAAAATCTCCTTTTCTCCAAGTCATCTTGGGGGACACAGGGACAATGGGGACGTACCTAAGCTGTCCCCAAGGCTCTGGTGGGAAGAGGCCTATGTTGAGGTAGAATTTCCAGAAACCTTTTCCACATGCTAGTCAAACTGCACACTAATCCATTTGGTAGCTACCCATCCGCTGGGCTCCGCTCCAGCCTCAATTATCAAAGCTTCAGTATAGGGGGATGGAAGGGAGCTTTCAAGAAACCAAGTAGTGGATTTGAAAAAATGAAATAATACATTTATTTACCAAGCTTTTTAAAAAAAAAACAGAGCAGGTATCAAAAAATGCTAACTATAGCTACCATACTTGTATCATGTCACCTGACGCGTTTCATGCCTCCATTTGGCACTTCATCAGAGTGCCAGAGGTAGAATCAAAATGGTAGAATTTGGAAAAGGGGTGGTCCGAAGTCCACGTTGTAGCTTTGCACAGTTGTTCCGCTGAGGCTTGATTTTGGAACGCCCAGGATGTACTTACCCCTCTGGAGGAGTGAGCTGTAACCCTACTTGGAGGTTCCTGGCCTTGTGCTTTGTATGCTCTTAGGATAGCTTGCTTGATCCAACAGGATATAGCCTGTTTGGCGGCCTTGGCGCCTTGGTCCCGAAGGAAAAACTTGTAAGGAATCCGATTTGCGAATGTCTTTGACTCTGTGCAAGTATAACTTTAGTTCTCTCACAGGATCCAGAGTGTAGAGAGCCTTTTCTTTTTGATTGCTGGTGCAGGACAAAAGGATGGCACGACTATTTCTTGGTTCAGATGAAAGTTCGAAACAAACTTGGGTAAAAAGGAAGGGATGGTGCGAAGGACCGCCCAATCACAGTCACACGGTCTGCAGGATAGAGCGCTGAGTTCCGAGACACGTCTCGCTGAGGAAATGGCTAGAAGGAAAACAGTCTTCCAGGTGAGCCACCGTAGAGAAATTGATCCCAGAGGTTCAAAGGGTGGGCGTTGTAGTGCATTGAGTACTAAGGTGAAGTCCCAGATGGGAACGGGTGCCCTTATCGGAGGGGCAACATGTGCCACCCCTTTGATGACGGTTCTGACATCCGGAATCACTGCTAGTGTTCTTTGGAAAAGTACTGACAGGGCGGAAAGCTAAGATTTGAGGGAGCTGAGCGACATGCCCTTGGAAAGCCCTTCCTGAAGGAATTCCAGGATATTGGGAACGGAGAAGGTCTTGAAACTGGTTTTGTGTCTGGTGCACCATTGTTGGTAGGTGGACCAAACTCTATGGTAAGCTCTGGCTGAAACTGGTTTTCCAGCTGCGTACATTGTGCGTGCTACTGCCCTGGAGAAATCCTTTTGGATCAAAATCTTTGTCTCAAGAGCCACACCATCAAATTTAGGCTTGTTGGATTTGGATGTCGAATAGGTCTCTGAGAGAGAAGGTCTGGAAGTAGAGGCAGAGTCCATGGTTCTGCTACGGAGAGATTCAGAAGGTCTGTGAACCAAGCCCTTCGAGGCCTCCTTGGTGCAATCAGAATGAGGGTGGGTCTGTTCTCGTTGCAGCTTCCTGATTGTTCTGGGAATGAGAACCAGAGGTGGGAAGGCATAGGCCAGACGGAATTCCCAGGTGGTGGTCAGGGCGTCGACATTTAGAGCCAGTGGATTTCTGTATCTGGCTAGGAAGGCCAGAACTTTCTTGTTGTGCCTGGTTGCCATCAGGTCGACTTCTGGAGTTCCCCACATATCTGTTATTTCTTGAAAAACAGTGTCTTTTAGTGACCACTCGCCGGGGTCTGGAGACTGTCGGCAAAGTCTGCCTCCCAGTTCTGTAGACCTGGGATGTAGATGGCGGACAGCTGGACTTGGTGAGTCTCTGCCCAGTTGAAGATGAGCCTGATCTCGTTTAGAGCTGCTTTGCTCCTTGTTCCCCCTTGGTGGTTGATGTAGGCCACTGCTGTGGAGTTGTCCGATTGCACTTTTACTGACTGGCCGTCCAGTTCTTGCTGCCAATGGATCAGAGCTAGACGTATTGCTCATATTTCGAGCAGATTGATTTGTAGAAGTTTCTCGGGTTGGACTCCAAGTCCCCTGTGCTGATCTTCCCTCTAGAACTGCTCCCCATCCGAACAGACTCGAATCTGTGGTGAGGATGCGCCAAAGGGGTTCCCCTAGGGATCTTCCCTGAGAGAGGTGAGTAGGATCTAGCCACCAGCGAAGGGAGGACCTTGTTTGAGGGGACAGCGGGATCTCCTGTAGTAAGCATCTCCGGTTCCATACATTGAGGATGTTCAGTTGGAGGTCTTGGAGATGGAACTGGGCAAAGGGAACTGCCTCTATGGTAGAGACCTTGACTCCCAACACCTTCATGCAGAATTTCGCAGTATGTTGTGGTTTCTGAAGTAGGGTTCGCACTAGCGCTTGTAGATGGATCACTTTCTCTGGTGGGAGAGATATCCTTCTCGTCTGCGTGTTGAACCTCATACTCAAGAAGTTCATGGACTGGCTGGGTATTAGCGACTTGTCTAAATTCAGGACCCAACCCATTTCCTTGAGTTTGTCTGTGGAAATTTGGAGTGACCGTTGAGCCTTTTGTAGAGACGGGGCCTTCATTAAGAGGTTGTCCAGATAAGGGGTGATAGAGATTCCTTGTTTACGAATCTCTGCTGTAGATGCCGCCGTAATCTTGGTAAAGACCTGAGGGGCCGATATGAGGCCGAAGGGTAGGCCGGTGAACTGAAAATGGCGATTTTGGAATGCAAAGCGCAAGTATTTCTGATGCGGTGGGAAAATGTGAATGTGCAGGTAGGCGTCCTTTATGTCGAGTGACATGAGGAATTGCCCTGGAGCCATTGCTGCGATGACAGATCTTAGAGTCTCCATCTTGAACTTTCGTGTGCGTATGAACTTGTTTAACTCTTTCAGGTCTAGGATGGGACGCACCGACCCGTCCTTCTTTGGCACCACAAATAGGTTGGAGTAATATCCCTGGAAAAGCTCGGCCGAAGGCACTGGGGTAATAACTTCCGCCAGGAGTAGGTTTGAAATTACCTGTAGAAAGGCTGTGCGCTTTGTCGACTCTTGAGGAAGTCGTGACATGAAAAATCTGTGTGGTGGAATTGAGGCAAACTCTACATGGTAGCCTTGAGTAACGACCTAGTGGATCCAGGAGTCTTGAATACTTGTAGTCCATGCATCGGCAAAATGTATCAATCCCCCCCATATTGAGGACGGCTTGTACTTGGCGTCATGCCGAGGAAGATTTGTCAGTAGTCTTTGAGGTGAGCTTCCAATTCTGCCAGGAAGATCTCTGTTGCTGAAGCGCCCCCTGCCTGTGAAGGTCTGACGGGGAGGGGTTGAGCTCGCGGTTTTGGACTGAGAGCCACGAAAAAACATTCCTTTTCGAAAGGAAGGCCATGTTTTGGGTTGCGGCAGTAAGGTACTTTTGCCACCAGTGGCTTGACTGATGATCTTGTCAAGGTCGGGCCCAAAGAGAAGTTTACCCTTGAAGGGGATGTAGGCCAGAGATTTCTTGGTCGGCCGACCATAGTTTCATCCAGAGGGAGCGGTGGGCAGCTACTGCAGTGCCGAGGCTCTGCTGACAACCTGTGTCGCATCCAGAGACGCTTCACAAATGTAGTTGTTCACTTCCTTAATTTGGGAAGCCCATTGAGAAAGTTCATGGCGAGGTGCTCCTTCTGCAATAGCAGTGAGGAGAGAGTCAGACAAGGATTGTATTGCTCAGCTGACCGAGGCTGTGGCCAGAATGGGCCTGAGGGATGAGCCTGAAGCCGCAATTGTGGAACGTAATAGTCCGTCTAGCTTCTTGTCCATAGAGTCTGTGAATGAAGAAACGTCTGGGACCGGCAGATATGTGCTTTTGGATAGCCTGGATACAGGTGCGTCCACCGAGGGGGGGGATGACCATTAATCTATGTGTTCCGTTGGAAACGGATAGAGCTTCAAGAAATGAAGACTGTGTTGGAAGCGTTTCTCTGGCTTGTCCCATTCCTGCTGTATGATGTGATCTAGCTGGGAATGAGAAGGGAATACGGGTGCAGCTTTACTGTACCTCTTAAAAAGCGCAGTGTATCTACTTCAGAGGAATGGCGAAAGGATTCCTCTTCTTCATTCTCTGACTCAGAGAATAATTCTCCCTCAGAGAGGGGTCGGTCATCCCTAGACTCCAGAAGAGATGAAAAGGAGCATCTGGAGTCACTCTCATCATCAGATGGAGAAGGAGCTGGTGGTAAAGTAAACGCACGCTAATAGTGGCGGCGTTCCAGGACCATGAGGCAGACAGATAAGGGCTATAAAACACTGAGCGCTTAGTGCGCACTGTATAGAAAATAAGAGGGCACCATTGGGGATAAGTAATATCCTTTTACAGCACCCCCCAGAGAATAAGCTTCAGTTGAAGTACAGAGCTCTGTTCCACATACATAGTGCCGGAGCACCTCTCATATATCAGCATAGAGGGGTGGAATGGGGGGGGAAGAGAGGTAGAGAAAAGGCTCAGGGAAGTCCCTGCTCCAGCTTACCTGTCCCTGCTGCAGAGGATGTCTCTGTCACTGCCTGGTCTCCTGAGGGAAGGAGATAAGATGGCTAGGTGGTCTGTGCAAAGCACCCAGTGACCCCGGCGGCAGATCCCATGTTGTAGGGTGCTACAGAGTCTTTACACAGTGTAAAAAGACAAACACAACCCCAAGTTGCCAGGAAAAGCTGAGAAGAGAATTGCTAGCCTCCTGAGGACACAACTCAAACTGACCTAAACTCCGCCTGCTGGGGGTATAGCCAGTGGAGGAGGAGTCCGTTTCTTTCCTAAGGTTGTGTCCTGCCTCCTAGTGATACCAGCTATACCCCATTGTCCCTGTGTCCCCCAAGGTGACTTGGAGAAATGCCTTTTTCAAAAATGGTGGTTGCCATGAAAACATCTTTTAGGTTTATATATCACTCCTCTTGAAAAATTGAAACCAGCTGCTTATAGGATGGTATGACAGCAGCAGAGCCCTTGACAGCACTTGAACAGTGCTTTTGCAGTTATAAGAAGGGGGCCTTCTGCTTTTTGGCAGTGCTTGGTTTTAAGTTGCAGGCTATCTCACCTAGATAGATGCCAACAGCCTGGACCATAATCGTCTAAGAGTAGCACCTAAGAGGATAGCCAGAGAGAGAATTGTCTGACTAGGAATTTATGTTTTCCTCTGAGGAAGCATGTTTCACGAGTGGCAGAATGATGGCCCAAGGGCTTTCTCAGCTACATGTGGAATAGGCAGATGTTTGTGGCAGTTGGCACAGGTACAACATGTTATATTAGCAAGTAAAAAGGGCCCAGCAAATGTGATCTGCTGCCCAGTAAGAGTGATTGGCATAAGGCTAGAGAGTAATGTCTCTGGCATCTGGGGTAGGCAGCATATCCCAACTGAAGTTGAATGGCATTGAGGAAAGGCACACAACAAAAACATTTTCAGACAGGAAAGGGTAGACTCAAGTCATACATTCAGTAACTGGAAAGATTAAATAATTATGTGGAAATATGAAAGAAACTGCCTCAGGAGCCAAAGGTGGGGATTGTTTGCTGCCACAAGGAAATTCCTGTAGCAGAGACATGACTTAAACAATCAGGAATTTTGCAAGGCTTTTTTTGCTAGCTGCAACTTTGAGGTGATGGGGGCTTGAGGTGATGGGGGCTTGAGGAGATGGAAGAGTGCTGAGGCCTTTTGTTTTTTGGCGAAGGGGGGGGGGGTGGCGGCATTGCTTGCTATTTTGGAAAGTTGAGAGGGAAAAATGGGGGTCTTGAGATATCCCTAAGACAAAAGGCAAAACCTCTAACCATCCCTCTCTCTGGAGGAAGGGAGACTCCTGCATGTAGACTGACCATCGATTAGGCAGAAGTGATGGGGTATGAGGGGCAGATTACTGGAGGTAAAAGTTAGGATATTTCATAATGAAAAGAGAACTGCAACTGTAGGTGTGTAATGCGTATTAGAAATAGCAGTTATACCACAAAGTTTTGTGTGCCTCAAGATGGTGAATGAGAAATTATAGACGCTTAGAATCCAGGAAATGGTGGAACCCTGTAGCCTATCCAAAGACTGGGCTGAATCCTTGGTAGTCTGAACCCAAAATATTTATATCATGGACTGTTTTGTGACACTAAATGGGGTGTTGTAATTCTCACAGTGGTACTTTGGCATTATATTCAAAGGACAATTAAAAAAAGGTGGAAGCAAATAACAGAGCATGGATGCAGTATAATGTAGAAATGTTCAATTATGGGCCTACATAACCCAACAATGCCCCTAGTAGTGATCAACGTTCACCCCCTTGTATTAAAACCTAGTACTTTGCATCCTCCTCCAATCCCATAATGCAGATTCCATGGACACCACAATCAACCCCCTTGTTACAATGAGGTCCCTCTGAGCGTGTCAATTCATATTGCCCCCCACCCACCAACAGTACAACCAAAGGGCAAGTGCCACCTTGGCACCCAGCTTGTGCAAATAAAGTCGCAAAGTGTATTTGGTTTTTTTGAATGTCACATTTTAATGTAAACATCAAATAATGTACCAAAATTTTTATTTTTTCTGTTTTTGTTTTTTTAAAACCAGAAAAAAAAATAAGAAAAAAAATGGAAGCGGCACAATTGTTTTTTTTTTTTTTTTCCCAAAACCACCAAAGGGGAAGAGACATAAAAGCCGGATACAAACATGGACACATGCATAGTGAAAAGAAACTTTACTAAATTCACACAATTCTTTCCTTTTAAAATAGTCATTAAATTCTACTCAGCACCAACAGACCTAAAAATTGATTTTTTTTCAGGTTTCCATGATTTCAAATAATAACCAAACCTAAAGAAATGAACGTTTACAAGCTATTTTGCACGCTTGTCTAAAAATAAAAAGCCAAACGTTTTTTTATTGTCCATTTAAAAGTATATTGTATTATTTTACTTTCTTCTAATATATATATAATATTTATATATAGATTTGCTTTACTTTTGCTCATTGATAACGAGGAGACCTGTTTATATAGTTAAAGCAGTGCCGTGCGTGTGTGAGTACTGCATTCAGAGGTATTCGCAGTGGGAAACAATATCCAGCTCCTGTCAATGCTTTATTCCCCATTAAATTTAAAGGGGCATCATGTGTTTTACCTGTTTTGCACCCTTTTCTCTCTATTTAGGAAATGGATTATATAATAACCAAATGGAATCATAAAAATGATCTCCAAGGCAACTTTCCTTCCTTCCTGCTTTGTACCCTGAAGCACATAGGTATATAAGAGGGGATTTGAGTTGGGCACTTTCAGGTTAAAGTGTTTTTTTTTTTATTTTACAGTACAACAGCACTTTAAAACCTTTTTTTTTTGTAATCTTTCAGTAATTGCAGGCAGACTGCCCCCTGCCATAAAAACTCTGGAGAAGAAATAGTTAAGGGCAGCAATCAATCACAGAAAACAGAGACAATGAAATATTGAAAATGCATTGTCAATTTAAAAAAAAACCTCAGGAAAATGTTAAAAGCAATAAAAAGATGCAATTTGTGCACTAACGGGCTGCTTCTGGTACAGAAATCCAGGATATGACGCCAATGTTATTGAACAAATGTAAAGACAGTTATTTTTTGTTTTTTATTATTTTTTAAAAGAACTGACAAAATTTCTTTCTGTCTCCTGTTTTTTGCCTTTTTTTTTTTCCAGAGCCCATGGAATTCCCAGGCTAAGAAGTAAAGTGAGATTTATGACACATAGGAAATAAAATTGCTCTTTCACATAAAAGCAAAGGATGAACCCATGTCGATTCGCAGATACTTTCTACCCCAAACGTCTGTGTTTTTTTTTTTTTTTTTTTTTTTTTTTTTTTTTTTTTTTTTTGTTACAAGACACAAATTTAGCAGCATAGCTATGAACTGTTGATTTGAAAGTATACTCACATATAAATACAAATCTGTGTTTGCATGTACTGTATGTATGGCAGTGCATGTGCCTCCATATGTATCCACACGCTTATCTATGCTACATGGGCATTGTGACCCTGCCAGAGAGCTGCTCCACCCTCAGGCGCTGCACTAATGATCTGGAACATGACTGACAAGGGACAGTATTCATCACCTGAGTGAAGCAGCTAGTAGGCGCAGTAGGCAGGGTTACACAGGCTTAATGATGTCAAATATTACACACCGAAAACATGTATGTTTTACGCTCCTTGGGGATATATGCGCTTGGGCATCATTACATACATCTGTGTTTCTTCACACGCATACAAAGAGAAAATAAAAGTGTCTGAAAGGTAAGGCTGAGCCTATTTTACTCATCAACATCAACCAAAAAGCTAAAACAAAAAGTTTTTTTCTACAAAAAGAAAAAATAAAATGTAGGGGGTGTCGCATTATAAAATCCATAGAAGGGTCTGGGGGGGGGGTATTTATTTAAAATAGGAATAAAAGCCATTATTACCTGATGAACTGCCTAGGCTTAGTTCCTGAAACAAAGACAAAGGGTCACTATTTTTTTTTGCCTGCTCTGGAGGATGCTTGGGCCTGGGTGGAGCGCGCAGGGCACTGGCATAAGACATGGTGGGTTTATTACAGCTGACACTTTGCTGCATGGCTGCTGCTCCATTCGGCTCTACAATCTGTTTGTTGGGCATGAGCGGCGGGAACTGGCCGAGGTGCTGCAGGACATTGTAGTTGAAGGAAGCGGGGAGCTGCATGTTCTCTGCCTTCAGCTGTTCATCCGGAGGTTTTGCCATTTTCGGTGGAGCAACTGGATAAAGACAGAAAAATTCTAAAATTATATTCATATTAATATTATGTTAAAAATATTTTTTGGGCCAGTTTTATCCTAGTCATGTAAAACAGGAACAACGTTAACACTGCCATAAGCTGTTAAACTTCAATACCCATCATCCTGGTGAAGGCTTCTAAGTGAATAATTGCAGCAGTCGCGACCCATTTGTATGAAAACAAACATGCAGAGGAGAAATGTTGTACAGAGTGAATAAGCCATGTACCTAACATGTCCCTAGGTGGTGCTGTTCTGCTGGATCCATTGCACGGAATGTTCTGGTAGGGAGCAGAAGGTGCGCCACTGATCCACATCTCTGGGGACGAGTAGCTAAATGGGGGTTGGTTAGTCTGCTCTTCTAGATCCTTACGTTGCCCAAGGCTTTCCTGACAGATGCCTAAATCATCAGAACCAGTATGTGCTGAGCTTGCAGAAATTCTTCTTTGGTACAACGGCCTCCCAGGTCCCCTAGGCTCATACTAGAACAGTGAGAAGAGCAAATCACATTCAGAACAAAACAAAACAGAACTCAACCCCTTTATAAATGCAACCCAAATGGCATCTTTATATATGGTCAGAGAAGGGTTAAGGACATATAGGAGGGGCTATAACCTCATATTGTATTGTATAAGGAAAACATGGCAGCAGCCATGGTACACAAGCCATAGTCTTTCAAAGTGCCATTTGTACAGTATGTAAGAATACACAGCTATGGAGTAGTGGCAAACCAGCTAATTAAAAATCATTCTGAGAGGAAATAATGATCTGATTATAATCAACTGTGCAGCAGGTGAGAGTGAGGTCTGTGCATCCTTTTAATCCATCAACCAGCTTCCCACCCCCCCACCCCCGAGAGGTTTTGCTCACAAGCTATACACCAAGTCTAACTTTCACCTCTGCACCTCTGCTTTTGAAGGAAGAGATTACACAGAATGTGGTAGCTGTTCCTATTCGAGCAACATTCAGGGCTCCAGCACTTTATATTCTCTGACCCCACAATCAGCCAAAGATAGGGCCTAGTTAGGCTTCTTTTAATTTGACTGTGAAAATGTAGAAAAGGATCCGCACACAAAAATGTTTGCACCAAACCATGATGGTATAGTAGCATAATAAAAGGGGCACATTCCCCGACTGCAAACATTTGTGTGTGCGGATCCATTACTACATTTTCACGGTTGCTAGGGGACGCGGCCGGGTCAACGGTGAATCAGCACCACTATTGCAGAAGAGTGGAAAGGAGGTGTGCCGTGGAGACATTACGTTTGTTCTTTTAATTTGAATATCTCATTTGCCACCAAAAGTACAATTATAGCTAGTAACTCTGAATTTCAATCTGGTGCCTCAGTGAATGTAACTATTTATAACAGTATTTATGACCATGCGAGATGGAGTACTGGACACAGCACAAAAAAAGCTTCTATACTTGTACATACTGATGTTACAACTTACAGTAATAAAAAAGAAACTTTTAGAACAAATATGAGCTCACTTAGTTCAATCCTACCAGACATCCAACCTGCATATCAATGCCTCTCAACCCACAGTCCCACAACCCTGAAGACTGAAAACAAAGCAGAGAAGTAGGATTTACCTCTTCTAGGGTGTGGAGTGAAGAGGTGGATACTGCTCGAGATGCAGGTGGATGAAATGATTCCTGACCGGCTAGCTGCTGATGGTTCTGTAACTGATGCATGAACGGGTTCTGTAGGGGTCTGTGCTGAAGTGGGGACATGCCATAATGAAATCCTTGTCCCATTAAGGGATTTTGCGCAAGGCTAGCATAGGTCCATGATCCATCGTGCTGCAGGTATTTGAGGGGTGGGGGAGTTGTGTGTCCAGGTGGCAAGGGATACATGTGTGTCATGTGCTGGGCAAATGCTGGGTTGTTGGTCATCTCCATGTCTCGGGTATTTTCATTGAAGTTCGGGTATTGACCACCATGGCTAGAGGAAGGGGATGATAGTGCTGGTGGACTTCTTGCCTGGACCTGCCTGTACTGTAACAGTCTGGATTGGGGGGGCGGCATTTCCGATAGGTCTCTGCCTTCGCTGGGATCATGATGAGAGCGCTCTCGTAAAAACTCCTGAAACCTGCCAGGAAAAGTATGGAAACCATCACTGAAAGGTTAGCAACTGGACAGAGATTGGTAGCCACAGACAATCCTCTAACCAAGGCACTGCAGGAAAACCCATTATATACCACACTTGGTACTTAACATTATATTCATCAATACTATAAAATAACTAACACATTATGTGGACAGCAGTGCAGCAACACAACACTTAATAGGAGTAGCAGTGCACTTAACAAGGCAGAGTCATTTATATTTATTTCTAATCAACTGTAGAAACATGTACGCTTCATGCACTGATGCAATTTGATCTACATGGCTGGAGTTTCCCTAACCAGGGCAAGCAAGAGTTAATCTCAGTAGTGTTTTCAGTTTATGTGGAGCCTGCTCAACAGGCAATATGGCCGAATACAGGGCAATGATTCAGGTGTACTCAAAGATCAGGGGAGTATCTTCCCCAAACATAAGTCCAACTCTTAAGGGAATCTATCTACCCTTTACACCTTTCTACACAGCCATCTGCCCCTACCTGGAGTAAGCCACTTCAGATTCCTCCTCAGCACTGGGAATCTTCCAGTTTGGTCGCACTAGTTGCTGTTGAGGGATCCCCAATGCTTGCTGAGGAAGATGCTGCATGTGAGGGTGGTGCGGGTAGGGGATGTTGCCTTGACTGAGAAAAGCACTATGTTCGTTCCATTGCTGTATTCGTGTCTGCTGTTGCCTTAATGTTTCCAAGGCCACGTTGCCATGTAAACGATCTGCAATTCCAAAAGAACATTTTAGTAATATCAAGACATGCCCAAAAACAGAATTAACTATTACCCTGGGAGACATGCAACTGTTGGAGACTGCTCGTCTGTCAACTAAACAAACTCTTATTCCTTGTTCTTTTTCCTCGGAAAATTCACTGTCGCTTTATAAGATTTGTCCAGGGACCAAGATGAAATACATCATGTGGCAATGCAATGTAGCATCAGTATGTACTGAAATCACCTGCAAGCAGGTTTACAATCAGCTATCAGGCACTTTCTGTAAAAAACAGTTAGGTGATTTTAAGGTCTCTGGGCAGATAAAACACAATGTGGGCAAAAGAGCCCCATGTGCCATTCATAAGGCTTCATTCTGCTTTCTCCCCTTTCTCTGGAAATGTTTTGGCATCAAAATAGTGAGTTCTTTTGTTTCCCTTCTTATAATAATATGTGGGACTCCCTCTAAATATAGCACAAATACCACAAGCAGATACCCTATAACTAATATGGGACCTAGTGTGTATCAAGTATCAGTTGAAGTGATGCCACATCTCAGGTACAGTCTACCCTTTACCAATAATTGTAAAAAGGAAAATAATATTAGAGGAAAAGCCCCTCTCATTATGGAGCTGATAAATAACATGGAGGAAGCAGCAATACTCTGGACACTGATGGGGGTACTGTGCTGGTAGGATGAGATGGCTTAAATACCAAGGCACTTACCCAGCGTGTCACCAGCACCCATGCCTTGAGGGCTCTCTTCCATAAAATTATTCATATGTGATGAGAGCAGTGGGTTGTGCTGGGGAACAGACCGAAGAGGGTTGACATCTTGAAGCATGGGAGGAGGTGGCTGTTCAGACATCATTCCATCTAAACTTGGAGAATGAGGCCGAGCAGGCATAGGGTTATTGAAGAATGAGTGATTGGGTCCAGGAGGGAAAGCAGGCGAAAGCTGCGAAGCTTGTGGTGACTGTTGATTTAAATGGTTATGCTGTGGGACTAACTGGCCTGGCTGTGGAGGTATTTGGTTTTGTAGTTCAGACAAATGGTTCTGTTGCTGGGTAAGCATGTTCTGCTGCTGTATGGAAAATGGTGGTCTCTGGAGCTGGGAGAGGTGCTGGTAGTGCCGATTTGGCAAAGGGAACTGCGGCTGTGGGGGGCCCAGGTGAACATTCAGGTGTCTCTGACTGGGATTATCTTTACGATGAAGTTTAGGATTAAGAAAAGTGGTGTTTCCTCTGGAATCTGGACTTCTCTGTGCATTTGGGTCCATGTCACCCTACAGAGAGAGTAAGGAGTTACACTGCATTAGGAAAGGCGTTCTACAGAACCCTGGTAGCCATGATCATCTGGAAAGATTTTTGAACGATTGGCTTCACTCTAAAATCCAGCCAACTAAATTGCACAAGCATTAGGCAAGTGAAGAGACCAAAGAAAAGGAACCTTGTATTATAATTATCATTATTCATATAGCACCATTGTCTCCTACAATGATGGCAATTACCAAACACTATGCCACTCTGGATTTACCGTCTTAGATTCTGGAGGCTTTTTCTCTGGAGTATGAAGCTTATTCAGATCCGCTCCTTGATTGTTTTCGCTTTTACCTGAAAGGAATGAAGAGATAATTTTACTATAAGACTGAATTGACTTAGTATCCACTTATTGCTAATACAGCAACACAACTCCACAACCTTCAATAAGCCAGGTCTCACAATATTTCTATTATCTTGTTGCTTAGTTTCATAAAAAACAACATGGCTGCTGAGGACTGTCATGTTAACCACTTGTCATCCCTACATTTTCACCCCCCAACAGAGGTGCAGCTGGATAAAGACAACACTCCAGTTGCCCCTATGAGTGCACTGGGAATGGGCATCCAATTACATTTTTGCTGCAGCTTTCACCTGTTATACGTGTAGTGTAACGGCATGTGCATGAGTATAACTAGCTTGCCAGGAGAATTGTTCATTATGCACATGTGCTCCGTATGTCATGGTCCCTCTGCAGGAGAAAAATGTGGGCTTTCAGGAAACAGAAAAAGAGGATACACATTAATACCAACCATTACGATGCTGCTCATGTTGATCTTTGTCTGGGTGCTGAAGGGGTTGCTGGGGGGCCCCAACATTGACAGGAGAATGATGACCAAGGCCAAATGGGATGGGGGAGCCGCGGCCATGTGCCTGGAGGAGGTTCATGTTATATGCCATAGCTGAGTGTGTCATAAGCCGAGGGTCAACAGAAAACCTGCTCTGATAACTGGGCCACGGTACCTATGATAGAACACCAGATAAGAATTTAACATAATGATGCAGCCTATCGTGAAATCCAGCCATCAAGGGAGAGATTTGGGAAGAATACTTGTATATGGAACAATGCTATTAGCTTAGAAGGTGATTGAACAAATGATGGGTCTGAAGTCAAAATGTGTGAAATGACTGTTGTAGTGGAATGCAAGCACATAAATCAGCATTAATAAATGTCATACCCAAATACAAGTGGAATGAGGAAAGTAACATGGAGATTCAGGAAGAAGCTGTGGGTAACATGAAGAAAACCAAAAATGAAAAGAGCATTAAAGGGGTGGTTCACCTTCAAGTTAACTTTTAGTATATTGTAGAAGGACCAATTCTAAGAAACCTTTCAATTGGTTTTCATTATTTATTTTTCATAGTTTTTTAATGATTTGCAATTTTCTTCTGTTTATTTGCAGCTTTCAAATGGGGGTCACTGACACCATCTAAAAACAAATGCTCTGTAAGGCTACAAGTGTATTGTTATTGCCACTTTTTATTACTTATCATTCTACTCAGTCCATCTCCTATTCATATTCCAGTCTCTTATTCAAATCAATGCAGGGTTGCTAGGGTAATTTCTACCCCAGAAACCAAATTGCTGACACTGCAAAATAGAGAGCTGCTGAATAAAAAGCTAAATAACTATAAAACCACAAATAATAAAAAATGAAAACCAATTGCAAATTGTCTCAGAATATCACTCTCTACATTATACTAAAAGTTAACTCAAAGGTGAACAACCCCTTTAAGAACAAGAGTTGATTCCATAAAAAAACAATACACTGACCCACAGGCATGAGCAGATATCTAGCCTATCGTTCAGCACCAATGATTTTAAAAATTAATTTTTGAATGCTGGATAGTTGAAAATTATGGGAAGGAAGTAAATCATGGCTACAGACTGAACTACAAAACATGGAGGAAGGTAAAGTTGGAGAGGGTTTCACTCTAACAGTTCCTGGTAAAGAACGGTCAACCTCCTGGTGAGGAAAATAAGATGTTACAGAGTGTTCTCACATCCATATAAATTTGCTCAGTGACAGCACACTCAACCCAAACAAGAAGAACCAAGCATGTTCCATACTTCTTTCTACCCCTCCCTCCTAGTATGTATGACATTGCCCATTGGATGGCTACACTGGTCAACTGGGATACTCACAGGTAAAGGCACAGACATGACCATGTTTCCTCCATAGACTGCAGGCACATAAAGAATACTGGTGCCGGTGTGTGGATCAATTCTCTGCACAGGACTGGGAGACTTTCCTATGTTGGAGTGTGGGCCCAGTGGTGGCGTGTAGGCCCGGATAGGATTGCCAATCAAAACAGAGGGGTTTGGCTGAACTATAATGGCAGGAATACAGGAAAACAAACACAATGAGAATGTTTAAAGACCAGGGGCTCAACCACAAATAAAGCTGGAAACTCTTGTTGGATTATAGTTATATAATGAATATCTCTGCACATATCTCCTTTACTGGATTTCATTCTACAGAAGAGTAAAGGAATTTTAAACCACAGATTGAGGAACTGTGCCCATGAGCAGCAGATAAGTTGAGGAACTGGGCCCATGAATCTCTGTGGCACCATCAGCCGTTGCTCCCACAGCTTAGTATAGTACATAGCATTCTATATCTCAGAAAAAGAGGCAAGAGCTCAAAGCTTCAATACTGATCCAATATAGATGTTAGCCTACGTACCTAGTCCATCTCCTGGAAAGTGGTCATTCTGATTGTGGTGCACCTTACACTGAAGACAAAAGCAGAAAAAAGTCTTAACACAGTATAAATAATATAAATGCAAGTTATACACTAAATTGAGGTGTGTTCGGAGTTTCCTTAAATGAGAAGGAT
>CM044448.1:42524307-42548479 GCA_024363595.1 Xenopus borealis
ACAAAAGATCCCCTAAAGATGAGCAGTTCCAGATGAGCAATTCCATTTGAAACCCATCCCGATCAAGTATCAGGTACCACTTACTTTATGATGGCTTCATGTGAGCGGTAATTCTCACATAGCAGAATACGACAGGGAAAGTCTACAGGGTACAGTTCATACAGTCGGTCAAGTAATGAGACGTGCAGGTTCCTCTCTCTGGCAAATTCGCTGTACACAAACGGGCTGAGCTGCAACAGAGACATGGTTCTGTTATCACTAAAATTGTCCTTTTAAATCAGTGTTGCACTATACAGCTGGCCATAAATGGGCAGATTTAATGTGACGATTTGGTACCTTTCAGATCAACTTCTGTCCTGTATATTGGCCCTTTTTGACAAATTATGATGATTCCCCCATGACCATTCATTCCTGATCTAAGCATCAAGAGCCCCATCTACTGGAAAGAGCTGTATTTATAGCACGTTATCTCTTACCTTATGAGCAATGCTAGAAAGGGTGCAAAGGTAAGTAAATGGGAAAGGTTTTTGGCCTTGTGAAGTGCCAAAAAGCATTCTTATAACTTGGCAATTTCCTGAGGGCTTCATTTACTCATATAACTCATTGTGCCAATAACCATACCTCCCAACTGTCCCTCTTTTGACAGCTCAACCTGCCTCATTTGTACTGGAAAGTCCCTCTTTTCTCGGCACTATACAGCCAGAAAAAGAAACAAAGTTTCTAACTTAATTGGCTTTTGGCAGAGAGCCCAGAACATCTAACAGGTGCAAATAAGATACTTTGTAACAATTTTGAGATAAGGAGAAATATTTTCAAACTTTCGTAATCTGACAGATTTTGTAAAATGAACATGGTAATTAGGGGGTGGCTGCGCTAAACAAATTTGTCCCTCTTTTTACTTCCAAAATGTTGGGAGGTATGAATAACTGTGCTGTTGCAACATATGCACCGGAATGTGATATTAAATGATATGAAACACAATATAGTGTTACCATAACAGCAAGTTATTGCTAAAGGAGGGTCAGCAGAAAAAATTCCTCTTTCTTTACGCATTTAACATAAACGAGTACTGTGCAGTAGATGCCATGCATATGTATGCAGGTTAATCACACTGTGATCCTGCGGGGATGGAAGACTGAGGAGCTAGGAAAGTCTATCAACTTAGCACTTACCTGCATGTGGTCTCCAGCCAGAACAATCCTTGTACTTTTGTTTGCCAATGCGAGGGGCATAATGGTCTCACACTCCATGGCTTGTGCCGCTTCATCTAACAGGATATGTGTGAAAAACCCTGGGGATTGGGACAGAATCATCATCTTGTGCCATTCCGTGATAGGGTAACCCCCCCCCCAATGACCACAAATACCAGGTAAATTAAAGCACTAATATGAGCTGAGAAGGAAGGGGATAGAATATATCCGGCTGTGAAGAAGAGATTTACACAAAAAAACATGAGTGAGCCCCAGCTTGTCTGGTTCTTCTGGCAACACCGCAATACATGTTCCTGCCACTCCCACAAGACAGTAGATACAGACCTCTTGCATGCACTGCTAGTTTATTCCACTGTGGGTCTGTCACATACCGTAATCTCTTATACCCATAATTTTCTGCTAGTGTGCTCTGTTAGCCAATTGAGATCTCACATACCGGGTTCTAGATCCAACTGGCATAGGTATTGAGAGGTGCTCAGTGTAACAACAACCACCCGGTGTTGCAATATATCCTCTTTCTGGGGCATCTGAAAGACAGCATGTGTGCTGGATATCAGACAGTACTGGTGCACCACTGGGTGGACGGTCTTTACCCAGCGATTTCGGAAATATACCCTGTGGAGGAAAAATATGATTAGAAGCCCATATCACACTAGCAGCCAGAGGCTTAGTGAGTCTGCACCTGTCTGCCTACTCTCTCTGGCATTGCATTGACTTTCTGGGTTCCCTGACTCCACCCAGAAATTAAAGTGCCCTCAGTGCTACTTCCCTTTTGTAAACTCATCACCATTTTCCAAGGCAGCATCTTGTCTGCCTCACTGACCCCTTTGTATAATGATCCTCAGACCCATCGTAATACAAACTCCCCCTCACAGAGGAAAGAGGGTGCAGCGCTGCACAAGAAACAAAGTGTTAAGGAAAAGTACCTGAGTGGTCTGGCTTGGGGATTCCCTGTTTCAACATAAGGATGCAAGTAATCCTTGATGTAGAGGTCAGCAGCACTGTTGGAATGGGTGCAGATAAGAACCCTGCAAGGAGAAAAAGGGACAATAAACAAATACAGCAAGAAGAGGGCTCCACCAATTCCATTCTTAAAAAAACTGGACAATGCCAAAGTCTTCCTGACAATGTCCAGCCATCCAGGAGCACATCTTGCTTACCTGGTCTCTTGCTGTTTGAGGATGTGCTTTACGGCTTGAGCCAGCGTGAAAGTTTTGCCGGTCCCATATGGGCCAATAATGAGGACAGGAGGAAGTTGTACAGAAAGGGGGGTGGTGATGGCCAAGATCGCTTCCTTCTGCTTTGCATTTAGCCGGGGGTCCAACAACTCATCCCACTGCCTGAAAATATAGAACAATTAAATACTATTCTTTATTTATGGAGCTCTCACTGTCCATTTACATGCAAGGTTCATTACATAGGGTCATATACTTGGGGGGATTCCAGGGGGCAATCATATGCTAGCTCGGTAAAAAGGGAGGTTTAGTCATATACTGATCAGGATGTATTAGTAGATTCTTTCACAATCCCAGGGGGAAATGACATAGTAAATTTAGTATATATAGAGGGAATCAGTCATATACTGCCTGGGGTGTGTGACACAACATCAGAGCAACACTGGCAAAGTAACAATCTCAACAATAATGATAGAAATTATTAGAAATCTGCCAACATTTTGGGAGCTGTAAATTAATGGCTGGCTTAACACTTTGGCCCATTTAGAAAGGGTACATGGTAATCTTGACAGCTCTCTGAAAGGCATTTTATAAAGCAGAGTCAGAGCTGCATTATCAGATAACAATTCTTATACAATAAGGAGGAAAGACAGCTGCGTTTCTAAAGCCTGCGATCTTTGTACTAATCTGTGCTGCACTAGAAGTAACACTTGCTCCAGACATGTCATCATTGTGCTATCAAAGGCTTCAATCAAGGGTTTTAAAATGGTTAGCATATTTTCATACAGAAACTACTTGTGCTGCTGCTGTAAAGCATCTGTACTGCCTTATCTGTGTGAAAGACCAGAAATGGCGGCCTGCAAGATAGAGTGGTGAGCTCTGAGACCTGTCTCACCAAGGTGGCAAGAGGAATGAGGTACAGCAGTTCAAACAAAATGATTTGACTGGAGAACTGTAAGAACAAGGTTAAAGTTCCCAAGGTGGTCTTGTAGAGAGGAACCATTATTATTATTATTACCATTTATTTCTATAGCGCCAACTTGTTGCGTAGCGCTGTAATCATGCAAGTGACTCCCTGAAGTCCCGATGCTGGTAGAGAATGCAGGGCGCCAAGACCTGTACTTTGAGACAGCTCAGGGTAAGTCCCTTCACCAGCCCCTTCTGTAGAAGGCGAGGATATATTTCTCTGTAAAGGGTTGTGGATCCTTATTCAAGAACTCCCACCAGGAGATGATAGTCCTATACACACAGTGATAGATTTTGGCTGTGATGGGCTTGCGTACCAACAGCATGGTGAGTATTGCCTCTGAAGGGGCTCCATGTCTCGCTAGGACTAGGGCTTCAAGAGTTACGCCATTAAAGCCAGTTCCTTTAAATCCGGGTGGACGGCTGGTCGCTGCGTAAGAAGATCATTGTGTAGAGGTAGAAGCAGCGGTTCATCAACTGCCCTGGCCCTGATGTTTGAGATGCAAAAAAGGGGGGTTGTGGGAGCACTCCTAGGGTTAACTAAAAATGTAGTAAAGTATATAGCCCCTTGTCTCAAAATGAATTCAGTATATATGCAAGTGCATGAGTTAACAAAGACAGTGTTTTTTTTAGTTACAAAGTTATGATCATAAAACCACCAAACCAAGTCAAGGTAAACCCCACATGGTAGTCCCTAACTGGTTTACCTCTGCTCATAGTGGAAAAGGTCTTGTACCTCTGCATAATAGCATTTATTAAAGTAAATGTCTCCTGAAGGGTGAGGGTGAGTTGGATTGCTCTCAGTTCGAGTATGTTGATGGATCGGTTTCAATGGGTCCTGTCATCCTTGAACCATGCGTGATCCCCAAGACTCCTCCCCACCCCCTGGGACTGGCATCTATGGTGACCACCGTCCAGGTGTTGTTGGCGAATGGAGTGCCTGACGAAAGTCTGAGTGGTTGGAGCCATTGGAGGCAATCAAGTCCCAGACCCTTGGTGAGATTGGAATGTGTCAGTGCACGTTCTGACGGTCCAACCTCATGTGTCTCAATATCACCCCCTGAATGGGTCGGGTGTAGAGCTGATCATATGTAATTGCTGTGAAGGTTGACATGGTTCCCTGAGATCTTATGGCTGTCAGCAGCGTGGTCACTTCCGCCAACTTTAGGACTGATAGGCGCCGACTGCAGCAGGAGATATTATCTGGTATGAGGAAGGTTGTCTGTCTGCCAGAGTCTATGATTAGGCCCAGGAACTCCTGGCGTTGTGACGGGAAGAGGCTGGACTTCTTGTAATTGATTATCCCCAACATCCTGGATAGCATGTTGAGGACCATGGATGTGTAACCTTTCAACGGTGCCTTGATTAGTAAGTAATCCAGGTAAGGTATCACCCTCAACCCTTGAATCCTAAGATGAGCCAAAGCCACTGCCATGACCCTGGTGAATACGAGTGGCGCCAAGGTGAGACCAAATGATAAGGCTAGGAACTGCCAATGCTGTCCTGCGATAAAGAATTTCAGGACCTGTGGTGGTTGGAGTAGATACGCACTTGAAAATAAGCATCTTTGATATCCACCACCAACACGTATTTATTGGGTTCCATTGACAGCAGTACAGACTGAATGGACTCCATTGTGATACTGCTTTTTTGTGTGAACTTGTTCAGTTCCTAGAGAGTCACTTTTAACCTTTCAGTGTACTCTCTCTAGCTGAAGGATCTACATCCCCATGGTGCCTGTGTCCCCCAATCTAGGGAAGAGAAATTGGGGTTTTACAGACACTGATAAATCGATTCATTTCTTTGTTTGCTCTAATTAGTGGGGTGAAATCCTAAAGGAGGCTGCACCAAGTTACCATTTTCTAATTAACATAGGTAAGGTAACATCCTAGGTGAAGTGGATGGGTTAGAGGCTTAGGTAAGATGAAGATGGTGGAAAGAGGATTTAGGTAAGTAAACTTGGGGATGGTGGGGTTAGAATTTGAGAAAGTGAACTCACACTAGATGGGGCTGGTGAGGTTAGAGATATAGCTAAGGGAGCTGAAAGTAGATGTGGGTTAGAGGTATTAGATTCTGGGGTATGGCGGGATAAGGATAAGTAAGATAAGGATAAGTAAGATAAGAAAACTGCCCCTAGATGGGAATGATGGTGTTAGAGTCTGGGTACTTGAACTCACCCTAGATGGCAGAGTGGGGCCATGCCAGCCAGGGGCCCTAGGCAACCTGGCTGGCCGCAGCGACGACTCTTTGCACGCGAAATCACTCTGGCACGCATGTGCAAACAGACGCTGGCGAAGCGCAAGCGTGCGGAGACAGACAGTCCAGATTTGGGTCTGGGCTACGGGTGGGAGCCAGAGAAGGTATGTGCCTGGCGCCCCCCCAGCTTTGCGCCCTAGGCACGTGCCTACTCTGCCAACCCCTTGGCCTGGCCCTGCTAGATGGGAAGTCTAGTGGGGGGAGTATCTGTAGGAAAACCAATCCATAATGGAGTAGGGGTAAGGGAGATCATCAGAAGCCATACCAATGACTTTGCCGTACCCATACCACCACCCATAAAGTGATGTAATTTGGTGGCCCAAGTGAATACCTGTTGGGACTCCAGGGTATGGGTGGAGTCATGCTCAGATCTGGAAACAGGATGCTGTTGTCCTTGACTCTGTCCAAGGCATAGTGCATTTCACAGAGGGGAAGCCTGTTCAGCTGGAACTGAAGCTCAACCTACAAAAAAAGCAGAATATACCATTATTTGGCATCCAAGGCACCAGCCATTCAAATGCTTCATGTGCAAGCACACTGTAAGGCCTATAGTACACACTGTAAGGCCTAAGATACACACTGTATGGCCTTGGGTACTCACTGTATGGCCTTGGGTACTCACTGTATGGCCTAGGGTACTCACTGTAAAGTCTAGGGTACACACTGTAAGGCCTAGGGTACATACTGTAAGGCCTAGGGTACACACTGTAAGGCCTAGGGTACACACTGTAAGGCCTAGGGTACACACTGTAAGGCCTAGGGTACACACTGTAAGGCCTAGGGTACACATTGTAAGGCCTAGGGTACACACTGTAAGGCCTAGGGTACACACTGTAAGGCTCAGGGTACACACTGTAAAGTCTAGGGTACACACTGTAAGGCCTAGGGTACATACTGTAAGGCCCAGGGTACACACTGTAAGGCCCAGGGTACACACTGTATTTCTCTGCCACTGAAGAAAAAGGCCAGTACCACTGGTGCTACATACACAGGACACCAGTACTGTGTGTGTAGCACCAGGAATGAATATTGCCCCCCTGTCACTGGGCACATGTAGTGGGTTTCAGCAACTTAATATTCATGTGTAAGCATTTTTGAACTCTGCTCTGTGTGTGCAGTCACAGTGGGATTGCACAAAATCCCTGCCCTATACACAGGGGACCAGGGTGGGTTGGATTCACCTTTTCTTCACCAGCGTTGTTTCACTAGAGTAAAAGCCATGTGTGACATAGACCTAAGGCATACTGTGCCTGTCACTTGGCTAAAGAAAGGAGCTAGGGAAGTGCATTGTAAGGCTCATTGAGAGGGTCATATGGTTAAAGATGAGTAGCTGGGCAGTACTATATAACACAGACATGGTTGCATGTCTGACCATGGGAAATAAAGTATCCCAGGACCACAAGGCAAAAAAAAAAAAAAATAGAAATTGCAGCTCTGTACCTGGGTAAATAAGCAGTTTGGACTCAGGGAAAGTGGGTTCTTACAGAGAGCAATGGCAGGTATAGGATGAATCCAAGCAGACGTTTTAAAGCTGCATTACTTCTTTATTGAGGAAGTGGATCACACACACACAACATGTTTCAGGGCTGGGGCCCTTTATCAAGTGATAACACTTGATAAAGGGCCCCAGCCCAAAGCATGTTGTGTGTGTGATTTACTTCCTTAATAAAGAAGTAATGCAGCTTTAAAACGTCTGCTTGGATTCATCCTACACCTGCCATTGCTCTCTGTGAGATTTACCTTGGGCTATCAACATAGGATACCCCGTGGGATGAACGATACCTGACCTAAGAACGAGCTACAGGAAAACATTTTCTACAAATGAAAGTGGGTTCTTAGTGGAGGTAATGCAAAGGAAAACAGTGTTTAATTGTAACCGTCAGAATTACACACCTGCATCTCCCGATCAGGTTTGAGCTTGAGCTCTTCACAGCAGTCCTTGCATATTCTCAGGAAGATAAACTCCTTGGTTTTCTCCTCGATACCTGCCTCATAAACCTTCTCTTTGGTGCCCTGGCTCTGAACCGATTTCTCCTTTGTGACAGGCAGCAAATACACAGCATTCACTTTGGTCATTACCAGTCTCCCGGCCAAAGTATCTTCAGAAAGTGTCTCAGTGAGTTTAAAGCGTCCAAAGAGCTGTCCATTCTGGGCATATTTTGCACCTCCAGTTACACCAGTCAGCATGAAGCTTGATACCAGCTGCAGCTGTACCTTGATATTAAACCTATGAGAATGCAACACCACCAGTAACAAGACATTACACTCCAATAAGCACTCTGAATTCTAAAGGATAGAATTGTACAATAAGAAACAATGTGCGTGTTTGTCTCTTAAGCTGCCTTTACTGGCAGACACAATAAAAGGAAAGAGAGAAAATACAGTATACTCTCAACACTGATACTCCAAGAACTGGTTTGATAGCCATAGAGAATTATTTTGTCCACTTTTTGAGGCAAATTGGGGGCAAATTCAGATGGATGGGGATGTGGTTCAAAATCAGCCAAAAGCTATATGACCTATTTGCTGTCAATTTCACAAGGAATAGGTTTATCAGTATATACATACATAGTGTGACCATGCAGCAGAAACGGATCGTATGGCTACAAGCAACCTTTCCTTTACAAACTCCCCAACTGCATCTTCTAGTTACAGGACTGTATGGCAACAATGCAGATACAAAAACTTAATGGTTTAGTATGATGCAGAGAGTGAAAGACAATTTGCAATTGTTTTTTATATTTTGTGGTTTTTGAGTTTAGTTTTTATCAGCTCTCCAGTTTGCAATTTCAGCAGTCTGGTTTCTAGGGATCAAATTACTCTAGCAACCATGCATTTATTTTAATAAGAGACTGGAATATGACTAGGAGAGGGGCCTGAATAGAAAGAGGAGTAATAAAAAGTAGCGAAAATACATTCGTAGCCTTATAGACCATTTGTTTTAGATGGGGTCAGAGACCCCTCAGTTAAAGCTGGGAAGTCACAAAAAAAGAAGGCAAATAATTAAAAAAATACAAAAAGTTTTATTAGGATTTCTATAACAAACTAAAAGTCAATTCAAAGGTGAACCACCTCTTTAAGCTCCGTAGCAGATTTAAAATGTACTACACGTTGCTGCTGCAGGCCTGCACTTCTACATTTGGGCAACCCTGTAGACAGTGTCCCGACATTAATGATAACCCCTTCAAATGCAAGAATGGGGGAATGCATGTACCCCAAAGTTTTAGATGATCTCTGTATTTGCATAATATATCTGCATTGTGCTCTAGTTGAGTAGGATAGAGACTGCCAATCAGTTATGCTCATGTTTACATTCCGAGATAAGCATGTTTTATGGCAGCCATAAGAGACTTACTTGCTAACCTCCTTGTACTGTGCAATCTCCTCGATGTAGAGCAAGTCGTGTAAGCGAGACTGATAGTTGCACTTGGTCAGGGTTTTGTCCAGGACAGACTGTGTAAACAGTTGATCAGCAGAGAGGGGGATTTGGTATCGGCCAAGCAAGCTCCTTTCCAATTCAGTAGTTTCATTGGGTTCAAACTCTACAATGGTTTTTGACATGGAATCCCAGCGTTTGGCTGTCGTTAGCAACTGCTGCCGAGCATGCATCAAGTATTCAAGGTCTGCGCGGTGGGAGGAGACATGAATAAATCATAAGTCATATTTCAGTCATGATTTGTTTGGAACATTGCTTTTTTTTAGTTTGTAAGCTCTATTTATAATTATCTAATTTTGCTAATAATACATAGTTACATCCCAGTAAGACTGCAAGATCCTGGCAATGTAGTAATTGTTTGGATTACAAAGAACAGTGAGTGAAGAATAGCAGTTTGCTTAAAGAACATTAACAACAAAAAATGTAAGTGTTTTAAAGTAATGCTGTATAGCCATGAGGGTAGTGCCAGATACATAGTAGATAACAGATACGTTCTGAAGAATACCATTGTATACTACAGAGCTTATGTTGTTTGATGCATATCCTGTGCCTTTTCTTCTTTTTCAACTTTGAACGGCTGCCCCCCTGGCTATACAACAGCTTGTTTATATAAATTGCAGTTTTGTTTCTGAAGCAAACACACCAATTTTACCAGTGCAAGGCAGCAGTACATTATACGGTCATTCCTTTAAAGGAGAAGGAAAGGCAGAATAGACTTGGGGGTGCCAAACATAAGGCACCCCCAAGTGAATAAACTGATGTACCTCAAACCCGGGGCCGGTGCTCCTATCAGACGAAATCTGCAACGGCCCTGGGTTATAGAAGCAAGCACCATGGAGATCACTACTTCCTTATGCACACTGATGCGCATGTGCATTAGAACGAAAAGCCGAGCTTTAACTTTAAAATCGGCTATTTCGTTCTAATGTGCATGTGTCAGTCCGGGGAAATGTGCATCAGCGCGCAGAAGGAAGTAGTGATCTCTGTGGTGTTCGCTTCTATAACCCAGGGCAGGTGCAGATTTCGCCTGATAGGAGCACCAGCCCTGGGTTTGGGGTACTTCAGTTTAATCACTTGGGGGTGCCTTACGTTTGGCACCCCCAAGTCTGTCTGCCTTTCCTTCAAAACACTTACATTTTTTGGTGTTACTGTTCCTTTAACTCACAAATAACTAGGCATCTTAGCCCTTTCATTACCATGAACCTATTAGGACAATCAGCTAAACGGAAAGAATTCCTGATACCTTCAGTGGATGCAGCATCCACCATTATTCTCTGCATAAGAACCGGCTCTGAACCAAAGTCGAACACAACCGTTTGACGGAAAGTTCCAAAGATCTCGGTGGCAAATGCTATCGCTACTTTGTATATGCAATGGTCCAACCCGTTCTGTGCCATCTTCTCTCCCACCCATTCCTGGCAACTTTCTGGAACTTGCTGGGGTACTTTCGAGTTGCTGTCTCCAGCAGCTATTGCAACGATACTGAAATGAGGTCTGTGTGCATCATAGAGGAGTGCCACCCGCTGTAGGAGTCGTGCAGGCTGCAGAATAGAAAAAGTCAACAGTTTAGGTGGAGAGGAAAAAACACAAGCTTGTCAGAAGCTTACTGATGGCAATTTACCATTCATCGAGCCAATGCCACCATTTCTCTTTCTGAACTCAATATATACCTTACAAGTGAGAAGAAAGGTCCATGTTTGATGTGACTTTTTGGTGGTGACAGTGACAGAGAGGTCAGGACTGTACTCCACATGTACTCCTTCTACATACTCGCTGAGCTGGAGAAATGAAGATGTGTTTAGTTATTACTGAGGAATCAGCAAAGGGGGAAGATTCTGCTAATAAAGACCACATGCATTAACTGGGCTGCTGGACCAGGGTTATGCCTGCACCCCTCGTTTCTCAGCTCCAAATGAGGTTGAATGCAAGGGATCTTACCACTTTCTCTGGTGACAATGAGTTCATCCATTTTTCTATTAAACTTTCCATATAGCTGCCAGAAAACTGAGTGTTTTCCTTCTGCTGCTTTAGTCGGATGAGGCGCGAGGCGTAGCGTTTCTGCCATTCCTCTAACTCTTCCTGGGAGTGCGCGGAAGTGCACTGTGCTCCGTACCTGCAAATCCCCTGCTCCAGGAACCTGCAGGAGGTAAATGTTTAGTTTTATTTTTAAAACAGGCTTTTTTTTCTTGGAGTTGTGATTCACAATAAAGAGATTCTGCGCTTATAGTTCTTCTACAAAAGCAAAGAGTCTTCTCCCACTCTCCATTTGCTGCCAAATGATCCTTATTTAACCACCTGATTTAACAAGAAGGTGCACAGCTGGAAATGCCCTCAGCACAGACTGTTAGTATAATGTTACGATACTTTGTGTACTCTACAATCATCAGACACATCACCAGAGCTAACATACACATTTTTAGCTTCCATGATGCAGCCATACCTCTTACATAACGTGTATTCCTCACTGCTCGTCACACCCCGGGGAGGGGGGCGGAACTGCCATCCATCTTGGGACCCTACATGAAAAGGCATTATTGTCAACCGACTGGTAAATAGAAGTAAATAATTATATGCGGTCCCAATGAGTCAACAGTTAAACTGTTAGGGCTGTCTTTCCCCCATCAAGTGGTCATAAAGCAGAGGTGGGGCGGTTAAGCCTTTAGGGTTATTAAAAAGCCTATTTGCTCCCTAGATAAACCTAAAAGCCTACATTGAAGTTCAGTAAGGATTAAATTTGGTATGAAGATTTATTTGATTCAAAATGTTCTTGGTAGGTGCAGAAGGGCAGATTCGAGGAGAATTAGTCACCTCAAACTGCCTTCTTCCTGCCTTCCATCTGCTAAAATGAAGAATCACTTGTGCTAATGCACTCGCAGCACTTGAATTCCGAAGTCGCCTGAAGTTTCCTTGTGAGGCAAATTTGGAAATCGGGGGGCCCTGAGCAAAAGTTGGACCTCAAACAGGGGAATGAACTGAAAAAGTCCAATAACCACTGGCTCATGGAGTGTATGCAAACAATCTACATTACAGGACATACTTGTGGGACATATCATTACACCAGAGATAATAAAGGCCGACACTTAACCCATCAATATTACCCCCATTATAGATATTAAAGCAGCAGTTTGTACCATCATCAAGATCATCAATACGGTAACTGGACCGGACCGTGTTACTGACAGTCTGAAAACAAAAAAGAGAAAGTTTTACCCTCCCCTGTTCCAGTGCTAGGCATATTATTACACAGATACTCTGGCAAAAGCAGGAGTAAATAAAGTGTTCATTGCAAATATTTGAGTTTTTTTGGCTAAAAGTATAAATGGCAGCAACCACTATGTCTCATAAAGCACTGTGATTTTTAAATTAGATTACTGTAGAGGAAATGGACCCGCACACTGATCGCCTTCGTCCCCACACAGGAGACACTATGGCATTAGCTCAATGGGCCTCAGCCTTAGGTCTCACCGATTCGAAATTCAATATAATATTCAAATTGCTCGATATTCGATTTCTCGAAATTCGTACGATCCTGAAATTTCCTTTGAGCATCCGAAAAATGTGTACGATTCGAACGAATGGTATTCAAGCAGGACTTAGCCAAACAAGCCTATGTGGGGGTTCCCATAGGCTTCTATTGCAATTCGGTAGGTTCAATCTGGCAAAGTAGGCATTTGAAATTTTGATTCCTTCGATCATAGAATGATCGAATTTCTGATCATTCAATCTATAATTCGATAATTCGGTATTCGATGATCGAAAAGGCCAAATTTTAATATTTGAATATCCGATTAAATCTTACAATCGTAATTCGATCATATTTGATCGACCTACGATCTATTCACGTGAATTTTGTAAATTTGCCCCTTAGGGATACAAATTCACAAAGACCTGAGAATGTATGAGATTGAGAAAGATTGAACATCTCTCCTGTTGTAAACCCGGCTATGAGAGAGAACACTAGTTTGGCAAGGTCTTCCCCTAGCAGTCCCTGGGAAAATAAACCTGCTAAAAATGGTCTTCCTCCCAAAATTCTTATATGTATTCCATAATGCACCCAGGACACCTCCCCAAACCTTATTTAAGACTCTTGACTCTATTATAAGAGGCTTTATTTGGGCAGGTGAGTGACCCAGACTGACACTACAGACGCTGCAGGTTCCACGGATGGGTGGGGGACTGGCCTTGCCTAATTTTGAGAAATATTTTAGGGCTAGTCAGTTGGTTTTCGCACACAGGTGGCTAGTCCTGCAGATGAACAACTGAGCTCTTGTACTAGAAACCACCATTGAAGGTTCCTTAGAGGCCCTATCTAAACTGCCCTAAAGGGGTATCTCCCCAATACATAGGACAATACCCCCCATCAGAATGGTAGTGGACTCCTTCCAGAATGTGCTCAAAGTTGCCCAGAATAAACAGCCAGTCTGGTCCAAGTGGACCCCCATATGGGGTAACAAATACCTCATGCACTTCAAATCAGTACCCGATACAGCTAGATGGGTGGCTGCAGGAATCAAAACAATAGGGGACATTGTAGTCAATGGGGAATGTAAACAATTCCAGGTGCTTAAAAATTAATTCCAACTTCCAACTAACATGCTATTCAGGTAACTACACGTGAAGCACGCCTTCCAAGCTCAATTACCCCAGAGGCCACTAGTGATCAAAGAAACCACTTTGGAGCTATACCTCCGCCGACCCGAGCTAACAAAAACACTAACCGACATGTACATAATACTGATGCAGGCTAATATCACCCAATTAGATAGGGTTAAACAACTCTGTATCTCTAGCAGGGATAGATACATACAGATTACATTTACCTCACTCCTCAAAGACTTGCCAGGATCTACCTATGAGTCTCGGACCAGTGACCCAAGTGTTGAGGGGTGGTGGCCACATTTATTCATGTTTTCTGGGACTGCCCGAAAATACAGGGATTCTGGAGGGAGATGCTTAACTACACTGAAACATCCCTAGCACTTCCTAATATACTGTCACCCAGTCTGTGTCTTTTGGGTATTGTGAGAAGATTACCATTAAGCTCTTTAACTAAATTATGTTACTTGCAACTGTTTTATTATGCAAAGAAAGCAATACTGCTACACTGGAAATCCATGGAACCACTGCATTGAATTTTTGGAAAAAAACTCATCAACGATTCCTTGCCCAAGCAGAAACTTGTATATCAGGCCCGCGGGTGCCCAGACAAATTTGATGGCATCTGGGGGTACATGGCTGGAGGTTAATGTCACACAGTAACAAAATGTATGCATGTCCACTGTAATGGGCAAATATGTGGAATATTTTAAAATAATGAATGTCCCCCGGCTCACATCTTTTGTTCTTTTCCCCCCTTCTATCTTACTCTTTCTTTCTTCTAGCCCACAGGCTAAATCAGGGGTCCCCAACCTTTTTTGCCCGTGAGCCACATTTAAATTTAAAAAAAGAGTTGGAAAGCAACACAAGCATGAAACAGTGCATGGGGATGTCAAATAAGAGCTCTGATTGGCTTTTTTGGTAGCTCCTATATGGACTGGCAGCCTACAGGAGAGAATGTTTGGCAGGACATCGTTTTTTTATGCAACCAAAACTTGCCTCTAAGCCAGTAATTAAAAAATAAGCACCTGCTTTGAGGCCACTGGGAGCAACATCCAAGGGGTTGGAGAGCAACATGTTGCTGGGCTAGAGGAACACCCACTGCACTGTTCTGCGCAAGGTGTTTCTTACTGCAAAACTAGCCCTAATTGCATACAGGGGTGCTGTGTGCAACCCTTGCAGGCAACAAAGCTAAAATTCTGGTACCTTTATATATGTGATATGGTGATCTGCAGCATGCATAGAGCAAGATTTGATTAACTCACCTCAATTTCAGCAAGAAGGGTTTTCAGCTGAGTCAGATCCTTGGTTACCAAGCCATTCTGAGGAAGAGAAAGAGAAAGATGAGAAAAGAAAAACTTTACTCTCCCTACTGTCTCTCCCTTGGCAAACAGAATAAAGGGGATTATTGCAGCAAGCTCCATATTGTAGTGCACATCATTCTCAACTACAGTAAGTGATCACAATGGTGGCCAATAAAAATGGCAATCATTGGGGAGTATTAAACTTGAAAAGCAAGTTGCAGATAAGACTTAGTCCCTGTGAAAAAAGTTTATTGCAGTAATATAATTACTATTTGATCAGATGAAAGTGAATGTAGGATTGCCCAGATCAGGGATGACATAATTTGCATTTTGATTATGGGCGAGTCTGTCTGTGTGAATTTTGTGGTCACAGTCTTCCCTGGCCCCATGGGAACAAACATGGTAATTTGAACTATAAGAGAAGTTCCTCCTTGTGCGTCACAGCAGGGAGGATGCAAAATCAGGGGGCAGGTGCACTAAACCTACACACACACTCACAACAGAAGTAATGCACGTGGATTAGTTGACAGTGCCTTGTAAAAACCTGAGTTGTTCCTAGCACATTGGTATGCATTTCACAAACAGGATGGCACCACACCATGTCTGCAAATGTGAAGTGCCATTAAATTGAGCTTTTGCACAATGATCTCTTCTAGTGTTAGGAGGCTGAACATTGCTGTATTCTGGTTCCTTCCTCTGCTGACCTTGGCTGGTTGCTGTACATTTTCTAAACCTTTGCTGCCTGCCGACATCCCTGCCTCTAACCCTAAGGCCTGACCCTGCTGAATATGGTTATAAAACGTGCTCCAGCCTTAGCAACACTTTTGCGGTTTCATTCACAGCAGGCCTGCACCCTCCCTTAGGTTAGGGATTGTCAGCTAAGTAAGGAAAGAAGGGACCTTACCAGAGTCTCTCCAGCCAGGCTTTTGGACAGAACATTTGACACAGCCTGCAGCTTCCCTTCCAAGTGCAAAGAGCACAGCACTGCATGAACCGAGCTGTCCAGCCGGGTGCGACATGGCCCCAGAACTGCAAGGGAACAGACACAGTCGAGGTAAGAGAAGCCAAACTCAGAGAAGCCAAACTCACAGAACAATGGAAGAGGGGAAGGAAAGAACTGCATTTATACTTAGGTACAAATATGGGCACTGTGCAGAGAAATACAGGAAAGGACTCACAGCAGTAAGCTTTAGGCATAATGGAGATGTTAGTGCAGGTAATGGATACAGAAAGAATAGAGCTTGGTGTATCCTATTACCCTTTCACTGACTAGAGCATGACTATATAGAAATGAGCAGACGTTTCTCCCCAAAGCTTAGAATTAATAAAAGCTGCCCACCCCGAATGTATCAATGCATCAGACATTATTGCATAAACAGGTTTCCTCTATCCTCTTACATAACCTTTTTTACATTTCACAGGTATCAGAAGGTTCACTAGAAAATTCTTTTCAGTTGATTTCTATTTTTTATTTTTGACCATTTTTCTAATATTGAATCTAAAGTTTACTTTTTCACCATCTCATGTCTCTCTATATTAGCTTTTTTGGGGGGGGGGCTAAAGGTCCCCATAGACGCAACAAACTTTCTCTTCTGAACGACCGATCTTAGCAAAGTCAACCAATCTGCCAAATTATCGTGCGGTTAGTGGGATATCAACGATCGTACATCTTATGATTTTTCGTCTGACATTGGTCTGAAGATTGATCGGCCAGGTTAGAAAATCTTTATCGGTCCCCATGCAATCTACCTATGTTTGCAGGGCCAAGCAGGCAGCGACCCTTCAGTTTTGCTGGCAATATCGCCTGAAATTGTCTTTTTTAGTTGATGGACACATCGGACATTTAAACGATCGTTTTGAGACAATCGTGGTCTCACGATAACAATTGGATCTTTCAAAAATCTTAACGTCTATGGCCAGCTTTAGACTCTGTAACTGCTCTAATTTATTACAATAAATGTTACATTTATTAGGTTTGGCCTTGCTAAAATAAATCCCAGTTTCAATAAAGGAAATTGATACAATAGTTACAAATGTCCCACAGATACTGTTAACAAATGTATCAATTAATGTAGCAAATTGTAACAATTTAGCCCTTTCATTATGGAGGTGTGAGACTGAACTGCCACACAGAAAAAAATCACTGGTTTAGAGTCTGCCCCTTGATTACTTAGATGTGAGACTGAAACCTTTGAGAAAGAAACTAACATTTAAACATGAATTAAAATGGTCAAACATATTAAATAGAAAGCTACTGAAAAAAGTCTTTATTTCTGGTAAGTTATGTGAAAACAACCAAACTAAAAAAGTTTAAGGTGAACCACCCCGTTTTTTGTTTATTTGCCTTCTTCTTCTCTTTCCAGCTTTTACATGGGGGTTACTGACCCCACTAAAAAAATGCTCTTTAAGGCTACAGTTTTATTGTTATTTCTACTTTTTATTATTCATCTTTCTTTTTATGCCCTCTCCTATTCTCTATATTTCAGTCTCTTATTCAAATCAGTGAATGGTTGTTAGGGTAATGTAGACCCTAGCAAACAGATTGATGAACTGTAGAGCTGTTGAAAAAACAAAACAAAAAAAGCTAAATGAGTCAAAAACCACAAATGATAAAAAATGAAACCCACTGGCGAATTGTGTCAGAATATCACTCTCTACATCATACTAAAAGTAAATTTAAAGGGAACCTATCGCTAAAAAAAGTTACCCCCAACCAAATGTGCGGGCTGATAAAGCCCGCATTCCGGTTGGGGGTACCAGCCCCCCGCCAGCACAGGCAAACTCACACCGGGAGGGAGCTCCCGGTGCAAGCCGCCCTGGAGCGAGTTTGCCTGCGCTGGCGGGGGGCTAGTACCCCCAACCGGAATGCAGGCTCTATCAGCGATTTAGGTAGATAGGTGCCCTTTAAGGGGTGAACAAACATTAATGAGGTGGAGGCAGTTTTCTATAGTTCTGATATAGTGTATGTGGGGGGGGGGGTATGCCTGTTATTCTCAGTATCTGGGCCATCTGAATGAAGCAACACACAGTACAGAACTAAGTCAAAGATCAGTAGAAGGCCCCACACTTGCTACTTACCATGCCTGCAGTCTTCATCTGCTTGATCATAGTTTTTCTAGAAAGAAGACAAAGGCCATTAGCATGCAGCATGCTTGAGACAGCCAGCTGGGGTAGGGATAATTACACCTATGTGTTATGCTCAAAGACTAATCCCACTGATCATCAGCAGGAAATACAAGGTGCCCCCTGTTTTAAATGTGGGTTTGTGGTGGGACAGTGAGCAATGAGTTACTAGCAAGTCACATGTTGGCACCACTATCCATACAGTATGCTTGGGTAATGCACTCACCAGCTGCAGTAAGGACACAATTCTGTACAGAAGGCTTTCAGTCTGGATCCGGCAGAGTTCTGTCTGGTTGGGTTCATTGGTGTGAGCGGCTTTGTAGTGGCTGAGGGCCCGAAGAGCCTCAGTACATAGAGACACCACTGCTTCATACTCTTGCCTTCTGAGTGATTCACATGCTTGTTCACAGAAATTCTCCAATCTTCTGTCTGCCATGACTCAGAGACAGAAATCCTGCACAGGAGAGGAGAGAGCTATTGGAGCTTATATCCCTTTTTGTAGTTAAATGACGGATACATGTATCCTCTTCTTTCGCAGATATTAATCATTGCCCTGATTTAGAATACATGGTTGCGAGCAGTGGCTCTAGAAAATGTCTAAGCGTAAGATTTACTGATAAATATGAGCAATTTGTAACAATATAAATTGATTGGGCAGTTGCAACAAGGTGTTCTATAGCTAGGCTTTTTTATGAGCAGTTCCTTCGTGTAATCATTTTATTGTTTTTATCTGTCTGTTTAATTTCATCATATCATTGGGAATTCACTGGAACAAGCACACAATTATTCATACACAAATTTGGCACAATGGATGGACTTGGTGGATATCACATGCCAATATGAACTTTTAAGGATTTAATTGTATTTATATATATATATATATTCTTCTTCCCGTATGCAAATAGGGCCGGGGAGGGAAATCGCATGACTTTTTGTTACAAAACAAGGAAGTAAAAAATGTTTCCCCTTCCGACACCTAATTTGCCTATGCAAATTAGTATTTGGTTCGGTATTCGGCCGAATCTTTTGCAAAGGATTCAGGGTTTCGTCTGAATCCAAAATAGTGGATTTGGTGCATCCCTAATTCATCCATAGGCCTCAAACTGCTTCATAACATATCAGGGAACATTAAACGGTACCTAGTGTATCATATAAGATGTACTGATTACAGAGGCCTCAAGCTTCATCACATGTCTGGCAACAAGAAGTGGTGTAGGTGAAGCTAAAGGGAATATTTCAACCTCTCAGTCTGGGCCAAGCCTTTTCCTATACAATGGGAACAGTGATACCCATCAGTAAGTATTATGGAAGCCTGTATTCACTTACTGATAGGGTTGACTCTAATTCTTTACCGCAGAGCCCTTTTATCATCTGTCCAGCCCTGGCCATGTCCCGGAATACCTCTGTTCCTGTGGAAGAGGGCCAACCCCCAGCTGGCACTCACACAATATAGTGCCCCATTCCCAGTGCTGAAGCTGTACCAACATCCCCTTCGTTGGTCAAAGATGGCATTCTGAGACAGGTTAGAGTGGAGGTTTATCAGCTTCCAGAGTCAAGCACTTATGGGGACCAATAGATAATACTATTATAACATCCAAATCAGCTTAAAGGGGAAATGATGCTCTGTTGCTCTCGTGCAGAGGAGAAAGCATGCAGAAAAATGTTCTTGTGACACAATAAGATGTACACATTAAACAAACGCTTTTTTGGTATTTCCCATGTGAGCAACAAAGAATAGACCTTTAAAGGAACAGTTCAGTGTAAAAATAAAAACTGGGTAAATAGATAGGCTGTGCAAAATAAAAAAATGTTTCTAATATAGTTGGTTAGCCAAAAATGTAATGTATAAAGGCTGGAGTGACTTGATGTCTAATATAATAGCCAGAATCCAGCTTCCTTCTTTACAGCTCTCTAAATCTGAGTTAGTCAGCGACTTGAGGGGGGGCCACATGGGACATAACTGTTCAGTGAGTTTGCAATTGATCCTCAGCATTCAGCTCAGATGCAAAAGCAACAGTTATGACCAATGTGGCCTTCCCTCAAGTTACTGCCTGGTAACCAGGGTAACCAGTCAGTGTAAACAAAAGAGAGCTGAAAAGCAAGAAGTAGAATTCTGTTATGTTATGACTTACAGTCACTCCAGCCTTTATACCAGTGATTTTCAACCTTGTGCCTCCGGCTGTTAAGGAACTACAAGTCCCACAATGCAATGAAGGAGTCTGACAGCCACAGTCAGGCAAATGCATTGTGGGACTTGTAGTTTCTTAACAGCTGGAGGCACAAGGTTGAAAATCACTGCTTTATACATTACATTTTTGCCTAACTAACTATATTAGAAATATTTTTTATTTTGCACAGGCTATCTATTTACCCAGTTTTTACTTTTATACTGAACAATTCCTTTAAAGGAGACATAGGATACATTTAAAAAAACTAATTTTGTAGGCAATTATGAGTAATATATGGTGTTGCTTTTACATGGTGCTAAACATTAACATTATCTTTAAAAAATCCGTTTTAATAGAGCTCCCTATAGATTGTTCACTGGTCCTGTTTCACTGGTTTCCTGTTTCAAATGAGAGGTGGGAGTGTCCTAACAGTCTCTGCATAGTAGGAGAGGGACAGCCAATCACAGCCCTGCAGTCACACAAGCAAACACAGGCTTCAGTTCCCTATCAGGTCCTGCTAGCTGCTGATTGGTTCCTGTCCTACAGTGAATTCAGGGAGTAAGACATAGGAGGAGAAGGGAAGGATTATTAGGGGCTTTTGCAGAAATATTCAATAAATCAGCCTCAAACACTACTTTTTAAAGAACAATTTTTCTATAGCTAAATGAGTACAACATGGTATGTTCTCATTTCTTACACAAAATATCTCCTTGAAGATATGAAATAAAGCAAGGTTGAACTGCTGCAGCTATACCTAGACAAAGCCACATAGGCTTCTCACAAGCAGAGAGAGAGAAGAAGGGCCAATAAAATCACGCCGGCAAAATCACACAGGCTTCTCACAAAGCAGAGAGACAGGAAAAGTGCCTATAAAATCACATGCTGAATAAAGTATAGGTGACTTAAAGGAACAGTAACCTTAAAAAAAATATAAGTGTCTTAAAGTAATAGAAACATAATACAGTTTTGCCCTGCACAGGTAAAACGGGTGTGTTTGCTTCAGAAACACTACTATTGTTTATATAAATTATCTGCTGTGTATCAATTGGGCAGCCATTCAAAGGAAAACAGGCTCAGGTTACACAGCAGATAGCAGATAAGCTCTGTAGAACATAATGTTATCTGTTACCCGCTATTTAACTTGTGCCATATAGGCTTTTTTCAATTTTCACTGCTACACATCAGCTTGTTTATAAGAGCACCTATCGGGCTCTCCCCCTATGAATTTTACATTGGAGTTCTCCTAGTCTCTCCAGCGGCCCCGAGAGGGAGCGGACCCTGGTGCAATTGCACCCCCTGCTCCCCTGGTAGTTATCCCACTGACATAAGTGCCATGCCCAGTCCACTACTGAGTGCAATTGCATTGGAGCAGCTTGGGGATAAAGCCTATTGGAAGGGAGATTCTGCCCATTACATGTAGGAACCAGTCTAGTTTGCTTATACAAGAAATAATGTTTAAGATGTCTGCACAGCACAACAGCACCACTCCTTCTGCTACGGATACAGGGACTGTATAAAAAAAACTAGGGGTCCACATATAAATGATAATTGTTGGTAGTTTCTCATGAAAAGATACACAATGTGAGGCCAAAGTCAAAGTACAACATCACTTATGCGGGAAGTTGCATAACTGGGAAAAGAGTTGCTGCTCTCAGAACTAACTGTGCTGATGTGTATACCCAAGTGCCCACAACATAAACACAAGCTTTTACACTGACTATGTACACTAACATATACATCTAACAGTGAATCACTGAAGAAGAAAGGGTAGGACTAGTTTTGCACCATAGACATGCATGTGTTCAGTTCCTGTAGCAGCCCTGTACAATGCCAACACTGGTATAGATCAGGGGGCACATTTAGGGTCGAATTGAAAATTCTAATTCTTGTAAATTTTTAGGGATGCACCGAATCCAGGATTCGGTTCGGGATTCAGCCAGGATTCGGTCTTTATCAGCAGGATTCGACCGAATCCTTCTGCCTGGCCGAACCGAATCCTAATTTGCATATGCAAATTAGGGCCAGGGAGCTAAATCACGTGACTTTTTGGCACAAAACAAGGAAGTAAAAAATGTTTTCCCCTTCCCACCCATAATTTGCATATGCAAATTAGGGTTCGGATTCGGTTCGGTATTCAGCCAAATCTTTCGGGAAGGATTCGGGGGTTTGGCTGAATCCAAAATAGTGGATTCGGTGCATCCCTATAAATTTTTATGGTCAGACTATCAAATTCGAATTGTGAATTATCCAAACTCAATTAAAATTTCAAGATTTATCACAATCACAATCTGGCCCTTTAAGAACTCAAATTCAACTATTCGCCACATAAAACCTGCCAAGTTCATGTATTAGCCAATGGGAGAGGTCCAGAGACCAATTTGGACATGTTAGTAGCCTTCCTGACATTCAGGTTTTTTTCAGAAATGGGGTGGGACCAACGGGGCACTTCAAGGTTGGATACATTGTATCTCTATGTATTATATAGTGCAGATTTTTGCTTTTGTTTTCTAACTTGTAGAGTGACTGTTCAAATCTAATTGTTGAGTTGTTATTATAGGCGACATCACTGGTGAGGTTTGTCTCCAATGTTTATAAATACACCTCTCAGAGTACTAGGGCTAAACTCCATGAGCGCTTTTGTATATTGGTACCGACTGATCAACAAAACGCATCAGACATGTTGGATGTAGTTGCATTGGTCAAAATATAATGGGACGGATAGAAAAATCTGATGTGTGTAAACTTCCATCAGGCACAACACGTCTGATGTGAACACCACATGCTGTCTCCACCAAACAAAATAAAAACTTATGGTGTCTGAAAGATTTTTTTTTTTTTTTTTATCATTGAAATATACTGACTTGGATGAAAACGCATGAAGAAAAGACTCCATCTGATCAGATTTTGCAGCTTCCTACAAAATCATGTTCTATTGTGTGGTGGTCCAGGCATGATCTGATCTACCATGCAACAATGAAATCTGATGAAAAGCACTAGTGGAGGTTTACCCTTAGTTGTGAGCCCAGTTGGAAAAGCCAATCAATAAAGAAAGGCAACAGTCAGATACAGGAATAGAGATTGATACAGCTTGTGGTCTGAAGTTCAGGGCAGCCTGGAAGAATACACTGCAGCTGTGCAACCAAATATGTGCCCCACCAACCAATATAATTGGGAAGGGGGAAATGTTCCATAATTCTTTTGGCATTTCTCCCAAAAGTCTACATTCCACAGCCTAAAAAAGTCAGACTGGCCTATCAAAGAACATTAACGGTGCAGAGATATTCTGAGTCATTTGTGTTTGGACAAGGTTCACCTCACCAGCAACCAACCCTGTCATTGTTATTGCCACTGTCTATCACTTACATTATTATTCACCCCCTCTCACTCTTCTCCCATTCAGTCACTCACATGGCTACCTGGTTTGCTAGGATAAGTAGGACCTGCCACCCTAGCCAAACTGACAAACTGGAGAGGAGCTGGAATGGCAAGCATGATAATAACACTACGTACCCAACATAAAACCCTCTGGCATTCCCTACCATGTTGCTCATGAGCCATTTCTTATACAAACAGAAATGCGCCCAGGAGGTGGGATTCGGAGGAGCAAACGGCAAACCCAAAAGGACCAATTTATACTGATGCTAGTAAGTGGCCAGTGCCTTAAAGAGCAGCAGAGCTAGCACTTAAGTTCCCAACTTTACAGGGATACCCTCACCTTCAGTACTATTATCTGTTACTACCTCATATCCCCCTCACACACTGAGCTATAACTACTGGCACGGTTACCCCAGGACGAAACTTGCCCCCTTGTAACACTTCCCCTCCTGTAATCAGCTACCCCTAGTACTCACCTCCCAGTCCCCTTCGCTTCACAACTTGCACTGCCTCATTCCCCTTTTACCATAACTTTAAGGTCCCTTGCACAAATATCCCCAGG
>CM044448.1:42590480-42602623 GCA_024363595.1 Xenopus borealis
AAAGAAATTTTGGCAAGAAAATCATCTTTAGTAGATTAACTCGGCCTGGTAAGGATAGTGGAAGGTTAAGCCAGTTCTGTGTTTTCTGCTTAAGAGCCCCAATCACAGGGGGGAGGTTGAGTTCAATGTATTTCAGTGGGTCAGGGGGAATTACTATGCCTAGATACGTAAAGGAGGGCACCCATTGTAGTTGTACTCCCTGGGGTAGAACTCTACTACAGGTATTGTCAATTGGAAACAGTACTGACTTCGTCCAGTTAACCCGGAGGTCAGAATATGTGCCGAATCTCGTAACTTCCCTAAATAGTTCTACAAGGGAGTCCCTGGGGTCGGCCAAGTACACCAACATGTCATCTGCGTATAATGAGATTTTTTCCTCTAGCCTCTGCAGTTTCAACCCTTTTATACCCGGATTGTTACGTATTAATATGGCTAGAGGTTCAATGGACATTGCGAATAGTAAAGGGGATAGTGGGCAGCCTTGTCTAGTCCCCCTGGCCAGCTGGAACTCGGAAGACAGTTCTCTGTTGACCAGTATTCTGGCTTTCGGAGCTTAGTGCATTGCTTTCACCCACTTAACAAAATGTTCCCCCACTCCATACCTTGTTAACAGGGGCCAGAGGTAGGGCCACTCAACTGTGTCAAAGGCTTTTTCTGTGTCAAGGGACACGACCACTCTGTCCCCCATGACTTCATGGTTGGCCCATATGTTAGTGAAAAGCTGCCTGATGTTAATATTTGTGGCCTTATTGGGCATAAAGCCTGACTGGTCTGGGTGAATTAGCTGGTCGATTACCTGCTTTAGCCTCTTGGCCAGTACTTTTGCCAGTATTTTAATGTCTACATTCAGAAGGGAGATGGGTCTATAGGATGCACATCTGTCTGCCGTTTTCCTGCTTTTAGGATCAGCGTGATTGGGGCCATTTTGGAGCTATTGGGCAGGGAGTTCCCTTGCAGTATGGAGTTGAATAGTGAGCATAGTCTGGGTGCTATCAGGTCTTTTAGAGCCTTGTACCATTCAATAGGTAGCCCATCAGGGCCTGGGGCTTTCCCACTGGGGGATGTGTCAATGGCCTCTATGATCTCGTCCAGAGTGATTTGTTGGTTAAGAAGGGCAAATCCCTCTGGACTGAGCCTTGGAATCTGGATCATGTCCATATATTGGCTAAAAGTTTCTAGGGAGTTTTGTGTTTTAGAACTATATAAGTTGGAGTAGAATTGCACGAACTGGGTGAGGATCTGCTCTTGCCCTTGAATTACTAGCCCCTCAGCCGTGTGCAGCCTTGGGATAGATGTTAGTTGTTGCGGTTCCCTGGAGAGTATGGCCAGAAGCCTTACGCATTTGTCTCCTTTATCATACCATGAGGCTGCCTTCCTCATCTCCCACTGTGAGTATTTGTTCACATAAGCCAAGTTAACATTTCTTTGTGCTTGCTCAAGGTCCCCCCCTAGAGGTTCAGTAGGACTGTCAATGTAAACCCGTTCAGCCTCTGCCAGCTTTGCCCGCAGTCTTTGTAAGTCAGCATCATATCTGCGCCTGGCCTCTTTTATTAAGGAAATGTAAGCTCCTCTGGCAAATGCTTTACTGGCATCCCATGTTACCTGCTCCCGGGCAGTCCCTTCATTGAGTCCCCAGAACTCCCCATATTGTTTAGCAAATTCTTCCCCAACAAATTCATCTTGGATCCATCTTGGGGGCAGTTTCCACTGCCGTGTCCCTGTCCCATCCCCCATTCTAAGGACTAAATGGATTGGGGCGTGATCAGAGCAAATTCTTGGGGCTAAAAATACGGCGCTCACCCTCTGCATTGCGTGGGGAGAGGCCAAAGCCAAATCTATTTGTGAGAGTGATGACGTTGTTACTGTATAGCATGTGTATTGCCGTTCCGTGGGATGAAACCACCTCCATGTATCTGTTAGGTCTGTGGCTCCCAACCACTCTCCCAGGGCCCCAGAGTCTCCCTTAGATGGTCGGAGTTTATCCATTTTGGGATTAGGGACTGCATTAAAGCCCCCGAGCCATATGGTGGGGCGATCCCTCATCCCTGCCACTTTCTCTAGAATTACCTGTAACAGAGTAATTTCACCTGGGGGGGGGGTGGAGTAGACGTTTACGAGGATCATGGTGTCTTTACCTATTGTTACCTTCAAGATTATATATCTGCCCATCCGGTCAGTATTGATGGCCTCCACTTTTGGCTGGACCGACTTCCTGAATAATATAGCAACCCCCCTCTGCGTGATAGATTGGGCCTAGCCATTGCCTCTTCAAGGCAAGTGGGTCTCCTGGAGAAACAAAATGTCTCCCCCTTGTTTCTTAAGGTGGTCCAGTACCAGGGAACGTTTGACCTTATCAGTTAGACCCCTGATGTTCCATGAGATCAAATTAAGTTTAGATCCTGCCATGTTACGAAAGGAAGAGCGATTGGATGACACAGGCTGGCACTTATTATTTGAACATAGAGTATGTGGGAACCCATCAGAGAGGAGAAGAAAAGAAAGGTCAGAAGATTAAGACACAGCATAACAATAACATTCTCCAACAAATGCCCCCCTCCTGGTATCCCCCCACCCCCACAACTCAGGGGATACTTAATTCCCAGAACACTTTTGTAGAGTAAGAGCTTACAACTGAAACCAATAACTAGTCCATCAGCGTTCGCTGGAGTTAGTGTTCCACTATGTTATCCGTTTCCCTTTTTGTCCTATAGGGATAACAGGTTGTCACAGTACTGTTAAATATCAGTGTAGGGCCTGCTCCATCGAACAGGATAGAACTTAGTATGCTGACCCTGGGTATGGGGGTTTGTGCATTGCAAGAAGTGGGTTGAATATGGCCTCCTCTAGCAGGATATGGGACTCTGGTTATGCCCAGTGAGGGTTCAGATGAGTTCCAAGAAGTGTCTTAAGGGCAGTCTCTGCACTATACAGGCCCACACACCTCCAGTGCTAACTTTAGAGTAGTGATTCCCCGATGCAATGTTACTTACGGTACCCCGGTGTCAGGCCGTCATGCTGGTTGGCGTGGCAGGCTGCGTTGCTGCTGTGGAGGACTACGTTGTTGTTGCATTCTTGGACGTGTGTCCAGCCAATGTTGGACGTGGTCAGGTTGGTCGAAGATCTGTACTTTGCCGCCATCCGTAATCCGCAGTTTGGCTGGATAGATCATGCTGTATGCGATTCCCATGTCTTGTAGGTGCCTTTTAACCCCGAAGAACGTATTGCGCTGACGTTGTAGGGCCACTGAGTAGTCCAGATACAGGGATACTCAAGACCCTTGATAGTGTATGTCTCCTTTGCCCCTTGCTGCTTTGAGTGCTGCGTCTCTGTCTCGGTAGTTCAGCATCTTTATGAGAAAAGGTCTTGGTGGGGCCCCAGGAGGGGGGCTCGTGTGGGTACCCTATGGGCCCTCTCCGCCACAAACTGTTGTGAAAATACCTTTGCTCCAAGCGTGTCTTTCAGCCTCTGCTCTGCAAATCGTTCAGGATCATGCCCTACGCTTTTTTCAGGTAGGCCCACCACTCTGACATTGGAGCGCCATTTGCCGATTTTCCATGTCTTCCATGCGGTCTGTAGCTTTTTTTCATCATTTTATGTAGTTGGGAGATCTCATTAGGAAGTGAGGCTGTGCGGTCCTCCAGAGCTCCCACTCTCTCCTCTACAGCCCCGGTACGTTCCCGGATATTCTGCACATCTTGATTTAGTAAGGATAATTCCACCTTAAGTTCTTCAATTATAGTGGTAAAGGTGGCTGTCAGAGAGGTCTGACAGGTGGTTATTGCAGTGAGGACATCTTGCATGGTTGGGGCGGGATAGTCTGGACTGTATCCTTCATCTGTCTATGCTGCTCAGGAGGGGTGGGGGGGGCGGACGCCATCTTTCCTCCGACCACCGTTACACATTACTGGCTCCGGTATAGCCCCGAATCTTGGTTTGGGGTTATTCCGCCCTCCCGCTTCCTCTTGTCCCGCTGAGGTGCTTATGCTGCTGGTGATATCACCCTCTGAAGTGTCCGAGTGCTTCGGAGGAGGGGAAGAGGTGGGAGCTGTGCGGGCGCCATCTTGTCCAGGGCCATGTGCATACTGCTGTAACTTAGTGGCGGCCTCAGCTCAAACCCGCTGAGTGCTTTGGTTATTTCTCCTCATGGTCCGCTCCTGCACCGCTGCCGAGTCTGTGGATCAGCCTGCGTCCAGGTAGGGAGTATATTAGGGTCAGCTAAGTGCTTGTCAGGATTATTGCCAACGGAGCTCCCCTTCCCTGCAACCTATCAGTTCAGCATACAGCTCCGCCCCCCCTTCTGTGGGTTTTTGACTAAACCGATTGCACCTGCATCTGAAGGTTCTTTAATTTTGTCCTTTTCTTTTTTTTTCCATGTTATGTTCAGCCCCATCAACTGATTGGTGGGGCTCTGGCTTGTCTTTGGCTTTCACAATTTTAATTAATGCCCCTCTATTACTGTTCTTACCTTCAGCTTCCATTTGGCCTTTTTCCCTGCCCCCCTACCATCTAAATCACCAGCTTCTTTCCACATAGGTTTAACATTCCCTACAGTCTCACTAATGGCATGTGGGGTTGGGGATACACATCACCAGAATTTTTGCACCAAACTCTGCTCTGCAGTGCATATCAATGCAGATACAGTTACATATAGAGGAGCTGATGAGAGCAGATCACCAGCCTTAGGCAGCACCAGATTTCATGGTCTGCGCTCCCCAGTGCTCCCAGCAAAGTGGCTGAACGGCATGCCACCCCTAACATTCTGCCACCCTAGGTCTGGGCCTGGCCTTAGGAATATTCAGCAAAACGTGAAATTGTAAATTTATAGTTCCTTGTCCCATTGCACCATCAGCGCTGCTATTCCATCCTTTATTTAATGTTATCCCTGTGCCCCATACAGCAATTTTGTGGACAAATGGATCTCTCATATGTCTGCAGATAACACAGGGCACTAGTAACTTAATGGATAAAACATCAACATCTTATCTTTGTTAGATTCAAACCCTCCTTCACATCAGAGTTGTAGCTCAGTGTCACAGGGCCCAACAGCCAGGGCTGTCATCAGGGGAGCAGAGAAAAGGCCAGATTTACATAGTGGGCACCCCTAGGCCCACTGCCATTCGTCGCCCACATACTCTGTCCTTTATTCACTCATTTTCATCATCATGGGGATTGGCGCATGGGAAATTTAAAAAACTATCTTATCTCTTGTGTTTCTGACCCAATGAGGGTGTGGCTGGGCAGCATGCCGCCCCCAAAAATCCTGCCACCCTAGGCCCAGGCCTAGGTGGCCTTTCCACAAATCTGGTCCTGGACACAGTGGGGTACAGTTGTACAGCTGTGTTGAAAAATTCATGCGACGCCGACGACCAAAAGCTGTGCCAAAGACGCAAAGCCATGCCAAAGGCATGTGATGGGCTCTCAGGCAGCGGCTCGGGTTACAACTCCATGTTTTGTTGTGAAGCCACATGTGCCTAAAGCCAGCAGCGCACGTCAGTAAACAGGAGGACTGGTAAATAAGAACAGGGAACCGAATCAGTGTCCTCCCCCTCCATCTGTGTGAAGGAACGCTTGTTGCTGACCAGGGGAGAATTCATGACTACTCTAGCCTAAGGGCACATTAGTGGTAGGTGCCCATGGGTTTTTCAATGCACCTAACTAGGGCGCTAGCTGAGATTACAGTCACTGTTAATCTTTTGTATACCAACAGAGGTCACTGGGCGAGACTGCAGTCACTGTTAATCTTTCCTGTACCAACAGAGGGTGCTAGGTGAGAGACTGCAGTTGGCCGATACATTTACCGCCCTTCTTAATAAGGTCATGTCCTGTGTCCCACTGAAAAAATTATTGTGTGTATCATACACACAAGTCACTGTGCAGTGTGATGTCCCCCCCCCCGTAGTTCCCTGCTGATACCAAATTCATACAGTTTAATTCTGGACTTTTATATTTCCTGAAATTCACCTCAGAGCTTGCAATTTACAGTAATGTTTGGCCCATTGACAGGGGTGAAACACCCTAAATATTGACGCCTAGAGTTCCCCAGCTATGTAGCCTGTAATTAAGGTTGCCACCTTTTCTGGAAAAAAATACCGGCCTTCCTATATGTTTATCTTTTTTCCCTATTAATAACATTGGATTCAACCTTAATTTTTACCGGCTAGGCCGGTAAAATACCGGCCAGGTGGCAACCTGTAATTAACCCCAGTCTGAGACTTTTTTTTCCGGAGAGGCTGTGCTGGGGACAGGAAGTACAAACAAGAGCAGACAGTGTCAGACTGGGACACAGGGGCCCACACTCTGTACTATTATTCTTCCTTTTCTCATGCAATATTGTCTCTTTCTTTACATACTATCCATTAGCTGCTTTGATCTCACAGAAATAGGAAATGTCCATGAAATAGGCCAGTAGCTAAGGTTGCTGCCTTTTCTGAAAAAAAATTGCCGGCCTTCCTATATATTGATGTTTTTTTCTCTATTAATAAAATTGGGATCAACCATAATTTTCACCTGCCAGGCCAGTAAAATACCGGCCAGCTGGCAACCCTATTAGCAGCACGAGCACCCACTTTCATCTGGACCCAACAGGACTCAGGAGTATTCCTGGTTCCCTGGTGGAACAGTCACTGAGAGCAAATGTCTGGTTTCCACATGTCTAGTGTTGTTTGGGGCCCCTATGGGCACTGTGTCCCAGGGACAACTTGTTGCACCCTGTTTCTTACCCTACATAGACACCCTCCCGCCAGCCTAGTTGTTACCCCTGGTAAATTCCCCTATCTTTTCACTTTCCCCTCAGGTAAGAGGAAAGGGCATTGATAATTGTGCATGCACCAGAAAGTCAGGGAAATTGCCGAAGTTAAGGAGGAATACCTGAAGATTTCCGAAGAGAAGAGTACAGGTGGCAATACACTAAGAGATCCGCTCGTTTGGCGGCATTCGCTCCCCGATATGCCCCCATTGAATATTGAGCTGATCCAATCGTGGGCCCTAGGGGTCATAACGAAAGTAAGTGGGCGGTCGGATCGCAGGATCCAGCCAGATTTTTAATCCTGTAAGATTGACATCTGGCTTTAGGCCAGATATCGATTGGAGCAGCCCTATACAAGGGCCAATAAGCTGCCTACTGGGTCTAGCCACCTTTAGGGGCATTTACCAGGGGTAACAACTAGGCTGGGGGGGAGCAGGGAGGGGGGTCTATGTAGGGTGGGGGTAGGGTTTTTTTTTAATTAAGGATTTAGTTCTCCTTTAAAAGCTTCTATCTGCACAACGTAGATTCTTTGCTACTTGTAGGGTAATGCTCTGTTGCTGCTGCCCCCTGCCTTCATTCATGATATAACAAATTGCATATACTGAAAGTACAGGCTAGCTGGGGGTACACAGCATGAGTTATTTGGCTACACCATGGAAAGAGAGAGAGACACACAGTATGAATGTATCTGCAGGAGCTATCATTTGTGGACCATTTATAACTTAGATTAATCTAAATAATGAAAAGAGTGCAGTGAATTGGCCATTATTTATATCTACCATTTCTTCTACTGTAGTATGTTATACACCCCTATCTACCATTTACTTCCTCTTGTGCACAGCTGAACATTCTTTTATGTCCCCTTCCAGTATCATTCTAAGCATCTCTGCTTTCATATCCTCTGACCTTATTACTTTATGTTCTTTCTCTGTTTGCCTTCCTGATTTCTCTCTATACTGTCCTTCTTACACTTTCCTCTGCTCTGGCTCTCAGATCCCTTCTTGCACACACTTCTTTTCTCTGTTCACTACGCACTTTTGCACTTCCACAATACTCCCGTCTTCCCTGAAATCCATACTCAGCCATGCTTCTTCTCAGAAGAAGTAACGTTTCCCTGCAGACATAATGGAACTGTGCACCTACAGCTGTCACTTTATCTGCTACCCACACTGCTCTGTAATTGCTCCTACTCACTTCTGCTTGTGCTATGCATACACCCCTAGTTGGCTGATAATTACTGTTCTTTATTCAACATGACCTTCTATGGGTCCCTACTCCATACTCCCCTAGGCAGCTGCTCTTTATAACTACCTGCTACTACTCAGCACACATTTATATTTATAATGTCTATATTTAGTTATTTGCTCCATTCCATGTATTTCCTATAACCAATCCTTCTCTGCCCTTGATTGCACATATTTCCTTACCACCACCCCCCATGCAGCCTGCCCTTACTCTCTAAATTCATCTGTTCTGCACCTTTTCTATCCTGCTCTCTTTGGCCAAGATCCCCTTAATGAACACTTAACACTGCCCTCCCCCCTCCTACAACTTCACCAGTATCATTATACTTAGAGAAGTGATCCCCAAACAGTAGCTCGTGAGCAACATGTTGCTCTCCAACCTCTTGGATGTTGCTCCCAGTGGCCTCAAAGCAGGAGCTTATTTTTGAATTCCAGGCTTGGAGGAAGGTTTTGGTTGTATAACAACCAGGTTTACTGCTAAACAGAGCCTCAATACAGGTTGCCAATCCACATAGTGGTTACCAAATGGCCAATCACAGCACTTATTTGGCACCCCAAGAACATTTTTCATGCTAGCGTTGCTCCCCAACTCCTTTTTCTTCTGAATGTTGCTCATGGCCTCAAAAGGTTGGGGATCTTTGACTCAGAGTTTGCCCCTCTTATACTGAAACTGTGATTAGAATGGGTGCATGAAACACTGCTTAGGTTGCAGTGGTGCTTGTTATAATAGCAATGAGTCTTGAGGGCTGCACCATAAGTCAATAGGGGAAATGTTTGAGTAAACATGTATCCAGCTGATATTGGTAAGAGTGTGGGACAAGGCAAGTTTAGGAAGTTTGGGGGCAGGGTTAATTAGGAACCCAGGGAAAAGATTGTGGGGACAGGAAAGTGATTAAAGAGCATGGACAAGGTTCATATTGGGTAAGGAGAAGTTGTAGACCATAGCAAGAGAGTGGAGGGAAGTGGAGGCACCAGGAGGAGAGCAGGTCAATGTGAGGATTCTTGTTTGGGGACAAGATAGGCTGTAAACCCCTAGGAGGAAGACCAGGGTAAGATGGGATCTTTGGGACTGAAGCAGCAGTGCAACATGGGGGTTAGTGATGTGTGGGTCAGGAAAAACTTAACCCACACCCAGCTCTAACCCTCAAAATCGGACACGGCCCTGACCCACAAAGCGTTACCATTGTAGGGCCCATGACCAACCCATCCCTGCTTCTTATTGCTCTGTATGCTACTTCTGTGTGCACCTCTGGTTCCAAGACATGCAGAGGAGGAGTCTACTTCCCTGGTCTGAACCACACCCAAACCCTAACCTGCATTGATCACTCTAATGTCAACTCAAACCCACCCAATCAGCAATAAACCCATGGGTTACAGGTCAAGCCACACATTACTAGTGGGGGTTAAGAAGTATAGGATCCTCCTCCTTCTAGGCAGGGGGGAGGTGTGGGACAGGGGCAACACAAATGAATCATGGGAGAATGTGGGTACAATATAAGCTGGGGATCCCTAGAGAAGAGTGTGGGGACTCCTATAGGAGAGTGTAAGGACAGGGCAAGATGGGGAATCCTGGTAAGAAAGTATGGGGCAAGGGAGCATGGAGACCTTCAAGGAATTTGTTGAAAGAAGGCAAGGTGGATAACCCCCACAGAAGTATGTGGGGACAGGACAAGCCAGAAACCCCCAATGGGAAATGAAAAGGTGTTGGTCTTGAGAGAAGAGTGTGAGTGATAGTCCTGAAGGGATAGTGGGACCAGGGTAAGACAAGAACACCATAAAGTGTATAGACAGGGCAAGTGTGCTCCCCATAGGATAATATTCCCTCTATAGTGTGCTTGTACCAACACACATACATAAGGCATGTAACAAATTGTAGTGTACAAAAAAAAACTATTTTGTGTGAAAACAAAATTTTGTACTGATTTGCACATACAATGTTTAACCACACAAGTTTAAAATGTGAACACAAAACTCCTTCCAAGAAGTAATTAAAGAGACCATTGATAGGACAGTGTGGAGTGGGACAATGAAAGGTGGTGGCCACCTCAGGACATTGTGGAAAACAGGACGAGGGGTCCGTCATTGGCCAGTGTGGGGTGGGGCAGGGAAAGGTGGTTTTCACCTCAGGACATTGTTGTAAACAGGACAAGGTGGGGTCCCTCACTGGCCAGTGTGGGGTGGGAGAGGGAAAATGGTGGCCACCTCAGGACATTGTGGAACAGGGCAAGGTGGAGTCCTTCATTGGCCAGTGTGGGGTGGGACAGAGAAACATAGTGCCACAGTCATGACAATGTGGGACAGGGCAAGGTGATGAGCAACTAGGTAAATGAGGGCTAGAGTTATCACCTTTTCTGGAAAAAATACCGGCCTTCCTGTATATTTATCTTTTTTCCCTATTAATAACATTAGGAGCAACCATCATTCTTACCGGCCAGGCCAGTAAATACCGGCCAAGTGGCAACCCTAAGGAGGGCACAAGGTGGGAGTCCAGGGCAGGTGAGAACTGGCAAAGGTGTCAAACTGGTAAAATTTAGCAAAAGCATGGATTCATGTACCCAGGTGTCTTCAGTGATCGGCAAACCTGCGATGTCTCTCCCCTATGCATGAGTCGCCGGTGGAAAGAAGCGACGAGTCATACAGACATTGGCTTTCTGGGCGGCATGGAGGAGGTCTTCCGGGACTGCCAGGATGGTCTGTACTTTCCACTGAAGCGTCCTCTGTCGGGGGAGGAGACAATCTCGCGCACTTGTGCTGGGAGGCCTCACATAAGAAGCCATTAGCCTCCTTGATTTGCGAGGCTAAATGTGCAAGATCTTCACAGGGAACCCCTAAGGTGATCACTCAGCATAAGGAGTCTGACCATGATTGGACGGCTCTGATTACCCAAGCAGGGCTAGGACCGGCCAAAGGGAGGTACATGAGACTGAAAAAAGGGAACGGAGAAGACTTTCAAGTTGCTTATCCATAGAGTCCTTGAAGGAGGTTGCAGCCATCTGGGACTGGAAGGCAGTGTTCTTAGATAGCCGGGAGATGGGAGCTTCCACTGACGGTGGGGAGGCCCATTTATCAGTTAGATCCTTTGAAAAAGTATAGAGCCTTAGAAAACAGTGGTTAGCCTGGAAGTGTCTCTCCGGTTTGTCCCATTCCTGTTGAATGATCTGCTCAAGATGAGCGTGGAGAGGGGTGGAGAGACTGCAGGGATTCCAGTACAGAGGAAATGACAGACTCTATGGCCTCGGGGGATAATTTTGGAGAATTCTCTTCCTCCTGGTCGGAGCTGTCAGAATTGTCCTCGGAATCAGGAGGCAGCGGGGATGTAGTGATGGACTCTGCCTCACACTTATCCTCAGAAGGAGAGGGGGCTCTGTGTTTGGGAGGCTTAGACGAAGAATTGTCAAGTCACGCTAGAAGCTAATCAAGGGAGAGGGCCAGTTTTGGGATGCTGGTTGAGACACCCATTCTGGGGGAGGCTGGGGGCCCTGAGGGAGTGGTTCCCTAGACAGGGCTGCAAGGTCCCCCTGAGGCTTACCTGAGGACGGCGTTCTGAAGTTTCCGAAACAGCCATAGATGGCTTGCACGTGGCACACAGAGGATCCTTATGACAAGATGGCAGACGTTTGCAGCATTTGGCACAAGCTAAATCCTTAACTCATGCAGAAGTAACTGGCCTGGAAAAAGGTTATCACCTGATCCTTCAGACACGATGCACACAAGTATATCTATATATATATATATATATATATATATTCAGTTAGCTAGAGAATAAGTACATGTATATATAATAATGGAGATATATACATATCTATGTTCCAGCTGCACCAGGTTATTTCTGAGGTCAGTGCTGTGGAGGGGTGAGTAGGCTTGTTATTTCCCCCCTACACTGGAAGTGCACTGCTACCCAGTGGCAACAGCTAAAGTCCCCTCTGTGACAGAAAAAGGGGGCCAGTGGGAGTGGGAGACTGCCTGTGTTCTGTTAGGTAGGGTTGATCCTTTCCCCTTGTGTGGAGGCTGTAACTGCATAAAGGGAAGGCGTGCTAATGATGGAGGTCCCTCCCTGATAAATGACATGTATGAGGCTGGATCTGCAGACGTGCACTTCCGGGTAGGGAGAATGGCGTGAATGACGGTGCGCACTTCCAGATTGTGCAACAAGT
>CM044448.1:42626849-42653259 GCA_024363595.1 Xenopus borealis
ACGACCCTGTGCGGGTTGAAACGCGTAGATGTAAGCGTGGAATAAAAAAGTATTTTTAAATATATATACACCGTATATAGATTTGTGTCTATCAGTGTTTGCATAATGGTCTGCTGATGCGATTTGCTGTGAGTGCTTTCATCTTTTGAACATATATATATATTTGGTAGTAGTATAATGTATATAAGTAGATAATTGGTAGAATAAATCCCCGGAGGGTGGTGGTAACATTTTTATGTTGAGTAATTACACATAAAAAATGGTAGAAGACCTCTGTCTAGCTATGGGGATTTCCAGGTTTTTGGTCATGGTGGCCAAACAGTTATAGGGTAGAACTTTTGATATGACCCATAACAAAAGTGGTGTGAAGGTGATACCTTTATTGGCTAACTAAGGTGATAATCACAGCAAGCTTTCAGAACATCGCAGGTCCTTCTTCAAAGCTGATTACAGCGACTGTCATTGCCCTTAGCCAGTATTTGAGTTTGGGCGGTCGGCAGGTGGTCGCCAGAGAGAAGATGAGATTGGGCAGCTGTACAATAAATGAATATATAATAATCTTACTGTAAATGATTTTTCCTGATCTGATCAAAAAGGAAGGGAGAGAAGAGATTAGAGCAGTAACATATCTCCCAATAGGATCCCCCTTGGAACCAGCTGAAAATAAATCATTGTTTCCGGACTCTGAGCCTTTGAATATGGTTGAACCATGTACTGCATTTCCTTTCCTTCCACAGTCTTCCTGCCTCCTTAAAGCTTCCTGGCGTTGGTGTGGCCCTCTAACAATATGCCGTTAAGGGAAACCAGCAAATTGTGACAAACCAGTGGGAAATTATCTCCTGAATATATACTGTTTGTTGTGGAGATCTCTTAAGCCAGTAATATAACTCCTTTCAGACAGGTAAGATTAGCACTGTATTTATTTTTTTGACCCCAGGCTGCGAAAGTGACTTAAGTGCCTGGTGGCCCCACACACCCCCAGCTCTGCAACTGGATTAATACAGGTAGTCTTTAGTGGAGGCTGCTCCCCTATACACAGACTTTTGGGTGCCTATATATATATATATAATTCTGTCCCTAGGTAAGGTTAGTGACACACAGGCAGATTCAGGGAGATTTAGTTGCCTGGCGACTAATTGCCTGTTCTTCTGGGCGACAATCTCCCTGAAATGTCTTCTCTTCCTGTATAATGAAGTCGCCTGCGCTAAGCACAATTCATTTTCCAAAGTGGCCTCACGAGGAAACTTCGGGCTACTTTGCAAAACGAAGCCCCGTGTGTGCTTAGCGTGGGCGATTTTTCATTATAGCAGAAGGAAGAAGGCAGATCATGGAAAATGTCGCCCAGAAGAACAGGTGATTTGTCGCCGGTTGACTCAATCTCCCAAAGTCTCCCCAGTGTGTCACTACCCTAAGAGACGGACACAATTTCCAAACAAAACTTTACTTGTGTATTTATTTCACACAGAAGTTCAGACAGAAGAAATGGAAGTTCCAACATCTGATTCCTCAGGAAAGCAAACAATTAGGGCTGTCTCAGCAGAAATTGCACCTCATTCCTCATCCTCACTCCTAAGGCTTTGGTTACAAACTGTAGCCAGTCATTGCTCCCAGGGAATCCTGCCTCTTTAGGAACAAATCCCATAGTCATTAAGAGGTTTTTTCCAACAGAAACAACTCACTGTCTGTGTTTTCTCAGAACAGCTCCTTTTAGACCCCACATCTGAGCAGACCTTTGGTTTCACATTCCTCAGTGCTGCTTCATAGAGGATTCTGGGAGAAATTACTTTCCCAGCAATCATGCAGAAATATCTGCAAAATATAGCTGGCCCCTCCCCTGGGCTCTAATGAAATAGGTGGCAGATATAATATCAGACAGGTGGGCAGAATGCTTTCATGGCTTTAGTCACTTGATAACCTGCAGAGCACACTTGCAGAAAGAGCGGTGAGTAGTGGTGCTATTTCCATATGTCCGTATCAATGTTCCCTCTCTTTCTCTGCTATGTGTGCAAAAAAATCATTTCAGTTTTTAAAATGGTTGCACAGGTGAGAATAAATGCAAAATTCTTTCTGAGCACGACAATTTGTTGTGTACGCTGGCCTCAAAATTGCGTGCGCACTGCTTTGAGGGAACACTGGTCCATGTTATAGAGCAAGTTTTAGTTCACACTTGCTTTCTACATAGCTATTGAATCAGGAAACTCATTAGAAGGAGTGAATGGGCTAATATATAAATAGCAGGGTGAGTACTTGCACAACAGACAGTGTGAGGAGTGCCAGGAAAGTCTGGAGTGTCTATGATAAAGCTCAATTGGATCACTATAGGGGCCTTGTAGTGGCACTCATGTTTCCTGAGCTGCTGACGCACTGACGTACGGGATGTGTTTTTGCTGAATTTGCGCATCCTGTCTAATACCCAGATGGGTGCGCTAATCTGCCCCTCATTCTACGCTTTCCCTTTCCAGAGGACTGTATCAGTCTTTGAGCTCTCCACATTAACTGTCCCTTTTTGCAACTTACCTTTCTGTTCCATATTAATGCCACTCTTCTGCAACATACCTCCATGCTCTAGTGATGTGCAGGTTGAGAAAAATGCAACCACCCCATTCATGCCTGCCCGCATTTTCTCCTTTTTTAGTTTGATGGCTGCCCCCGTGGTTACACATGAGCTTGTTTATATAGACCAGGGATCCCCAACCTTTTGAACCCATGAGCAACATTCAGAAGTAAAAGGAGTTGGGGAGCAACAGTAGTATGACAAATGTTCTTGGGCTGCCAAATAAGTGCTGTGATTGGCCATTTGGTAGTCCCTATGTGGATTGTAAGCCTACATTGAGGCTCTGTATGGCAGTGCACCCGGTTTTTATACAACCAAAACTTGCCTCTAAGCCTGGAATTCAAAAATAAGCACCTGCTTTGAGGCCACTGGAAGCAACATCAAAGGGGTTGGAGAGCAACATGTTGCTCACGAGCTACTGGTTGGGGATCACTGATAGACTATTGTATAGTTTCTGAAGCAAACAAAACAGTTTTAAAAGTACAACACAAAGCTACATTATATTGCTTTTCATTTTACTGCTCTGGCATTTTCCTATATTTTGCATTACAATTGATTGATTCCTTGGAGGCTACTACATGGGAAATCCATAACTTTTTCAACCGGTGTGCTAGAGTTCACCACAACATTTTGGAATAATTCTGCAACGTACCTCCCTGCTACATACTGACTAAATATCACTTTTACTGACCATTGACCAGCTCAGTAAAATACCAGGCTGGTGGGCACTGTAAGTACTGAGTGGGCTACTGGAGTCATTGATCCCCTTGCTCTAGACCAGTGATTCCCAACAAGTGGCTCTTGAGTAACCTGTTGCTCACCGTCCCCTTGGATGTTGCTCCCAGTGGCCTCAGAGAAGGTGCTTATTTTTGAATTCCTGGCTTAGAGGTAGGTTTTGGTTTTATTAAAACCAGGTGTACTACTAAACAGAGCCTCCTGTAGGCTGATAGTACACATAGGGGCTACCAAATAGCCAATAACAGCCCATAATTGACATCCCCAGCAATGTTTTTCATACCTGACCTGTGTTGCTCCGCAACTCTTTTAACATCTGAATCTGGTTTACAGGTAAAAAAAGGTTGGGGACCTCTGCTCTAAACCATTGGGCAGCAGTTGGCAAGTGCATACATCGGTTTTGACGGGTCCTGTAGACGAGGAGGGATAAAGGTAAACTGTGGCCCCTGGGAATGTGTAGCTCTGACTGACTGCTTGATGCAATTTGCTGTGAGGATATTACTGGTCCAGAAAGCTCCTTAATGGGAGATTATGAGCTCAGTACTCTATATTCAGGCTTAGGGGGATAATAAAGGTTAGCCGGCTGACAAACAGAAAACAGAGAGACTGCTTCAGGTTCCGAGGGATGAAATGCTCAAATAACTAAAAGGATAAGGAAATGGCCCCAGCTCTTGAACGTAGAACCTAGAACAAATCAGAGCTCTAGAACAGCTTTGCATGGCTCTATGCTGCAATGGGTCAGTTGGATTCAAGATATCTGTGACAAGTTTATGTATTTATCCTCTGATGTATGGATCCCTTGGGGTAGAAGAGTGGTTCTTTCTGTGCAACGGCCCTATTACCAGTAGCCCATGGGCTCAATCAAATGGGTAAACAGAAGTGCTGCATTTCAGAGATTTCTGGATAATGGGTTTCCAGATAAAAAAACATATAAATGCCATTGTGCCCAAGCCCTCATACTCACTAAACCAGCAGGATGTAAATAGCTTGTGTTGCCTAATAAACCAGAATATAAGGGGTGTCAATTATGTCCAGGGCAACCAACACTCCAGTGCCACTGATTGTGTGACCAGTTCAGTGGCTTCTCCCTTATATTTCTGTAATCCTATGGCAAGTGTTAATGAACTCTTATTAAAACGAATGAGAGCAGGGAAGCTGCTCTGATTTGTTTTAGATACTGAGCAGGAGGTAGAGGAAGATAATGGATAGGCTGTGTGGAAGTGTTTGGTGTATAGTATTTAGGAGTCAACTTGGGTTAAAATAAAATTCAGTCCCATCCTCTAAATAAAGAACATGCAGTGGGCTAACCTTTCAAAGGGATAAAATGCTAAAGTGTAGTAGATGCATGGCATAATCTCTAAGCAGAGGGAGGCGAAGACTGATATATCACTTTGCCTTATCTCCTCTTTTTTATTTCCTTCCTATAAATAAAGAGACTTTCTCCCTGCTCTCCTGCATTACAGACACAGGCTCCAAATCCACAACACATAACAGGTCTCCAGTGCAGGGGGCTTCTAATGAGTAATATTGTGTCCCCACTTAAATAATGTGCTCATTGCTGAAAGCGATTGGGTTGCTAAATCTCAAGACTTGTGTTAATAATACAGCATTGCAGGAAGCTGTAGTTTAGTAAACAATTGGATATTGGCATTTATCATTTTAACAACTCTGCTCTGATCTATACTATCCGCTGAATGTCCACGGAGCGATTTGATTTGTTGCACCCACTTTCCTTAGTGTTTCCCTCAGGATCCCAATGAGCTCCAGTACTTCCCTCGGGATCCCATTCAGCCCCAGTACCATACTATATGAAGGCTCTGTTCTTTGCAGAAGTAATTGTGATACTCAGAATTATGCAGATTTTGGGAATAGGACCTAATCTTTACAAGTCTGCACCTCATCAGTTAAGAGATCCCTTAGTGACAGCCAAAGGTCTGATCTTTCAAGATCTTTGTGACTTACACTTTCCTAGGGAGACAGGATCACTTCCATGCCTAAAACATTTCCAAATATTCCCAAAATTTCACATCGTGGTTTGGAATAGACTGGACTACTTGGCAGCAATTAAATTGCACTTTGAAACCTTCATTTCCTTTTTGGGCGCTGTGTGGTTTAATGCAACACACGGCACTTAGTAACACCTTGGGCTTCTGTAATTCTTCAACTCCCTGTGTCCAATAGACCTAGTATTGCACCTATGTGGTTTCCTACCCAGATTGGCTCCTTATCCATGTCTGTGCCTTGCTGCCCTGTCCTTGCCCATCTCACATGGTTCTAATGAAAAATTGAAACTGTTGGGTATTTATTGGCCTGGCTTCCTTATTGCATTGCAGCTTTTCTTTAGATAAGTAAAGTAATTCGCTGGTTACAGCTTCTATTTCATAAAACGTCTTGCTGTAGGTTCCAAGGAGCCTGTGTCACACTCCAAACAGTAGAGATAGTGATTAAAGTAGGCACAAACAGCATTGAAGCAGAAATTTAAACTGCAAGTGTTTCATTTATTAGCAGTGCACAACCACACTACGGGGCAAATTCACTAAGATCCGAAAATTCGCTAGCTTTGCTAGCGTTCGCCGCACTTCGCCAGGTGAATTTTCGCCAGAGCTAGACAAATTCACTAAAGTACGAATTTACGCTCAGGTCGACGAATGGTAGCGTAGTTGCGCTAGTGTTACTTCGCTAGGCAGAGCGCTGTTACGCTAGCAAAGCCTAATTTGCATATGGCGGGAACTTTAACTTACAGTAGAAGTATATGTTACAGCCACTACATTCCACTACACAAGCCCAGGAAACCTTTAATAAATTAAATAAAGTTGTCCTATTGCCCTACATGTGCCCCCTGTATAGTTGTGTTGCCATATGTTAGGAAATGTAGGGGGAAAGGAGGGTAACCCCCCCCCAAAAAATATCGATCTTTTTCAGACTATCACCCTCCAATGCTAAAACATGCCAGCGTTTTTTATCAAACTCTTATCTATTGTATTCAACTTCGCCTGGTCTGACCACGTTAAGTGCTAACGTTCAGGAAAATGTTCATCTTAGTGAATTTGCAAATTTACGATCCTTCGTCAGTGCGCAACTCCGCCTGGCGTAAGGGTGCGAGTTGTCCAAGTCTATCTACTTCGCTAGCGTAAATTCGCCAGAGCCAGTGTTAGTGAATTTCCGAAGTTACGAATTGACATCGCGCTGGCGAATTAGCGCTAGCGTTAGATGCTACGCGCAATAACGAATTTGCCCCTACATGTTTCGGGTGTGAACCCTTTATCAAGTGTTTTCTTTAGATAACCTGGTTCAGAATTCATATGGCTGTAATCCATTTTACTGAGGAAGTCATCTTGGCAAGGAAAAGAACAGTGAGCAGTACAAGGAGAAATGTCTTTCCCCAAGCAACTAACACAGGGCCGCTGCTGTGACTACAGGCTAACTACAGTCGTCTAGGGAGTTGCACGGACTGACAATTATTATTTATTATTTTTAACATGTATTTCTATAGTGCCAACATATTGCATAGCGCTTTAAAGACAATCAGAATTGTTCAAAAATCTATCCTGTTTGTGTCTGTGTGAATAATAATAACGTGTATTGGATAATGATAATGTGTGGATGATGGTCTTGTGTTGCATTGCTGATCATGAAGTAGTACAGCAGGTTTACATGTTACAGCACATTATGCATCCTATTGTTGTGTGACAACTAAAACGGGGGAGCTTCTATCTGATATCCTTGGCTAAGCTGATTGAATCAGAAGAGGAAAGAGCCTGGGTGGGATGTGGTTAATCAGCACCTCTGTGATTTTTCCATGGAGAAAATATTAAAAGCTTTGCTATTTTGGAAGCCCACCTTCTGAGAAGCTATTACATGCATTCCAGGCATGTTAGTGCTGGTGCTGGGAGCTGCCAAATTTGGCTCCAGTCCACCATCAGCTACTAACACAGATGGAAAAACAACCTCCCCCAAGGCTGTGCACCTTCTTCTCTATGGCATTATTATTGTGAATAGAGAAACTCATTTACTTTAGTTTGCTGCCTGATGGGTGCATAAAATGGTTTGGGTAGTTAACTATAGGATAAAAAAAGAGCCAGAGAAGAAGAGAGAAGGAGAGAAAAAAAAAAAAAAAAAAGAGTCAGCTGCCCAAGGGGTAACAATGTTAGTCCGGATGGGTGCATAGCATACAGATACAGTATTGGCACGGGTCAGGTGAGCTGGAATCGGTATCCCCCAATGGCTGTGCGGCCCCTTTCAATCTTCTGGCATTTGGCCTTTGTGGAGGAAAATGCTATTTAGAGTTTTTGCTGTAAGGATTTCATAAATTATATTTACTTTGTTTCTCACTTGTTGCATTTGCTTGTTAGACCTAATGACATTGGTTTATGAGAAGTACAACTTGACCTGCTGCAATATCATCTGGGTCCCACTGTGCTGCCTCCTATATTTACCCCCCCCCCCCCCCCCCCCACACACACACTTCTGATGTTCTACTACCCCTGACCCTGGAGTAAATATGTGCATATTTGTGCTTCAAATCAATTTTTTTTTATTTTCAGCACTTGCATTTAAAGTTATTAGGAGTACATGTTTGGCAAATCCGACTTCCAGATACCCAAAATTGCTTCTGACTCCTCAACTCTGGTGTCCCTTTTTTTTCTGTTGTTAGTGAAACATGGGGATTTCAATCAGCACCCCCCAGTCCTATATTTCCCACTTTATCAACCCAAGCCCCCCAAGATCTGTACCTGTGACACTGCCAGCAGCCAACAATAAGCCCAGCCCAGGCCCAGCAATATCCACCTTTAATACTGCATTCCTCAAGCCCATGCACCCAAAATCTTTGCCTATGCCCAACCCAAGCCCCCATGATCTTTACCTGTGCCAGCAGCAAGCATCAAAGACAGTAGTAAAACTGTAAAAGGTAGGTGCATCTGCCAAAATTGCCCAGGCCCCAGTCAGCAGGACAGATAGGTCTCTTCAGCACAATTTAGAGTGCTTCCCTCTAGCCTGCACAGCAGGTTCATTCTGCTACCCAACGACCCAACCGATCCTTTGTGACTGATGTCTTGCACCGGTGCCGCAGCCTAATGAGCATGCGCGTCAGCGTGTTAGCATGGAAAGCACCAACTAGCTCCAAGGTGGGGGAGCGCAGAGGGGGATTGGGCATACAAACTTTATAAATTATAATGCTTTTAATAAAGGCCAACAAGCCAAGTGAACTTAAAAGTAAAAATGAAAAAAAAAAAAAGTTTTTCCCCTGAGAAGTGCACCCCCCAGTGATTCCGCCCTAGGCGGCTGCCTACCCTGCCTAACCCTTGGCCCGGCCCTGGGGGCCTTTCATAATATATTTTAAGGAAGACTTTAAATGTATCTTTTTACATTATCACTTTAACACTCTCTCACGGAAACATAGAGGACATGTCACACTAGCGCTCTGGTGTGTGTATATGTTATACGTGCAGGATACGTTATACATAGGATGTGTATCTTGTATAGACAATATCATAACCATGATGATTCTTATACCAGTTAAAGACTTCTGCTTATAAGAAAGGTCCCTATTGGCCTTATGATGTAAGAGCAGAACCATGTGCCTCTCTCTATCTGCTCTGCATGTGCTTTATGTGAGTTCTTCTCTGCTGCTTAGCACCACAACTAGTCATATGGTCTCACTGCCTGCACACATTGCAAGACTGGCGTTCCACTGTCATGTGATATGTCACGTGACACCTCTTATTTAATCCCCAGTCCATATCCTGTGTGATCACACTTCTGGCAAGAGTGGAGATCCATCGGGAAGGATCAACTTTCCTGCCTTCAACATGTTTATCCATCATTTGCAGATTGCTCAGAGATTGCTCAGCCGCCCCTGCCCTTGGGTCACATACTTCGGAACTGTCTATGTTTCTGTTTCCCTGGCACTGCCCATTGCTATCTTCACCGACCCACCAGTACTATCTGAAATCCTATAGGTTCATTTGGATAGGGTATTTGGGAATTGATGGCAGTGCTCTGTATTGGGTTTCTTTACATAAAATATTTGCCCTGCTGGCAATCACTTGCGAATCATACTACTAATCATATTTGCTCAATTCCTTATTGCACCTATTATTTTTTTTTTTTAAAGGTTTTTATTTTGCATTTTAGACAACTTAAACCAAAACACAACAAGATAGGCCTTAATGAGGTAGAGTGTGGTTGTCACACAGGACCACAGCTTACAAGTATAGGGTGGACAGTTATACCTTGGTGATAACAATACAAGAAATGGCGGGGTCATGCTCAGGGCCGGATACACATTGCGGGTGACCCTCATAATTTGCCCTTTATTTCGCAGATTTTCATCATCAAGACCAGAGCAATGGGGCTGGGCACATGGGAAATGTAAAAAAAAAAACAATCATATCTCCTGCATATCCCCAGTGTTCCTGGACCAATGTGGGTGTGGCTGGGCAGCATGCCGCCCCTAAAATCCTGCTGCCCTAGGCCCGGGCCTAGGTGGCCTTTCCACAAATCCTAGTCTGGTCATGCTAGCAATACAGGGTAAATTTGGCCTCGCGGGACATATTACACACAGTGCATCATCACATAAGCAGTATTACATGTTTATTGGGTCTTAGGATCTGCTTCTGGCAGGCCTCCAACCATGGTTCCCAGATTTTTCCAAACTTATTTGGGCATTGCCTTGCTAGATATGTCAGCTTTATCATTGGGAGTCTGCTATTAACTATCTTTACTCATTGCTTTACCGTAGGGGGTTGAGGGCTCATCCATTTGATGGCAATTTGCTTTTTGGCGTAGAAGAGAACAGACATTTAATTTTATTCAGGGGTGCCAGCACATCAACCAGTTCTAGCAAGCATATCTCTGGTGTTAATGCTCCAGGGAGGAGAATTTCATTAGTTAGGTAAGATATCACCTTAACCCAGAACCTGTGAATTAGAGGGCATGACCATATCATGTGAAAGAAGCCAGCCTCTGACAACTGGGGTTTCTACCCATGGCCTTAAGTCTGATAGGGGTGATATAAGTGTAGTGTATTATGCAAAATTGTACCATTTTATCTTTTGTGGAAATAAGGAAGCTATATAGTTCTCTTGTTGTGTACTACCCATTACATATTTATAGGGGTTGCTTCGAAAGAGAGCTGAGTTTTTAAGGAGATCAATACCAACACAATACTCTAATTCTAAGTAATAATTGTAAAACTCATCCGTTTGCTTCAGAAACACTATTATTATGTGTCTATAAACAAGAGTGTGTGTGTAGCAATGGAGGCTAAATGGCACAGGTTAAATAGCAGATGACAGATAAGCTCTGTAGATCACCATTTTATTCTACAGAGTTTATAGCTATGCAACCTCATCCCTTTCTACTTTGAATGGCTGCCCCCTGTGGCTACACAGCAGATTATTTATATAAATTGTAGTATGTTTCTGAAGCAAACATGTAATTTTTTCCAGTGTAGGGCAACAGTACATTATATTTAGATTACTTTAATAATTTTTTGGTGTATGTGTTCATTTTAAAAATTGTACTTATCCCACAATCCCATTTTTCGTGGAACAGCCCAGATTTTGACAGCTCAGCCCGCAATCCTGGATTGTTATTGAAATGTCCCAAATTTGTCTGTGTAGCTTTTTCTGGCTGTTCAGTGCAGGAGATCAAAGTTTCTAAAATGTAACTAACTGGCTTTTGGCAGAGAGCCCAGAATACGTGGCAGGTGAATTTATATACATTTACATTTGTAACAATTTAAGATGAGCAAAGAAATAATTGTAACAATTTAACATAAGCAGGTCTCTTTGGGAAACTGAGTTGCAGCTTAAAGGTAAATTGACCTGTTCAATCTTTCATAACCTGCCAAATTTAGTAAAATGAACATGGTAATAAGGGGGTGTGGCCACAGAAATGGATGTGGTCAAAAAAATGTCACTGTGCCCCACCCCACAAATCCCTTTGTCACTGTTTCTATTTATAAAGTGTTGGGAGTTATGAATTTCATCTGTTTCCTTGTTTCTTTGTTGTAATTTCCTTTCTGAGGTGACTTATCCAGGATGAGATCCTTACTGTATCTACAAGTTATTGCTACTAAGCTCAGCAAATCAGTCTCTCTCTCTTGGTATTACAAAACTGTGCAGATACATCTTAGACCAAATGTCCCCTAACTGTAAGACAAAAGGGGAAGGTGGGAGACTGCGAGATTGCCCACCATTCTAGCCACTTTATATGAGACATAGTTTGCACACACAAAAAAGTGCCAGTTCATTATACTCTGTAAAATATGAAAGGAATGTGCTAAAAGTGTTGCATGCTAATTTATTGAAAATTTCGGAATCAACCCTACTAGTCCTGCCCATCTTTTCCACTTCCTGCTGCCTCCTTTCCCAAACTGTGCAGGAGAGGGGTGAACTAAGTACACTGCACTGTAGGATAGGAACCAATCAGAAGCTAGACTGACCTGGTTGGGAACTGAAGCCTGTCTTTGTTTGTGTGACTGCACGGCTGGGATTGGCTATCCCCCCTACTGAGCTTTTAGCAGAGAGTGTTAGGACACACCCACTCTTCATTTAAAACACAGACAGGGACCATAGCAGAGCTATAGTGATCTCCAAAAAGGGATATTTTAAAAAAAATATATAATTTTTTATCCCAAAGTGAAACCAAGACCATGTATTATTTATAATTGCCTACAAGTAGGGTTGCCACCTGGCCGGTATCTTACCAGCCTGGCCGGTATTTTTGATGGTTGATCCTAATGTTATTAATAGGAAAAAAAGATAAATATATAGGAAGGCCGGTATTTTCTTCAAGAAAAGGTGGCAACCCTACCAACAAGATTAGGTGGGGTTTTTAGTTATACTATATGTTTCCTTTGGATTTTTTAAACAAGTCTTGGTGACTAATTGCCAAACTGCAAATAACCCACAATTTATCCTGGTGGCAGGCAGCCTTATGGCTACAAAGTTGCCGCAATTCATTGCCACAACTGAGTTTTTAAAAGTTATGGCAATTTATTGTCACTTGTGTGTTCGCACTAAGGGTAAGGACACACGAGGCGTTTTGTCACCAGCGTTTTTAAAAAGCAAATCGCGGCGACAAGGCGATCGTCTTTTTCGAACAGGTGATTCCCAGCGACAATTGGCACAGAGCGATTTGTATCCCATTGCTCTGTGCGGTACGTGCTCCTGTCCGTATCAAAAAAGTGCTTCAAAAACGGCATTTTCGAGCGTGTTTTCGTCCGAGTTTTGTTCGGCGTGTTGTCTCGGCGTCTCTCCTCGAGCGTTTGTGCTTCCCTCTGTAACCTAGCGTCTTTGTATTCCTGCGCCTTTACGTTCTTGCGTCATTGCACAGTGTCATTTGAATACAATCGCTGCTACTTATCTGTATGTGTGTGCGTGTGTAGGAGATTTCAGTGCTTTTCTAAGTACATGCTATTTCTGATGAATCGCTCGGAAAAGGGTCTCAGTGCGTTTTGGAGCTACAGGCGATTCACAAACGCGCTGTGTGCACAGTAGCTGGCGTTTTTCATATGGTTTTGTGCTGAGACAAAACGAGCGACATGTCGCCGCGATTTGCTTTTTAAAAACGCTGGCGACAAATCGTCTCGTGTGTCCTTACCCTAAAAGTGACAGTACTTTCAGCTCTGCTAGTAAGAAAAAACACAAATGGAGATTAATTGTTGATATGAACCCAACCATCCCTCCCCCAGGACAGTTTTCTCTCTATTCTCCCAGATGTATAAGTAAAGTGCCAGCTGCTGACTCGCAGCTAATGAGAATGAAAGCTGCTTTAGTGACACGTTGTTTCAACACCCCCTGTAGTTTCAGAGAAATGTGTGAAAATAGCTCCCACCCTCAAATGTATGAGTAACACCGTCACTCTAGGATTCAGAAACTCACCAGGAACTTGATTGAGAAGGCTAGAACTGAATGGCATATTCGTGTTTGTAACCCTGCCTCGTTTGTTTTGTGTTTTGCAGAGCTGAGATTTCTAGGCTAATGATTCATTTTACTCAGTTGAGCTGAATGAGTAAAGGACAATTAAACACTGACAAGGACTGTACTACAAATTATGCACTGCCTATCATATTGGTAACAGTGATGTTCTGGGCTGTTTTCCCACAGTTCTGTTTCATTCTGATCATGGGTAGCATTCCCCCTGGTATCAGCGGCACTGCACACACTCTTTCAGTTAGGTTTTTTTTTTGTTTTGTTTTTTTGCTGTGCTGTGCAGGTTTCAGGGTACAATGCTGATCAGCATGAAGTGTCTTTGGGGATCCTGCTAATGTTACCTTTCCATTATGGAAGTAAGGATATAGATGTACACACCACCCTTCCTGTAGGGTTGCCACCTGGCCGGTATTTTTGATGGTTGATCCCAATGTTATTAATAGGGGAAAAACTTAAATATATAGAGGCCGGTATTTTTTTCTAGAAAAGGTGGCAACCCTACCTTCCTGCCCTGAGGCCAATCTGTTTGCCCCTGCTCATGTCATAGTGGCTGTACAGTGTCTAGTCTCACATTACAGGAATGTAGTGACTCTCTAGTTAGTAAAAGTACTGCACTGACTGAAACTTTAGATTACCCTGACGGTTACTTATTAATGCTGGCAGATTAAATAAAATATAGACGTGCCACTCATTCTCACAGTTCTTTTCATCACAAACAAAGATGAAGAGAAAACTCATTAAAGCAAAATAAAGTTGCTGTTCACACTGGCGAAAACGCCTCAATCAGTCAGTCACAGTTTTATCCCTAAGCTGTCGTTAAGAGAAATGTCCCCTCATGCAGGGAAGCTAGCCTACTACAAATGACTTGGGATTGGTAGCTTATGCTCCACAATGGGTGGGAATCACTCCCAATGCTCTCCTTATCCATAGCTGGGTGAGCTTCCCCCAGTTGCAGGCTCATCACTTAGTGAATCAAACAGTGGTAGGGTTGCCACCTGGCCGGTATTTTACCGGCCTGACCGGTAAAAATGATGGTTGTTGCCAACGTTATTAATGGGGAAAAAACATGAATATATAGAAAGGTTGGTAGTTTTTTCCAGAAAAGGTGGCAACCCTAGACAGTGGCCAAGTGGCATATTCTCACTTCCAGGTTGGGGCAGTCCTGGACTAGTATATAAAATAGGTTCTGGCATTTCAAGTGCAAAACCCCACCAGCCCAATAAATCGTGATTGTCTTTTATATCTTACAGTAGCCTTATCCACAGGCCTTATGTTCTCTCCTATAGTTACATAGCAATTGGAGATCAATAAAGACACAACTCTATCATGTTCAAAGGCTACCTCAGCTCTTAACTGGGAAGGAGATTTTTGGTCACCACTTGATGGGCATGAGGAAAGTGTGGCAGTGGAACTGAGAAGAACAGAAGAAGTCAGGCCCCTAGGAATGGGCACACTTAAATCTGTATAATAAAAGTCCTTTTCATATTAAACATGAAATCCAATTTCAAATTTTTATTAAAGCATTCATAGCTGTTTTAAGCTCATTTTAAAATCTCAGCTGTCAAATATTGTCTGCCACTCCTCTATGCCTTAGGCATATTGGTGGGGCAGAGGATTACTTTCACTTTCCATTCAGCACTTCCTAGATGTCACCGCTCCCCACACATTCCCCCGTTCTCTTAACCATTTAATTGTGTAGCCAGGACATGGGGATAGACATTGGGTCCCCCATTCTGGTGCACAAACAAGATTCTGAGATGATGCAAGGCTTGCCTTAATAACAGTGTCCACAAAATGGCTCCGGCCTTCTTGCTATAATTATGAATTCCCAGACTGAAGGAAACAAGATTAAAATAATTTATATAGTGTAAAATAATGTTCATTTTGCTTGACTAATGTGATAAAATAGGATTTTGACATTTTTTTGGGGTGACGGGTCCACTTTAAGCTAGCTCAGCTGCTCTTGGCTTTGTTAAAAGGAATAGGGTGGATTGAAAGTCAAGAGGTACCCACCAGAGCAGGTCCTAAGCATTGTTCTCTCCAATTCCTACTTGGAACGCAGATTTTAAACGTGCCTGCATTTTTACAAACTATATGTTCAATCCAGAGTAAGTACAAAATATTGTGTTTTTACCCAAAATTATTTGTATGCCCCAAAATTTGCACTGTGTGCTGGCCTTAAACTGTGTATGTGTGTGCCTGAACTTAGAGGAACAATTGGTCCTAGGACAACTGAGGAGCTTTTTAAAACTCTTGGAATACAGACAACCTGAAGTACAAACGCTAAAAGGTGTTTACCCCATGATTAAAATCCAACTTTTTTACCTGTTAATAATATTGGGATCAACTTTCATTTTTACTGGCCAGGCTGGTAAAATACCGGCCAGATGGCAACCCTAATTGAGGGCCATAGAGATACTGATAAATCCTCAGGCTCCCATGGTGCTCAGTCTTTATTTCTTACATGTGGTAAAACAAATTAAGCTATAGGTCTGACGCGTTTTGTAACCACGTACTTCCTCAGAGTCTCTGAGCTTAATTTGTTTTACCACATGTAAGAAATAAAGACTGATGTTTTTACCAAGAATTTGAAGATGAGCGATTCTTCCTCAGGAGTGTGCTGCAACGACTGGACCTACATTGTGAATTTGCCCCCCTAGCCACAGACTCGGGCCCGCGGCACCCAGGTCAACCCAGTAAGAGGGTAAGTAGATCCCTTATTATATCAATGGTGAATGAATGCTGTGGTAAACTAGCCGAGAAACTAAGCGTAGGGCTCAGGGCAGATTGCACCCGAGCCACTAGTTACAAATGGTGAGTAGTTGCTAACCAGGCTATGTTTGATTTTGAACAAAGTGGGGTCACCTGGAGTGAAAAATTTAACCACTGAAACCCTTGAGAATGTGCTGTAACTTTTGTGCTCCCAGGGTGCTCAGCCCCCAGGCTCTTGGGGGTAAATTTCTGCATACTGTATCTTCACTAAATTACTAGAAAATAGACACATTATATGCTAGACTTGGGTCCTATGAAGACAATTTAGTTTTTGTGCCACAATTTCCAGGAAAGGGAAAAGCTGAAGAGATCGCAAAATGAATGCAGTCATCCTGTGACAGATATACAAGGCTGATGCATAGTGAAGGGGACAGGCATACATACAGTGTGTAAAAGCAAGGAAGGGATGGGGAGAAGATTTCATAAACCTGGACTTATACATGGTCAGACTTTTATATTAGAAAAAGGGAGACTGAGAGTGAACTCCCCCCTACCAACATATCTGCTCTTTACATCTAATCTGGGAATGGGAGGGCAACAATGATGGGCAGAGCTTGATACATGCTGACACCACAGATACAAATTATTCCAATGCACCAGATGCCAGTCAGACTAGCCAGAGAGACCCCGAGGAATGTCCTTAATCTGTCTCACAAGGATAACGGGGTTCAAATAGGCCAATTACCACAATGGGTTCCACGACTAAACAACAAGTCCATCCATGCACTTGGCAAAGGTTCATGTTAACTTAAACTTGTAAGTGTAAATATGAATTGCTTCCTATTCAGCTGGCCCAGGGGCTATTACCTGTGCTTCAATATTTCCTGCTTCCCTTTCCTGTTGCACAGTTATAATCAGAAACTAGGAAGTGCAGGGAGAAATAGCTTCCTCCATCCTGCCAGACACACTGGGTTTATATAATGCACCTTCTCTCTTATACGTGGTCAGTTCTGTCCTTTTATTTATTTTTTTATTGCTATGAGTAAAGCAGAGTTCACTTACTGTGCTGCTGCTGTGCAGGTGTTCTGTCATAACACTTGCAAGGTGAAAGAGAAATGTGTAGTTGTGGCAGCTGGTTAGGAAGTTAATTCTATCTAAAAATATGGCTATAGCATTTAACATGGGTCTGAGGCTGCACATGATGATTCCACAAGTACCAAATTTGCAAGATGCCTGAGAATGTATCCAGCTGGCTATACGACTAGCTGATAACTGAAAATGAGAAATAACTGTAACACCCAACCCAGGCAAACAATATGCACACTCTTGTCAAGTGGAGAAATAATGTATATATTATCTAAGCCTTGTCTCAAATGTACAGCGCTTTGAATACCAGTACAGCTATGGAAATCCCACTTATATCCGTCTTGTTCTATTACTATGGAAACCAATCACAGCAAGCAGATATATCTGTTTAAGAAGCAAAGGAAAGTCATTCCAGCTGATCAGAGAGGCTCTTTGTGATTCAGGTCACATATTATCATATATGTATCACTTGGAGTGAATTCTCTGCCATCAGTACCTGGGGGAGGGTAATTACACTGAAATACAGATATTGCTGCTGCTGGGGTCCCTTGTACAACAAGTTCCATCTTATTGTGTGTCTGTATTTGTATTCTTGCTTATAGGAGAAAGATGACATTCTCTTAGATGGTACAGTGTGATGGTATAGCTTATTGTGTGCATTCCTTTTTTGTATATTAGTATTTAAACATATGGGAGGTAGCTGCACTGTATAGAGATATTTAGTTTCTAATTTCCCTAATCATTTATTTCTTGTTGTACAAGGCAAATCCTCTGTCCTCTGTGCTATAGCAGATTATACCCACCTGGTCCCTGTTCATTGTAGTGTAAGCATGGGCTGCTAGGAGGTGCCCAGTCCAAATAAAGGGGCTATAGGTGGGGTTGTGCAGCAGGGTACAGGTGTAGGTGCCCGAGTTTCGGTCACATAACCTCCTGTTGTTTCTCTTTTCCCTGCAGTATAGAATCGGGCAGCTCTACATGATCAGCAAGCACAGCCATGAGCAGAGCGAGAGAGGGGAAGGAGTGGAGGTGATGCAGAACGAGCCATATGAGGATCCAGTACATGGACAGGGCCAGCTGACTGAGAAGAGGGTCTATCTGAACAGGTGAGAGCACAAAACCCAGGTGTACATTGGGATATCTCTGGACTGGGGCTTCATTTCATTGGCCCCAGTGTCCGGTTTATAATAGCTACATGAGTAAAAGCCAGGAAGCTGTTTTTCTGCTGGTGTTACTGATGGTTCCTAGACAAGATAAATGAATTGGATAATAAACAGGTTTCATCATTCACAGTGAAATGTATTCATTGTCCAATTGCTTGCAGGGCCAAACAGGCAGCTACCCACAGTTTTCCTAGCTTCAACTAGATGGTATTGCTTGAAATGTCCATTTTAGTTGATGGACATATTGTACATTTAAATGATAATTTCACAATTCCTTGTTCCTATGATTACAATAACCTCTTTTAAAAATCTTAACATCAATGGCAACATCCAGCAGCATTCCTCCTCCCTGCTGGGATTGCTGAGGGTTGCAGATCAGCCAGTCGTGTGCTGCTGGCACAGTGGGACTAGCACCAGAAAACTTTAGAACATGGGCCCACTTTCCAAACTACTATTCCTCCTCTTCTCACTCAGCCTCTTTATACTCCTAGTCTTTTATATTTATTTACTATATTCTTTCAATATTAAGCATTTTTTCCCACAAAGAAATAGGGAATGATCATGAAATAGGCTAAATGGTTAGAAGCAAGAGGGCCCACTGAAGCCTGAGTTTTCCTGGTATCCTGGTGGGCCAATCATATAAATATCTGGCTCTCTGTATGACACTGACTTCAACATTAACCACATGCTAACTCATTCATGGCCACTTCCTTTACACTAAGTTATAGGGTTTATAAAAATGATCAGTATTTTAGCTTCCAACAGCCTTAATCATTGCCCAATAATCCCTTGTACTTAGTAATGTGATTGCACCATCTCTTATTGTGTTTGGGGAGTGGGACATACTCAGGCAGGCATGAAACATCCCTCCAGACAGATGCACATGTTCTACATAGCTCAGCTTGTTCAGAGCACATGTGGGACACAAAGCACAGAGTTGGGCAACAGCTTTCCCATGGCTACATTTTCTCTACCTCTTTCCCAATTCATCACTTACTGTAAGCACAATATTTAGCTCTTGATACAAGACCTTTCCCTTAAATAGTCATTGCTCTTGTAACAACTGGAACCTTCCTCTCTAACCACAATCCCCATAATAATAGCAAACATGTTGGAAAATGACGTGCATTGATGGGTTGGCCTGTAAATATTATGGATGCACTGAATATGAGGTATTGATAATAAATTCCTAAAACCTTTCCAGTCCTGGAGCTAATGGTGCCTTGTAGCCATGTGACAGACCCCCACCCCATCCAGTCAAACACTATGTAGATTGAGTGAGAATATAATAAACGAGAAGTTACCCAGAAATTATGACAGTGCCCTTGACTCTTTGCTTTGCTTCCCAATCACAATTTGTTGTGCCTCCTTGTGCAGCATGAGTGTCATGAAAATGACTTGTGCTGAACAGACTCTTTGCTTTTAATTTGAGCTAAACATGGAATTTGCTTGTCCATATCTCGACCTTATGGGGTAGGTAGCTAGATTCCCAGTATACAAATAATCCACCAACATGATGGACTCCTGCTAACAAAAATAGTAACAGCAAAGGGAGAAGAGAGGGGTATATTTCTCTTTTAATAAATAAATCTTGCAGGACGGTCCTTTTCCCGTTCAGCTACTCAGATCCACTAACTTTCTGCACCTCAATACTTATTGCTTAGAGCCATGTGATCTTTTCTCTCAGCCCATTGTTAGAAGCCGCTCAATCCTTTCTGCCCATTCACAGTACCGTGGAACAAAAGGGCTTTCTGCTCTCTGCTGGGGCAAATAAACCAGGGACTGGCTGGTGTAGTCCAAATCAAGAGATTAATGGAACGTACCTGCCATTTAATGTCATCCAGAGCAGTTACTAAATAAAGAGCCCCCCTGTAGCATGGTATCAGGGATTGCCTGCTGTAATGCATTCAGTTCCTCTTTCTCTATTGGAAAATCTGATTCCTCCCATTCAGTCCAACTCTAAATGCATTTAGATTTCTCACAATGAAAATCAATGGGAGCCATTAACAAGCAAAGTCATTTTCTTTGGCAAATTGAGACCTTGTGTCCTTTTTTATTAGAAATGGCACACAATGTACGCGGTCAATTATATGTAGAAAATCTCTTGTTCTGTACCTGGGAGCATGGCACCCCTATCCCACATTTCTGCTTATATACAAATCTTCTGTAGCTGTAATAAATTGTATTAGCCTGCTGTAGATGATCTGAAATACAGTAGCACTATGGCTGTGACAGTAGAGATATTCAATCTACATTCTACTGTTTGTCTTTTGTACCTGGAGGTGCTCCCCCTCCCAATCCTTAGATGCTGTTTCAAGCAGGACTTGCTCAGTATATAGTAAGGTCACATGGGGCTGGGCCAATAAACTGAACTGGGGTGTCCGGCTGGACTTTGATATTCTGCCTTGTCAGGTGGGCTCTGACTAACTAAGCCTGGTCTGCTCTTAGGCTAGGGTCACACAGGGGCTTAAATTAGCTATCTGAAATGCCTGATTTCAGCCCTACCACAGTCAGTAGCCTCCTCTCTCTTCTGCATTCAGAAGTGTTGAGAAGTTCAGCACTGCTTGGCATGTTGGAGCTTTCACTCAGTAGATGACCGATTATCTGCCTTCCAGATGGAGGATTTTGGCTTAAAGGAAAAGTAAATGTTTTTCTTTTTCTTTCTGTAAATTTGCTCTAAACAGCCCCCCAGATGAATGTACCTTAGTCCCTGCTGCAAGTCTGCTCTGGTTTCTGTGTTATCAGCAGCTTGTTTCCCCTTCTTCCTGGTGCAGAGTGAAGCCCCGCCCCTTAGTTTACTGAGCAGTCCATTTTGCGGCTGTTACACAATAGAGAGGAAGAGGGAGCCAGTGTGTGCATTAGTAAGCTAGTTTCCCCAAGCAAAAGTTGCTGCACACACTGGTCTCTGCTATGTCATAGTATGCAAATGATCTCCAGGACTAGTCACAGAGATAAGGTCAGCTCAGTAAGCTAAGGGGCGGGGCTTCACTCTGCACCAGGAAGAAGAGGAAACAAGCTGCTGATAACACAGAAACCAGAGCAGACTTGCAGCAGGGACTAAGGTACATTAATCTGGGGGGCTGTTTAGAGCAAATTTACAGATAGAAAAAAAAAGGTTTACTTGTTCTTGAAAATGCAGACTCTCAGCTGCCCCTACAGGCAGTCAAGAAGCTTACCAAAGTTTTACTTATGAACAGACTGCAACCACAAACTTGAGTCCTAATTGTGCATAGCCCTTTTGCCCATTTATTAAAATGACCCTTGTCTTGTGCAACATGCATAGAGCATGTGCTGATCATTGTGCAACATTACTGCAATAAATCGGGCCTGTGATGAACATATATTTTACCTGTTTTATTCACACAAAATGTATGGTTTTTGCTATTTGTTCGGCTAAACAAGGAGACTGAAGCATCTCCATATTTTCTACTTGCTGATAGATAATTACATTCTCAGTGCTCAGATAATCCTCCTGCATAATGGACTCTATGGATATGTCGCCACCACTGAAAGTGATCACTATGCTTGGTCAGTCTCATGCTCCAAATGGCATTTCCCTATCTAATTGCTTTTTTTTAATTTCTTTGTCTGGCAGCAAATTGCCAAGCTGGGCACGTGCCGTGGTCCCCAAGATCTTCTATGTGACAGAAAAGGCATGGAACTATTATCCCTATACAATTACAGGTGAGCTATAGGGCAAAGCCAAGAGGGAACAAATTGTCTATGACAGAGAATTTTTTCGCATTTTGAAGCCACCCTTAGGATGAAGACACAAAAAACTACTAGTAGCAGCTATTTGTCATTGCTACAAAATAGACAATTGTAATGATTGGCTTTAATAAGACACTACGTGTGTTTTAGCAGAGGCAATTCTCTATTTTGTTACCACAAAAAGTAGCTGCTACTATTGGCTCTGTGTTTCTTAGCCCTAGTTGCTATGTTGTTTCCTTACACAGTACAGTGTGAGCGTATAGCTTATTGTGTGCTCAGAACATTTCTTCTCGGTTTATTTGATTTATGCATACAGTAGGGAGATACCATATTGTTTCCCTTAATCAGTGCAGTATGAGGGTATAGTTCACGGTGAGTGCAGAACATTATTTCTCTGTATATTATCATATGTATAAACACAGATCTAGCCCATAATGTCTGTACAGACACATAGTAAAGGGGTAATTTAGATTCTCTTTTGCTTAATCCTCAGCAGTTTAGAGAAAGGCACATTATTAGCATAGTTGTACCAGGAACCAGAGGTCCAAATCCAGGCCCGGACTGGCAATCTGTGGGTTCCGGTAAATGCCAGAGGGGCTGCTATAAGGTGGCACTGAAAATCAGTATTCTGATTCTCATTCCAGACCTGTCCCAATCCATATCTGGTTATGTATGTTGTGCAGTAATGCTGATAACAGTGATATTAATTCTCTCTCTCTCTCTCTCTCTCTCTCTGTCACCCCCGATCGGTGATCCCATGAGCAGAATATACAGTAAGTGTCTCTATTCTTCTTTCTCTCACTCTCTCTCTCTTTGCATTGCCAGAGGTGACTAGTCTTGGCCAGACAGAAGGTGGGTATTACCAGGGATAGAGGTCTGGATAGGGAAAGCTGGAACAGTAGGAAGTCAAAGTGGGTCATTTCTGGCAAGAGATTGCCCCTCACAACACAATAGAAAAGAAAGGCGTCCTTATTGCTAGAATGTAATAGCAATGTTCGGGGGACCCTTCCTGGTTCTTGGTGCCTGCAGAGGGGTTTCACAAGGTTCTTTATTCTCAACTTTTTCACAATCCCTGATGATCCATTCATCTGCGCAGACACTGCCACAGGGTTTGATTATGCAGATCTTCAGGTCAGATCCAACTTTAGGCACTTTGTGACAAGTGCCAATCATGCTGTATCTTGCAGACTCGTGCCCACAGTGGGTGCTCAGGCCATGTTCTGGGTTCCACTGACTGCTGACACCTTACTGATTAGAACATCATATTTCTATTTATACATCTATCATAGAGACAATAAGGAAGATATCTTTGTGGAAAACACTGGCCCTATAGGAAAACCTTCTGATGGTACCGGAATCTCATGGTACAACCTGTGCTTTGCACCTGGCAGCAGAACTCAGTGTTGCTTTAGAACCATAAAAAAGATTCAAGTCACCAGATCTGAACCCAAATAAAGGGAGGTTTCTATATATATTCCATCTGCAGTGAGCACTTCTCATCAAGACTGACAGACATCTTTTGATGCTGAACCTGCCAATTAAATCAAACCATTGAGCTGGTGATCAATACTCTTCTATCATCTTGTTGAAAGCCAAAAGGACACAGTTGGCAGCAAATTATGCTCTCAGAGGTGCAGCGGAAGGAAGGCTATTGACTGGTACAGAAAGAACTGGCACTGCTCTTTATATTGCATGGGTTTTTGGGTACAGGCCATTTTCCCTGCTCGTGTAACCCCTTCACTCGTAGTTACACAGAAGAGAACACCTCCTACCCCCTTCCCCCCACATTAAATTCTGGCCATTATGCATGAAGACCAAGCACAAAGAAACCAAGGAAACCCTTCAGTAAAGCCTACAGCTTTAGCCAACACTGCCATAGAATATTAATGCCCTAGTTCTTACTATTTATTGCTTAGTGAAGGCCCAGACTTGCAGTGAAGAAGTTAAACAAGACAGATATTTAATGCACTAGCTATTACCAATTAATGATGGCCACAGACTGGCAGTAAAGGAGTCATAAAGAGCAGGGATTTAGGGTATGAGGTACAAAACCAGACTCCACCCCTCTCCCTGTTATGTTTGTACCCCTCTGCAGGTACAATCCTGGATACTGTGCACAGCTGGCCCCACCAGGGGCTTTGTTCTAGCCAAGACTAGGGGTTTATGTAAGGAAATGGCTTTGTGTTTGGGTTCAGCCTGCCATCTCCCCTTCTTCAACAGAATATGCATCCAATGTCTCTCTTGTGTTCATAGCTGTCTTTCTGTGGGCACCGTTCAACTGTGATGGCTGTACCCAAGAATGTGTCAGGCAGAATGAAAAAGAAGATGTAAAACATCTAATTCATAGAAATGTGGATACCAAACACTGGATACAACAAACAAAACAAGACAATCTACTAGTATGGAAATAATAGGCCTTCCTGTGCCATGGCAACTGTACAAGTTATTGGAGCACTGAATGGGCCGATCCCATAGTAGTGTTTATTTGAGGAATCAGCATTGTATCTAGTATGGGCAGTGTAGGGGACTGCTGAAAGGACAAAGCTGCATGCATAGCTTCTTGTGTCATGCTTCACCTTCTGATTGCTTGTGTTTGTGCCCAATAATACCAAGCAGCTAGGGGCAGAGATATGGGCAGATTTCACCTTCTCTATGTGACTCCCTTCTCATGAATGAGTGAGGGGCTCACACAGTAGGAATGGTGGGCAGGCAGGTGCCATGTCACCAGCCTGTCTTGCCAAGTGAAGCAGTGGCTCCTTAATTTCTTTTGGAAGTATAATTCATTGAAATATCATGCTGGAATTGAGCCCAGTCTCTGAAGTGGGGGCTCTGGGGCCCTGTCACATATTCATAACAGACAGGCAGTGTGATATTTAGGGAAGTTGATTACACTGGGGAATAATTAAAAAGAGGGATGTGCAAGTGCCTGATGATTGGCTACAAATGACAGGTAAATACTTGTGTCTCTGTGACAGGTTGAGAGAAACTGGGTACAGTTACAGGAGCTCACACAGGGTGGGGGAGAGGATTATAGGATTTACTTGTGCTCCTCACTGTACCCATTATTTTCTGGTACCACTTTTTGCCTTGCCACCTGGGTCTTTCTCCCCCCCCCCCCCCCCCCCCCCCACCCCGTGGATTAATGCTGGTGACTATTCCCATATTATTCTTGCCCCTGTTTGTGTATTGTTTATTGGTAAAAAGATTGTCAAGTTAAGAGTGAGTTTATTGTAATTTCTTCCATATACATTTGTACAGTACACAGTGAAACGAAACAACGTTCCTCTAGGACCATGGTGCTACACACAACATAGAAGTACCAGACAACAGACAAAAAGTGCAAAAATGTGCAACTACTGCAAGACAGGACAGCATAGTGCAGGTACAGGACAAGACAGTGCACACTCAGCAGATGTAATATGCAAAGTAAATAATGCTAAACGTCAGACATGATGAGTGTATCATTGTGATATGATAGTAGTAAGAGCATGATAAAGTGCAGATGTGCTCAGATACAACAGTTGTATCCAATGGCTATTTATTTATACAATGGTGTACAGTAGCTGTGTAACGTTGTGGTATATAATAAGGTGAAATAGAGAGTGTGTTTGTGGGAGATCTGTCTGGTCCCTGAGTATTCAGGAGCCTTATGGCTTGTGGGAAGAAACTGTTACACAGTCTGGTAGTGAGGGCCCTAATGCTTTGGTACCTTTTCCCAGATGGCAGGAGTGTGAACAGTGAAGGGTGTGTTGAATCAGTCACAATGCTGGTGGCTTTACGGATGCAGCGAGTGGAGTAAATGTCCCTGATGGGAGACAACTATGATCTTCTCTGCTGTCTTCACTATCCTCTGTAGGGTCTTGCACTTGATGATAGTTCAGTTCGCAGCCCAGACAGTGATACAGCTGCTCAGGATGCTCTCAATAGTCCCTCTGTATAATGTTGTGAGTATGGATGGTGGGAGATGGGATTTCCTCAGTTTGCGCAGGAACTAGAGGCGCTGTTGGGCTTTCTTGACTAAGTAACTGGTGTTGAGGGACCAGGTGAGGTTCTCCGCCAGGTGGACACCAAGGAATTTGGTGCTTTTGATGATCTCCACATTAGATGTACAGTGGCAGGTCACTCCTAGTCTTCCTAAAGTCAAACAACCATCTCCGTTGTATTGTCTACATTGAGAGACAGGTTGTTGACTCTACTCCAGTCTGTTAACTGCTGCACCTCCTCTCTGTATGGTGACTCGTCATTATTGCTACCCTTTACTTGACCCACTTTACTGTGCATTTACTTCTCTGGTAATCCCTTCTCTGGGATAAGTCAGCCAGATGTCGATTGGATGGGACTAAAAATCCCGTTGGATCGCGGAAACATCTGTTCATTGATGCGGTCCCCCGCCGACCGCCCGTTACCGATCATTATGATTCTAACGTTGGGCCCTAGAGCTCACAATCAGGTCAGCCCGATATCGCCCACCTCAAGGTGGGCATATTGGGGAGAGATCCGCTTGTTTGGCG
>CM044448.1:42664304-42676113 GCA_024363595.1 Xenopus borealis
ATGGACTTTTTCATGCTTGTGTTGCTCTCCAACTCTTTTTTTAAATTTAAATGTGGCTTAAGAGCAAAAAATGTTGGGGACCCCTGCCCTAGGGATTCCAAGCTTCTTGGCTCCTTATGTCAGGAATCCCCACAGCGGTCAATTCCGTTTATTTTGCATTGGTCTCAGTCTGCATACAGATTATTTCACCCCAGGAAAAGAATAAATGCAATAAATGGGCGTATTTCATCTAGGCCACAATCAAAGCTTAAACAGACAACTGTGCAGTAGGTCAAGTAAACAAATCACAATAATATAGGGATGTGTAACCTCCATGATATAGTCCTTGATATTTGTAGGTAAACACCAAGAGGTAAGTGATATTTTTGAAAAAAACATCTTGCCCTTTCTGTGAGCCCCTAAAGCTGCAGCTCTGTGCTTGCTCCCTGGAGACCCTCCCTCCTATAACTCACCAGTTACACCACAAATAGCTTCTCTGCTGCCTTTCCACCTCTTGTTACATGGCTCCCATGGCTGCTTCACACTAACTCGATGAGCCAATCTCATTGAAGATAGTGGTCACCATGCTTTTTCTAACCTTTTTGTCCTTTCCTGCTTCTCGGAACAATAGACTTCTTATCCTTTATTTCCTTCTTTTTGAAGTCTCTGCGTCACTTGAAATGCAAAATCTTGGATTTTTTCAGATATGGCAGTGGATGATGTCCGAGAATACGAGACAAATATGCAGTACAAAACCAACATTAAAGTTTGCAATCAACATTCATCTGCAATGGATGAAATAGGCAGTGATGGCAAAGAATGCGTAGGTCTCCTCTTCTCCAAACGTCTTGCACTTCTCTCCTCTGTACTGACAGTCATAGTTTACCCCTCCCTCCCCCAGAGATCTTGTAAGAAGAATGGAAATAAACCTCCCATACACACATACTCAGAATCTGCAACTGTCAAACAATGTCCTCAGACAAGTCTCTACATTAATATATCCGCCACCAGGTCATTAAATAAGTAGAGTCTTAGATTCCACTCTGTGGGTTAAGGATTTTACCTTTAAAAGGCACAAACTGCTCGATGGGACAGTTCTACTAACCAAACAGCAACATGACAAATAAATTGCTTCCTCTCCTTTTTATATCATCAAATGTTTCCATGTTAAAAGAAAGGTTTAACTCTGTGTTCACTTGTAGTGAAGATCAAATGAGAAACAGGAAAAACCTATCGGGACATATGTTGCTACTGTATAATAATATCCATATAATGCATTATATTCTTATTGCTACCAATAAAACATACTCTTCCAATCCAATATTGGACCTTTTTCCAGTTCTTTCCATAATTGTATCCTAATACCTTTACTTTTACTAGAACATGATTAAAGCATTAAATAACCCCAAATAGGCAGGATCAAGTACAAGTTTTATTATTATAGAGAAAAAAGGAAATCGTTTTTAAAGATTTGGATTATTTGGATATAAAGGAGTCTAAGGGAGACAGGCTTTCAGTAATTCTGAGCTTTCTGGTAAACAGATCCCATACCTGTTTACATATAAAAGGGAGGTGTCATATTGTTTTCCTTGGACAGTACACTATGGATGGTATAAGCATAAGCCCCATTAGGAACCTTTTCATGGGTCCAGTGTTACACCAGCATTTACCCAGGTGTAGGTTTCTTTTCTCTGTACTTCCTACTCCTGGGTTGCTTTATTCTATAGTTATCTATTGTACTCCCCAGTGTCCAATCTCCCTCCAATACGTATCTAGGTACAAAGCTCTGATTCCCTGTACTTCTCGTTTCAGGGTTGCTTTCTTTCCTATGGTCAGGCAGGTTTTTGTCGAAGAACTTCAAAGCCTAACCAAGGGAAAAAACTTAATTTCTAGGGCTAATATTGATGGGTCTAATACTAATAGGTCAAGGTGCCCTCTGAACTAGACTTACCTGTTAAGTTGTGGGTGAGCATATTGTGAATATCAAGTACAGCTTATATGGGTGATAGGGGTATGGGTTATGGGTTATAGCAATTTGATAAAAGGATAAGGGCACACTCCATTTTCTTATGACCACTTCTTCTAACTTTACTTTTTTTCCTGTTTGCTTTACAGACATGACGATGGACGAGGTCAGAGAGTATGAGAGAATGACTCAGGAAGCCACAAATCAGAAAATTGGCACTTTCCCTCCAGCCATATCGATTAGTGATGTCACCCTGCCATCCCATGGTGGCCATTCCAGTGCTCCGTCCACCCCTCTGACCACTGACGCTCCCGAATTTCTCTCTGTTCCCAAGGACCGTCCCCGGAAAAAGTCTGCCCCAGAAACCCTGACTCTGCCGGACCCTTTGCAGATGTGCCTAAACAGTCAGCCAGGAGCCGTACCCTGCAATAAGCCATCTCTTGCTAAGCCTGAATAACCAGCCATCTCTTATGGGCCAGGGGAATCTTTAACTCCTTTACTGCCAGGGGTACTGCAGCACTTGGCACAACAGTGGGATTTAACACCTTCTGGCCTTGACTGGTGAAGTGATAGTCCCTTTGTTTTGCCTCCTGACAAATAGCCGAGAGTTGTCTCCTCTGAGTGTCTGCACCATTATTTCTGAGGTGGCCTACTCTGGTACCCTCCCCACAGGCAACAGATGAGACTCCAACTCGAACCTTTCTAGATCCCCCCCAGTCTGAGGGGCAATGATGTTTGGTACTACTCATTTTCTTGTGTCCAGTATGACGTAGCCTCATGGATCAGGCAGCCCAACTCTATTGAGATAATAGTCAGAGAGAAAAAATGGGGTCAATTTGTTTGGCTAAAGGGCAGTATATTGGGTGCCAGGTTCCAATACCTACTGATTCATATGCACAGTTATTGCCTTTTCCACTAAATTGCCAAATGTGACTGCATTTTGTTGTTAAATGGTGCATCCAGTAATCCTATTTGGTTTTACCCACTCAGGAGAGTCAGTGGTAAAATACTTCAAGTCAGTAAATGCAAAGGTTTTGGCCTTTCAGGAGGATCCCTTTGTTTTCTACTTACACCAGATAATGTGATGTTTTGTCTTTGGGGGATCACCCATGTGAATTAGAGCCTCCCCTTGATGAGAGTCATACAAAGCAGGGCACCACACACTGTTTTTATAGTAAGGCAAATGTAACCACTGTAACATGCAGACTTCAGTCCCTGTTGGGTTGCAGTCCAAGCATGCTTGCTGTTTTGCGGAGATCGGTGCAAGTGGCAGCTTAGGGGGTCACACAAAGATGGCAGAAAATTCTCCATCATGGATCTGATTGGGGGCACATCCAGACATCTCTCTAGTTATCGGGATGGATTTTCACAGTTGAGGTTAGAGGTCTATGGCTACTTTGTCTAGAGGAGTAACAAAGCATTAGACTGTTTGGCCCAAGAATGAGCAGCAGATGGATATGCTTCAATATGGCAGCAAAAGGATTAAATAAGGCCACCAGCAGAGAGGGATGGCATTACTGGATTTGCGGTGTACCCTAGGTTTGGGGTGGGTGTAGGGAGTCCTGCTTTAAGCTGATGTTATGGTGCATGTAAGGAAATATCAATAGTTAAGCACATTTGTCGCTAGGTGCAGCATGAGGGGGGGTTTAGGGTAGCACTTCCAGACCTCAGGGTTTGTAAACATAATATTAGGGAGACATTTACTCACAGATTTGAAAATAAGCCATAGCATGATCTGCAATTTCCATGGCCTCCATGGGGGGTTGGGTGGTAACAGAACTGTAGATTGGGCAAGTGTGATCCAACTAATATGTGGGTGTGTGACATAGACTGATGAAATGTATGTGAGAAGCATGGCACTAGAGACTGAATGGTTGACATAGGATATTGGCCTGACTCTGGGTCCTGAGGAGGCAGGGGCTTTACATGTCCTTTTTTCCTGAAAGTTTCCTAGGGGGTGCCCAATATGGGCTATAAATGGTAATTAGGTAGTCCCTATGTAGACTGGCGGCCTACAGGTGGGTCTGTTTGGCAGCACACATGGTCTAAAAGTCAAAAATCCAAAAATATGCACCTGCTTGGAGTCCACTAGGACCAACATCTGAGGACTTGGTGAGCAACGTTATTCATAAGCTACTGATTGTGGGTCAGTAGATAATGATTTATTGCTACCGAGGTTCTCTTAAATGGAAAATAAAAGTGTAATTTATTGATTCTTCCATTATCATGAGCAATATCATGGAACCTGGCCCCATCATGACTGTGCTTATTGTGCTGTACTCGTTTATTGTTTTTTATTGTGCAGGCTATGAGTAGATCTTGTTGACCCTTCTGATGAATGCAGTAGGGCATTGCTGCTTGAAGGTATGAGCCTACAGTCAGGATCATTGTAGCACCACCAGGTGGAAATTAATGGGTAAAGACAAGAATCAGTTGTTCAATGCCAAATAAGGGACCGGTCTGGTGGACCACTGAGTAATACCAGAGCTTCGTGCCCTACACATATAGGTATGTCTTTTAGCTCATGTACGTGTGTGTGCACAAATGTCTGTCCCTTTTCTAGGCAGAAAAGGGGTGATGATACAGAGTCCAGTGCTACTAGCTGACGTACCCTGGTTCCTGGTCAAGTGCTGAATTGTTCTATATGCAGTAATAGAGTTTTATAAACTTGTTCATTAAGGCTTTGAAATAACCTTAAATGTTTGGGGTGATTGAGTTGGAAAGGATTTGGTGTTATGTGGCTGGTACTGTTTTGCCATATTAAATCGAACTGGCCACATTTCCTCAAGTAATTCCATGACAATAAGCAAAGTTGGCATCTGAAGGATCTGCCGCACTGTGCTGCCCAGTATCAGTTCTACGTAATACTGTGACTTATGGTATTTCTCTAAGTCCCTGTTCCCTACAGAAACCACTTTGGAGAGCACTCGAACAGCAATTCTGCTGTGAAATGCTTTATTTGGTGACTACATAGTACACAACATGTCGTGTACTATGTAGTCACCAAATAAAGCATTTCACAGCAGAATTGCTGTTCGAGTGCTCTCCTCATTTGTATATTGAAGCTTCTACTTTGGATCCAAGTTTTGCCACTATCTGTAGGGGGGATTTAGGTCAATACACCACTTATATACTGACCTCAGGGAGTGTTTGGCTGAATGCTGGGTCTTCCTATTCCCTGTTAGGTGGGCTGTATTTTCTCAACATGCTGAGAATGCTTTTGTTCATAGGGCCCAGCCCCATCTCAGGTCAGTGAAGAAAGGACTGCACTGAGTACGGGAGATATTTGTGCCTGCTATTTAATAACCTGACAATAGAGAGTGAATATTGGCTAAGTAGGAAATGTAAATCTATATATGATATGTACTGTACATAGGGACTCCCTATAGACAGTATCTGCCTGAGTTTATTTAAAATAAATGCATTGCCTGCATGTTTAGCACAAAATGACACGGACAGCAGGATTTTGTGCTTTTCCCCCAAATCTGTGTCTTTTAATTTTGGGACAAACCTTGCCCTTGGGTTACCTCTGCCTGGGGGTGGGGACATGGCAGATAGAAGGGACCTCATTGTTTTGTCCTAGAGAGGTGCAGGCCTTCATTGGGCCATGTTAACAGATCTTTCCTATGTGGATTGCACTGGTATATACCTCACTTCTGTCTTCCCTAATAGAAATGGGACCCTCACCCCAAAGAAAGCTGGAAAGTCCCTGGTGGGGCAGACACCAGCTCCTAATGACACCCTGCTGCCATTAATCCATGAGTTTCATTGCTACTCACTCATCATTTTGCCTCGGCTTGTAATTTGGGGGCTTCTACCAGGAATTCAACCTATAGGATAATACCCCTCCTGTACTGTCCTAATTTCTTTATTGTCTTTGATTGTATTATAAATGAGCTAGACCCACGTCATTATCTGCCACCGTGAACTTCTATTTGTGTTGCACCAGATTTCTCCTTATTGTGTTGCTTTGTGCGAGGGTTCTGCTGACCAATTTCTGCCTCTAGCCAAAACACAATATGCTCTTCCTTCCGATTCATTGTACATCATCTATTGCCATCACCCAGAATCAGGGATCTATCTACCATTAATGTACTTTGTGAGATCTTATGGACCCTGTATGAATGCATGGTCAGTATATTGATATACAGATATCATGATATACAGGCAGCCTCTTGTAAAGGTGCTCAAAAGGGTCCGCAATGGCTGCCTCCCTGCAACATAAGTATTACCTTCATAATGACACAAAATTCATTATTTGTGGTTCAGCAGTGAGGTACAATTCTAAATATGCCGGACTATGCCTATATTAATAAGAAATAAACTGCTCAAGAAACATCTGCTGGAAACCCCCACTGTATTCCCGTTTCATCTTTTAACAAGAAAAGCAACTCCGTGAGCCAGCGATGGAAAGTTTGTTCCACATCAGCTTCCAGATGCACAATGGAAGCTGAAGGCTGAGCCTTCGGATAGTATGGATCAGTGCTTGGCACTGGGTGTTGCTGTTTGGGGCCCAGTGTGTATCGGTTTCCCCTAAAAAAAGAGAAATCAAGTGACCTCTAAGTAAGAGGCCTGGAAAAAGGAAGGTATGTGAAATTCCTTGCATTAAAGGCCATATTTTATATGTACATTGCTTATTTTCATATCATGGGGTGATCCGTGCTGTCAGGGTATGGTTGCCCAGGAAATCCCCCACCAATCCACAAGTCCAGTGTCTTCATGTGATGGTCGTGAAACATTTGGTTCACGTGACTTCTGCTGTTCCAAGAAAGTGTTTTATTCTAAGTTGTGCAGTTCTGTGATGGAGCTGGTTTGGGTGTTGCTGCCTGGATTCTAAAGGACCAGAGTTCTGTAACAGTGAACCATGCTCTGGCAGTGACTGGGCACAGCAGTGGGATGGTTGGGCCACATGGCACTGTTGTCTCTGTATTTATTACTTTTGTTACATTTCATAATTTCCTTCTGTTTTACTGTAAATAAAGAATGAAGAACCTTTCTTGGTGTCTATGGTCTCATTGAAATCCGTATGCCAGAGCAAGACTGCTAGGGATAGGGGATGGAGCAGGAGTCTTTGTGCTGCCTGGGGATGTTGGGATCACAGGGAATTAAAGAGAACAACCAGTATGGTTCTGAGATTGAACATACCGTATTGGTTAAAAAAATGCTGGGAGAGTGAGAAGCTTTAATTCTAAGAATCCAAATTTGGATTAGCAGCAACATCACTTCCTGTTTGATGGTGGTCGGCGGGTTGCGGATAAGGCAGTTGCGGGTCCTGGTCAGGTAGCGGATCAAAGTGGGTAAATATACAGGATGCGGGTTGGGACCGGGGCTTAGAAATTGGTTCCACGCAGGACTCTAACTGGAGGCTCAAAGGCACCAGACCTGCAGTTCATGTAATAATCCCTGTTTTGTGGGAAAGTTTGTGGACTTTTGACATGAACATTCCAATATACTGCATACCTCCCAACTGTCTGTTTTGAGTGGGGCAGTCCCGCTTTTGACAGCTCAACCCACAGTCATGGCTTGTTACTGAAATGTCCCGACTTTCTCTTTCATCTCCTGCACTGAACAGCCAGAAAGTTTCTAACTTACTTGGCTTTTGCCTGAGAGCCCAGAATAGCCACCAGGTGCACTGAGATATTTTGTAACAATTTTGAGATAAGCAAATAATTGCAACAATTAAGATAAACAGATCTCTTGGGAGAACATAAGGTGGCTGTACATGTATAGATCCACTCGTTTAGCGATTTCCCAGATATGCCCACATTGAGGTGGGCGATATCGGCTGATACCTAGGGCCCACGAGCAGATCATAATACAGGAGTATGGGCGGTCGGATCGCAGGACCGCATCAACGATCAAATGTCTGCGATCCAACGTGATTTTAATGAAACTTGAGACTTACTTGGACATGTTAGGCACCCCCAAGTGATTATAATGACATAACTGAAACCCCTGGCCGGTGCTCCTATCAGCAGAAAACTGCACTGACCCGGGGTTTATACCAGCAAGCACCACAGAGAGATAGACTTCTGTCTTCTTCTATCTTCTCATTTCACAGGGAAATCACATGTGAAGTAGAACCAAAAAGATGACTTTGAAGTTAAAGTTTGGCTTTTCGTTGTAATGCGCATGTGCAGCCGTGCGAAGACAGTGGAAGAAGGAAGTCTATTGCTCGCTGGTAAAACCCCGGCCGGTGCAGCTTTCTGCTGATAGGAGCACCGGCCGGGGGTTTCAGGTAAGTCATTATAATCCCGCCATTGGGGGGGACAAGTGTCCTGGGCCTGAAGGGGGGTCTAGCAGTGCTGCACTTTTCGAAGAGCCGGGCCCCCCTTACGAGCATCTTAAGATGTCCCAGCAGAATACGGAAGTGCCGAACAGTCGACGTCCTGGAGCGGCGGAAAGACCAGAGAAGTCAAGAAGGAGCCGACACTGAAGTCCTGAAGCGGCAAAAATACCAGATGTCACGAAAGGAATTGACACTGAAGCCCCCAGTGTTTTATTTTACTACTCTATAGGCCCATGCCACAAATTAAAAAACATTTTTTTAACTTGTAAGGGGATCCTGGCGCCAAGGTTTATTTTTTAAAAATATTTTTTGGGGCCCCAATTTTTTTTACTTGTAAGGGGGCCCTGGCACCAATGCTTTTAAAAAAAAAAACTTATGGAGGGACCTGGTGCCAATGTTTTTTTTTTTTCTTACTTATAAGGGAGCACTGACCATTAATATGTGTGGGGGGGTTACTTTTTTAGCACTGATGTCTGTGTGGTCTTTTAACTTTGATGTGGAGTGGGTGGGATCAAGGGTGGGGCTTGGGTGCCAGGGTAGGTGGGGCTTGGGTACCAAGGTGGGTGGGGCCTCGAAAATGTTGTTGTGCCGGAGCCCGTGATTTCTAATGGTGGCCCTGATTACAATCACTTGGGGGTGCCTAGTAAATCTCAATTTTCCTTCTCCTTTAACCCTGCCAGTCTGTCTGCAGCTTTTATTGGCCCATGTATGGCCAGCTTTAGACTCACAGCTTAAAGGCAATTCACCTTCATTAGTAAAACTGTAATAACTGAAAAAAAAAAAAAAACAACAGAAATGTGTTCACACATTCATAACCTGCCAAATTTTGTAAAATTAACATGGTAATTAGGGGGAGTAGCCACAAAATTGGCATGGTCAAACATTTTCAATCAAAACTCTTTTTGTCCCTCTTTCTCTTTCCAAAATTGTGAGTATGATACTGCAGCCCAGGCAGGTGTATCTGGGGGTAGAGTCCTGCGCGTGTCCATTTTTTGGGACCCGTACTAGCAACCCGGACCTGCATTTTTACCCGCTTGAACCCGCAACCAGAACCGTACCCGCAACACGGACCCGCTGACCATCAAGAATCAGGGAATGCTGTCATTGTAAACCGGAAGTGACATCATCGGAAGTAGCCGCTATCAGAAAAAAACGAGAAACAGGTGCTGTCATTGTAAACTCCTCGCTATATCGATTTTTACTCCTTTTTCTGAGCATTTCTACTACTGATGTGACATTATCGGTAGTAGAAATGCTCATAAAAAGGAGTAAAAATCGATATAGCCAGGATCCGTGACCCAACCCTCAACCCGCCAACCTGCAGAACCACTGGCCCGCACCTATACCCTCACCCAGAAATTCTATGAGCAACCCGCAGGGTACAGCGGGATTTTGCGGGTAACCCGCGGGTACCCGACCCGCTGCAGGACTCTAATATGGGGGTAACTTATAGAGTGTATATGTAGAGACTTTATATCTGTAGCTCTTTGGCCCATAGGAAGTCATTCAAGCTCCTTTTCTATGATCACAACCTCACTGCCCTTACAGTGAAGAACTATTTCACTTCTTCAAATAAAAGTTCTGTTTCTCTAGAACAGTGATCCCCAACCAGTAGCTCGTGAGCAACATGTTGCTCTCCAACCCCTTGGATGTTGCTCTCAGGGTCCTCAAAGCAGGTGCTTATTTTTGAATTCCAAGCTTGAAAGCAATTTTTAATTGCATGAAAACTAAGTATAGTGCCAAGTGGAGCCTTTTGTGTGCTGCCAGTCCACACAGGGGCTACCAAATAACCAATCACAACGCTTATTTGGCACCCCAAGGAACTTTTTCAGGCTTTTGTTGCTCTCTAACTCTTTGCACATTTGAATGTGGCTCATGGGTAAAAAAAAGGTTGGGGACCGCTGCTCTAGAAAACAGCCTCAAACTCGACAAATATGTCTGCCGTCATAGTTGAAATCCTCTATCCATTTTACCAGCTTAGTTGCACATCGAATTTAGATTTTTTTTTAAAACTCAGATAGGATTTGGACTATTTTCTAGTTGAATTACAGTCAGGGGCACATTTATCAAAGATCAAATGAAAAAAGAGAAATCTAAATTTATTTAAAAAATATTAAAAATTTTTTAGAATTGAGGTTGAATAGTTCCGTATTTGATCGTCCAACCCATTCCATTGAATCGATTGCCCCCCCCCAAAAACCACCAAATGACCATATAGGGTCTAGGAGGTCCCCCATAGGCTAAAACAGCAATTCGACAGGTTTTAGATGATGAATGGTCGAATTTGAATTTTTAAAGAGACAGTCAATGATAAATTTACTATTCCCTTGTCGAAGTACACTAAGGGGCAGATTTACTAAGGGTCAAATTTTGAAACCTTTGATTTGACTGATTTTGGCCAAAATCTCAAAAACACGTCTTAAAGGGCACCATTCACAGCCAAAATCAAACACATTTTAACAATCAGACCAGTACAACCAAATTTAATCAAACTACATATACAGTTTAAAAAAAAAAAAAAAAAAAAAAAAACAGCACTTTCCCATACTTTGTAAAAAGGGTTCTTTTACTGAGGAAGTCCATACTATGACTACAAAATGCAAATTAGTTCATGAGCATGCTCAGATTGTAGCACTGCCCTGAGTATTCTACCCAGAATGCCTAGCTTAAGTAAACTCCTCCACTATAAGTATCACAATATTTCCATATTATGTCCCCTGCTGGTGATGTCATTATGCAAATGAAGGGCACACACTAACTTCCACAAGGTGGCAGCACTACTGAACAGCAGCTAAAGCTGGCCATAGACGCAAAGATCCAATCGTACAAATCATTGTACGATCAGACTTCCCCAACTCCTAACCTGCCACTAACCTTCAGATTAAACAAAGTAGTAAATGTACAGATCAACAGATGTTCTGCCCCTGACAGGAATCATACGAAAGTTGTGTCCGACAAAACCTAGTGACAGTCTCCCACTGAAAATTGTACGATTGGCAATACACGCAGAGATATTATCGGCAGCCGACTAACCTGTCAGATCGACAGGATTCGTACAATCGGATTGTTGTGTCTATGGCCATCTTAACACAGAGGTTTGGCAGATTTGAAAATAGCTTAAGCTGGCCATAGATGCAAAGATTCACTCGTTTGGCGACATCGCCACACGAGTGGATCTTTCCCCGTTATGCCAATAACTGGTAGGGCTATATTGGGGTAATTAGAACGTTCGACACTATGGCCGAACGATCGGATTACGACTAGCGCAATGGACTTCCGACGGGTCGGTCGGTAGAAACTCCAGCCTTCCCGATTGATATCGTGTCCAGATATCGGTCGGTAAGACCCATTAGAAGCCCCCATACATGGGGAGATAAGCTGTCTAATTGGTCTAAACGACCAATATCGGCAGCTTTATCTGCCCGTGTATGGCCACCTTTAGAAGGTTTTTTAGGAAACCAAAAGATTTCAACTGAGCATGTGCGAGATTTCAGAGCTACAGTTGGCTGTGAAGACATAGGCGTCGGAACCGGGGGGGCTACAGGGGCTGTAGCCCCCCACAGAATTTTCCTCTT
>CM044448.1:42679580-42701595 GCA_024363595.1 Xenopus borealis
CGCCGCACCTTCTCTTTCCCTTCGGCCCCCCCTGCCAAAACCATCTTCTGCTGCCTATGTGTGAAGATATAGGTAGGAGTCAGAGAATACAAGATGTCTGCCTCAGCTAGAACTGCAGTGGAGATAGGGGAACGTTGCATATTCGATGGTGAAAGTGACCTAATTTGCATATTCGAAAATTCGTAAAATCGAAAATGGGCAATTCAATTCAAATCCTTCAAACGAATTTGTAAAGATACCCCTTAAAATAACTTGAAATTCAAATTCGAATTTTCAACTTGACCCTTAAAAACTCTGCCTCTTATAGTTTTGCACAAGTGAGTATCATCAGATCCGAAATAGACAGTACTTACACGGGCCACCTCCATGCAAAGGTACTTCACTTCACAACAATGATCCAATTAGAAATTGTTCCATTTACCCCGACTCTGTGTAATCTATTCTTGAGCCAGTTCTCTACAATCAATGCACAATGATCACGTCCCTGGCCAATTTTCCTTGGAAATGGAAATAAAACACGTCTAAATGTTTTCCCTGAAACACCCACCATCTATCCAGCGGAGGGCGCAGTTATTACATCTCTCTGTGTAAACTCTTATGTGCTTCTCCGCTTCAGACAGCGTGTGGCCACTCTTTTCTACACACAGCTCCCACGTTTGTCGCATGCTAATGACGTCAGTGTCAAGATGGCTGCTCTCAGTGAGCACTTCACGTTGTGCGGACTTCTTACCGGGGCCGATGACGGTAAAACCGAGATACTTGGAGTGGAACCAGCAGGGGAGCCAGACAGGGTGTTGGTGACGGACTCTGTACAGGCTGTAACTCTGTATAAGGTGCGGAGAGGGGTGTACGTGTGTGGAGAGAGCGGTTCCGGGGTTCGCTTTGGGGGTCCAAATGCTTTGTGGTGTGGCCTGTGCTGTGAGTTGAGGGTGCCATTACTGGATCACTATGTGGGCTTTGTGTTGGTATGTGAACGAGTTATGAATTGGTAGTACCAGTACTATATCTGTATGTGGGCTGGAGCCCTGTGGCCATTGTAGAAATGTGAACTGGTGGTGAACTGGGGTTGTCATCACTGTATGGGTATCAGGACTAGAGGGTGTAGGGATGCCACCTTTTCTTGAAAAAAATCCTATATACTTATCTTTTTTTCTTATTAACAAGTTGGGCTCAGCCATCAAAAATACCGCCCAGGCTGGAAAAATACCGGCCAGGTGGCAACCCTAATTGTGTGGGTAGGGTGTGAGCTGGTTACTACATGGGTGCTGCTACTATATTGGTATGGGGGATAGAGTGGGGGTCCCCAACCTTTTTTGGCCCAGGGAAGCCTAACATTTTTTCAAGGGGGGGTGTCAACCACGGTGCCACGTCAAATTCAGGCTTGCCCAAATCAAACCACCTGTGTACAATTGATCTTGCCTGCGTCATGGTCATCGAATGCAGTCTCCATGGCCCAGTTAAAGGGGTGGTTCACCTTCAACTTAACTTTTAGTATATTGTAGAAGGGCCAATTCTAAAAATGTTTTCAATTCATTATTTATTTTTCATAGTTTTTTAATGATTTGCAAGTTTCTTTACAGCTTTCAAATAGGGGTCCCTGACACCATCTAAAAACAAATGCTCTGTAAGGCTACAAATGTATTTTTATTGCCACTTTTTATTACTTATCATTCTATTCAGTCCATGTCCTGTTCATATTCCAGTCTCCTATTCAAATCAGTGCAAGGTTGCTAGGGTAATTTGAACCTTAGAAACCAAATTGCTGACACTGTAGAGTTGCTGAATAATAAGCTAAATAACTATAAAATGACACACAATAAAAAATGAAAACCAATTGCAAATTGTCTCAGAATATCACTCTCTACATCATAATAAAAGTTAACTCAAAGGAGAACAACCCCTTTAAATAAATCTGTGGTCCGGGTTTGAGAACTTTGACCGCTGTGAGTTGTTTATGGTTAATTGTCTGGCTTGTTATACATTGGGGGTGCCATTACTTTATGGGTATCAGGATTAGAGGGCTCTGGGCACTGTGTGGGTATGTGAAGTGGTTATCGGTAAGAGTGCTATTGGCATGTGAGCTGGTTATGAGTTTAGGGAGCCGTTTCTGTGTTGATATGTGGGCTAGAGGACTTGCTGCTTTTTCTTAATCTCTGTGATAATAAGATTTTTTTCTCTAGGTCTCTGATCAGAAGCCACTAGGAGCATGGGCAGTAAAACAAGGACAAAGTATCACCTGCCCAGCTGTATTGAATTATGAATCTGGAGAATTTATCGTTGTTCATGATGACAAGGTAACACAAGCTCTATGTTTGTTAGTATAGGGAGAAGAAATCATATATGCACTAATAAATGTATGTCAAGATGAGGAAGGGAAGTGAGAGAATGATTCTGTTCAGACTCTGGGAACTTTAAATGAACAGTTAAGTGTAAACATAAAAATCTGGTACATAAATAGGCTGAAAAAAATGTTTCTAATATGTAATGTATAAAGGCTAGCGTGGCTGGGTGTCTAACATAGTTGTCAAAACACTACTTCCTGCTTTTTAGCTCTCTTGGTTTCCACTGATTGGTTACCAGGCAGTTCAAAAGAAGACAATTTACCAGCACTCACCAATTGTCCAGTCTCTCATAAATAAATCAGGTGCACGTCACACGGTGTCCACTCCAACCAACCGCCTTAATAATCCATAAAAAATGTAGCAGACAGCACCATCAAAAGGATACAATTAAAAACCCTTTATTTTGCTACATGATCTGGACAGATACAGCTTGATTTCAGCTTGATAAAGGGCCATTATGGCTTGAAACGTTGTATCTGTCCAGATAATGTAGCCAAAAGCAAAATAAAGGCTTTTTAATTGTATCCTTTTGATGGTGCTGTCTGCTAAATTTTTGATGGTTACCAGGCAGTAACCAATCAGTGGCTTGAGGGGGGGGGGCACATGGCAGCATACATGCATCAAAGATTGTACACATTTATCTGTAATTGTTGCCATATTCATTTGTTTTTGTTTAACAAATCTTTTCTCTTGCCTTTAGTATCTCATTTAACTCTGCTCTTTAATCCATGTTATGCCCCATTCTCTCCATTACTGCAGAAGGTAGCTTGAAAGAAGACCTTTCTAGTATTCTAAAACATGTCTTCTTGCCTGTCCAGAATAACCATGTTTTTTTTTAAATTAGGTTTTAAGAATATGGAAAGAAGATACTGTGAATTTGGATATTGCTTTTAAAGCCACAGTAAGTTCCAATTTACCTTTGAAAACTGCAATGTTAGGCTTTTCTGAATTGTAAATTAAAGGGGACATTTCATATAACCTTCATAATCAGATATGTTATACATCCTTCCTCAAAACATGTAATGATGCAGAAAGAAAAACGTTTGGAAAGAATTTTACCTCCTAAAACTGTCATTATATCAGAGCTGCAGAGAGAACCTCTCTGCTCGGTGTCTAGGCTGAAATTAAGAGTGGGTTTGTCTGTTCATTCTCTCACAGGAAATGTTCACAGCAGTGACTGACAGGCTGAATCTGTAGCTGTTGCAGCCAAACTCCTCGACTCCCTTCCTGTGTGTTTCCAGCCTGCCCATAGCTGTCTTATACGGCTGCATTATTCACTTATAACAATATACCTTACATGCTCAACATAAAGCAAGAGATGTGAAGGTTAATACAAACTGTAATAGTAATGTAACAGTAACATTTTATTTAATTTAAAGTACAACAATATGCTCGTTTCCCACAGCAACTAGGCATCATTCACAAATGTACCTGCCCAACTGCACATAATCTATAGTCCATATTACATTGTTATATACTGTGCAACTCCCTGACTCTATTACATTATACAAGCAGGGCCGGGCCAAGGGGTAGGCAGAGTAGGCATGTGCTTAGGGAGCAAAGCTGGGGGGGCACCAGGCGCGTACCTCCTCTGTCGCCGACCCCATGTCTGGTCCTCTCTGTAGCCGACTCTGTTTTCAATTACTTTTTTCACTCCTGAGCACCAATATGCGCAGGAGCGCTAAGCCGGCGCCGCAACCGCCTGGCTTGCCTAGTGCATCTGTGTGTCACGGCCCGGCCCTGTATAAAAGTTATACAAACAGTGTACATTAATATTTACTGTTATGATATTCCAGAACAGCAGCTGCAGGTTTGTTTTCCTTCATATTGATATATGATCAGATGCAGGGAGTTGCAAGGGAATAAATGCAGCTGTTCTGGAAAAATTTATGATCAGCTACAGGGAGTTGCAAGGGAATAAATGCAGCTGTTCTGGAACAATTTATGATCAGGTGCAGGGAGTTGCAAGGGGAAATGCAGCTGTTGTGGTGCAGTTTATGACCAGGTTCAGTGAGTTGCAAGGTAAAATGCACCAGTTCTGGAACAATTTGTGATCAGGTGCAGGGAGTTGCAAGGTAAAATGCTGCTGTTCCAGAACAATATATGATCAGATGCAGGGAGTTGTAAGGGGAAATGCAGCTGTTAAGGAACAGTTTATGATCAGGTGCAGGTAGTTGCAATGGGACATGCAGCTGTTGTGGAGCAGTTTATGATCAGGTGCAGGGAGTTGCAAGGGGGAAATGCAGCTTTTGTGGAACAGTTTATGATCAGGTGAAGGGAGTTGCAAGGTAAAATGCAGTGCTTCTGAAATAATTTATAACTAGGTGCAGGGAGTTGCAAGGTAAAATGCAGCTGCTCTGGAACAATTTATAATCAGGTGCAGGAAGTTGTAAGGTGAAATGCAGCTGTTGTGGACCAGTTTATGGGCAGGTGCAGGGAGTTGCAAGGGAATAAATGCAGATTTTCTGGGACAATTTATGATCAGGTGCAGGGAGTTGCAAGGTAAAAAAGCAGCTGTTATGGAACAATTTATAGGGAGCTGCAGGGAGTTTCAAGGGAATACATGCAGCTGATGTTCTGGAATTGTATAACATATAATAACAGATGTGGGGGGGGGGTTACAAAGATGCTGACTGCTTTTTGTATACAGTATAGTACTGTGTTGAAAATGACTGTGGTAGTTACACTAATTGCTGATTGCTAATTGCTGATACACATTGCCTCCAGAAAATAATAAAATACTTTTCTCAAGGGGACACAAGGACTTTGGTGTTAAGCTCAACCCTCTAGGAGGCAGGACAGTTATAACTAAATTAGAGGGGCGTGACTAGGACTCCGGCTTAACCCCACACTGCTATAATCCCTCAGTTTTTAAGTGTCAAGCTTATTAGGAGGAGGGACAACCCTTGTCCTCCTGAGACGAGACAATAAGAAGACAAAGCTACCAGAAAGATGGGGTATCCCAGGGCCAGGACTACCTCAGGGTAAAAACCCCCTTCAAGGGACAGTCACAGGGGTCATATCCTAGCCTCATGATTATACCGACCACTAGGAAAAATTCCTTTTGAAATTATTCCTACACTCTGTGTGTCAATTAAATGCATATGCCCTGTAAACACATCATTTAAGCCAGCTATGTGGAATAAACTGGACAGCTCTGCAGTAGTTCTGAGCATTCAGCCTGAAGCTTTATTTGATTTTACCTGTTTTTTATTTTGAAAAGAAGACAGAAGGATCAGACTCCCCAGAGTTTCAAAACTGTCACAAAACGATTGCAACATAATAAGAATGATTTATCTTTCCTCCAGCTCTCCGCTGATGTCTGTCGAATCCATACTCTCCCTAATACTGATCCACTTGTGCTGTTCAAAGGAGGAGCCGTCCACTTCTTAGACTCTTTACTCACTGATCCCCAGCAGGAAATTGGAACCGTTCTTTCAGATGGAGAAAGGATAGTGTATGTTATGACATTTGGCTTCTTTTTAATTGCACTATATACTTGTGTTGAATGTCTTTCTTGTGTACCTTTCCAGGAGGTGTCTGTTAGTTTTCTACAGTACTAAATACTCGGCAATCCACACACACCAAAACTACAGAGTATAAATTCAGAGAAATAGGTGCAAGTTTCCAGGCAACCAATGCTGTCCAATTCAGTCGCCATACTGCATCATCTTCATGTATGTGTATTTTACTAGTGGCAGAGAGTCAACTCTCCTTTGTGTGTTAACAGGTGGTCAGAGATCTTTACAGATGAAGGGCAGCCTCTCATAGTCTATATTACACAGCAGGCAAGTATTTATCCAGTTAAATCTGCAAAACATTCATGTTATAGCCGAAACACAAGATTTTTTTTTCTTTTTCTATTTATTTACAGCTCTCCAATTATTTTGTGTACATTCACAAGTTCAGTCAAGCTTCTGTTTGTAAATATCACCTTAAATCAAACACAGAAGGTTCCACTATCCTGGATTGTTCTGGGTCTGTGAAAAGTAAAATATTCACTCTTCTAACTTTGTGTAAGTACATGTGCTGGGCACTGCCAATGTTAATGTAGGTATTCACTATTTAGGCTATAGTTAAACATATTGGTATCACCACAATCTCTTGTTCTGTAGAATAGCCTAGGATGGAATATGATGGTGTTCAGCCTCCATGTTATTTATAGATCCGAGCAATCGTAAGGCCATATTTGGGATTTTGTTGCTCCAAACTTTATCTGTAAATACCTTTTTCCTTCCAAAGACTCTAGCGGGCACGTTTGCCAGACTCCATTCCCAGTGTCCCTCATAAATCAGGAAACAGAGAGGGTTGTTTCAGCATCACCACTTTTGCAACTGTCTGGACCAATAGAAGTGGGAGCACTAAACTTTCTTGATGAGTCGCATGTAGCTGTGCTCATTTCATCTCCATCCAAACAGAAAGGTACTGTCACAAGGAAGCCCTTGCTGGCTAGTTTTGTACTTTGTGTAACTTAACCTTTTGTTTGGTCAGATTTGGCACACAGGCTTTAGGGGATCCCGGGGCATTTAATGTTTCAGGATTAATGGTAGCTAATGTTTGTAACACTTGTAAACCTTGGGTCACCAGATATTGCAGGACTACATATACACAGACAGGACATTTTGGGACCCTGGTTTAAAGGAGACATCAGTCTGGTGCCCACTGGGTACCTGGGAGGGTATGTGACAAGGAAAGTGATGCACCTTTTTTTGGTAAGACTATTGGGCGACATGCTTGTAGGGATCAGATGCCACCTGTTGCAGGCAGGGCCGGGCCAGGCTGAGCGGGCGCCCCAGGCAACTCAACCGGACAAGGCGCCCCCTCAATCACGCGTGCAGGAGACGTGTGCAGGAGATGTGCGCTTACCGGCTGCTTCATGGATGCTCTCCCTAGGCGATGCTCAAACAGGCGCAGGACTGCCGACGTGCTGTTCTCCCCCTCCCTTCACTTATGCGCACCCATGCGCACGCGCTCAAACAGGCGCAGGGTTGCCATGCCGACGAGCTAAGCCGGACTAAGGGGTAGGCAGCAGTAAAAGTTACGTGCCTGGCGCCCCCAAAGCTTTGCGCCCTAGGCACGTGCCTACTCTGCCTACCCCTAGTTCCGGCCCTGGTTGCAGGTGTATGGGATTGTAACACCTCAAGCATCTCTAGTACCCAGTGTTTCAGAACTGTCCTCTGCCCCCTTTCCTCTGCCCCACGTAGAGGTTTCATATGAAATGTTGCTCTGCTGCAGGTCTTCCAGTTCTCCTCTTTAAAGGAGACATATTGTGTAAAAAATAAGAATGTACTAGTGCATTATACTCCTTTAGATATAGAAGAATTGTTCTTAAAAAAAGTAGTGTTTCAGGCTGATTTATTGAATATTTCTGCAAAAACTCTAATACTCCCTCCCTTCCACTTCCTGCTCTTTGAATTCCCAGGCTGTGTAGGGGAGCCTGCGGCTCTCCGCTCACTGCACTGTAGGACAGGAACCAATCAGCAGCTATCAGGACCTGATAGGGAACTGAAGCCTGTCTGTGCTTGTGTGACTACAGGACTGTGATTGGCTGTCCCCCTCCTACTGTGCCTCTGGCAGGGAACATTAGAACACACCCACTTCTCATTTAAACACAGACAGGGACCAGAAAACATCTATAGGGAGCTCGAATAAAGGGGCTATTTTTAAAGATAATATAAATTTTTAGCACCATGTAAAAGCAACAGCATATATTACTTATAACTGCCTACAAGTTTTTCATTTAACCTATATGTCTCCTTTAAGAAACAGAGACACATGACAGGAAACGTTCTGAGCTAAATGACTTTGTGTGGCCTCAGAGTGGCAATATTCAAATAACTATCATAATACGGAGTACTCTGTGTTGCACTTATGTTGCATTGCTAATCATGACCTCATTTTGTATATTTTGACACTATTTTTCCCTGCACAGTTGTTATTCATTTGGGAATGTGGGAGTAAAGTCTGTATGTATGCTGCAGTATAAAGTCTATACCTCTTACTGTAATGTCACTCTTCCTTGCAGAATGCCTCTCCATATGGAACACCACATTTCAGACATTGCAGGCTGAGTGTAACTTTCAACAAAGGACGAGTGCACAGGTCAGAATTAACACATGTTGATGTATGCGCCACATATTAAATCTCTGTGCTCTTTACAGTTTCCACATTGCATCTAGTATCTGCTAATGCAATTATTTCCCTTAGCTTATTAGTGCTGTATTTGCTAGCATTGATTCTGAGAGCTGTATTTGTCTCTGAATAAAAAAACGCCAATTATAATTGGGATTTCTGTCACATCCTGCATGTATTTGGCAGCTAAACTTCCTCTTGAGAGTCCTGGCCTAATGTGTGCTTTATGGTTATATTTCGGAGATTGATATTTAGGAAAATGCCAGGTCACAAACACACAAGGCTTCTACTGAGGCAAATGCTTTACCAATCAGCTGAGGTTAGCTCTCCCTACTTATTAACTCTTTGTGGAGACGCTTTGAGTTGGGTTCTATAAAGCCTAATTGTTAATTAACTTTGTGATCATTGTTTGTCCATTGAGCTGTACAAAAATGTGCAGTCATGTGGTTGCAATCATGCATTTGATAAGATGCACATAATCTAATATTACCATATTCATTTCCAGTTATGGTGCTACGACAATAAACTGTATGTGCCCCATGGGAAGACCCTTGTAGTGGTTCCATATGTTTGTGAAGCATCCTGCTTGGCATCTGTTCTTGGAAAAAACAGAAACATCCAGACATCAGGTGGGATATTGTGAATGCTAAGTTGTCAGTAACTAGTTGTGTAGGAATGGCCAGCACAGTGACAAAGCCACATACAAAGAAGTGCTGCGGAGCCACAGTCACTGTGCTGGCTGTGCTCTCTTGCTTTTACGCAAAGTTCTCACTCTGCTCTTCCCCCCACACACCAAAACACGACCTACAATGGTTGGCACAAATCCTTTCTGAGATCCCAGCGCAAGGACGAGCTGCACAGTGAAATCCTGGAGAGTCTCAGAGATCTGCCAGCACAGTGACAGTGGCTCTACAGCACTTCTTTGTATGCAGCTCTGTGAGTTTGACCACTTACAACGCCTCTTGCATTTTCTGGCTGTGCTCTCTCTGCTCTTCCCCCTCACCGTACCACCGGCCTTGAGAGTTGCGGAGATCTGCTCCTCTTGCTCACTTCTCTTCTGGGGGGAAGGAGATTGCACCCAAATCTGTGCACAATGAGGTAACAATATGACTTGCTGCGTCCAGCGCTATGGTGACCCGACTGGCTACCGCACTCTTGCCACTTACAAATTTCACAAGGAGGTCTCAGAACCTTGCGCCACCTGGGCATCATGGTAACAGCATATCCACGATAGGCATACACATCAAGAAATTGTCTTTTGAGTAGATCTGCTAGGAACTGGGACTCCGGTATGCCAGAGCTGCATCACTTATAACTTCCGGTTTCCGCAGAAGTCGGGTTAGGGGGAAGATGCAGAGCTGCAGAGTGAGTCGCCATATCCCGTTTTGCAGGAAGTAGTGTTTTTTTAACAGTATTTTTCTAATAAAGCATTTATATTATTACATTTTATGCAGGGTAGATCTATTATTAGTGTGGGGAGAATGGATTTAAAAAAAAATAGTGTTACTGTTCCTTTAAGTAAATGAGGAATGTGAATCCATGGGGAGGGTCCAAATCCAAAGCCAGGCTGAAGGGAACATTAAACTTTTAAAAAAAAGTGTGACTTTAGCACACAAGATTAAGGGGATTTCATTGTTTCCCTGCACTGACAGAGTTTCCCTAAAATAAATGGTTTTATTTTAGGTCTTGGGTAGAACATTAGATATTAAAGGACCAGTAACCTCAAAAAATTTAATTATTTTAAAGTATATAAATATAATGCAGTGTTGCCCTGCACTGGTAAAACTGCAGCGCTTGCTTCAGAAGCACTACTATTGTTTATATAAATAAGCTGTTGTGTAGCCATGGGGGCAGCCATTCAAAGGAGAAAAGGCTCATGTTACACAGCATATAGCAGATAAGCTCTGTAGAACATAATGTTATCTGTTATCCATTATTTATCCTGTTCCATATAGCTGTTTTTCAATTTCTGCCATTGCTGCAGCTTGTTCATATGAACTATAGTAGTGTTTCTGAAGCAAACAGATCAGTTTTAACAGTGTAGGGCAACACTTTCTTTACTTTAAATCACTTTAATTTTCTGGTGTTACTGTTCCTTTAAGGTTTCTGTGTTTTTTTTTTTAGTTTTAGAAAATGCTCCTTTTGTAAATTGGGACAAGCTTGTAGGAAAGGATCCAGAAACCAAACCATCCAACGCTGGTGCCCAGAAAAAAGTAAGTGGCTTTGCGAATGTTTGCTATGAGGTTGATTAATAAAGCATAACTCACTACTAGGTTTTCTGACCAGAGTACTACATTCTAAATATGAGTGCAATAGTCTTGCTTCTTATAAGAGTGGGTTTTGTTAGTATCCTGTCATTTTATTTTCTCAATATACCATTGTAATCTTTATACATGTGATAAACACATCTCCTTTCTAGGTGTTGCAGCTAGGGGAGCAGTAAGTATAATTAGCATTTAATTGTAAAAAAACAAGGCCCCCCCAGGTGCACTGGACTTGTGCAGTATTCATTACTCTATGGCCAGAGCCAACATGTTCACTGGGCGCATCTTTGTACTACATTAAAATAATTTAATAGCAAATTCCCAAAAGTGTATTCTCTACTCTGACCTTTATAAAGTCCAGGCGTTACTTGAATCCTCCCATCCCAAGCAGGGGGCTGACATGTTTTTTGTTTCCTGAGATAATGTTATAGCGACACATTTCAATTGCATGTCTTACAGAAAAGGGAGAGAGAAACAAATGGAAATGCAGGAAACGGAACAGAATGCATTTTGTACCCCTTGGATATCCAGGTAACAGCAGGGCACACATGCACTTACTGTTCTTTGTGGCTAAACTTTCTCAGTGGAGAGTTCTTTCAATGGATCTGACATTAGTCTTTAGATCTTTATTAGTGGGGAAGGGTTTAATGCAGCTTGGCATGCTAGCTGGTAAACTGCTACAGACAAAGCACCCCCTGTAGTCTGTTGGATAAAAGCAGTCTTGTATCACTCCAACGTGTGTGTTTTGTTTATAGAATATGTCTCAAACACAGACTGAAGCCTTTGTGCAGCAACTACTCCTGGGCAGAGGAGATACAGATTTCCAGGTCACTGTTAGCAAAATAACCCAAGGCTTGGTAAAGCGGTCTATGGCTGATCCCAAGTTTTATCCACAGAGTTCTTTTGTTCAGCTTGTTCAGACCAACACTCTGTCTTACAGGCAAGTAATTATTGGAAGAAGGTATTTATTTTTAAATATGGTGCAAGTCCTTGCTTAAAAAAAAAAAAATGTTTCAATGGGGTGTACTGTAATTTTTTTGGCTCTTTCGGAAGTCTCTTGGGTCATTTCCCGTTGTGACCTTTTCAAATGTTTGCCAAAGCTCTGAAAATGTTACCAGTCCAATTGCAGTCCTATTTGGAAAATAAATTGGAATGTGTGTCTGTTGTCATGGCATTGCTTTGTGAAATGATTACTTTTTTTTGTGGCAGTCTGTGTCCTGATTTATTGTCACTATTTTTGGAGAAGAGAGATTTACACCTACTTCAGCTTTGCTTGCATTCTTTTCCTGATGTCCCAGAAGCCGTTCTCTGCTCATGCCTTAAGGCCTTTTTAAGGTGAGCACATATTACCACACCTGTCTAGGTAATGTGCTGCAGTTTCTGTTGTTAAATGTCTAACAATGTCCTTCCCTGCAGTATCAGTGAGAAATTGGTGAGTGCTACACAAATTAACACAGAGTCTGCCGCCTTGATGATGATTGATGTGGGAGATAAGGCCAAAGAACCCAAATATACAGAGCACCTGGAAGAACCCAGTGTGGTACAGAATGGATTCGGCCCAACTGCTTTGGAAGAAGACAGCTGTGATGAACTAATAGCAGAGAGTTTGCCACAAGCCACTCAAAGGGCAACTTGCCCAATGAGCATAAAAAGAGCTGTGCTAGTGTATCCTTTCCTTTGCAAAGCAGTCCAATTGCATGATGATCCTTGAAAATACACAAAACTGTCCATTAGCTTGGTGAAACTCTCATGTATCATGCATTGGTGATCTTGCATTTGCCATCCAGTAGCGTGAGACCATGCTAATATAGCTAATGTAACCCAGTAGGCATGAACATGTATTTAGCAGAGATTGTGTAATTTAAGTTGTACTTCTAATCATTTGTGTTTCCTCAACCAATAAAACAGAAACTCTGTTCTGATGTCTCCTTATAGCGAGAGCTTTCTTCTGCCGCATCTCAAGGATATGTCAGGTGACCAAGTGATGGTAAGTTGTGTTGGAATGTATTGCTGCTCTCCCCAGAATGGGCTAGCTGTATCTGCCTCTAAAACTGGAGTAGAAAACACGGAGAAGGATAATAATGAGATCTCTTAGATGATAACCAGATAGATAGATCCATGTGTATTGGGGAGGATGTTTGCATATGTAGCTGCTGCTATTGAAGAAAACCTTTCATTGGACATACTTAAATGCAGTTATTTAATCTCCAAAAGCTACAGCTTTTCAATTTATCTTTTATTTTCTGCAGTTTCTTCTTGGGTATTTGCAGTACTTGTATCTGATGTGCAATGAAAATATTACAATAAACCTCCCAAGAAAGCAAATGCCCACTGGCAGCCAGGTAAGTTTTTTTTGTAAACAAAAGGCATTGGCTGAAGGAAGAGTTTGGGTAAAATACATGTTACAGTAAGGCGTGGACTAAAGGAAGAGTTTGGGTAAAATACATGTGTTACAGCAAGGCATGGACTGAAGGAAAAGTTCGGGGAAAATGTGTGTTACAGTAAGGCAAAAGCTAGAGAAAGTGCTTGGGAAAGCACATTTCATTAAGTATGGCTAGTATAACAAGCTATGCATACATGTTGTGGATTGTATAGGCATCTTCTTCACCCATAATTATATAGTGTTACCATATAGAAAGTACTGGTAGATATCCCAGGATGTCCAGCAGCCTATTGCTAGAGAACCTACGTTTGTATATATGTTATGCTTTATGTTGATTTAGAACTGGCACGCTTTGATTCTGGTTTCAGATAGTGGACTGGATGAGCATGTTATTGGATGCACATTTTGCCACTGTGGTGATGCTGTCAGAGGCCAAGGCACTGCTGAACAAAATTCAAAAGACCGTGAAAAGCCAGGTTTGTACATAGTGCTAGTGATATTGTACTGTACTGCTGCTGCTGAATATGAAAAAAGGGACACTGTTGTATTCTAATAGGACTTTGGGTGACCAGGATCTATAGGAACTGCTGTTAGAATGAGTAATGTTTGCCCCTCTGTTCCCATTCATAGTACATGGGGTGGTACTTGAAATGTTACATTTTGTTTGCAAGGGGGGTTCTCTGCAGAAGAGGAACCAGTGGAAATGAAAGTGTATTTTGCAGGCATGCTAAGAGTAAATTAGGTGTGAGCATTTAGGAGGCATTTTGGGAGGGAAAGTGTTGCCTGAGCATATAGTCAAGGCTTCCATCCAAGGGTAGAGGACTAACAAACTGGGCAACCTTGGAGTGGGGGTCCCTTTGCTTATAACAAATGCACATATAGAAGAGAATATTCGTGTTTTAACCTTTCTGTTATCTTTCCAAGAACAATGCCAGAAATACGTTTTCACCAACCTCTTCCTAACTGACCGTAATGCTGAGTTTTCAGGTGTATCTAGGAGAAACAGACACTCTTACCAAACCTTCCACTAACCATACTCGGGCTGAGTACTCACTTCCCACTCAAGCACTGCTCCATGCCCCCACGTGCACTAAATATTGGCAGCAAATGTGCCTGCTTCTGAATGGGAAAGTGCCTGCGTGATAATGAGCCTCTGGCTAAATATTTCCCTAGTGAATGTTGCAAAAGGCACCCACTCCTGTCAGTGCAGCTTCAGCAGCTCTGAGAATCCGTTGCCCCATGTCTAATCTTCACAACTGGGTAATAATTATCCTGAGAATTAGTGAGATAACTTTGGACCCTCACCCCACACAACAGGATATTACTATTCCCCCTCCCCACACACACACACGCACGCAGGTATGGATACTCATAATTATTTTTTTTTCTATTAAAGCTGAAGTTTTATTCAGAACTGAACAAGATCGAGGGCTGTTTAGCAGAGCTGAAGGAACTGAAGTGCCCGGCAAGTTTCTCCGCAAGATATTCTATAGAAGTGCTCCAACTCTACTAATAACATGGACAGCTCAGTATAGATTTGTTTTCATTTCTTTGTAATAAACTGAAATATATTTTCTGGAATTTCCACATCATGCTTTAAACCTACTGCTCTGTTATTGTTGCCTTGATTTGGTGGCCTCCCTGCAGCACACATAAATGTCACAATGAACTCTGGTCTGGCACGTTGTCATGCTCAATTGATAGAGATGTTTGCTGCATGTTTGTGTGTTGTACTGTAATGCCCCAAAGAAGCCCCCAGCAAGACCAGAGCTCAGCTGTAGCTCATGAATATCCTGTAGATTATATAGTGGATAATGTACACCCTACTGTAATTTATAAAGATATTATATGTCACTGAGGAGTTCTGTGACCATATAGAATGCTTTTATACAGGTCAAATAACTCCGAGGTGGCTTATAATATCTTTATAAATTTCATTAGGGGTTACATTATGCATTATAATCCGCAGTAAAATGTTGAGAGTGGGCTGGGGGGGTCAGCATCCAATTCGGATGCATGGCGTCCAATTCAGAGGGGGGGACCCATTATAAACGGAGCGTTCTGACGTCAGAACACGCCATTTATAGAGGATATATTTTACAGTCTGGTCCCATAGGGAAATGACCAGACTGTAGATTATATAGTGAATAAGGATATTATAAATTACAGAGGATTTATAAATTACAGTAGGGTGTACATTATCCACTATATAATCTGTGACTAAGGGTGTAACTTCTGTCATATGACTAACTGATACTTGTGTGTTATAATCAATAATGTACTTCATGTTGTTAAGTATGAGGATATTTGAAATCACTTCAAAGTTCCATGGATTCTGTCACGGGAAATGTTTTTTCAAAATAAATCAGTTAATTGTACTGCTGCAGCCAAATTCTGCACTGAAATCTGTTTTTCAAACAGAATTTTTTATATAATTAATTTTGAAATGTGAAATGGAGCTAGACATGTTAGTTTCCCTGGTGAGCCTAGTCATGTGATTTGTGCTCTGATAATCTTCAGTCACTTTGCTGCTACACTGCAAGTTAAGGCCCCCATACACTGGCCAATATAAGATGCGAAAGTTGGTCAGATGATTCCAATCGGTTCGTTTGTGCTGTCCTCGAGCTGACCTTCCATATTCTTCTCGTTGTGATCCAATTGCTGGGCACTAACGCCCACAATCGGATCAGCCCCATATCACCCACCTCAAGGAAGAAAATCGGGCCTATGAATTTTGTGTGTTCACGCCGAAGCTGACCCAATCATTCCAGAAGCAAAAGGAAGAGGAGGCTACTGGCCTCATGGGGCAGATTTCGGCCCCCATGTGGCACTGGGATAAGTTGGCTAAATCAGGGGTCCAATATTTTTTGGCCCAGGGACCAGTGTGAATCCCAAATTTTTTTCAAGGACTGGGTGGGCGTCAACCACGGGTGCTGCATCAAATTCAGGTGCACTCCGTCAAATTTTGGCCAACAGCATCCCATTTGGGCGCTCCCAAAACATCACACCAGCGTCCAATTGATCATGCCCACGTCTTAGTCATTAAATGCGGGCTAGGCAGCCCAGTCAAGGTATGTCTGTGGCCTAGCGGTTGGGGACCCCTGGGTTAAACTAAAGCTCAGGGGTAGCCTGTGATTGTTATTTATTGTGTATGGACAAAATAAACAAAGAATGTTTTTGTTTCAAACAAAGCTGTTTTGATGTTAATATTTGATGGTCTGGATTGTGCCAGCCTGTGTCTTGTGTATTTGTTCTGGTTCTGCTCCCCAAGCTGAAGGTCTGGGGCTTGAGCACCTGCACCCACAATATAAAGGGGTAAGCGGTCCTAATACTACACAACTGGGTTTCTTTAATTTGTGTCCCTAAAGGGGTCCCTAAACTTTTTTTTTATTACCCATGAGCCACATTCAAGTGTAATAAGAGTTGGGGGAGCAACGCAAGCATGAAAAATGTTCCTGGGGTTACAAAATAAGGGATGTGATTGCTTATTTGGTAGCTCCTATGTGTATTGGCAGTTTAACAGAGGTTCTGTTTGCACTACACCTGGTTTTCTGAAACCAAAACTTGCATTCAAACCAAGAATTAAACAATTAAGCCCCTGCTTTGAGGCCACTGGAAGCAACAGTCAAGTCAACATGTTGCTTGTGAGCCAATGGTTGGAAATACAAATTACACCATAAAAATCGTGTCTGAATCCTTTTAATGATACTGAGCAGCAGCACACCAAGGAAAGCAGAGATTTTGATTTGATTGAGAATGTGGGAGTGGCTATGTGTGAGGTGCCATACAATCATGCAGAAAAGAAGAGCACTCCCAAATGGTTTGAATTATGTATAGTCTCAGACAACAGGCTTGGGGGCCGAGCCCCAAAGCATCAGGCAAGGGAAGCATAATATGATAAGTAGTACAGTATATGCCCTTGTACTCTGCAAAAACCAGTGTACAGGCCAAAATAGAATATAGTAGTATAGTTTGTATTTAAAGCAAATATACAAAAGATGGCCTTGATTCTGGCACTGAATCTTAAACTGATCAGATGGGATAAAGCAGCACTTGCATACTCATTTAGCTTCACTATCCTCTGCTCTGTTCAGTAGACTTGTCACTCTTACTGCACTTGCATAAAGAACACAAGTGTATCTACCAAATACACTGCGCTCAGTGCCCACCACTGAACAATTCATTACTATGTGTCAACATCTGCTAATACACTGCTCTTACGTGCCCACCACTGCCTGATCCATTACTCTCAGTAACCTCATATACCCAATACACTGCTCACAGTGCCCACCACTGAACAATTCATTACTCTGTGTCAACATCTGCTAATACACTGCTCTTACGTGCCCACCACTGCCTGATCCATTACTCTCCGTAACCTCATATACCCAATACACTGCGCTCAGTGCCCATCACTGCCTGATACTAGGGATGCACCGAATCCAGGATTTGATTGGGGATTTGGCCTTTTTCAGCAGGATTGGGCTGAATCCGTGTCTGGCCGAACCAAATCCTAATTTGCATATTTAAATTAGGGAGGGAAGTCACTTGACTTTTCATCACAAAACGAAAAAGGAAGAGAAAATCATTTTCACACTTTTTCCTTTCACGCCCCTAATTTGTATATGCTCTACATATGTAGATTAGGATTCGGTTCTCGGCCGAATCTTTGACAGAGGTTTTAGGGGATTAAACTGAATCCCAAATAGTGTATTCTGTGCATCCCTACCTGATAAATTAGTTTTCAGTGCCCACTGCTGTTGTACTGATGTTATGGCAGACTTGGCAAGTCCCAGCATGCTCAGTCTTAACAATGAAGCACAGATTTCGCAGCAACAGGAATGTATGTAAACTACACTGCAAAACTACACATGCTGTTGCTCTCAATAATAGTGGTCTTCTTATGGACTGGGTCGGATTGGCCTGGCGGGATACTGGGAAAAAACCCAGTGGGCCCCGACCCTCATTGACCCCCGCTGGGCCAGACCCCTATATAGGGTTGCCACCTTTTCTTGAATAAAATACCAGCCTTCCTATATATTTATCTTTTTTTCCTATTAATAACATTGGGCTCAACCATCAAAAATACCGGCCAGGCTGGTAAAATAACGGCCAGGTGGCAACCCTACCCCTATTCCTATGCTGTGTGGTGCCTTACAGTAGGGGGTGGGGGCCGGCGGGACCCCAAGTCCGACCGGCCCCCAAGTCCGACCCTGGTTATGGAGCAGAATATAATGCAACCAAACATTATCATTACACTGTTACAGAAACTCTTTGGGTTAGCTGAGCTTCCCTGACAGGAAAATGAAGCGCAAAATATTACGTAGTCGGCAGGATTCGAACCTGCGCGGGGAGACCCCAATGGATTTCTAGTCCATCGCCTTAACCACTCGGCCACGACTACTCGATAGTAAATGTATATTGAAGTGAGAATTGTACAAAAGTCTATTCTTTTCTGTTTTTTCCCCCTTTCCTACCTGCCCGACTACACGCACGTACTTGCCATGCAGAGGAGCAGTCCATAGCCAACTCCCTGTGCTTTCCTATGGGAAGAATATAATGTTTGTGCGAGGGCTCGGTTATACGGTGCTGATTTCTGCCTCTATTCGCTGCACACAGCCTAATGCTCCTCACGATGGTTATAAAGAGCTGAAGGGCCCCTGATGGGAGTTTATAGACCTGAGGTGAACCCGAGTGGGTTAAAGCCCAGAGCTACACATTGTAGCCCGGTTAGGCAGTCTGCAATTCCCATTTTATTTATCGTCTACCTGCAGGGGGAGCGCGGTGGAACACCAAGCTACGTGTATTTCCCACTAGTATCCAGCAGGGGGCGTTCGGGTATCTAGTCACGTGACTCTGGGGCCTGCACTCTCTGGCTAACCGACTGAGAGGAAAGAAGCAAGATGGCGGCGGAGGCGGCTGGCGCTGTGGAGATGGGCCCTGGGAACTCGGCCTGAGGCCGTCCGTCCCGTCTCGTCTCCTCAACGCAACGTACTTCCGCAACCACACACCCCTTCTAAGCCGCCCCTCCCAGCTAGAGAATGAGGGGCCGCCGGGGCAGGCCGCCCAAGTGTGCTGTGTTACCCGACAGCTCCCCGGGGCCCACCGCCGGCCTGAGGTCCCGCCTCCGCGGCAGCAGTAGAGGCCGCTGGGCCCCAGAGAACCAAGGCACCCCCCGCAACAGTAGTAGAATCAACTCCCCTCCCTCCAGCAGCTCCCCTCGCGGCCGAAGTCGCAGGAAGGCCGGCACGAGCCCTGGAAGGGGTAGGGGTCGAGGTGGCCCCAGAGCAGGAGCTCGGAGGAGCCTTTGCAAGGTGGTGTATGATGATCATGAGAGCGAAGAGGAGGAGGATGGGGTGCCGGGTGGCCGCAGGGACAGTGAGGAGGAGGAAGAAGAGGCAGCGGCAGATTTGGAGCCAGAAGAAGAGGAAGATATGCAGGACTCGGACTATCAGCAGGAGCTGGAGGAAGATGAGGATGATGCCAGTTACTGCACTGAGAGCAGCTTCAGGAGCCACAGCACGTACAGCAGCACCCCTGGTGAGTAAAGGCCTTATCTGCCCCCAAATCAGCCCCCTAGCATTATTGTTTTGGGGCAGTTGCATTACTTGGCATTCTCTGGGTAGAGTAGCACTACCTGTATCTGCTTCTGACATTCTCTGAGTAGAGTAGCACTACTTGTATCTGCTTCTGACATTCTCTGGGTAGAGTAGCACTACCTGTATCTGCTTCTGACATTCTCTGAGTAGAGTAGCACTACTTGTATCTGCTTCTGACATTCTCTGGGTAGAGTAGCACTACCTGTATCTGCTTCTGACATTCTCTGGGTAGAGTAGCACTACTTGTATCTGCTTCTGACATTCTCTAAATAGGAGCACTACTTGTATATTCTTCTGACATTCTCTGGGTAGTAGCACTACTTGTATATTCTGCTGACATTCTCTGGGTAGTAGCACTACTTGTATATTCTGCTGACATTCTCTGGGTAGTAGCACTACTTGCATCAGCTTCTGACATTCTCTGGGTAGTAGCACTACTTGTATCTGCTTCTGACATTCTCTGAGTAGGAGCACTACTTGTATCCAGTGCTGGACTGAGAATCAAAATAGGCCCTGGCATTTCAGGTACACAGAGGCCCAATCATCCCACTTAGAGGCCCAAACAGCCTCCACCAGCCCACTAAATTGTGACTTTCTATGGCACCTTATAGCAGCCCATCTGGCATTTGCCCTAACCTACAGATTGCCAGTCCGGGCCTGCTTGTATCTGCTTCTGGCATTCTCTGGGTAGGAGCACTACTTGTATATTCTTCTGACATTCTCTGGGTAGTAGCACTACTTGTATATTCTTCTGACATTCTCTGGGTAGTAGCACTACTTGTATATTCGTCTGACATTCTCTGGGTAGTAGCACTACTTGTATATTCTTCTGACATTCTCTGGGTAGGAGCACTACTTGTATATTCTTCTGACATTCTCTGGGTAGTAGCACTACTTGCATCAGCTTCTGACATTCTCTGGGTAGTAGCACTACTTGTATCAGCTTCTGACATTCTCTAGGTCAGGGATCCCCAACCTTATTTACCTGTGAGCCACATTCAAATGTAAAAAGAGTTGGAGAGCAACATGAAAAAGCATAAAAAAGTCAATTGGGGTGCCAAATAAGTGCTGTGATTTGCTATTGCCTATGTGGACTGGCAGCTTACAAGAGACTTTACTTGGAAATATACTTAGTTTTTATGCAATTAAAACTTGTTTCCAAGGAAATTGAAAAATAAGCACCTCCTTTGAGGGAACGGGGAGCAAAATCCCAGGAGTTGGAGAGCAACATGTTACTCACCAGCTACTGGTTGGGGATCACTGTTCTAGGTAGTAGCACAAGCTACCAGGTGGGTATTGCCAGTCCCCAAACATTCTATTCTATGGTGTTATAATGTTGCTTTGCAAAACCATGTCAGTCCTATCCCTCTGCCTATATTCTATAGCTGTGGGTGCCAATATACTCATGTTGAGTCTTGACATTCTTTTATCGAAGCAATGACAATCCCTAGATATTCTCCAGTACCCCAGACTCTTTGTGTTCTTAGTTGGGGTTAATGCTGATGCACAAATATACCCTGGATGTCACCGGCTATCAGACTATGCTTAGGGTCATTGCCCACTTGCCACTATATCACTGATTTACTGATGCTGCTGTACCCTCAGTGCCACGTGTGCAGAAATAATTGCAGGGGGATTGCCCTGCTTTGTGCTCCATTAGATTATGGTGCAATGCATTTGTCATGGATTTGTTCACAAGCTTTTGTTGTCTTCTAACCAGGCAACTGAATTGTATTATTCTTTATTAGCGCCCATGGCACATCCCATTTCACAGGGCACGCAAGGCTTTTAAAATGCCTCGGAGAAGGTCCTGGCACTCACTTGTGTATACGTACAGATGTGTGCCAGAGCCCAATGCCACCTCTTGGGTACTTACTAAGTGTGTGTAACAATGGTAGGTTTTAGCTCCACCACGATCTTCTTTGTATTAAAACTACAAAAATAATTTATTACTCATTAAGCAGTTTTTGCCAGTGTTCTGAATTCAGTCTTGTGCCCACTGGGTACCTGGGGGGGGGGGTATGTGACAAGGAAAGTGATGCACCTTTTGCAGGTAAGACTATTGGGCAACATGCTTGTAGGGATCAGATGCCACCTGTTGCAGGTGTATGGGATTGTAACACCTCAAGCATCTCTAGTACCCAGTGTTTCAGAACTGTCCTCTGCCCCCTTTCCTCTGCCCCACGTAGAGGTTTCATATGAAATGTTGCTCTGCTGCAGGTCTTACAGTTCTCCTCTTTAAAGGGGTTGTTCACCTTTGAGTTAACTTTTAGTATAATGTAGAGAGTGGTATTC
>CM044448.1:42723885-42735990 GCA_024363595.1 Xenopus borealis
AAATGAAGGCTAGACAAAGTTCATTGGAAGAAAATAAACCTTCAGAAGATAATATGGCTGGGGAAACTCTGAAGTGTACAGAGGATGAAAAAGCAAAATCAGAGACAGAAAATGCAGAGGAAAAAGCCCAAGCAGGTGAGTCTGTCATATCTTTGTCCAAAAGAAGAATCACTTTCATGCCATGTGCACTTTGATCAATGTGCTTCTCCCCACCTCTTCAAAATTGGTAAGGAGGAGTTAAACTTTTATGCCTCCTGATACAGCAGGTAGCATTTCAACATTTGTGTGACTAAAATCTTCAGTTACAGAATAACAATAGTTCTGCCAGTATGGGATCAAGATCAAAAAATGTAACGCTTAAAAAGCATGTTCACCTTTTAAGTTATCTTTTAGTATTTTATAGAATTGGCAATTCTAAGCAAACTTTCTTTTTTTTATAGTTTTTGAATTATTTGCCATCTTCTTCTGACTGAGTCTTTCCAGTTTTCAAAGGGGGGGCACTGACCCTATCTAAAACAAAATAAATGCTCTAAGGCTACAAATGATTATTGCTACTTTTTATTACTCCTCTTTCTTTTTCGGTCCTCTTCTAGTCATATGCCAGTCACTTATTCAAGTCATGGGTTCTAGGGTAATTTGGATCCTAAACTGATAAAACTGTAAACTGGAGAGCTGAATAAAAAGCTAAATAACCAAAACTACAGTTGATGATAAAAAATTAAATTCAAATTGTCTGAGAATATCAATCTCAACATTATACTAAAAGTTTATTTAATTGTGAACAAGCGTTTAATGGGTTTAAGGGTCATGAAAACCTTTGGGGCAGTTGGAAATTCCAATTCATCATCCATCCTTTATGGTGCTTGGGAGTATTGCAAGCTGTATTTATTTGTTCCATCTTTAATTCTGTATTTTACTTCAGAGTCTACCTTTCGGGACAAAACTACTCTAGAGGTCTCTATAGAGTCAGGTACCAACCCTGCTGAATTTGCTGCTTTACCTAAAAAGGTGCCACCTCCAGGGGAAAAAGACGACCACAGAGTGACTGAAGCTGAAAAGGGCACAGATAAGTCTTCTTCTGCATCTCAGCCAGGTACTCGCTTATACATCCAGCAATTAGTCTCTAATATGTTTGCTGGGTTCTGTTTTTTTTTTTCTTGTTTCCAACATTGAGTTCTTGATCTACAGTTTCTGAAGGAGTCAAAGCATAAAGGAGAAGGAAAGGCTTAGGAGCACTTGGGGGTGCCAAATGTTAGGCACCCCCAACTGATTGTATCGACTTAACCTGTAACCCCGGGCCGGTGCTCCTATCAGCAGAAAACTGCACTGGCCCAGGGTTATACCAGTGAGCACCATGGAGCGATCCACTTCCATCTTCTTCATTCTTCAAATTTCCTGGGGAAATTGCATGCGCAGTAGAATGAAATGGCCTACTTTGAAGTTAAAGTTCACCTTTTCGCTCTGCTGCGCATGCTCGAAGGAGGAAGGCGGAAGTAGAGCGCTCCGTGGTGCTCACTGGTATAACTCCAGGCTGGTGCAGTAAGTCGATACAATCACTTAATAACTTAATCACCTATAAAATACCTAAAATGGTTTAGGAATTAAAGTGGTGTTATAACCAAAAATTAACTCTTAAAATGTCTGTATTTCACAAATTATGACGTTTCTGAAGCTGAACTGTATTAGGGCTGCTACTAAGTTTATAAGGATTTACTGTCCCCTACTGGTCATTTCAGACATCCATTGCCATGATGTTTGAAAGTCTCAAAAAGTCTGCATTCTTTTTTAGTAAAGGAGAATTTAACCTTCTATGAAAGACAATGATTTGTCACAAATACTACTGAGATCTCTTGAGCTGTCTGGTTATAAAATAAGCCCCTGTGTCTGTAAAATATTGTAGATTAATTCTCTTCCCTCTTATATGAAGCAAATCTGCCTGAAGCAGTCTCCAATACTAACATTCCTCCAGCTGTTAAAGCTTGCAGAGAAGATGGAAGCAGGAGTACTAATCTGCAGGACTCGCCCTGCACTAAGAATGAACCTAGGAAACACACTGACAACACTGAGAATGTTGAGGGCAGACAGAGCCCTGCTTCCACTAATCCTGATGAAACAGGTAACCTGAAGATACGTATTCTTTAGACATGCAACCACCAGACATCTCATATTCCATCTATAACAGCACTTGTACATCCATTTTCAGCCACTTTCTGTAAGTGTATCCTTATGAGCCAGAACACACAATCTCTGTGCCTACTTTGAGAAGTGCTTCATGGCATTCAGTGACATTTTCGATGTTCAACCTGTATGAAGCAGACAATGTCACTAGCAGGGCACAATCTCTGAACTATGAATCTACATTTAAAGGAAAACTGTACCCCTCCAACAATGTAGGTCTCTATAAAACAGATATTGCAGCTCATATGTAAAACTCTGCTTCATGTAAATAAAACCATTTTCATAATAATAAAACAATTCCTGGTCAGGTGATCTATCAAACAGCACACAGAACATCATGAAATGTGGTTCAAGGGAAGGGATGTAAAAGGGCAATATTTACTTAAATATATATTTGTTTGATAAGATTCTTTAATATGCCACTTAATTTGATATAAAATATCTGTTGTTCAAGTATGCATTTTGGGGGTACAGTTTTCCTTTAACAAGATCTGCACACCAAGATATATCACTTAAAGAGATACTGACACCAGAAATTATGCGTTTTCTTTAACATCTATCATAAAATTGACTTTGCATTGTACTTCTAATTCTGCCATAAAGTTTTTGCCCAATGCTTTTACATTCTGACTCCATGTGTTGGTCTATGAGGGGGCGGCCATATTTGTGCAGCAGGAGTCCGTTCGCATTAGAAACTTAAATTGACAGGCTGAGATGGGACATTCAGGTTGGCAAAACAGTCAGGTTTATGAACCTCAACTAGCAATTAATTACAAAAACTAATCTCTCCACAATAAACGTGACCTATAGGTAACTTTTAATGTACATTCATATTTTAAAAAGTAGTTTTTCAGTGTCCATATCACTTTAACACTTCTACAGGGATTGATAGTGTCAGCCACCCATTCATTTAAGGTATTCCTTTTCTTTCTCAGCAGCAACAGAAGTAAAATCAGAGAAGATCAACTCTGAGCATGGCGATTCTTTGGGCACAGGGAAAGCATCCTCACGCATGGTTACCAGATTAAGGAACCCAGACAGCAAGTTAAGTCTGCTGAAGAACCATCAGGTGTCAACTGCAATCCATGAAGCAAACAAATTTTTTAAGGAAGGCAGAGAGGTTTGTTTTGAGTCGGCCACATGTGGACCAAGCTGTACTCCGCTGACTCCTAACCTGCCCTTTTGATTTTCTTTTAGCTGTTATTGGGTAAACCTTTTATCTGCTGCTTGGCTTAGCCTCCTCCTTTCTGGTGGCACGTAGACCTTTCCAAAATATATCCAAGAAACTGGTATAACTGGTGAAGGATCTATTCAGAATTGAGGTTTGACTCTAAAGAAACATCAACATCTGCCTGCTGCAGTATTTTTATCCACTCAGTAGTCCACTCATTATTTTATTTTTTCTTAGTTAAAGTTTATTACTGATCAGAAACTGGCATTATTTGCCTTTTTATTGTGTACTCCATTGTGTCCTCATTCTAAAAGGAAAGTGCTGAGATGATTGTAGAGGTGCTTTGGGTTTGATCATTGCAATATATCCCTGTAACAATTACAATCTCCCCATACTTTGTCTCTGCCTGTTGCCATTGGTTCAGAACAAGTGAAGATTGTTGCATTGATTAGCTGTAGACATTTAGGGTTGGTAGCATGGTTTCACCGTGTCTTTCCTTATACTGAACATAACACAGTTACTTCTGTTTTCTCTTCCGTCCATTTAGTTGTCATGAAAATAAAGCCACATATAGGAAAGTAACGGTAGTTGGCCTTTGCTGACAGCATTGTTTTACTCTATTAATTTGCCCTTGTTTTTCTATAACAGGTTCTGGTGGTTAACTCTCAAGGTGAAATTTCCCGCCTGAGTTCCAGGAAGGAAGTAATCATGAGGGGCACCCTGAGTCATTATTTCAAACTGGGCCAGGAGGGTAAATACCGAGTATACCACAACCAGTACACCACCAATTCTTTTGCACTGAACAAACACCAGCACAGGGAAGACCATGACAAAAGAAGACACTTGTCGCACAAGTTCTGTATGTCACCCCTGGGCGAATTCAAGTGGAATGGGTCTGTGCATGGATCCAAGGTACTGACCATCTCCACATTAAGACTGACCATAGTGCAACTTGAAAATAATATTCCAGCATCTTTCCTTCACCCAAACTGGGCCTCTCACAGGTAATGCCTTTACTGGATGAGCATCCATGGTTAAACATTAATCTAACAAACTCCTGAAGAGTCTCTGCATTTTTTTGCATTATCACTGTTATACTGTTTCTTTTATTTAGGTCAAATTGGATAAAGGCAGTTCAGATGTGTAGCAAACCCAGAGAATTTGCACTTGCCATCGCTATTCTGGAGTGTGCAATTAAACCTGTTGTCATACTACCAATATGGAGGGATTGTTTAGGCCACACAAGGTAAGAACATATCTGACTGCATAACTTTATTTGCTTTAACTACTGCCTCACTGGTCATCTTTCTGATTGTATATTGAACCATCCTTCCTCTCTATTATGGGCTAAAGACTGCAACTACCTTACATTTGATTATAGTAAAAGGCAACTGAGAGCTTCTTTATATCAGGGGTTCCACCTACTGCATAGTAGGCATTTTTGCAGCTAAAAATTATTTATTATTAGTATTATGGTAGTTTGCTGGACTACAAACACATATATAAATAGTTCTAGCTTCTTTGTATTTTGGTTGCTTTTTGCAATTAAATATATCTGTATTTTTTCCTCTGGCTTTTTAGGTTACGTAGAATGACCTCTCTGGAGAGGGAAGAAAAAGACAAATTTAAGAAAAAGGAGAGAAAGCAAGAGGAGGAGGAGAGTATGCAGCAGGCAACATGGGTGAAGTACTCATTTCCTGTTAAACACCAGGTACTGCAACATGATGTTCTGCTTTTTTGATCTCATATTCGTGATCTGTGTTGCATTTATTCAGTGTAAAATGAGCATAACATAGCGTGGTGAGAGAGATATGGTCTCATCCAAATGGCCATCAGAAATGTCTTACCAGAGTGTTTAGTTTTATATTTTGTCTGCATCTTCTTTACTTTGGGTTTGTGTTTTATTAAAATATTACAAATCCTAATCTGATCATTACCATTACCCATTAGGTTTGGAAACAAAAAGGAGAGGAGTACAGAGTCACTGGCTATGGAGGCTGGTTCTGGATCAGTAAAACGCACGTATCTAGATTTGTTTCTCGTTTTCCCGGAAACACAAATGTCTTCTATAAGAAACACCTTGGTGAGTGACTACTTTTGCTGCTTCCTTGTACCACAGATAGCTTCGATTGCATATTAAGCTCTCTTGCTTTTTTAGTGTTAATTTGTTTATTGGACATATTAAGGGCTCTTGCTATTTGCATAGTAATTTGTTTATTGTACTATTAAGTCCTATAATTCATAGCCAGGTAACAGAGTTCTGCTGTAGCAAGCAGTAATCTTTCTCTCTTCTGATATATTTTCAACTCAGTTAAGGGCAGAGAAAAGACTGAAAGTCTTCCGTCATTAGACAAAAGGAATAGCCTGGAAAATTTTACACTAGATGATCATGTAAAGCTTGAGGAGTCTGAGAATGATCTAAAAGAAAATTTCAAAGGCATACTCAATCCAGTGGATTCAAAGGACCAAATGAAGAAAGAGGAGAGTGAAAAAGAAGAGAAGATGGAAGTTGATTGCACACCTACAGGTGACAAAGGTAGGCTTGGTCTGGGCCATTCTTTGTGCTAGAAGCTTTAAACAAATTTGGATGTGGTCACCATTTGTAATAATTTGTAGTAACCCTTTCATAACAGCTGTGTCCCTTTCTTTCGTCAACTTTCTTTTATCCCTTTCTTTCGTCAACTTTCTTTTATCCCTTTCTTTTTAGAACTGCACGACTCCCATCTTTAAAATTAGCCTGCATCTAGCTTTGTCCTAAGGTCTCCTCTGTCAGAAAAATATATCATTGTATACTCTCTTGCAATATGGTCCCTTCCCAGAAGAAAATACACATGCTACATCTACTCTTCTTCATTCTGCCACCATTGTTTGCTGGTTTATTGTTTTGTTATTTTGCTGGGTTCTGCAACTATACATATATAATAATAGATGCAAACAACTAATATTTCTTTACAGATTGTGAAGACGTACAATTTGAAAGCAATAATAGAATTAAAGAAGCGCCAATGGAAGTGGACAAAACCAAATCTAAATTTTGTAAGAAAGAAGAAGAGACTTTTCCTGATGCAGATTTAATCAATGTTAGTGAGGGTTTCCAGGCCAGAACTTGGTATAAAAAGAAAGTAAAAACATCAAGGTTAGATGGGCTACTTGAAAGGCGTATCAAGCAGTTTACACTGGAAGAAAAACAGCGGATTGAAAAATTAAAACTGGAGCATGTTGCCAAAAATGGCACAAGTATTTCACACTCTCAAAATCAAAGCATTTCCCATAGCAACAAGTTATTCAGGAACCAAGGTAACGAGATGTTACAAGAAAAGACAGAAATACTAAAACCTAATGAGAACTGTACTGATACTGGTGGTGCTAAACCCAACACACTTTCCTCAGATATCCTCCCTGAAGCTGAGGCCAGAAAATGCAATGTTGTATCTGTTCCAAGGTTGGAGAGCCAGCAACAAACAGACTGTATTGAAAACAAAGCTAATGTAATACAAAATGAAGAAAAGGACACATGTTCAGAAGCTCATGGGTCAGCACAGGCAGTTGAATTCAAATTTTCAAAGTCAGAAAATCACATTCAAACAGGGGACAGCAATTCTCCTGTAATCACTTCAGATGGTGAAGGATTAAATAAAGACAATTCTGGAAGTTTCTCTGTGGGAAATGATGCAATAACTAGCAGTGTACAGTCTTCTCCATTGGTACCAGCACCTAACACAGAAGACCAAGACTTCCCTCAAAGCAGTATGCCCAATAAAATAACTGAAAAGCCAAGCTCCCTAGTTAGGAACGAGGAGAAGGATTGCAATTTAACACAAAGAAGTGAGGGTAGTAAATCATCCGACGAATGGAGTAGCAAGAATGAAAACATCAAAATTGAACTTGCAAAATCTGAGACTTTAGCAGAAGAAATACATTGTTCGAAATTAGTGGCCAGCAAGTCACTAAGTGATGTTCTATTAGAATCTCAAAATCCCAAAGCTAATGGAGACCAGCCAGGGAAAGATGAGAAACTGGATCAGGATGGTATTAACTCTTTGGAGCATACCAGTGAGAAAGACCAATGTTGCAATAAGGACAAACCTGTTATACAGAAAAATGGGAGAGAGGAAATTACAGCATCTCAGGTCAATGGAAAAGATGTGAATTCTAATGAGTGCTTAGCCAGTGATATAGAGGCTGAGATCAAGTGTGTTCAGGGGATTGAGCCAAAAACAAACATCTCAAAAGTTTTCTCTGAACATAATGTTAAATCAAAGGAACACACTGGAAAACCTCTTATGAATGGGGATATTCGCACTGATGATACAGAAGACAAGTATGCTAGATTTTTTGATGGGGAATTAAAAGAAATGTTGAATGTTGGTGATGAAAAGTTTGTATCTCATTCAGAAAATGTCTCAGAATTTTCTCATTCTGAAAAATCTCTTGACTTTACTGGAAAAAACTCTCCATCTTCAGGCCCAAGAGACGGTTCGCCTGGTGCCAAAGAAACCAGGGAATCTGGAGAGGTACAAAAAATAAGCCTTTCTTCTTTCACTTCAGGGGAAGATTCTAGTTTGAGCAGTGATTTTGCAGACCATAATGGTGTGCACACAGATTCCAGTGGGGAAAATCAAATCACAACGGTTGTCACTCAAGTTACCACAACATCAACCACGTCTGTATCTAAGACCATTGTCGAAATGTCTTGTCAGTCTTCTAACAGAGCTGGGGCAACCATTATTTCCTCCACGGAAAATACCTCTGTTTCCAGCATAACCAAAACCACTACCGTGACAAAAATATCTGCCCCCGACCCAAACACTGTTATGGAAGAGGTGTCTGTAAAGGAGCAGAATAAAGTCAATATGACCACAACTGTTTCAGATTCGCTGACCACTGCTGGTCGGGCCATTCTGTCCTCTGTAACTGTGAGCAAAGAATATTCCACAAAAGACAAAGTTAAGCTGGTTAAATTCACCAAGACAAAAAAGATGCGCTCAGGGACTGCTCTCCCTTCTTACAGAAAGTTTGTTACTAAAAGTAACAAAAAGAGTATCTTTGTCTTGCCAAACGATGAACTGAAAAAGCTCTCACGGAAGGGAGGCATACGAGAAGTTCCTGGATTCAATTATAATGCCAAATCTGTGCTGGATATTTGGCCCTATCCTTCACCCAGACCAACATTTGGGATTACATGGAGGTTAGTAATACTTACCTGCTATTGATTCCTTTACAAATTTATATCACAGAAAATATACAGAATGGATATTTGCTTTTTCTCAATTTCTCTAGTGCACTTTTACCCTCCTGTTTCCTAATACTTAAACCAAAACTGTTCCTTCAGTACATTTATGCTTAGCCGGCTGGGGTAATAATAGGCTTGCTGATACTTGACTATGACTGTTTTTAGACAAGAAGTGCGTTATAAGGGGTGCATTATGGCAAAACTGTAGCCTCTAGGGCAGGAGTCCCCAACCTTTTTTTACCCTACCTGTGAGCCACACTTAAAAATATAAAAGTTGCAGGAGTAACACAAGCATGAAAAATTTTCTTAGAGGTACAAAATAAGGCCTGAAATTAGTTACTTGGTAGCCCCTATGTGGACTGTCAAACTACAGGTGGGTCTGTTCTGCAGTACAAATGGTCTTTGTGCCTTCGAAACTCGCCTTCAAATCAGAAACCCAAATTTGGTATCTGCTCTGAGGCCCAAAGGAGCAACATTAAAGGGCTTACTGAGCAACAATTTTTTCATAAGCTACTGGTTGGAGATCACTGCTCTAGGGCGTGTAGTGTTGGAATGTAAAAGATAATACATTTTGGAGAGCAATATCACATGCACACTTGCTACAAAATAGACAATGGAGGTTGTATTTGCTCTAGAATGAAAAACAGTTATAGTTTGCAAGTCCAAATAAGCTGCTCTAAAAATCACATTAAAAGGCCTACTAAGTATGTCTTTTGCAGGTATCGCCTTCAAATTGTAAAGTCATTGGCTGGTGTAAGTCTCATGCTGCGCTTGCTGTGGGCAAGTTTAAGATGGGATGACATGGCAGCTAAGCCCCCTCCAGGTGGAGGGATAACTAGGACAGGTATGTGTTCTCTTTTGGAATTAAGTTTTGTTCCAGCTAATTTGTTGCAGTCATGATATAATAATTTTTTAAAGGTGCATATGTGTTTAGGATGTTCATTTTGGTCATTCCATTTGGATTCTGGTCTTGGCTTTCAGATGAAGCTGTGGGTAGAGTCACTACTGCTGAACTGAACACTGTAGGATTAAATTACCATAGAAACCCATTTTACCTTTTCAGGGTGTGACCATTCCGAATGGTAGGGGCTGTTATTTATGTTTTAATTTCAACAGTGCCTAATCATGAGCAGAAACAGCCCCATGCTGCTTCCTTTCCCTTCAGAATACAGAGTACCTTGTTCTTCACCACTTTTGCCAGGGCCTTCAAAGAATTGCAGCACAGCTTCCAGAGGGAGAGTAGGAAAAAAACTGTAGAAGATCAATACTTTTAGAGGGGGCTGATATGCTAGGTGAAAAGCAATCTTCACACATATGCAGAATTACAGGAAGGAAGAGGCTAGTGGCTGGATCTGGTCCAAAATGATGGACACAATATTCAAATGGAGAGATACATTTCACACAAATGATTATACACTTTAAAGAAGGTATTTTAAATATAAATAAATTTGTGATCTTGGAGGGGGCAGTGGTAATTCAAATGATCAAATCATTAAAAACAGGGTTTCCTTATCCTTTAAGAATTTGTAGCATGCCTGCAGGCAGTATCCCAATGAGGTACAGGAGTCCTTGTCTCTCGCACACAATCACTTCTACCAAGTCTTCCTGTTGCTCTATTCATTTGCCAGCTAGCCCCAACTCCCAGCAAGTACCTTTCGTTCTCAGGTAGGTGTGCTCGGACCTGCTGGAGCCTGTGGTGGGAAGATATTGCTTAAATGACCCCTTTTGTCTTCACTGTCTGTGTGGTCGAAATGTTTAACTTTTGATTAGCTGGTCATAAAGAAATTGGTACAGTTCCTGCAGATTAGTCGCACAGGGGACTAGAAAAAAATGGTGTAAAAGCTGGGAAATGCATTATGAATAATATACAGGTGGGACCAAAACAAAATAAGGGACAATTTAAAAAAGGAGGGTTTAATATTGATATTGCACTGTATGTACATAGTTGGGAAGTGGAATATAACTAGTGTCTGTGCAATTCCAGAATCCTCCGAAACTGAAATTACAACCACTGAGATTATCAAGAGGAGAGATGTTGGTCCATACGGGATACGATCAGAATATTGCATTAGGAAGATCATTTGCCCTATGGGTGTTCCAGAGGCACCGAAAGGTATGCTTTGAGCTCTGTTTCCATTTTCTTGTAAATGTAGAAATGTTCACCCCTCTATGGCCATACCTGATGAATGTGTGTGCACCCCACCCCAGTATTTGGCAATTGTACTTGTCCTTGTATAAACGTATTCTTTTTGAAAAATAAAACGCTTACATCTAGGAAAGCTAAAATTTATTGATTTAAAATGTATTTTATTTTTGCATTGTGACTTGCGTGTAGCTGTTTAGGTTAGAATTCTCCTCACATAGTAGAAAAGGAAATCAATTAAACCATCAAACCAATATGCTGGCTTTTCAAAAGGTTTGGGGAAGTAATACAGGGAGCAGAATGGAGCACTGGTTTTCAAAATACATGTTGGTGTTGCCACCCAGATAGCTGGGAGACATGGTTCCACTGCCACATGGAAGGTTTGGGTGGACTTGGGTAAAAGGTTGACCACATCATAGCCAATGAGTGTGGTGCAAAGCTGTTCATCATATAATTTGATATTTAAATGGCCAGAGACAACACAATATTTAGATAAGCTGAAGTAGCTGATACATTTGGTACATGGAGTCTTAAATGAACAGGAAGGTGAATTTGGTGTATCCTCATCTTCGAGTGGCTTTGTTTTATCACCTCCTAAAGATCTACAAGGGGTTCGACTATCCTCCTGGTAGCCCGTTGTGTCATGGATGTTGATCATAAACCTTTCTATGTAGATTATGTGGCATCAGAGAGATGTTAATTCAGTCTCAAGAAGGGGTTTGAAGCAAGTAAATATGTTCTTGATAATAAGGTGGGGATGTCTTGGGAGCAATGTTATCTTGCTTTACTTCTGGAATTTACTTTGACACATAATAAGGGAAGATATGCAAATCTATAAAGTGCTGGCATGTGCAGTAGATTTGGAAGCCCCTGCTGCACAAATATATAGTATTTCAGCATGCTCCTGCAATCCTGTGTTGAAAGGGGTCAGTGACCCCCCCCTCCCCCAGGTTCCTCTGCTAACTCCTGCCATAGAAAGAAATGCTCACTGCTCATGTATTTATCTAAAAAAAACGGTAGACATTTATTTAATGCATATGCATTGCATATATAATTGAAATTACTTAATCTGAACCACCCCTTTTACATCTATGGCCACTTTTTGAAGGATACTGGTAGGATAGTATTGTCCACTAGTAGCTGAACATAATGGGAGTAGTAAGCAGGTTGTGAATGTGCCATGCCCATGTTTGTTGCCTCACCCCCTAATTACCATGTTCATTTTACAAAATTTGGCAGGTTATGAAATTTTGAAACAGTTGTAAATTCACAGATCCCCTCCATGCTGTGCCTCCCTGTCTCCCCACCATGCTGTGCCTCCCCTCCATGCTGTGCCTTCCCTCCATGCTGTGCCTCCCTGCCTTCCCTCCATGCTGTGCC
>CM044448.1:42736657-42773071 GCA_024363595.1 Xenopus borealis
CAAGCATCATACCACACATTACAGGCATACACTGTTCCCACAGCAGTCACTCCCAGTTTATCCTCTTCCTCCAACTGAGCCAACAATTGTGGTATAAAATCATTTTGCTGGAAACTTGCCATTTTTGTTGTGAACTTTGGTTTTAAACCCTATACAGTTGTGTTCAGAATAATAGTAGTGTAAACTCAAACTCCTTATAATAGCTTTTATTTCCATACACACACATGCATTGGGAACACTGCACATTCTATTCCAAATCAAAACATGAAGAAAGATGCAACACATTTTGGTTATTCCTTTACAGAAATTTAAGAAAAGGTAATATTAGGCTGTTCCAAAAATAGTAGTGTCTGCATTCTGCTTTACAAACTCAAACATCCACTGTATAAACTGAAAAACATTTCAAGATTTTGCTTTCCTTTAAATCACTGATCTAATATTTAGTTGTATATAAGCAGTGTTTGTGAGATCTGCTGCACATCTGTGTTGCATGGAGTCCACCAACTTCTGGCACCTCTTACATTCCACAATTCTTCTGCATTTCTTGGTTTTGCATCAGAAACAGCATTTTTTAATGTCACCCCACAAGTTTTCTATTGGATTAAGGTCTGGGGATTGGGCTGACCCCTCCATAATGTCTTGTTGGTCTGGAACCAAGATGTTGCTCATTTACTGGTGTGTTTGGGGCCATTGTCTTGTTGAAACCCCAATTTCAAGGGCATTTCTTTTTCTGCGCTACTTTATGTTTTCCTTTCTCCAATCAACTTTTTAATCAAAGTACCCTGTTCTTCTGAACGATGTCTGGAACAAGCCATTTTACTCAGATTTCAGAGAGAAATGCACTATAACCAGCACGCACAACATTTGCTGCCTTCCTTCCTTAAATAAGGGCTGTAATTGACACCTGTTTTTTCACATAATGAATGACCTCACTAATTGGACTCCACACTGCTATTATTTGGAACAAGCTATTATTATTTTGAATACTGCTATTATTTGAAGCAATCCTCAATGAATCATTCAATTACACAGAATTAACAGTATTCATGTCATGACTGTTGGTTTTCTATTACTCTACTACACCTACTAGTAAATTACTTGCCCTAAAGAAATATAATTTCTACCAAAAACAGTGATTGATCAGGTTAGTGATGTTTCACTGCTATTATTCTGAACACAACTCTATATGGATTCTGTGGGCTGTGTTTTTAAGTACATGTATGGGACCTGTTATGCAGAATGCTCAGGACATATGGTTTGCTAGGTAAGGGATCTTTATGCAATTTAGATCTCCTTGTTGTAAGTATACAGAAAATTCATTTAAGCATTGAATCAACCCAGTGGGGTTGTTTGCCTCCTGTAAGGATTAATTATATATTCGTTAGGATCAAGCTCACGCTACTGTTTAATTATTGCAGGGGAAAAAATATCATTTTTTTTTTTTTTTTTTTTTTTTTTTTTTTTTTTTGAAGTCCATAAATTTGTTTATTCTTGTAGCTGTTAATGAATTGTGAATTGAAGGCTTGCCAGTCACATTATTAAATATGTTCTACGTGTTTCTAATTAATCATTGAAACCCCATGACAAATTGCTGTATGTATTGGATTCATTCACCTGTAGGAGAATATTGCTGCTGAATGCTCCTCAGCAGTATGTGGGTTCTCTAGTTCTGTACTACCCCATATAGAATTATTTATGCCTGTTGATTACTTTTCATGCCTCCTTGTTTGCAAAGGCACACTCTCTTTAATGATTTGGATGGGGATTTTGTCATTAGAGGAGGTCTATGGAAAATATGCTGGGCGGCTGTTTCTCCAGCGAGCAATGGAATTTCATGAAAAACTCCTGCTGCTGCTGCTTTCACTTTGTAGCTTGTTTACACTGGCTAAACAAAAAAGAGAATGAAATTATGCATAAATCACTTAATACCACTGGATTAATACCAAGAAATTTACTCATAACTTGTGCCACCTCATTTAGCATGTTCTAAACTTTGTTTCTGTATACGGATATTGGACCATTTAACTAGGGGTTTCTGGATAAGGGATCTTTCTGTAATATTTTGTCTACCTAAAAATAATTTAAATAAACCCACTTGGATTGTTTTACCTTCAATAATGATGAATTGTATCTTAGTTGGAACAAATACAATGTGCAGTTTCATTGGTACAAACAAAAAAGGAAAATACTTTTTAAAAGTTCAAGTTATTTGATTATAATGGAGTCTATGGGAGGTAGCCTTTCTGTAATTTGGATATTTCTGGATAATAGATTTCTGGATACCAGATCTGGATAACTGTATTGTTATTTCTAATTTTTACAGAATCGCCTATTCCCCAGAGGAAGGGACTTCGATCAAGTGCATTGAGGCCCAAAAGACCAGTAATCCCTAAGCAGACAGGTCCTATCATTCTAGAGACTTGGGTCCCTGAGGAGGAATTGGAGTTATGGGAGATAAAATGCTTTTCAGAAAGGTAACTTTCAGTTGCACATTCCATATATTCCCTGTAATATAGACTAAACCAAGCATGATATGGATAGGTTATATGTACAAAATTATCAAGGTGTGATTGTGTCCTCTGCTTGTAGGGTGGAGAAAGAAAAGGTCCAGGCTGTGGAGCAGCAGGCTAAGGTTAGTGATCAGAAGAAGTCAGAGGAGATGAAGGCCCAAGTGGAGGCTCAGCTAAAGCAACAGCGCTTGACCGCTCAGCAGGTGACAGGGATAACTGGTCCCACCTGTTAGAAAAGCTTGGCATGTGTCTGTATGTGGGAGAAGTGTGTAATGGTCATACGTGTACATCATCTGCATTTCATTTGTAAAGTCTTGCCCTGGGGGGATCCCTGTGTGCCCCCCCCCCCAAAAAAAAATATTATAGTCTGCCCTATGCCTTTAATTACTGTAATTTAGGAGCCTCTGCCCAGGTGACGTAATCGTTTCCCCAGTACTTGTCCAGATACAGAACTGTATTTCTATGTACTTTCTGCTGCTGCCTTTAATTTGCTGCCCCTGTATAACTGTGTTTTGTTAAATTCAATGACATTAATAATCTGCCAATTGTGTGTAAGGGACCTGCATTCTGAATTATACATCTGTACATCCATTGCTTGGTTCCATGTAGTAAGTGTCCTGCTCTGAGGTGTACAGTGTAAAACAATAATGGCATGAAGAAACTTTCCTGTGCACTTAGGCAGAGCTTTAGTAAACTATTTCAGAAAGTCGAAGTGGCATTGTAAAGCACCAATCAATTTAGCTGGGATTTAAGCAGTACAGTGCTATATAACATTTCCTTGAAATTGAGAGAGATTTGAAGGGTTAAATTGCTTACAGCTTTATTTGATCCAGTGAAACAGGCACTGCACCAGTATTCAGCTTCAGCCTTGTGTTGGTCATGCAATGGTTTTTGTCGTTCAGTGCAGAATGGTGAAATTAGATGCCTTGCTTCTTGAGAGGAGAGAACAAAGCAATTAAGTTGCTGATAGGACGATCTACTCGTTATCTCTAAGTGGAATCAGTCCACAAAACAATAGAGGGGCTAATGCTTTTCTTTTTATTTAAGTATTTTCCAACAGTACATGTAAAATTATAAGAGGAACTTAGAAAAATTGATGGAAGAGATAGGGGGCAAAAGGGTAGGGGGACTCTCGCCAAGCTGCGGCTAATTAATTTTAAGCATATTTGTAAAAAAAATCAAGGCTATATTTGTCTTTATAATATTTTTTTTAAAAAAAGCAAATGTAGATTTTAATTAAGAATTGACAAAATATCTGTAATTTCTCCTTGATCTTAAGGTAAGGTTAGGTACATTTAGTGTTAATATGAGTTAGCTGAATTGAGATGTCCTCAAACAGAAACGACTGGAGCAGCAGAAGCAGCTACCTTACATGAGCAATACATCTAACACCTCCACCAGCAGCAGCACTGTCACTCCTCTCTCCACTCCACAAAAAATGATGGTAGGGTCAGTCACCCCTGGAACCAAAGTTGTTCTTGCAACAAAGGTCACCTCTCCAGCAACTGTGACATTTCAGCAGAGCAAGAACTTTCACCAAACATTTGCAACTTGGGTTAAGCAAGGCCAGACTACTACAGGTAAATGGGCCCTGAATCTTTGCTACTTGTAATTGCCCCTCTCTTATCCTGTTAAGAGTTTAGAAGCCTGTGTTTGTCAGTAAACAAACAATGTTGTTTGCAGCCCCCAGCACAACTGTTACATCCAGTCCTACCATCACTACATCGGGCCAGGCTTATCAGATAACTGGCAGTCCCGTTACTATGGCTGGCAAAGTCATCACAAAGCTTCCTCTGCCAGTCAATAGTAAGCTGGTTGCTGTGAATGTTCCGTCAACCCAAGGAGGTAAGGCTTTTTATTTTTTAACAAAAGGTTGTCCTTCATGAATCATTGTTCACTCCTTCCCTAATAGCCCATTGCCTCTCATTAAGCAGTAGTTCAGGTGCAACAAAAGGTACTAGGACTCATTCCTACCAATGCGGGAGGACAGCAGACATTTACAACCTTCCAGCCTCGAACGGCAACTGTTGCAATTCAGCAGAGTACACCAGGAACTACTTGTGGTACAACCACCAGCCAGCAGGTGGGCATTTGCTATGGCTTTTGATGGGGAAGAACATGTCTGGTTATGGATTTTGGAGCTAATGGTCTCATTCTATATGTCTGAACCACTCCAGAGTGTCTGACTTGATTGCTCAGTTTTTTCTTCCCTCAATTTATTTATTCTCTTAAAGGAGAAGGAAAGCTACTGAATCAGTTTATCGCCAATAGATTAGCTACAATAGTGCAAGCTATAACACTATATTAATTCTGCAGGATTCTTTACCATACCTGAGTAAACCACTCTAGAAGCTCTCTGTTTTAGAATAGCAGCTGCCATATAAGCTTGTTGTGACATCACTTCCTGCCTGAGTCTCTCCCTGCTCACTCATAGCTCTGGGCTCAGATTACAGCAGGAGGAGAGATGGGGGGACAGTAGCAAACTGAGCATGCTCAAACCCTAGCCCTGGAGGTGTATGCTGAAAACAGGAAGTCTGGTATAGAAGTCTGTGTGTACACAATAGAAGGAAGCCAAACCTGTGTTTATTTTGACAGAGGACTGGTTTCTTTGAGGGTTTACTGGTGTATTTATATAGACCTTTCTGATTAAGCTTAGCCTTTCCTTCTCCTTTATTCAAGTCTTCTTGCTTTCTCCTTTTTATTTTCATATAGAAATGGGGAATGGTCTTGGTAATGCTTTTAAGGTGATTGGTTGGATGAGCAGGAGGGCCCACTAACAACTGTACTCACCAGGAGTTTTCCTGGTATCCTCTATAGCAATGTTTGATATGCCTCACACTGTGCAATGAAGTAATCATTCAATACAGCTAATAGACAATGGCTGAATTTGACTCCTCTACAGGTAATAACTGCAGGGGCCCATATAAGGCCTGGGGTGGCTGTTATCAGAACCCCCATTCAGCAATCTCCAGTGGGAAAGAGCTATATACGGGCACCACTTGTTGTACAGCAGGGGATCATTCCATCAGGTAAGCCGACTCTTTCTTTTTCTAAGATATGACTACCATGTCAGGTTTGGATAAAATACATGAATGGGCATCACAATTGGGCATGGTTAATACGAATACCGATATTCTCTTACAGGGCAGCCTCAACAGGTTGTAACTCAGCTCGTAAGAGGCCAGCCTGTCCCCACCACTGTGGCTGCTGGCACTACAATTTCTGGTGGGGCACAAAAGGTTAGCACACCCATACAGCAGCCACAGGCCACCACTCCTCAGGCTGCCAAACCCCAGCAAGGACAAGTAAAGCTGACAATGGCACAGCTAACGCAGCTTACTCAAGGACAGGTCAGTTACTGTTATGCAGCACCATTTGCACGGAGTGTACATTTCTAAGTACTGGAATGTATCATTGATCATTCTTTCAGCTGGTGTTTGTGATAGAAGGTGTACAGATAGTTTCCCACCGCTACAATTGTATCATATTTTGCATCCATTTCACAGGGTGCTGGACAGAGCCTCACTGTTGTTGTTCAAGGGCAGGGACAGACTACTGGTCAATTGCAGTTGATTCCTCCAGGGATGACTATCATACCAACCCCAGGACAGCAACTAATGCAGGCAGCAATGCCAAATGGCACCATCCAGCGGTTCCTCTTCACTCCATTACCTGCCGTTTCCTCATCAACCGGCACAACCCAGATATCGACCCCCCCTGCTTTTTCACAAGGTACGTTTGGGATGGGACCACTGAGATGCAGCCTACCTTTCTGTAGATTTATCACTTCAGTTCTGCAAAATCGGGTTAAAATGGGGATATTTGAACCCAAATATCAGTAGGACAGTTCTAAATTGTTTTCTTTTTTCGGTGTTTATTGACAGAATAACAGACTGTAACCTTCATATGTTTGTATGGTTTGTCCCAGAGAGGGTGTTTTAATTCCTCAAACATTCTGTTTTGTTCCATGCACACCCATTTGGTATTTTTTGAATGGACAACCCATGCCAGATTTAATATATTGGTGGGATGCAGGATGTATGGAAATATAACTCTGTATTGCTGTATTGTCACACTCTATTTAGTTCATCATCAGGATTAATACTATTTACTAATATTGGTTAATTACTGGTATCCATGGGTTAATTTAAGCTTGTCCTAGCTCTAAATTTTTTAGTTACTTATATCAGATGTCTAATATAATTGTGGTTTTGATTTCTTTACAGCATCTGTGCAGAAGCCTTCCTCTCAGAATCTGGGGCAGGACAGCCAACCTCCACCTCCATTGGCCCCTACCAAGCCACCGTGCCCACCCCTGGCCCTAGACCAAGAAAAGTCTGCTATGATGCCCTCTGAAGCAGTTGCCAAGGCTCAGATCCCAATATCTTCTCCACAGCCAGCTCAAGTGTCAGTGCCATCTCCAGCCTCTACTCAGCCTAGCCCGGCATCTCAGTATCAGCTACAAAATCCTGTCAACCCTCAGTCCCTTTCCCATCTACAGGCTGACGCGCATCCACCATTGGAACAGCAACACACACTTTTGGCAGCTGATGCCTCACAGCATATGGAACTTCAGCCAGCCATTTCTGGCCATCCTGAAACAAAATCTTCCTGTCAAGTTTCTATATCACAGGCTTGTTCACAAGTCACACCACAGTCACCTATTCAGAGCCAGCCTCAGAAACAGTCTGCACCCCTGGCACAAGGCCAGGTTCCACAGACTGTTCATATGACACTGCCAGCTTCCTTCAAAATTCAGTCACCAGTACAACATCTGCAAGTAACAACCCAACCACAGAGCCACATACAGACTATTGCAGCTAATCAGGCAGTGACTGTTCAGTCCCCTTCCCGAGCACAGTTGCATATTCAGCCTCCACATACCCAGGTAATTAATGTTCCTCAGCTCCAGCAACAGGTGCAGGTCCTCTCCCACTTGCAGTCTCATGTCGTAGCCCAGATACAGGCACAGCAAGGAGGACTTCCCCAGCAAATTAAACTGCAGCTGCCCTTCCAAATTCAGCAGGCTGGTGCAGTTCAGGCACATCAGATCCAGAATGTGGTTGCTGTGCAGGCAGCTAGTGTGCAGGAACAGCTGCAGATGATGCAACAGCTCAAAGACCAACAGCAAAAGAAAAAGCAGCTAGAAGTGAAACGAGAGCAGAGCATTCATACCTCCAGCCAATTTGATGTTCAGAAACAAGTAAGAAACCACACTGCTCACACACAGTGCTTATTCTATGGAATTAGACACCACATTATATTTTGTTGTTTTGATGGAGAAAGATACTGAGTTGTCACAATAATTTTCTCTTGCCAAGTTCTGTTGGACACAGGGCCAAGGGTATAGCTTTTTCCACTAGGAGGCAGGGCACTAGAGAGAAAGAGGAAGACTCCTCCTCTTCTGCTATTTCCCTCTACCTTATCCCAACAGGGTCCATTTTGACAGGACTTTCATTACTTTCTGCCAGAATTCTGCACCCAGGTCTTTATGGCACCTAGGGGTTGACCCAGAGGTCTCGGGCTTAAGAGCTTCTCTATAATGGCTTCCTCTTTGGGGGTTAATCTCTGCTGGGGCTGCTAAGGATTCTAAGAAGCAAGCCATACAGCATGACAGACCCTACCTTTATAGATTCTGAGGTGTCCAGCAACTGACAACTTTACCCTACAAGCTATAAAAATAACTACTTCTGTGTGATTTAAGTATGTTCCCTCTGGGCTAGTAGGGCTCTTGCTCTCCCTCCCCGCACAAACCCTTCTCCCCCGGTTCCCTACAGTGCTTCTCTGGGCCCCCAGCCCAATGGAGTCTCCAGGTGGTGCATGAGGCTTCCTCCTACATCATTCACATCAGTAGGGCTCCAACATGGAGCCTTTGGCCTGGTCTGGCAATAAAAATATCCACTGGCATTCACAAATGTGCAGCCTGTCAAATTACTTGCCAGACTGGACCGAGAAGGTCCAGATACCATGTTCAAATCTACAAAACAAGCTGCTCCTCAATGAGGAGAGCAGTGACATAGACTTCCCTCTAGCCTTGGGGAAAACTAGTCAATCCATGACTGGGCACTCCCTTCATACCAAGCAGAGGAAGGAATACAAAACATTTATCTGCGATATTAGATAACACTAATTAAACACAGATTAAAAGTACAGAAACTCCTTCTGACTCATTACACTCTCTCGAAACAATCTGCATTCATATTTCTGTCTCATGCACAACTTGACAGTATCATTCAAATTGAATGATATAATAGATTCCAATCCAACCACCGCTTCCAAAGATCATATACTCTAAAGTTTCCAAGCTCTGGCTGAAGTGTGTCGGATTCTCTTATGGCAGAACATGATGCTATCACCCTTACTGCAATATACATTCCCAGTCTGGAAAATTAGCAGACGCGGACTGCCTCCATTCTGCTCACTTGGAAAACCATCTTATTCATAGCTATTGCTCAGCAAGGATAGAGTCTGAATTTAGCCCTCTCTCATTCCAAGCACCCTTCCTACTTTTTCCACTCGGACAGGACTGTTACATCTTTTACTTTTCTATAATGATCTCCAACTTCCACTTTAATCAGAAGATCGCCGTTCCTACTTTCTACCCATATTCCTTAGGAAGTGGCTCTTGGACAATCCCTGGACCCAGTCAGGGCCCTCAAATTTTACATAACCCACACAAAGGAAATTAGGCCATCTGCTTTCTTTTCTGTTCTGCCTTCTGGAGCCAAAAATGCCAGGTATGAAAAATTTACATTTCTCCAGTGTCTGCTTTGGGACACAGGAAACAGTGGGTATAGCTGGTACCACTGGGGCAGGACACAACAATAATAAGCAAAACAAGCTCCTTCCCTGCCAGCTATACCCCCAGCAGGCAGAGTTGCTGATCAGTTTTTTGTTGTGTCTTCTAGGGGTAGGACAGAAAATGTTATGCATTATTTTAATTTTTTATTACCAGGAGTGGTAGCTGGTTTTTTGGGGTCATCTCCCAACGCGGGATGGTCTCTGGGGTTAAATGGAGTGTCATATTGCCTTCTACCACCCAGTCTTCTGTGCATTACCCCCCACAGGTAGGTGGTGAATCTGACTGGCCAGATGACAAGGATTGAAGCCTGCAAGATCTCCAACCGTAAGTAGATGCAGCAGGCTTAATCCCCAACCCTCCTCCTCCTGACTTGTCTGTACGGGCTGTATCTAACCCCCCACCCCCTCCCTCCCCTTCGGGTGAGCAGGCTCAGTGTCTGTTTCTGACACATGGTGTGGGGGGCACAGCAGGAGTGTGTGTTCTACAAAGGCAGCATTGTTAACAGGCAAGCGGGCTTTTGCCTCCATAATTTTTTCCCGGCACTTAGGCTCCGGTGATGAGCTTTACCCTACTCGCTGGGTTTTTCAGTGTGTCACTTCCGGGCTCCACTGTTCTGGTCAGCGCCACATACAACTGGGCTTGGTGCCAAGAGCTTGCGTCGTCCAGGTTAAGTGCTTTTCAGCACAAGGAACTGCGGGATTGCTGGTGCCACTGCAAAAGGGGGACATTCAGCCTACTCCTGCCACTCACTGCCTCCTCTACTCTCCACCTGCAAAAGGAATCGCTAAAGCAGCTTATACTATAGATAGAAGTGTAAGAGTGATTTACCATCAAGCCCTTTGGCTTACAGAAATTGGGCACCATGTCTGAGGGGGCTAATGATAACATTTTTTCTGGGGGGGGACTACGTCTGTTCAATATTTAGCCTGTGCCAAAGGTCGCCAACGCTTTTGCCCAGCCTTTTTGTTCCAATTTCAAGCCAATGACTAGTGGTTCAGATCCCCCAGCATCTGCTCATCCTCAGGGATCCCAGATCGATCAGGAAGACTCCTCACACCAATCCATTTCTTATTTCTCAGGATATCCCTCAATGGGCATCACAATTGGCCATGGGAATCCCAAGACTGGCTCAATCCTTGGATAAACTCCTATCTCGTCTTGAGAACCCTAAATCCAAAACACAAACGGAGGGCACCCCTCTACCCTTCAGAGGATGAGCGACGGCGACTACCGTAGCAACTCGCCTCCCCCTTCCAGACCCAGTCCTCTTTGAAGGAGAGTTATCTCAGAGTGACGAGGAGGATGACAAATCTCACACTCACTCTTCTGAAACTGTGGACGCCCTGATTGTGTCAGTGCTATCCACCCTTAATCTTCAAGAACCAGATGCTACCTTGGGGCAATCTATTTCCCTTTTTAAAAGACACAGCAAGGTGTCTCCAATTTTCCCATCTCATTCAAAGCTAGATCAAATAATCCAACAGGAATGGGATAAACCTGAAAGACCTTTCCAAGCTAACAGATGGTTCCTAGAGCATTATCCTTTTCCTGCCGAATCAGCAGAACTTTAGGCATCACCTCCTTCAGTGGAAGTTCTGGTTTCTCGACTTTCCAAAAATACAGCCCTACCAGTTCTTGATGCCTTGTCCTTCAAGGATTCCATGGATAAAAAGATGGAAGGTCTTCTACGCTCAACCTTTTTGGCTTCTGACACGGCACTTCGTCCAGCACTGGCCACGGCTTGGGTCAGCAGAGCCATCCAATCATGGTCAGACTCCCTGCTAGAGGCAATGCAATCCGGGGCACAATGCAACAAACTGTCATTGTGGGCTTCTCAGATCAAGGAAGTGAACGACATATGCGAAGCATCCTTAGACACCGTACAAGTGATTAGCAGAATATCCACTCTAGTGGTTGCCACTCGGCGATCACTATGGGTCAAGTTATAGTCTGCATATATGTCCTCTAATAAGTCCCTTACATCCATTCCATTCAAGGGAAAGCTACTTTTTCGTCCAGACTTAGATAAAATCATTAGTCAATCGACAGGTGGCAAGAGCACTCTACTTCCACAACCGCAAACGTGCTTCTTTTTGCAGAGGAAAGTTTTTTTCGAGGCCCCCAAAACAAGAGCTCAAGAACATCTCCTCCTCAACATTCAACCTCTGGCAAAGGCAGATGGAGTGGTGGGACCAGAACCACCTTGCAGGCCATAGGAGGGAGACTGCATCTTTTCTCAAATTCCTGGCTCTCCCTTAGGCAGTACTCATGGGTACACGAGACAGTATCTCATGGCTATCTGGAATTCTCCTCTATACCACCCCAACGTTTCTTAATGTAAAGGCTCCCTCAGGAACTAATCAAACGAAGTGCCTTCCAATCAATTGTGATCAATCTACTGCAATCAAAGGTGATAGATAATTCCAGTACCATCCTGAGAAAGGTTCATGGAATATTATTCCAACCTGTTCATAGTACCCAAAAAGGATGGGTCGTTCCGACCAGTCCTCGATCTCAAGGAATTGAACAAGTTTATCTCCCTACACTGTTTCAAGATGTAGTCTCTTCACTCTGTCATAGCTGAGGTGTTACTGGGTAATTTCTAGAAGAACTTCTCATTTCTGAAGAATGCTTATCTTCATGTTCCCATATTCCCTCCACATCAGAGATTCTTACGATTTGCCTACAAAAAAGTTCACTACCAATTCACAGCACTGCCATTCAGCCTCACTTATGATCCCCGAGTCTTCACAAAGATCATGGCAACAGAAGTGATTAGAAAAAGGGGAGCTAGCTCTTCAGTTCACAATGACAACACTACAAGACTTGGGGTGGTGCCTCAACAGGAACTATTTTTTTCTAGTTCCCAGCCAATCATCTCAGGATGAAATGCGATACACTGGCTCAGAAGGTATCTCTCCCACACAAAAAGATCAAGCACCTGCAAGCGTTGGTCAGAACTACTTGAGCAACCAACTGATATGGCCAGGTTCTGCATGAAAATACTGGGCGTCATGGTATCGACAATGGAAGCTCTCAACTCTCAGCTGTCTGTTTTCTTCCAAAAACATTTGGCTTTCCTGCCAGACGTTAGAGTTTTCGTACAGGGAGTAATGCACTTGGCTCCTCCAATCCGAGCACCTTCACCTACATGGGATATTACCTTAGTACTACGGGCGCTACAAGAACCTCCTTTTGAACCATTAGCATTGATTCCTATACAGTGGCTAACCTGGAAAACTATGTTCTTAATGGCGATGGCTTCAGCAGGGCAGTCCTTCATACAGTGCCCTCCTTCCTCCCGAAGGTGGTCTCATCCTTTCACCTAAACCAGGAGATCACCATTCCTATATTCTGCCCGGCTCCATATAACAAAGGAGGTGGCAATTCACACCATGGATCCAGTCAGGGCTCTCAAATTCTACCTGAAAAGAGTTCACGAAATAGGAAAGACGGATACTTTGTTAGTCTTATTCTCTGGTCCACTTCGGGGTACACAGGCGTCTAAGGTCACCATCTCCCGCTGGATTAAGCAGGCCATCCAGAGAGCCTACACAGCACATGGAATGGGATGAGCACTTCCTGGGCCTTCCTCAACCAAGTCTCTGCAGAACAATTGTGCAAGGCAACGACTTCAATCCATTGATTTGCAAAATTTTACAATTTAGACACCTTTGTGGTCTCTGACCCGTTTCAGTAGGAAGGTAATTCAGACAGCGGTAGTTAAATTCACATAAGCCTATCCTTCCCACCCTATCTTATGGGACAGCTTTGGTAAGTCTCCACTGTGTCCCCCAAGCCAACACTGGAGAAAAGGCAATTTTGTGTACTCACCGTTAAATCTTTCTCTTCAGTCACTTGGGGCACACAGGACGTCCCTCCCTGGATAGGGGCTTTCAACGCCACATAAGATCTGGTCTACCGAATACTCATTCTGCTATGTTTTAAGTTAAGTTAAAAAGTTTGACGTTAAATTATGATGACTTAGGTACAAACTGATTGGCAACTCCGCCTGCTGGTGTCTATAGTTGTCAGGCGAGTAGCTAGTTTTGCTTATTATTGTTGTGTCCTGCCCCAGTGTTACCAGCTATACCCAGTGTTTACTGTGTCCCCCAAGCGACTGAAGAGAAAGAGATTTAACAGTGAGTACACAAAATCTCCTTTTCTCGCTGGATCAAGGAGGCAATCCACAGAGCATATATGGCTCAGGGGAAGTCTCCTCCACTTCAGATTAAGGCTTATGGCACAAGGGGAATCGGCACTTTCTGTGCCTTCCGGAATCAAACCTTGATGGAGCAAATATGTTGGGTGGGCACTTGGTCCTCCATTCTTTCCTTCACCAAATTTAGCAAATTTCAGGACTTTGCTACATCCGCCAACCACTTTTGTAGGAAGATACTACAGGCTGCAGTTCTATAAACCAATTTCAGATTCCTCCCTCCAAATACTTAGCTACAACAGCTTTGGTATGGCCCCTGTGTGATTGTAATATATGTAATGTAATATATACTCCTTGTTATATAAAACTGGCCCTATATGGATAAAGCACAGTGATAAGGCAGAAGGGGCCTTAGTCTTGCTCTCTCTTTCAAGGTACTTGGTGTTATCATTTTAGGGTTTTGTCTAGTGTGTTCCATCTTTTATAAAGGTGTTAGTTACTTCTTCAATCCCCATTTCAAATTGAACTGCTTTTTTTTTTTAAACTGGTATTCCTTTTATTGATTTATTCCAACATGGGAAGGGTACAGAAAGAAGAAAGGGGAAGGGAGGGAGCAAAATTAAGATTACAGCAGCAAAAATAGCACATTCTTGTACATCATGTTTACACATATTTCCACAATTCGTTCATGGCAGAGTCAACATGTGAGCTTCCAGCCAAACCCCCCATATCCTTTCAAACTTGTTGGGTTGACCTCTAGCATCATATGTCAACTTAATAAGCAGAATCATCTTATTCCCATAGGCAAACCATAATGCTTTCTTAGGGGGATTTAGACCCATCCATTGCATTATTATAGTTTTCTTAGAATAGAAAATTATACATTGTACCAAGACTCTAGTACTGTTGGCAGGTAGTATGTCATCTATCATGCAAAATAGGCATATTAGAACTATCTCTATTTCCGCATCTCTTACATGTTGGGAGTGGTATTTTCCCCGTTTTATGGAGCCTGTTGGGGGTGAGGTATATTCTCGACAAGAATTTGTACTGAATAAGTCTGTCTTGTGAGCTTATTAAAAATTGGTAAAGCCGGTTGCTTCTTCCCACTGATCGTCACTCAGATTGGGTATATCCATCTGCCACTGTCTATAGACCATCTGGAATGGAGGGGTACTAGTGGACTGCAGGTGGAGATAAAGATGGGAGACCATTTTAGTGGGGTCCTATTTTCTGAGTTATGTCAGCAGCCCTGGCCCCCCATTACCAGCTCACCGAGCTCAACTGTGCTATATAGATATGACATAATTGTAAGTAATGGTACATGGGTAGATCTGGGGTTTTAATCTAGTCCCTTAGGGTTACCATGTCTATAAACCTTGCATTAACTACTATGTCTTCTAAGTATTTAATATTTTCGGAGGTCCAAAACCAGATGGCATCTGATTTAGAAAAGTGTTGAATGTTGGAGTTTCTCCATAAAGGTAGTCTTGGGGACATGATGGGGGTTGAACTGCTTTTTTAATTTTTTTTTTTATTTAAGAATTTATTTGGGATTTATTGCTGATCATTCTTAAAGGGATACTGTCATGGTTTTTTTTTTTTTATGCATCAGTTAATAGTGCTGCTCCAGTAGACTTCTGCACTGAAATCCATTTCTCAAAAGAACGAACAGATTTTTTTATATTCTGTTTTGAAATCTGACATGAGGCTAGACATATTGTCAATTTCCCAGATGCCCCGGTCATGTGACTTGTGCCAGCACTTTAGGCGGGAACTGCTTTCTGGCAGGCTGTTTTTTTTACTTCTGAGGGCTGGTGCAGACAGGGAGATTTGGGTAGTTTCTGTCCCCTGGAGATTCTGCGAGGCGACAATCTCCCCGAACTGCCTTCTCCCTGTCCGCCGCCTGTTTAAATCAATAAGCGCCAAAGCACACACAGAAACTCCCCAAATCTCCCTGTCTGAACCAGCCCTCAACGTAACTGAATAAAACACAGTTGGACATGGGTTTTACTATTGAGTGCTTTTCTAAGATCTACCAGGCAGCTGTTATCTCGTTACCTTCCCATTGTTCTGTTGTTAGGCTGCTGGGGGGGTGGGGGTGGGAGAGGGGTGACATCACTCCAACTTGCAGTACATCAGTAAAGAGTGATTGAAGTTTATCAGAGCACAAGTCACATGACTTGGGGCAGCTGGGAGATTGACAAAATGTCTAGCCCCATGTCAGATTTCAAAATGAAATATATAAAAATCTGTTTGCTCTTTTGAGAAATGGATTTCAATGAAGAATTCTACTGGAGCAGCACTATTAACTGATGCATTTTGAAAAAAAAAAATTCCCATGACGGTAAAATGGTTCATAAGCGGGTTATTAAACAAAAAAAAGCTTTTTATCCATTAATTTACTATCCTTAACAAAGGCAATACATTGAGGATGTAGTTTTATCTGCACTCCATTCTGTATATTTGTAGTCGTGGTATGTATTGCAGCTGCCATATTTATTCTCTAAAAATACCAGCTGAGCAGTGTAATATTTCGAGTTACCATTTGTTTAATGGAAATCTATGGAAAATACTTGGAGGAAAATTAAATTTCATCTTATGAAAATAAGAAACTTTAAATGTAAGCTTTAAAAACTGCATGGCTGGAGATGTTTGCAATGACTTTAGTTTTATGACTAGTTTAAAGGCTTTGTGTTGCCCACTCTCCCTAGATTGTATTGAAGCAAAATGCTACTATAGAGCACTTGAAACAGAAGAAGACACTGTCCCCTCTGGAACGGGAGGAGAATCAGAGGTGAGAGAGTATGTTTGTTCACAGGGTTTGTGTAAATTGTCATCTGTGTTTAGCTTGCTTTCTATTGATTGGTGTGGGTGTTTTCAGATTACTCTGAGTACACATATACATACACACAAAGTGAGTGTAGGAGATGGGTAGATGTGTTGCATGTCTCTGTGGAGGGATGGGAGGGATTTATATTCGCGTTTCATTATATTCCTGTCTCTGTTATGTTTTAGCACTGGTTACTGTGAATTACTAGCTCACGGTTTTAAAAGAATTCTATCATGCAAATGCATCTTTTGCTATTGATCCTGCATTGAAATTCTTTTTTCAAAAGAGCAAACTGATTTTTCTTTTTTTCTTTTATATTTAATTTTTAATGTCATGGGGTTAGATATGTTGTTAGTTTCCCAGTTGCCCTCAGCCATGTTACTTTGGCTCTGATAAACTCTACTGTCACACTACTGCTGCACTGCAGGTTGGAGAAATATTACCACATCCCCAACAGCCTATCAACAGAACAATGGGAAGGTAACAAGATAACCACTCCCTGACACCTACATTGCTAGTAATGCTCCCGTGCCCTTAAGATGTGACTCCTTCAATTCTATTGAGTAAGAGAAATGATATCCTGTCTAAAAGCAAAAGCAGTTCCAGTGTAATGTGCTGGCCCTTTCTGAAAGCACAGAATCAGACTAAATAACCCAAGATGGCTGTATGCACACCAATATTACAACTCATTTATAAAATCTATACCATAAAAAAATCTTGACAGAATCCCTTTAAGTAAGTAACCTTGATTTTACAAGCTCTCACTGATGGCATTTGTGTTTTTTAGGATGATCGTGTGCAACCAAGTAATGAAGCACATCTTGGATAAAATTGACAAGGAGGAAAAACAAGCCGCCAAGAAGAGGAAGCGTGAGGAGAATGTAGAGCAGAAGAGATGCAAGCAGAATGCTAGCAAGCTCTCAGCCCTGCTGTTTAAGCACAAAGAGCAGCTCAAAGCAGAGATTCTAAAGAAGAGGGCACTTTTGGACAAGGACCTACAGATAGAAGTGCAGGTAGGCCATAGTACCCTGTCCCTTTATGTATTAGTATAGAAATGTTGTCTTGTATAGGTATGGGACCTGTTATGCTTGAGACCTGGGGTTTTCTAAATAAAGAGTCTTTCTGTAATTGGAATCCTCATTCTTTAAGTCTGCTAAGAAAAAAAAACAAAATAAGATTATTTTGCATCCAAAAAGGATCAATTATATCTATCTTGGGTCATGTACAAGGTCCTGTTTTATTATTAAAAAGAAAAAGGAAATTTTAAAAATGTTAACTATTTAAATAAAATGGAGTCTAGAGAAAGGGCCTTCTCATAATTCTGAGCTTCCTGCACAACTGGTTTTCCAAATAAAGTATCCTGTAGCTTTATAACTGTTACAATGTAGCTATGCTAGGTGATTGGAGAACCAGTACAATCCATTATATTTTCTTTTTGCAGGAAGAACTAAAGAAAGACCTAAGCAAAATTCAAAAGGAAAAAGAGAGAGAGGAAGCTGCGGCTGCTGCTGCCGCCGCAGCTGCAGCAGCAGCAGCAGCAGCAGCCACCACCACACCAACTACATCACCACTGCCCTCTCCACCCCCACCTCCACAGAACACACAGGGCGCACATTCTCCAGTTTCCATCTCACCCCCTGCATCTTCCCACAAAAGGAAAAAAGATGAGGATAAAGAGCCCATACCCTCTAAGTCCAAGAAGAAGAAAATTATTTCTACTACCTCAAAGGAATCTAAAAAAGACAACAAGATTTACTGCATCTGCAAGACTCCATACGATGAATCCAAGTAAGTGCCTGACCAAGCATGCTCCCTGTCAGAATCACTTGTACCTCAGTTCATTTTGGTTCCATTGCCTTTAGTTCAAAGGAAAGAGCCCCAAAAGATGGTGTGGCCCAGCAAGCAAATAATTGGGTGCACAACAGTGTCACACTTACTCTTCCTAGAATGCAATCATCATATTCACTTTCTATGTTTTACATTGCTTTCTGCTGTGTAAAACATTTTCTCTTTCAGTTACCTTCATGTCTTTGAACCTCAGGGGTAGGCAGCCGCCTAGGGCGCAATCACTGGGGGGCTCACTTCTCAGTGGAAAAAGTATTTTCTTTTTTTTTCATTTTTACTTTTCAGTTCACTGGGCTTGTTGGCCTCTATTAAAAGCATTATAATTTATAAAATTTGCATCTCCAAACCCCTCTGGAGTTTGTTTTAGACTGGCAAATTTCTGAAAGCACTCCCCCACCTTGGAGTGTGAGTTGGTGCGGTCCATGCTAACACGCTGACGCGCATGCTTATTAGGCTGCAGCGCCGGTGCAAAGTCACAAAGGATCGGTTGGGTCGTTGGGCAGCCACAGAGAGGACCTGCTGTGCGGGCTAGAGGGAAGCACTCTAAATTGTGCTGAAGAGACCTGTCTGTCCTGCTGACTGGGGCCTGGGCAATTTTGGCAGCTGCGCCTACCTTTTACAGTTTTACTACTGCCTTTGACGCTTGCTGCTGGCACAGGTAAAGATCATGGGCGGTGGGCTTGGAGAGTGCAGTTTTAAATGTGGATATTGTTGGACCTGGGTTGGGCTTATTGTTGGCTGCTGGCCGTGGCACAGGTACAGATCTTGGGGGCTTGGGTTGGTAAGGTGAGAAATATAGGACTGGGGCGCGCTGATTGGAACCTTTGCCTAGGGTGCCAAACTACCTTGGCCTGGCCCTGCTGTCACTGTAAAGGCCAATGGCACACAATGGGTTTTTCAGTACTGAAGTGATTGTGGGCACTTTTCAGCCAAATGCCTATGGGAAACAAGTGGACACAAATCATTAATCCCATTTTCCCATTTCTCACATTCACCATTGATACAGCACATCAATGCAGTGATTATGTGAACCCACTTTATTTTAACTCTTGCTTAACTTAGTTAAAAGTGAAGCATTCTGTATATCACTGTAGGTTTTTTGGGAGGGGGGAGAGACTGCATATTGTTCTGTCAAGTAGGACCTAAGCAGAATACAAAAGGAGAAAGAGAGCGAGGAAGAAGTCTAACTTGCACCAAAGAGATGTGATGTTTATGAAAAAAGTATCTGGTATACTTCAGATTGGAGCTGACCCAAAGAATTATACGTCAGCTCCATGATGCAACTTGCATACAGAAATAAGAGTAAACTGTATTAGCTGTACCTGCCTTTGTAACCTCTTAGTGACTTGCCAAATCAGGCTCACATTTGTATTGTTTTTGTTTATCCATTTGTGACCTGTACCAGCATTTCATTTGAGAATGGCTGACATGTAAGTAGAAGCAGACCTATCACGACTATCACCTAATGGGGAGCTCCGTACCAGTCCTAGTTAAAACCAAGATTGCTTACTTTTGCACTGCTGGAAAACTGATAGATTGATCCTACAGCAGCTAAAAGGGAGGGCTGCTACCCTCCCTAAGTATTTATAGAACACAAGTCAGACTTTGGGTAGCAATAAGGCACTACAGCAGCTGATTAAAATAGCTTTCTATGCTGTGTTAGGTTATTTACAGCACATTTCATGACTAGCGGCCATAGGGAGGCTGGAGATTGACCATAGTGTTTCATATATCTCTACAGCACAAATAAGAGATGTATGTATGACATGAAACTTGTGAATATCATGGGTGGTGGGAGGTAAGCCTTTGCTGTTGAGGTGGAGCTGTGTGAGGCACTGGGTGTTATGGTGCTAAATTCTGCAAGTCGTGCCTATTCCCTTGATACTAGCACATTCCCATTATGTTCCTCTTGTGTTGGTCATAGAGTGCTGTGTTTGGCCAGTTCATACAGAGGTCCAGCAATGTTCTATATTCTGCTCGGATTATTCCAGGTTCTGCAAATAGTACATACTTTGTACAAGGCAGGACAGATAGAGACATTAATTAACGGAATCAGTCAGAATGCAGATCATTGTAGTAGGCCATATCATTATGGTTTAATTTCTATGGGGTATATGCAGTGTAAATGTGTATGTACAGACAGAGCTCCCAGCAGTATATGTAAGAGTTAGTTGCAGGCGTTCCATTCTCATGTCCACCGTTCAAGTGCCTTTGAGACAGTACAGTCTCAGTGAGGCTGAATTCAGTGTGGGGCTACTGCCTGAGTGAATGAAAATGCTTTTCTGGTGTTCTTGTATGTTCCTTGGGTCATCCTGTCACTGGGCAAATATCCATTGGTGGCAATGTTATGTTTCAGTTAACAGTTAACACCCAGATCCAATTAGGAAAACAATACCCCTCAAACAATGTAAAAAAATATTGCTGCTTTTTTAGTAGTATGAGCCATTGGGTAATTATAAGTAGAAAATTGCCATTTTAAAGAATAAAGGCAGCCCCTTGGGATCCAATGATTCACGGTGCACACAAACATACCAAACAAACCATACTTCTTAGGTCACGTGAGCCAATTAACAGACAGAGTTCTGCTATTTGCTTCCTCACTTCTTCCTGTTACAGTTAAGACTATGAAGATTTTCATTCATCCGGGTCATGGTGAATCTAATTTGTCATTCTACTACAACTGGACTTGTGAAGTAATCATTGAAGACGTTTCACTACTCGTCCGAGCATCTTCTTCAGTTCAACTGATTGGTATGGGAAGTTCTCGGCATATAAACTCTTCCACTAATCCAATCACAATGGCACATTGTAACTCTTCAAAGAGGTGACATCTGAAATTTTACAAAGAGTTGCATGAATTGTATGTAGCAGACAGATGGTGTTGAAGACCTCCAACTGTTTGATATTCATCAAAGAGGGGGGTAACTTGAAATGGAAGTATACAGAAAACCCACTCATACAGATCAATATCTATTGTTCGATCCCCACCATCCACTGGAACACAAATTGGGTGTTATTAGAACTCTGCACCACAGGCGTGTGTGTGGCAACTGATACAGAGTTCAAGGACAAAGAGCAAAAACATCTCAGAGGTGTGTGGCTACCCAGACTGGACCATTGTCAAAACAGCAGCAACCAAGCCTAACATTAACACCAAAAGAAATAACCGCCCGGAGACGCATAGTATGCGAAATATAGTCATCCCATATGTAGCTGGCGTGTCAGAGAAACTCAGGAGGATTTTCAACAAACCCTACATCCCTGTGTTTTTCAAACCGAGCAACACACTGAGACAAAAACCGGTCCACCCAAAGGATCCAACGCCTGAAGAAAAACAAAGCAATGTGGTATACGCAGTCCAGTTTAGTGAGGAGTGCACAGACTCATACACTGGGGAGACAAAACAACTGCTCAACAAACAAATGGCTAGGCATAGGCGGGCGAACTCTACATGTCAAGACTCGGCTGTCTTTCTACACCCATGATTACTCAGCAAGCACAATTGTGTTAGAATTACTTATATTTGTTACAAATAGAGGTGTAGTATTTCTGTCAGGTGATCCCTGAGGCAGCACATCACCAAATGGTGGTTCAAGGCAAGAGATGTAAAAGGGCAATATTTACTTAAATATATATACCAGTTAGATTTTTTTAATACGCCACTTAATTTGATATAAACTCTCTGCTACTCAAATATTCATTTTGGGGATTATAGTTTTCCTTTAATAATTCATTTTTGACGCACGATGGGGATTGTAGTCCAGCAGCAGCTGGAACAGTATGCCAAAAATAAGTGTTTCAAGGAATGATAATTTAATGTACTGATACACTGCCCTGGTACAACTGGTGTTATTGCTTCAGAAACTCTGCTGTGTAACTGAGAAGGATGGCTGCCGGTTAGTGTTTATTGTGTGCGCGCTAGTATGCATGGAGTAAATGACTAGCCATGTCATCTTATTGTGACCTTTTTAGGTTCTATATTGGCTGTGAGCTATGTGGTAACTGGTTTCATGGAGAATGTGTTGGGATCACAGAGAAAGAAGCCAAGAAAGTGGATGTGTACATCTGTAAGGATTGTAAACGGCCACAAGAGGGCAACAGTGAGGAGTTGTATTGTATCTGCAGAACGCCTTATGATGATTCACAGTGAGTTGCACTGAAGATTCTTTCTTATCCTTGGCCATTGTATTGTCCTGGCTTTAGCTATGTGCAGCAGACTGTACAATTGCTTCTCTGTGGGCTGCTTTTGTGTCCTTATTCCTTTCCCGCTGGCTGTTTTACTTTCACCCTGCTAGTTGAAAGGCAAAGAAGTGTTCTCCTTTTTATTCCACTAACACAAAATGCACAAGTCTTAGCTATTGGTATCACAGAAACCCCACGTAGATCAGAAGCTCTTTCTTGGGTGGTTGGAAGGTTTAGCTCTGCTATTCCAAAATCCAATTCCTGGCCCTAAACATAAAGCAGTGTAGCAGGCAGAAATGTTAGTTATTCAAGATCCAATATACTATAGTTTTTAATCTGAATTGTTTCCTCTCTATTGGCTATGAGCAAGTTTAGTGGCTGTTCCTGCTGAAATGTGCTTAGTACAGGGGAATACCTATGCTGCCATAGTTTTATAGTATCTCTTTTCAGGTTATGGAGCAACTTAGGGGACTGTTTCTGTTGAATTGTGCTTAGTACAGGTGAATACCTATTATGCCATAGTTGTATGGCAGATCTCTCTCTACAGACTGCAGGCAAAGAATTTTCCTGCTGAATAATAATGCTTTAGTATGAGAAATTCCTATGCTAGCAGAGTTTTGTGATCACTCTCTGGTCAGCATCATTACATAAAGAAACATTAACTATATTGGTTTTGAGCAATGTTAAGGGAATGTTCCCAGTGTATCCAGGAAAACTGTTGCTGATAGTTTTCAGTTTGTGACGTCCCCGTCACTGTTGCTGTGTCAAGTCCCTACTAGCCTATCGTCGTCATAAGGAGAGTTGCGGCCAGGCTAACAGTGTGAAATAATGGTTATTGAAGTGAAACTGCCAGCAGCATATTTGACAAGTGCACAAAGACTAGAAAAACCAAGTAAGAGTGATGTAACCATATTTTCCTATTAATATTTCCATTATACAAATAAACAGATTTGTGGGGGATTTTTCTAACTGTATTACTAACTCTCCCTCTGAGACCTGAGAAAGCCTGAAGGTTTTTTTTATCTGAAGCCCTCAGAAAGCACTCTGATAGGCTGAAGATATATGTACACCTGGTGCATGGGGTGCAGCATATAGAATTAAGTTACTAGGCCCAGCATGTTAATAAGAAACCGTGCTTGTTTTGTGTGCTGAATGTGCGCCTCCAATTCTTTAGAGCCATCTTGCTGATTTGCTGCTAGTTATGGTGCTCTGGTACTCAATGGGTCTGTTCTTATTTTCACTGAAATTCTATTTTTGGTTTTGTTTGAGTATATGAATCCCACTATTAAATCTTGCAGATTTTATATTGGCTGTGACCGCTGCCAGAACTGGTTTCACGGGCGGTGTGTTGGCATTCTGCAAGGTGAAGCGGACTACATCGATGAATATGTGTGCCCACAATGTCAGACAACAGAGGACGCCATGACCGTGCTCAGTCCCCTAACAGACAAAGATTATGAAGGACTGAAGCGTGTTTTGCGATCATTACAGGTGGGTAATCAGTTTGTGGTTTTCTTTCTTAAAGGAGAAGGAAAGCTACCGAAACAGTTTGCCAATAGATTAGCTACAATAGTGCAAGCTATAACACTATATTTATTCTGCAGAATGTTTTACTATACCTGAGTAAATGGTTCTAGAAGCTCTCTGTTTGTTTAGGATAGCAGCTGCCATAGTAACTTTATGTGACCCCTTCCTGCCCGAGTCTCTCCCTGCTCACTTAAATTCCTGGGCTCATATTACAGCAGGGAGATGGGCAAGTGAGAGCATGGGAGAGAGGAGCATGCTCAAGCCCTAGCCCTGGAGGTTTAAGCTGAAAACAGAAAGTCTGATACAGAAGTCCATGTGTACACAATAGAAGGAAAGAAATGCTGTGTTTCTTTTGACAGAGGACTCAGAGCAGCACTACTTTGATGGGCATGGGGGAGATTGTGCTTCTTATATGTTATGCAAGTATCAAGAAAAAAGAAGTTAAACCCCTCTCTATCCAGTCACACCAATTGTTTAACCACAGTGATTAAAGGGCAAGGAAAGTCTAAAGTAGAATAAGGCTAGAAATGCCGTATTTTGTATACTAAACATAAAAATGAACTTACTGCACCACAAGCCTAATCAAACAAATGATTTATGCTTTCAAAGTTGGCCACAGGGGGTTGTCATCTTGTAACTTTGCAAGACAAAGGCACTGTGCACGTGCTCAGTGTGGTCTGGGCTTCTTAGTGATCATCATAAATTATCAAAACATGGACACAAAAAAAGCTGCTGGAGCTCTGCATGGCTTGGAAATAAGGCTGGGGCTCCCCCTGCTGCATAAGAATTATTGTTTCCCTGCCAGCAGTTAGGGACCATCTGACAATTCTTATCCACAGCAGTAAATGAAGGGAGAACTTCACTGCATACAGTCAGGTTTCTTATAAAAACGGTACACATTTTTTTAATATTGGAGATTTCTTTTTCATTAAACAAAAAAAATGGGATTTTATTTTTTTACCTTTACATGCCCTTTAAAGAGCAAAAAATGTGTATGCTAATCAGCTATTCAGCTTTCAGTGATTTGTACATAAATTAAATAAATAATTAATACATAATAATTAAATACATAAACATTCATTTAGAAATACTAAGCAAATAGGGGGCTTGGCCACGAGCGCAAGCAGGACGGACGTGTTCTAAAACAGCTGCGTGTCCGTGCTGTAAAATCCTGAGACTTTACCCTGTATAGCATCGGGGAGACGGGTGCGGAGCTCCACTTCTCATCCCTGCCCAACCCGGCTAAAGTGCAAACCGGCAGAATGAAGAAAAAAATGCGCTTCAACTAGTAAACACGGAGCTGCGGCCTCTGCCTCGGACATCCAAGATGGCGCAGCCTCGCTAGCATCAGGCGGAGGCAACACACAATACAGCCCCCAGCCCCACAGGGATCCAGCAAAGGGGCTGGAATGCAAAACTATAGCCACAAAAGCAGCACATTAATTGGGCAAATCACTGAAATGGCCCAAAAAATTCAAGCTTTGGAGGCCAAATCAGATGATTTGCGTGCGCAAAACCTACCATACGCCATGATGTTGCCAGCTAAGGATCCAAGAAAGGGATCGTGCACACTTCTTCACAAGGCCAGAGGAGGCTATGGCATGGCTGGAGACCAGGGCTCGGAGATCTCCGCATAGTTAGTTATAAACCACATAAAGATGGAGATTCCGCGTTTTAAGCCACGGCCGGCAAAAGACTTTACAAGCACGGAACACTAGATTGCCATCACGTAACGTGCATTTTTTTTTTTTTCCTTGACATGTCCAGGTCCTGCCTGTTCTGAGGAACATTTCCTAGAAGACGACAACTGTAGTTATGGGAGTAAATCCACCACCAAAGTTGGGGTACGGTGTGGATAGGGTGGGTAATGGGACTGTTTTGCTGTTTTCAATGTTAATCTCTCCTTTCCTCCCCCAGAATCACAATACAAGTAGAAATATTGTTTACAATATGCACGGAGTGGCCACAAGGGTAATTACTGTATATTTATTCTTTAAGGGTACACAACCAGACTAATATATTACAAGGTTATGCAATGGATAGTCTAAGGGTCCTCTCATGGAATGTTAGAGGTCTGGGGAGTGCAATAAAGAGAGACTTGGTATTTCAATTTCTCAAGCGCCATAACCCTCACATTGTTCTCCTACAGGAGACGCATCTCGATAGCAGTAAACTTCTAACCCTCAAAAAGAGATGGATGTCTGCAAAATTCCATGCCACATACTCTACCTACTCAAGAGGGGTATCAATTTTGGTCAACAAAAACTGCTCCTTTACTCTCGTACATTTGATAACAGACCCAGAGGGAAGATTTATAATTATACAAGCAGTGATAAAAGGGTCACTTATTAATATTTTTAATGTGTGCATTCCTCCACCATTTTCAGATAAGATACTATACACAGTTATGAACAAAATTGCCACCCTACCAGCTGCCCCCATCCTTATTATAGGCGACTTTAATGCTGTTTTAAACGAAAACTTAGACTACCTATACCAGCTCGTTCTGATGGTTCGAGGCATTTGGCTTATCGGACTTATGGCGCTCCAGGCACCCTAACGCCACTCAATACACTTGCTATAACCAGACGCATATGTCTCTTTCTCGCATTGATATGGCATTGGGCTCTCCAGAAGTAAACCGAGGGGTGGATGAAATACAACACTTGATGAGGGGGATATCTGATCACTCACCAATCCTGATCAATATAAATCTGAATGATGACCCCTCCAACAGAGTATGGAGATTAAGTCAATATTGGGTCAATCACACTGATCTGGCCACCCCTATTGAAAAAAGCATAATAGACTTTCTACATATTAATGACTGGACAGTGAAAAGTACCATGGTATGGGATGCTTTAAAAGCATATACAAGGGGAGAATATATCTCCCACATCAAACGCCTTAATGCCCAATATGCAGCAAATATATCCATGCTCAACCAAATGGTATCCAATAATGAAAATTTATACATAGCAAACCCAAATAAGAGTACACGTACAGCATGGTTGACATCTCAAACCAGACTCCTGACAGCACAAACCGATCTAGTCAATAAATCCATCCTCTATCATAGGGCTAATATATTGGAAACAGGAGACAAATCTGGCAAGCTGCTAGCCATGCTGGCCAGAGACCCATCACAAACCACGGTAATACCTGGCATTCAAGATGAGAATGGGCATATCCTCACACTCCCAAACCAAATTAATGAAGCCTTTTATAAGTTCTACACCGAGCTATATCATACAAAGCTTACTCACACACCGGAGGAGGTGCAAGATTATGTTAACAATATAAATATGCCTTGCCTAGATGCTACCGAAAGAAATGAGCTGGATTCCCCCATATCCACACAGGAAGTGTTAGACGCCATAAATTCCTGCCCATCAGGGAAAATACCAGGGTTAGATGGCCTACCTATGGAATGGTACAAAAAATATAACTCCCTCTTAGCTCCATGGCTGTCCAAAATGTTCAAAGCAATATGTGAGGGCTCCTCCTTACCTCCCTCTTCTAACAAGTCGCTCATAATTCTTATACTGAAAACTGGTAAAGACCCTACACCAGTGATCCCCAACCAGTAGCTCGTGAGCAACATGTTGCTCTCCAACCCCTTGGATGTTGCTCCCAGGGGCCTCAAAGCAGGTGCTTATTTTTGAATTACTGGCTTAAAGGCAAGTTTCGGTTGCATAAAAAACATATGTCCTGCCAAACATTCTCTCCTGTAGGCTGCCAGTCCATATAGGGGTTTCCAAAAAGCCAATCAGAGCTCTTATTTGACATCCCCATGGACTTTCTCATGCTTGTGTTGCTCTCCAACTATTTTTTAAATTTAAATGTGGCTTACGAGCAAAAAAGGTTGGGGACCTCTGCCCTACACTGTGCACATCATACAGACCAATTTCCCTTATAAACTGTGATACCAAAATATTTGCCAAAGTGTTGGCCAGACATCTGTCACATATTCTCCCTACTATTATAGTCCCAGGTAGATCAATGGAGGTAAATCTAAGACGCCTGTTCACAAATAAATCTATTACACATGACAAGGGGGAAAGAGTTATCGCGGCATTGGACAACGAGAAAGCCTTTGACTCTGTCGAATGGTCCTACCTTTGGTCAGTCATGCAACACCTAGGACTAGGGGCCAAGTTTATAAAGTGGACTCAAGCACTTTACAGAGCTCCACAAGCATGCATCAAGTCTTACTTTACTCTGTCACAAAACTTCTCCTTGACACGGGGCACAAGACAGGGATGCCCATTGTCCCCCATGCTGTTTGCCATAGCTATGGAACCCCTAGCTTGCCTTATTAGGCAAGCACCAAATATAAAGGGTCTCTTAATAGGTCCCCAAGTATAGAAAATATCTCTCTTCCCAGATGACACTCTTCTATACCTAGCAAACCCAATAGCAGATCTTGAAGAAGCCTTACAAACTATAAATACTCATACTCTCTACTCAGGCCTAAAAATTAATTGGGCTAAATCTAAACTATTTCCAATAGATGCTCGCAACCCTCTGTTGACACCATACATAGGAGAATTGCAATGGGCGTCATTTAAATACCTAGGTATCACTATACATAAAGACATTAAGCAATTTAGTGAACTGAATCTTTACCCCATACTACAGGAGCTAGAAAATAAAATCAAAGCCTGGGCCAGATTACCCTTATCCCTAATAGGACGTAAATTCATCTCCAAACTAAATAGCCTAATCACTCAACTTTACTGGGGAGCCTCCACCCCAAGGGCCAGAGCAGCCAAATTAGAACTCCCCACAGGCAGCGGGGGGCTGGCGGCTCCAAACATGATCTTTTACTATCTGGCTGCTAGACTCACAATAGCCTGGTGGTGGGCATCTCCATCCCAGGACAACCCAGCCACTACCCTGGAAGCCAGTATAATAGCTTCCTACGAAGAATTTAAAAATATCTTGTACAGGGGTTGCAAGAATTCACCCAAAGCAACTCCCTTGATGAAAGAAGTGAAGCAAGCATGGCAGACCGCCCTCCAGCTATTTTCTAGACCTAGCACCCACCTATCATCTTATGCCCCACTTTGGCACAATCCAAATATACCACACTTGCAAAATGTCCCTGACCCCCAACTTTGGGCCAGGTACAATATCAAATATATCTGTCTGTGTGGGTAACTCAATATCTGATTTTCAGAGCCTAAAGTTGAAATTCCAGCTACCTAACAATATGTTGTTTAGATTCTTTCAACTAAGGCATGCACTAATGGTGCAAATATCAGTTGATGTTGTAGATAAAATACCAAGCCTCTCTCAAAATTCTATGCTCAACTGACTAGCCATCTCCCCCCTGGACCACACACCTATACGTAGCTGGTCCCAGGAATCACAGCAGATGACTGGGCTGACATACTAGATTCACAATTTGAACATTTAGTTGGGGCTAGAGATAAACTGCTTCAATTTAAATTCGTGCATAGGATATATCTCACTCCGCATCGACTACATAAATTCTCAGAACAACACCCTGACGAGTGCCCTAGATGCCACCAGTCTCCGGCGGATTACATACACATGATGTGGTCCTGCTTAGTACTAAGAAACTTCTGGGTATTCATTTCTGACTACATTACAAATGCATTAGGGATCAATATACAACCAGATCCTATGGTAATGCTACTAAATCAGTTCTCCACTGTGACCCACACCCATGCAACCAAGACAATGTTCACTATAATACTAATGGCAGCCAAAAAATGTATTGTAATGCAATGGAAGGCAAGCAACCCACCCTCACTTTCACTATGGAAGAACCTGGTTAATCAGGCGATTCCATTATACAAACTCATATATGCAAGGAGGGGATACCCGGATAAGCATGGTAAAGTGTGGGACCCTTGGCTAAATGCACAATAGAGTATAGCCCCGGACAGAACAAAAGAAAGGACCTACTGCATTCCTACATCTACAATTTACTACATGCAAAATGGTTACTGGTTACTGATACCCCCCCAACGGTCCTTGTGCATAGAAATAAAGACATGTATGAACCCTTCTCCCGAATTTTCCTTTCTTCCCCTTCCTTGTCCTTGTTCTTACCAAGTTGCCTCCTCCAATAAAAGGTAATAGTAGAAGTAGCAGGGTGGACCATACCCCATCTCATTCAAGAAACTAAAGGGCCTTACAATAGACATGGGTAACGGTCCTCTTGCCTAGAACACACAAACATCACACAGGTTTAACTGAGTAGTGATTAAGTTTATTGAAATGTAACATCATAATGTACCAATCTGAATTAATTGAAATGTTATTATCATACTTGGTTTATGTATGTTGTACACACCCTTCTTCAATAAAATTGAATTGTTAAAAAAAAGAAATACTAAGCAAATTGATTTCAGTGTAACCAAACAATTAATTAGATCACTGTTGCTAATTCATTAAGATGACTTGCTGCTAAGAAATTACTGATGGTTATAGAATGCCCCTAAGCAGTGGTAACAATAATTGGTATGCACACCTCAGCCTAGGCTGATGGGTGTTTAAAAATACATTTTTTAAATTTTAATTATAAATATCCGACCAGAGACCAGAATTTATAAGTAAAGAAAGAATATGGAAATTGAAGAGGGTGGAGAAGTCCCAAGATCTAGCTGCCTGCTGTTTTTCTAAGTTCTGGGACCCAACAAGAGGAGACAGTAGGTCACTGGGGACTGTAGTCTCATTATTACAATTTCCTTACTTATAATTGGCGAACTTATCATTACATTAGAGAGTCCTCCCATATTACATTTTTGTCTTAGGAACTCCTCTTCCTCTATATATAAATAAAAATTAAGATGCTTTGACCGATCTAGATGATTAGAATCGATTAGTATACGCGGCGCTGTTAGTTGCCGAGCAACGGATAAACATCCATACTTCTTGGAATGCAGCGGAATAATGTCATGCATGACACGCAACTATTGCGAGACTTCCCAAACAAGGAAGTAAAAAATGCGCAACAATGAATGAGTCCCTTTCAAATTTGCCTTGACAAAGCCAGGAGGCGAAAAACGTGTTTGCATACTGTTTTAATCTGTCTCCATTATTTGGAGCGCTATATTTAGCTTTTAAACTCTCTATATTTTACTTGGAATAGTCGAAGCTTAATTGATACCGCATAGGTTTTTTTTTTCTTTCTCTAATCTGAATTCATATGGCACTGTGGGATTTGTAGTTTTGCAGGGAAGATTAGCTCTCCTACTTAAGTTAGCAAGGTAGTTTTGAGGTTACAGTCCCCAATGACTTACTGTCTCCTCTTGTGGGGAAAAACAGCAGGCAGCTAGATCTTGGGACTTCTCCAGCCTCTTCAATTTCCATATTCTTTCTTATCAGTGCTGATCTCTGGTCGGATATTTATAATTTATAAAGTTTATCAAATTAAGGTGTGCATACCAATTATTGGTACCACTGCTTAGGGGCATTCTATAACTATCAGTAATTTCTTAGCAGCAAGTCATCTTAATCAATTGGCAACAGTGATCTAATTAATTGTTTGGTTACACTTAAATCAATTTGCTTAGTATTTCTAAATGAATGTTTATGTATTTAATTGATCTATTAATTTAATATATGTACAGGCACTTTAACTTTGAGTACAGAATTCATGAATTTCAAATAGATATGGCACTAGCACTTTAAATGAATTTAAGTGAATTTATAGAATTTTTCTGTATTAAGTGATTGAACAATTGTCAATCCAATTGCACGTTAATTGTTAATTTCTGTTCCTGTGGTTAACCACCAACACGCAATAAGGAATCACCAGCATTATATTTATGTACAAATCTCTGAAAGCTGAATAGCTGATTAGCATACACATTGTTGCTCTTAAATCACTGTGGTTAAACAATTGGAGTGACCGGATAGAGAGGGGTTTAACTTCTTTTCTTGATACTTGCATAACTAGTCAGGTCGTTATACCTCTCTCTCTCTTTCCTTTAAATGAATTTAATTTAAGTAGGGTATACAAAATAAAAACCTTTTGTCATATAGCTTCTTATGTTACTCGTGAGTGTTGAGTAGGGATGGGCAAATTTTTTGCCTTGTTTCGTCACAAAAATGACGCCCATAGACTTGAATGGTGTCTTTCGATAATTCAGACTTATGCTGAACATACTTTTTGCCTGTTGCTGTATCTATGTTTTTGTATTATTGCCAAAGTTTAAAGGAATTCAGTATAAAAAGGGGATAAATAGGTTGTGCAAAATAATAAATGTTTCCAATATAGTTAGCCAAAAATGTAATGTATAAAGGCTGGAGTGACTGGATGTCTAACATAATATCCAGAACACTACTTTTTGCTTTGCAGCTCTTTTGGTTTCCACTGATTGGAGGGGTGGGCACATGGGTCATAACTGTTGCTTTTGAATCTGAGCTGAATGCTGAGGATCAATTGCAAACTCAATGAACAGTCATGTCCCATGTGGCCCCCCTTAACGTCACTAACTCAGAGAGATGAAAAGCAGCATTTTTGGCTAACTAACTTTATTATAAACACTGAACTGTTCCTTTAACAAGGCAAACATTGACTGCATCTACATGTTTGGAGGGTTCCAATTTCCCACACATGATTCCTGTATTGTGTCCTCCACTTGTGCATATTGCCTGAGATCATTTAAAATCCTTCACATACAACTGTTGCTTGTGATCACTGAACTAAATCCTCAGTCTTCTCTGCACTACTGAATGTTTTTTCTTCTAACAGTCTCACAAAATGGCATGGCCTTTCCAAGAACCTGTGGATCCAGTAGATGCACCAGATTATTATGGAGTCATCAAAGAGCCAATGGGTAATTAACCACCATCAAAAGCTGTTCCATGATTGCGGATCTAATGCTGCTGCACAAAGTCTGTTTAAAGAAAAATCAAAAACATGATTTGTTTCTGTTTCTTTTTTATTATTGCATAGTTTGGACATGTAGTGCATTTTGTTATTGTGTGCCAGTCAGATTCTTGGATCCATGTTTAATTCTTGTTAATTAATTGACATTAAGAGACAGGGATTGTTCCCTCATGCAATTCAATTTAGTTTGTTTTCTATACCAGGAGTGTGTTGTGTTATAGTTCAATTAACCCTCAGGCTGTTTTATTGCACTCAGCTGGTTTACAGGAAAGATAAACATAGAAGGAATTTTGCACAAAGGTATTCCAATTAGCGTTTGCTTGTGGGGGTTTTAGGATCTAGACCAGGGATCCCCAACCATTTTTTTTACCCATGAATCACATTCAAAATAAATGCAAAAATAGTTAGGAAGCATGAAAAAAAGTCCTTGGGGCGCCAAGTAAGCGTTTTTATTGGCTATATGGTAGCCCCTATGTGGACTTATGGCATACAGGAGGTTCTGTTTGGCAGTGCACGTAGATTTTATACAACTAAAATTTGCCTCCAAGCCTGGAATTCAAAAATAAGCTGTTTTGAGGCCACTGAGCGCAACATCCAAGGGGTTGGTGGGCAACATGTTGCTCATGAACCATTGGTTTGGGGTACCTGCTCTAGACTATACAGACAAGTGACACATTGTGATCTAGTTCATTGACCTCTCCATTACTTTGTGCCATTAATCCTGCATCCTTGTGCTTATTTGCTTTCTGAGGTTCATACAGAATTTCACTTTTTTGTCTTAATTATCCATATTGTGACCAACCTGATGTGCATTGAGGTAGTAGAATGCAGCAGGAAATGTGCACATCTCCTGTACATTGGAAGCTTCTGTGATCACGATTGTCATAACCAACCCTACAAATGTCCTTTCAGTGTGGTGTTGATGACATATTGGAAGACCACCTGCAGTTATTGCTCATTCATCATTTGTGCTGTGTCTTTTTTTCTGCAAGGCTAGCATATTAATTGCCCTTCATTGCACTTACAATGGATCAATGTATTAAATGGAAAGGTAGAATTACTGAGAGGATGCTAAGATGTCTGGTTTCCTCAAGTGATTCTGTGCTGCATGTTTTCCCAGCTTCAATGGGTCCAGTGGTTTGCTGGCACACTGGAACAAAATGACAGCATGTCGGACACAAGAAAAGTACCCCGTGTCAGTGTCTTTTATGAAGAAGAGTGCCGGAACTATAGCAGTGTGTAACAACTCATCACCCTCTGATGATTCAATCTTTCCTTTTTCCTTAAAGGATGTGTTCAGTATTAAAAAAAAATGGGTAAATTGGCCGTGCAAAATTAAAAATGTTTAATTATAGTTAGCGAAAAAATTAATGTATAAAGGCTGAAGTGACTGGATGTTTAACTTAATAGCCAGAACACTACTTCCTGCTTTGCAGTTCTTTTGATTTCCACTGATTGGTTACCAGGCATTCACTACTCAATGACGTAATGGATTATAACTGTTTACTTTTGAATGGGGCCTGCATGCTAAGGATCAATAGCAAACCTCATTCAAACATTTATGTCCCATATGCCCCCCCCCCCCCCCCCCCTGAGAGAGCTGAAAAGCAGGAAGTAGTGTTCTGGCTATTATGTTAGACATCCAGTCACTCTAGTCTTTATACATTACATTTTTGCCTAACTAACTATATTAGAAATATTTTTTATTTTGCACAGCCTATCTATTTTTAGTTTTTATTTTTACACTGAACTGTTCCTTTAATATTGAGCTTCACCTCTATGCCAGGTGCTCTGAGCAGTTCAAGAATGGCTCAGAAGCAGTTCAGAACAAACTAGCATCAGTGGGACCCAGGAAGCAGAGCACTGGACTGTAAATCTGGTGTAAATTGCTTTTTCTAATGATAAATATGACATTCTAACGTGGCATATCGTCCATGTGTCTTCTGATTCCCAGACCTGTCTACCATAGAGGAGCGGCTAAAGACACGATTCTACAAGAAGCTGACCGAATTTGTAGCTGACATGACCAAAATATTTGACAACTGTCGTTACTACAATCCCAGCGATTCCCTTTTCTGTCAAAGTGCCGAGGTTCTGGAGTCCTTCTTTGTTCAGAAGTTAAAGTCTTTTAAGGCAAGCAGGTAAGTTTCACGGGCCGAGGGACATTCTGTTTGTAGCATATTTGGGTGTTCTGACAAACTCACACAGAGAGTAGTCTTTCTTAGTTTCCTTTTCTATAGCATAGTTTTTAAGCCGGCAACTTGGTCTCACTTTATATTATTATATTGTTGCTGCAGTAGTCAGGGCTGCATCATGTATTTTGTTGCTGGAATGCAGTGACAACAAGACTTAACTGAAACTACTTGTTAAGCAATATATTATTGAACAGAAAAGCCTGTATTGTCATTTCCATTTGCTGTGAATGCTAAATTGTTATGGAAATAAGTCATTCATTTAAGATATGTGTATCTTATGGATCATTTAAAGGAATTGTTCAGTAGCACACAGTCCTTCTTATGATTATCACATTAAAGGAACAGTTCAGTATAAAAAGAAAATCTGGATAAATAGCAAAATACAAAATGTTTCTAATACAGTTAGCCAAAAATGTAATGTATAAAGGCTGGAGTGACTGGATGTCTAACATAACAGAACACTACTTTTTTCCCACTGACTGGTTATCCTGGTGATCAGACAGTAACCAATCAGCGACTTGAGGGGGGGGGGCACACGGGCCATAACTGTTGCGTTTGAATCTGAGCTGAATGCTGAGGATCAATTGCAAACTCACTGAACAGTTATGTCCCATGTGGCCCCCCTGCAGGTCACTGAATAACTCAAGAGTTAAAGAGCTGAAAAGCAGGAAGTTGGATTCTGGCTATTATGTTAGACATACACTCACTCCAGCCTTTATACATCAAGTTTTTGGCTGTATTAGAAACATTTCTTATTTTGTACGGTCTATCTATTTACCCCGTTTTTATTTTTACACTGAACTGTTCCTTTAATGTGATAATCATAAGAAGGGCTGTGTGCCACACCATCCCACCTCTTCTGTGCTTCCTATGATATGAGAAAAGGCATTTAAGATTTGAGAATAGATGTGTTAAAAATAAGTTCCCTTTAAATTAAACCTGTGCCCATTTGCTAGGCACTCCCTTGCCCTAGGGAAAGGAATCCAGTCTGCATTCAATGTATATAATGCTCTGATTCTTGTTCCTGGGCTGCTCTTTTTTTTCACAAATGGCTCAAAGGAGTTGGCACATTGCATTAATCACTCAGAACTCTGGCAAAATAAAACTGGAACTAGAGTTCCACAATTAAAGGACAAGGAAGTCTTAAAGGACCAGTATTTTTTTTTTTTTTTTTTAAATATTGTCCCTAACTAAAAAAGACCAATACACATTTAAGTTTAAATTCACATAGTCTTTATTAAGATATAACTTACCAATACTCTGCTACCGCTCCTCTTCAGAAAAAGCGATCCAGCGACAATCCATCATAAAGCACTCAATTTCTCCTCTCCGCCTATCTCCTATAGAAGGCAAGGAGAAGAAACTCAGCGCAGTATGATGGATCGTTGCTGGATCACCTTTTTTTGAAGAGGAGCAGAGTATTGGTAAGTTATTTAGTGATAAAGACTATGCAAAGTCAAACTGAAATGTGTATTGTTTTTTTTTTTTT
>CM044448.1:42848921-42861282 GCA_024363595.1 Xenopus borealis
AAAAAAAAAAAAAAAACATGTTTTCCCATGACAGTTTCCCTTTAAGGGGAGTGCTTTGGGGACTCTTGGACACTGCAATTACAGTCCTGTTTTTGTGGTCAGAGTTATTGTATGCTAAGGACGTCCACAAATTTCCCTGTTTCCAACTTTAGCTGGGAAGAAAGAAGAACTGCATCAGGCCGTATCCAGTACCTAAACCACATCACAAGGACGACACAGTGGGAGCGCCCAACACGGTAATGGCATCCAGTTTATACAATATTCTGTTTTGGGGAGTATAATTTACTCCATGCCTAGTGACTAGCCTATGCAATGTGCTGATATCAATTTTTCCTATCCATAGGCCTGCGTCTGAATACTCAAGCCCTGGCCGGCCACTCAGCTGTTTTGTGGATGAGAATACGCCAATAACTGGGACCAACGGTGCCACCTGTGGACAAACGTCAGACCCCCGCATAGTAGAGAGAAGAGTGCGGTCACAGCGGCACAGGAATTACATGAGCAGAACACACTTACATACTCCTCCAGACTTACCAGAGGGATATGGTGAGCTAGACAGTCTTTTCTAGAACTGTTACTCAGACTTTATTATTGTCAAAGTAGTAGTTGGCCACACTGCCCCTATCAGTTTCATTCTCTTTCCCTGTGCTAGCAGAGATCTCTTATTCCTCTAAGCAGCCCTCCTGTCAGTGCAGTCGTGTGGGTTATATTTAGCTTCACCACTAGAGGCAGGTGAGCAGGATTAGACTCTTGACCCTCCCTCTGGATATATTGGCTGGCTCCACCTCTCCTCCTCCGTTCTTTTGTCCTGTCTTGGAGGTAAAGGACAGAAACCCCTTTTTTATTCTCCCTTCTTTTATTGATTTACATACAAGTTTTTAGGACACGGAGGCATGTAGATCTATCTCCCAACACATATGCCATTCCTTCCTTGCTGGTATTTGCTTTAAGTGGAATGAGCACATAATTCCTGGACATCAAGGAAACGGATCAGGGTTAGACATGCCGACCTGTCTTATACATACAGAGTTAGGCATGCAGTGCTGACTATATGCCCTACAAAAAGCATAATGGAGAGAACTGGATCGATGCAGCCCCAAAGTACAGGGTCAACAAGGAGCAGACCAAAAGATGTTCCTCAGTTTATCTGCCCTTGCAATGGGTTAGGCATGCAGAGCTATTTTAAACAGTTAGAGAGGTCTGCATTGAGGTAACTGTCAGGGTGCATGATCATTCACTAATTTATAATGAGATGAACAGGCTGACTTTTACAATACCCCCATATGCATCCCTCTTATCCAGACATGGCATGGGAGTCTTGTGTGCTGATGCAGTCACCCTGCGTCCCATACTTGAAGTGACGCTGATTAGTCAACAGGACTGCGCAACCACATTGGACATGTTGTCTTTGCAAGGCATTGGTGCAAGGACATCACTCCAAACTTCACAAGCTCTTCAGGATTGATTATACCATTCATACCAGGAGTTATTATTACACCAGATAAGGAGCACATCGGTAAGAGGGTGACAGACCCTGTACATTACATGCATACTGTCATGGAGAGGTCAGATTCTCTGAGAGAGGATATTCAACAGGGTAAATCTGAATAAAAATCTACAAAGAAATCTGACGATTTTAAAATGCAAGAAACGCAGACATTCATTAAGGAGAGCAGAACATCTGTACTGTTCTGACTGTAAACCTAATGAGACCCCTATTCTTTCTCCTCAAGGAAGTAAATCTCCAGAGTTACATACAATATCCGATGAACCCCAGCACAATGAGGTCATACAGCCACAGGAAATCACTACTCCTCCCCCCAGCAAAGGTAGAAAAAGTAGGTTCACCCTAGAAACCCATATATTTTCAGAAAGGTCACATTCCCCGAATCCAAATTGGGTATGTATGTCTTTATACTCCAAAGCACCAAACTACAAACCTTTCCTAAATGTGGCGATTCCACCTTGCAGCATCTTATTTGCCACCAAGATAAAACACCCTATATTGCACTTTTCCACATTTCACTCACACAATTACTTACATACAGTTGTAAAACACTCTACATATTGACAAAAATGGGTCTACTGAACAGTTTGATGCCCAGTATGCATAGATTTACCAAACCAGGTGGGCATATGCGGACACCAATTGCAAATAGTGCACATGAATTTTCCTCGCCTGTCAATTTGCCTTCTGCGAACAAAGCCCCCTGACTGCCTATTATGTCCCTCAAGACCTCTGTAAAAGTACAAAGGCCCCCCTAAACCATATATTTTTGTAAAGTACACATTCAGAGTAATCAAAAATTATATATCTTTCTATTCCAAACCTCCTGCAAAACTACTCTAAATCTTCTAAAAATATTGCAAGTGCACGTTTATCTCACCCAAGTATTGATGCCAAGGGTCTACTGAACAGTTTGATGCCCAATATGCATAGATATAGATAAAAAGGCTGGCAATGGCAGACCTCAAATGAAAAGCAGGCATATATTTTCACGCCTGCCAACTCAGCTGCTGAAAACAGAGCCCTCTGACTGTGTTTTATGTGCTGTAAGACCCGCAAACCGTACAAAGACCCCCAGAATACCATATATTTTTGGAAAGTACACATTCTGATTAATCCAACAAACATAAAGATGTCTTTCTACACCAAAGCTTTAATAAAGGTAGAGTTTTTTTATGACATTTCTGAACATTTTGCAATTCGCCTACTTTATCTCACACAATGTTTTACGTACAAAGAAAAATCAGAGGTCTACAGAATAGTTTGATGCCTGAAATGCATAGATTTATTTATGTACCAAATGAAAAACATGATATATGAATTTTTGCTCCTGCCAACCGAGCTGCTGAAAACAGCCCACTGACATTATGCACTGTGCATTATGCTCCGTAAGAACACCTAACATACAAAGACCCCCAGAAAACTACATTTTTGAAAAGTACATATTCTGGCAAATGAAACAAAGGAAAATACACCTTTCTATACCAAAGCACCAAAACAAAAATATACAAGGAACAATAATGCAGGGATGAAATTGCTATAAAACTACAAAAAATTGTGCAAATACTAAAATTACTGATCAAGTGTAATTAGTGGCCAAAACAGATGATCTAATAATCACGCTGCAAAATAAACCGTTTTAGGGGTAAACAAAACACAAAATGGTAAAATGAATCCGTAAAAATAAAAGTATGTGTATACATGTTTGTACAACTAAAGGTTGTGTGACAGTGTGCAAGTGTGTATAAAAGTGTGTAAAATAGTGTGTAGAGTGTATAAATGTATGTAAGTTTGTGTAAATAAAGGCCACTTACTGTTCCTGGGGCAGAAGGGACGATCTGGTCGATGGAGCGATCCTCGGGGAGCGTGCCTGCAGAGTCTAGCTCAGCAGAAAGTGCGTTGGCGTCACAGGAGAAGGGGGAAGTCAGGCATTGCACCAAAAGAGCTATCAATCGCGTCTGCTGCTTTGAGGTCGGCCCTGTGACAATTGTGTCGCAGGATCGACATGACAGCCCCCAAGCCTCATTTCCTAGGGGGCTGTCTATGCTGCTCATTTTCCGCAGAGGTGGGTGATGCCGCGAATACAGAGAAAATTGATCATCTGCACAAGAACATAAAAATTAGTTCCTACCAAAAGTGGTTTCCGGGTTCCATATAAATGAAGAGCTGGTGCTACCATCCCTTTTCCCCCTATCCCAGCCAATGACAAAGAGACAAAACTACACAAACTAGATCTGGTGAGGGCCATCAAAGCCTATACCAAGATTAAAATAAAAAATTTTAGCAATTTTTGTGTACTTCGACTACTGAATAAGCCAAAATTCAACTTTTGGAACATCAAAATTTATCATGTACTGTCTCTTTAAAACTTCAACTGTGACAATTTGCTGTCTAAAACCTGCCGAATTGCTGTTTTACCCTATTGGGGACCTCCTAGAACCTATTTGGAGTAATTTGGTGGACTATGAAAAACCAAGGTTTATTTTTTGCAGAAAAAAAAAGATTTTTTTAAATGAATTTCTTTTGGTCTTTTTTTCTTAGAATTTCGAAGTTATGGGAGTTCAAAAAAACTCCCATACTTCAAAATTTGACCCTTGATAAATCTGCCCCTTAGAGTCACTGATACCCCATGCCTACTCTTAACAGTCTAAAATTGCTAAAGTCCATGTAAACTACAAAACAGCTCTGGAAGCCACTTTGAATAAGTTTATATAGACTAATACAAGACATCCTCTGCACTCAACCAATTGTCAATATATTTAAGATAGAGACATTTTTGCATACAGCTTAAATATATTGACAAACAAATATATATGGACAAACAATCCCTGTTTTGTTTAATGGGTAAGGCATTTTTAGTAGCTGTATGCACAAAATGTCTCAATGTCTTAAATATATTGATAATGGGTTGAGTGCAGAGGACCTCTTGTAATTGTCTATTTGTATTTTGTGGTCACAGCCTCATTGCACCCCCGCCTAATGGTTTTAAAAATCAGTGGTGAGCACAACTTTCCCTTGTTTGTTGTAGTTATACTGGAGCAGTGACCAGCTCCTTGTTGTAGCTCCCACCCTTCCCAGCTATAGTCAGGTGATCCCACTGGTGTCTAATAAAAGGGCAACCAAGTTTGGGAGTTTTACTTTAAAAGCAGCAAGTAAGTTACAGGTAAAACTTAGTCCCTTTGTAAAATGTATAATGAAGCAATAGAATTCACAATGAATCAGATGAAAATTGAGAGTAAGACTGGCCAGATATGGGATGACTTTGACGTAGTTGGCCAGCTTAAATACATTGCAATATATGGACAAACAATCCCTGTTGTTTAAAGGGTAAGGCATTTTTTAGTAGCTGTATGCACAGAATGTCTCATTGTCTTAAATATATTGATAATGGATTGAGTGCAGAGGACCTCTTGTATTTGCCTATACCAAGAGGACAGCCTCTGTTCGACGATCTGACTCCCTTTTAGTGTCATGTTCTCCTAACCACAAGAGTTAGGCAATATTTAAATGATAATTGCAAGATGGTTGGTAAACACAATCAGTCATGCCAATGAACTTAACCACAGACAGAAACCTTTCTAGATGTCCGTTCACTCCTCACTTGTGCAGAGCACTTCAAAAGTCACCTGAACAAATTTGTAGGGCAGCCACCTGGGCTTCTCCCAACACTTTCTTTAAATTCTATAGATAAAATGTTTTTGCCTCTACAGCAGCGGCTGTGTTTGGCTGAAAGCTACTGTAACATAGTGCTCTTTGAATACTATACTGGGTCCTTTGCTGTTTTACCAACTTGTTCAATGCGTGACTGCTTTTGGACATCCCCACATGTCTGTACTGACAGAAGGGCTGCTTATAGAAAAGAGGATTTTGTATTTACCGGAAAATCCTTTTCTCATAGCCTGAACTGCCAGTGCTGTAAGTCCAACCCCGGCTGATTTAGTATGGGTCCAAGGACATAAGCCTCCTCTCATATCCTACTTCTGTCTCTTGATGTTCCTTCCTCAATCTTCAAATCTAGTACACCTCGCTGGGTTTTACAAAAGAACTGAGCAGGACAGATGGAGCCAGCCAATATATCCAATGGGGAGGGGTCACAAGTCTAATTCTTCTGTCCTGCCTCCATAGATGAAGCTAAACTTAACTTACAAAACTGCACTGACAATATGGGCTTATGAGAAAAGGTTTTTCCAGTAAGTCCAAAATTCCCTTTATCCAGGGTGTAACAATGACAGGTTACATAGATACAAACTTGGGTGGTTACAGAAAATTTGTCTGATTGTACCATTACTGTGTAATTGTATTGCCTTTTGCTTTCATCTACAGAGCAGAGGACTACACAGCAAGGCCAGGTATATTTCCTGCATACACAGACAGGGGTCAGCACATGGCATGATCCTCGAGTTCCCAGGTAAGGTGATATTTTTTGGCTAGGTTTCCACACTGCTAAGTTACATAGTTAAGTTGGGTTGAAAAAGTCCATCAAGCTCAACCCCTCCAAATGAAACCCAGTGCACATTCATAGACTCACACTGACCCCTCCATACACTTGCATAAAATATATATATATATATATATACCAATATCTATATTAATTGTAGATTGCAGAGCTCTGTATCAGTATAGCTTTGGATATTGTACTTTCAAGCCCCTCTTAAAGGCATTCGCAGATCAGCCATCACAACTTCGTCCGGCAGGGTATTCCACAACCTCACTGTCCTCCCTGTGAAGAACCACCTATATTGCTTCACATGAACATTCTTTTCCTCTAGTCTAAAGGGGTGGCCTCTGGTGAGGTGATCTGAATTATGTAAAAAGAAAAAAATATGATTTCCTGCTGTCTAAAATGTCCTCTATAAAAATGTCCTCTTATAAAAAGTGATCATGTCTCCTTTTTTCAGAGGGAATTATCCCAACTTTCTAAATCGCTGGTACTCTATGCGACTTTGAAAAAGTTTCCTCTCCCTGAATCTGTCCGTGTGTCTCTGCCCTAAGACATCTCCATAATATATGACATAATGTAATATGGGCAACCATTGCCAAATGGTCAGTTATCAAACCTCCCCCTCCAATCTTTTTACTGTACCTTAAGATGCAGGACCACTTCCCCCTCAGATATGTAGGGGGCAACGAGTGGAAACCAACCACTATTATGCAATATTTACCCTGGGCTATGTTTTGTTGGTGAGGTGGCCCTAATGATATCCGACCATAGAGTTTCTTTGTTTTGTTTTTTAAAGCCTTTACTACTAAATAATTTATATTCCTTTCTTGAGTCCATGAGTAACTTTCTGTGTCAGGGAGGTTATTGTGTACTTAGAAATAGGAAGGCAGATGCAACTTTTGCATTCATTTGAGTTCCTCCTTTAATGCAAAAGGTAGGGATATCACTATAAGATTGGGTTTAGAAAGAAGTCAGAACTCCCTAAGTGATACCCCCACAGATGGGATCATTCAGTTCTTTTGCACTTTGGCCTTTACATCGAGAACAAGAGCCATTCCAAGCACATAAATTCCTCTCCTATCTGGCTGTTGTTCTTGGCTACTGAGTGTGAGTTGAGCTGGGGTCCTCTGAGCAAGCTTTTAGTAAAATATGCTGGTTATGTGATAATTATCCTTTTGTTTCTTTGTTATGGCATGCACCTCTTCCAGCCGAGCAGCTCATGTTTCAGAAACAATACTGTCTCTCTGAGTGGCACATTTGGCATGTTCTGCTTATGGAACAGCAACGCAAAATTCCGAGGAAGACTCTTTTTCCTTTGCACTAATCCATTATTTGTTTTCACAGGGATCTTAGCAACATCAACTGTGAAGAGTTAGGTCCTCTCCCTCCGGGCTGGGAGATCCGCAATACAGCAACAGGGCGGGTGTATTTTGTGGACCATAACAACCGAACCACCCAATTCACTGACCCCAGGCTCTCTGCAAACTTGCATCTCGTCTTAAAGTAAGTGTATAATCCCCCAAGTTCCCATTATGTCAGGTTGTAGGAATTTCTCCTCCTCTAACACAACTGAACCAAATGACATAACTCAGAGGCTTGTGGGAAACCATGGAATTGAAAGGGGAAGGACATCATTTGCATGTTCCCCAGATCACTTGCTGTTTTAAACCTGTTGTTCATTCACTTGCCTACGGTGACGAATACACAGGCAAAAGCTGCTGATCTTACATCCAGGAGGATGGCATTTTATGCTTTTCTCGTATGCTTGTTTCATTTACTTTACCATTTATGTGTGACCAGCATTCTTCGAGTGTGCAGATGACATGAGCCAACCTTATACACATAATGATATCTGAGTATTTAGTGACCACACTGAGATGTAGAGAGGAATGTGACCGTTGTGTAGATGTATTTATTTGTCTGTGCAATTTGAAGGGTTGGGGTGGGTCTGTTGCTACAAAGATGATGTGAGTGCCTTTCTGCTTTGCTCTGTGCACTTGTGCTATATTTAGATGTATGCTTTTTGGAACAGCTATATAGAAGACATTCTGCTGGTCACAGGACTACTAAGTCTGGATAAGGCCTTCCAGAGTTTTAAAGGCCCTAGCGTGCTCAGCATCTCCACACAACCCTTGTTTTGACAGTTTATTATATCTCAAGGATCACCAGTGAATGCCGTTGTGTACTTTGCTGAGACGAAGGATTGGTTGCGAGAGATGCTGGTGGTCTCTGTTCCATTGATATAGAAATTCCCAATGTAGTGGTCTCATATGGAATTTTGCAAAGGGCACATCATCTATCGTGGTCCCAGTAGTTGTAGAATGGGATAAGCAGTGACAATGTTGAATTATAAGGTTTGTATTGGTGCTTGTATCCTGTTAGGAGGAAAAAGGGTTGTAGTTGAAATTGACTATAATTCACACAAAGGGAATGATTTGGCCTGGTGTCAGAATGCTCTTTTGGTGGTTGATGATCCAACCGTGCCTCGTTAGTTGTTGGATGCAGAGATGTTGGGTGGCTTTGTCAATAGATCCTGTAAATATCAGGATGTTGTCCAGGTATGGGAAGACGAGACCTCCTAAAGAACGAATAATGGCTATTAGGGCCGACAGTACCTTTGTGAAAACTCCTGGTGCGGAGGTCAGTCTGCAAGGCATGGCTTGAAACTGATAATAATGTTGATTGAGGAAAAATCTTAGAAATTTGCAGTGATCCCAATGAATTGGGAAGTACAAATAGGTATCCTTCAGGTCCACCTTGGTCACGAAGGCTGCTGTTTGTATGGTTGCATTCTTGAACAGATTGTTTCCATTTGGAACCATTGGCTGAGTGGGTGTAATTTTATAAATAGGCGAAAACTGAGTTTTGCTGGAAAATTGTTTGTCTGCCCCAACCCGTGAGTGTCTTGTATCATTAGGGAGTCTGGAATTCTAACTCTTAGATGGTCCTCCTTTCCTGGAAAACAGAGAACTTGGCCTGAGAATGCCATGGTTTGAATTTCTTGTTAGAAGACTGCTGGGATTGAAGTCTGCCTCAGTTAGATGATCTGCTGTAGGAACCGCACGAGTGGTGGTGATAGTTGCGTTTTTGAGTATCCCTATGCATTCTCTTGCCTTGAGGGAGAAAGGCCCCTTTACCTCCGATCACTTCTGAAATGATCTTTTTGAGCTCAGGACTGAAGAGCTGCAAACCTTCAAATTTAAGGGACACTAATTGCTATTGGAAGCCGCATCTCCCGACCATTGTCTCTGCCACAAGGCTCGTCTGGCCCTAATCAAAGCTGAGGAAGCTCTGGTGGCTAGTTTAGATATTTCGAGCGAAGCTTTGCGTGAGCCAGAGTGAGTTTGTCCAATACTGCGGCTGGGTCAGACCATTAGTCAGAAATTAGCTGTGTAACTGCTCTGCTTGTGGGAAATGGTCTGGTTCTTTTCGGAGTGTTACATAGAACCCTATCTACTTTAGAAACAGTTTCTGTGTCAACTTGAACTCGGTAGCGTCATAGAGGTATTTTAGGAGTATTTTGATCTAATCGAGCTGTTTCTGATATGTAGACTTGTCTGATAAACTGGCAACACTCCTCTTAGGCTTCCACCTATTGTACATGGGATGACTGCACTGTGGCCATAACAGTTTGCTGCCATACTTTATTTTAAATTTCACACCACAAGTTCCTTCTCCTTTGGTCTTTCAAAAATTGCACCTTTTTTCAGTGCACTCCATTCTGGATGATTCTCACTGTTCTCTCCTGTGTTCCTTCCCTCCAGACGTCACATTTGCTGAGTACTCTTACTAGCTTGTGATTCAAGCTAGGCACAGGGGAAGCCAGTCTAGCCACGTAGAGTTGATTACCACTTGTAATAATTTCGCCTAATACATGTCGTTAGTTTGTTCTTGACGCAATGACTTATACCTCCACTTCCTCAAAGCCAGCACTCCATTGTTTGGCAGTCCAGTTGTCCTTAGACATCCCCAAATTAATGGTCTTTTCGGATAAAGTACTGAACAAGCTGGATCACGGGCCAAGACCGAAGAGTAATTTCCATGGCAAATGAGACAGTACAGAACAACCGGGCAAATCATCCTCCGCATGAATGACCTCTTCTCTTTTACCAAATACCAGTCTTACAACACTCACAACTCTTAGGTCTATGCTTGTATGCTTTGGTTGCCATCCGGAGTTCACATCCATTCCTATTCCTTGTGTCTTTATGTTCAGGTTACACTTGAGCTACAAAAAGTAAAAGTATTCCACTTTATAATTAACTTGCTCACACAAACACCGGATCCTCCACAGGAACACTTATGAGGGTTCTACTTGAACCTTTTCATGGTGCCAAAAAAAAGGGGGTCCTATTGGTCAGTATTGAACCTAAAACGCAATACATTCATATGGCTAGCCTATTTCAAAATGGAGCTTCTGTGTTCAGTTATAGTAAACATGAACCAAAACTTCTTGCCTACCACAGTCATAACTTTACTGTCCCAATTTGTCTAATATCTGCACCTCGGTAACAAGGTGGTGGCAGTGACAGCTAGATAGGGGATAAGTATGGGAGGTAACTAGATTAAACTTTAGGCTTTCTATGGGACTGGACAGATGGTGACTATTCTAAGCAAGCTGATTAGTATAGGACTTGCTTGGGTATAATAAGGTTAAAAGTGCAGAGACCCAATACTTGTGGTCATCTGACCTGGAACTTTGTAGTGTACTGGAGTTGAACTAATCCATTAACCTTGCTCAGAACATTGCATTTGCATGGGTGGGACCCAAACCCCCATGGCACAACACTGGATCACACTGGTGAATCAGACCTCATTGTCAAGCTCACTGTTAGCCAGAGGCTAACAAAATAATTTTGAAAAAAGCTGCAACCCGTGGTGTGAGGCAGGACTAGGAGGTCACTGTTCCCTAACATGAACTGGGGTTTGTGTAGACTCTGGTGTGGAAGACCTTGTTTGTTATTCAGTGTGGGCTGAGTGTAAGGCCTCCCGCAGTGGAACAAACACTAGTCCAGTTCGGAAGTTGACTGATATACCAACCAACCAATGGAGTGAAATAGTGTTTCAATGTATATTGCTTAAACATTCTGTCACAGATACTTTATTGCATTAATGGCTTGTGTTTTGTTCTATGTCATATTTGATTAAAAAACAAACAACTTTTCACTTTCATTCCCTTGTCTTATCTACAGCCGCCAGAACCAGCAGTTAAAGGAGCAGCCACCACCGCCACAGGTGGTGTCCTTGTGCCAGCTCCCAGATGAGGTTGAGTGTCTGACTGTCCCACGCTACAAGAGAGACCTGGTGCATAAGCTGAAGATCCTCAGGCAAGAACTGTCCCAGCAGCAGCCCCAGGCTGGCCACTGCCGCATTGAGGTATCTCGAGAAGAAATCTTTGAGGTGAGTTAAAATTATGTCCATGAAGGCCTAATCTGAGCTGTAGTTTCCTTTAATAAATAGCACAAAGAGTGAGCGTGGTTTGGGTTTTTTTTTTTTTTTGCAGGAATCTTATCGGCAAGTGATGAAGATGAGACCGAAGGATCTTTGGAAAAGACTAATGATAAAATTCCGTGGGGAAGAAGGCCTTGATTACGGAGGCGTTGCCAGGTAAACTTTGCTCTCCATTAGTGACAGGAAGTGAGTGTTGCAAATGATAATTTGCTTTTCCTTGCAAGCTGCATTGTAGTAAGTTTGTGTATGTATCTTTTTGTGTTTTTGACATGTCAGTTTTCACGTTACATCTCTTTGTTTCCAAGGGAGTGGCTCTACCTGCTGTCCCATGAAATGTTGAATCCATATTATGGCCTTTTCCAGTATTCCCGAGATGATATTTATACTTTACAGATAAATCCAGATTCTGCAGTGAACCCGGTAAGTGTATAAAATAGGGATTACCATTTCATTTCTTCCCTTTTAAATAAGCCAGTTTCATGTTACTCATACTTTTATGGTGCCATGTCTTTTTTTTTTCATTATTAAAGCAAAATGTTGCTTTCTCTGTCTTTTGTGTACTCATTTTTCATTGTTAAGTCTTTCCTATGCTGGTACAGTTTAAACAATAAACCTAAAGTTTTCATGTTGCAACACGACGATTCTTGGCATATCCATGCTCAGTTGTCCAAATCCCGTACACATTGTATGAAAGGCCATTGTCTTGATGTGAAAGAAGTGGCTCAACTACAAGTAATTGCATGTGTGTACGCCAACAAGAAATTTGTACTCTAATTCACTCTCCTTCTGCTCAAAATAAAACACAGCCTTCCTGTGTCTGCATACCAGGTGTGGGAGTTTGAGCAAGATTCCGTTATTTCTTGTTCCCTTTTATTTCTGGGTTATTCAGAGGGATGAGGATTTCTAGTTCAGCATCAGATGAAGATCCTTGTATCAAACCTTGTTCACTGTACCCCAGGCAT
>CM044448.1:42864896-42875445 GCA_024363595.1 Xenopus borealis
CATCATCAGTGACAGCACATTATCCTAAGTCCGCCACATATTCTCTGCAATATCACGAGCTGTACTTGACTTACATAAACAAGTAAACATTAGCAGCCGCAGAGTGGGGACTCCGCATATTAATTAATGGTATGCAATGGTTTATGAGTTTTAATCCCCGCGATTAATTCCCACAATGATTTGTTGCATGAATGAATTATATATTAAAATTTGCTAAAATCAATATTTATTAATTTAAATTGCTAAAATGAGAATTAAGTTAACTTAAAGAGGGAAAAAAAGGGGAGAAAAAATTATTTAAGAGAGAGAATGAAATGAAATTATATGATCTCAATTTTATAAAATCTAATCAGAAATATTATATAAAAGCAGTGAACAGATCACTTCGTTTATTCCATTTGGGGAGATAGTATCTACTTGAAAAATCCAATAACTTTCGTGTTTCAGTAAGGCTTGCTCTAAATCTCCTTTCCATATACCCAGATCTATTTTCTCTATGGCCCAGAATCTCAAAAACAAAGGATTCATATCATGGCATTTTTTAAAATGCTGAGCCACTGTCGACAGTATTTTCTCTGTTCTAGATAAACTCCCTGCAGTTCTTATAGTACTGCAGTGCTGTTGTAATCTTTGCTTCAGCATTTGAGTTGTCATGCCTATATATTTCTTTCGGCAGGGGCACTCTATACAGTGAATAACCCCTTGAGTTCAGGCAATTTATATAACTATTTATCTTATGTCTTCTACCGAATCTATCTTTAAAGGAGTCGGGTTTGAGCATTTTGTTGCACATGTTACAATTACCGCAGGGAAAACATCCCCTATACCTATGATTCATTTTGGGGTCCTGTTTTTGAAAATGACTCTTGGTAAGGATAACTTTAAGGTTGGGACTTCTTTTGTAGCAAATGGATGCTTTATCCTGTAATAAGGCCCCCAATATCTCATCCTCTAATAATACTGGCCAATGCTTGTTAAGGATGTCCTGAATCTGCAAGCTGTTACTATTGTATGTCGTAATAAACCATACCATATCATTGGTATCTTGTGTTTTAGTTTTTATTTTTAGCAGCTCTGATCTATCTCTGCGTAATGCCCTATTGTATGCTCTCTTGATTATCTTTCCTGAGTAGCCTCTAGTCTGGAGTCTAAGTTTGAGCTCTCTAGCTTGTACTCTAAATGAATTTAATGAAGAACAATTGCGTCTTAATCTCAAAAATTCCCCTGTAGGCATTGATTTTTTTACTGGTTGAGGATGAAAACTCGAATAACTCAACAGGGAGTTAGTAGCTGTGGATTTCCTGAAATTTTTGGTCTGGAGGCAGCCTTCTTCATTTATCTCAATTTGGAGATATAAAAAAGAGATGGAATGATTTGAAATTTCCATAGTAAGTTTTATATTGAGATCATTATTGTTGAGTGCTGTGATGAAGTCTACAGCTTCTTCACGAGTGTCCACCCAGATCAACAGAATGTCATCGATGTATCTAATCCATTTAAGGATTTTCGATGAGTATGATGACATCGATAGACTCTGGACCACCATTTGTTCCCAATAACCTAGAAATAGGTTTGCATACGACGGCGCACAGGAAGTCCCCATGGCTGTTCCTTGTATTTGTAAATAGAACTTCCCATCAAAAGTAAAATAGTTATAACACAGGATACATTTCATCAGTTTACAAAGAAAGTCCACTATTTCACATCTCTCTCCCATTTGGTTCTCTATTTTGGAGAGAACATCTAATGTGTCTGTCGCATAAGATTCCAATCCTTCAACTATGGGTCGTATTCTAATGTCCAGATATTGGCTGGCCTTTTCTGTAAGATTACCATTGCCTGAGACAATGGGTCTGCCAGGAGGCCTTTCTAAATTTTTGTGTACTTTGGGAAGTAGATAGAGGGTTGCCACCCTAGGATTGTTCACTGTAAGGAAGGATTTTTCTTTTTTGGAAATTAGACTATTCTTAAAGGCTTCCATCAACATATTGTTGTATATTTCTAGAAAATTGTCAGTAGGATCCCCCAAGATCTCCTTATAACTATCAGAGGCTAATTGTTTATATGCTTCTTCTAAATACATGTTGTTTGGCCAAATGACAATATTCCCACCCTTATCTGAGGGTTTGAACTGAACATTATTCCATTGTTGCATCTCCCTGATGGCTCTCCACTCCTCATTAGAGGTATTACTCTCATGTATAGGTGGATGAAGCGAAATAATATATTTGATGACCAGGTTCACAAATATATTCACATTAGGGCAGATATTAGATGTAGGTATGAAATGGGATTTAACTTTCAGTTTCTGAATCCAATTATCTGTTGTGGGAATGGAATCATTATTTTCTGGTATTTCCCCCAAATTTTCTAACAGTGATTCTAAATCCTGTAGTGCCCTTGTTTCCATTTCCATTAAGGATAGTCTAATTTCCAAAAAAGAAAAATCTTTCCTTACAGTGAACAATCCTAGGGTGGCAACCCTCTATCTACTTCCCAAAGTACACAAAAATTTAGAAAGGCCTCCTGGCAGACCCATTGTCCCAGGCAATGGTAATCTTACAGAAAAGGCCAGCCAATATCTGGACATTAGAATAGGACCCATAGTTGAAGGATTGGAATCTTATGTGAGAGACACATTAGATGTTCTCTCCAAAATAGAGAACCAAATGGCAGAGAGATGTGAAATAGTGGACTTTCTTTGCTGCTGAATAAAAAGCTAAATAACTATAAAACCACAAATAATAAAAAATGAAACCAATTGCAATTTGTCTCAGAATATCCCTCTCTGCATTATACTAAAAGTTAACTCAAAGGTGAACCCCTTTAAATAATTTTTTCTCCCCTTTTTTCCCTCTTTAAGTAGACTTAATTCTCATTTTAGCAATTTAAATTAATAAATATTGATTTTAGCAAATTTTAATATATAATTCATTCATGCAACAAATCATTGTGGGAATTAATCGCGGGGATTAAAACTCATAAACCATTGCATACCATTAATTAATATGTGGAGTCCCCACTCATGATATTGCAGAGAATATGTGGCGGATTTAGAATAATCTGCTGTCACTGATGATGCGTTGACATGGGCGGTGCTCGGCATCAGGGTGACGCTGCTGAAATTCTTGCGGCGCTAACCTATGAGGCAATACATGGAAGTCCGAGTATAGTGTATGCTGGTAGAGTGAAGGTCTCGCGAGATTGAACAGTGACGTGTACTGTGTAAGCCCTTTTTAAAGCGTGCGACGGTAATGTGTTATTTTCGCCTTGATAAAGCTGAATTGCGAAACGCGCGTCGGCGGATTTTTATTATTTGATCTCTAATCTACTTAATTTACTTTAGTCGAGGGTTATTACGAGTGTGGGTTGATTTGATTTTTCTGCAATATCCTTCTCTGATATCTTAACGCTTCTTTCCATTCTAAGGGGCCGTGGATTTGTGGCTTTTTAGGGTATTTAGTTTCTCCTCCAAAATTAGGGCAAGGTAATAACCAAGGTTCCGGTTACCCTGACCTGCCTTTTCTTTGTAGCAAAAAACTGGCAGATAGTTTTCTTTGGGACAACTCCACCAATCTCTATTTTCCGTTTCCATTACTTTTTAAAGGATTTTAGCGACCTGGTCTTTTTAACCCACCTCTATGCTGGTCATATTAACTTTATTTATTAATCCCTTTTTAATTAGGAAATCAAGTATCCCGGTAGCACTGCACTTTGATTAATTGAGCAAGCGTCTCTCTTTTGATTGATATTCTAATTAATTCTATCACAATACACCAATTTATTGATTTAATTGATTCTCTAATTCATTTGAGTGGCTTAAATTATTATTAATTACATTTTTAAAGATTTTCTTTCACTTATGATAGCCGATGTAATTATTTATTCGCTTTGCACTTTGAGTATATGAATTACTCTCTAATTTATTAATTTCTGGGATTTTTTTCACTTGAATCATATCTAGCAATTACAATTGGGGTTCTTTTCCCTCTTGCTTTCCTTTTTTTCCTATAACTGCCCTGCCCAGCTTTCTGGCCATAACCAAACCCACCAGCACATGTAGGAATTATGTCTCCCTGGATTAAGCTGTCCATAGACATTCAGATGTGTGTGGTATGATTTTCAGGTCTCTGGAAGAATTGTCCCGAAATTTTCATACCATGGCAATTAATCCTACAATTTACATGTGAATGGTTATGGTAAGGTTAATTGCATTAAAATGAAAGATCGCTGTCCAACTGTTCCTTGTACTAAAATCTGTTTATAGCCAGGTTTAAGATGGACCTTGTCTTTACTAAACTATAATGCTTTCTCAGTAGTAAATTCATCTAAATTATTATGGTTTAATAAATAGTTGAAATTTTTGTAAATCATTTGTAAGGCTATTTTTATCCCATTATTAGATTGCACCACTGTACCTACCCCAGATACCCAGGGAACCCACTGTACCTGCTGCACTGGGAGGAAGTGATTGTGAATCCCCACCCCTCTCCCACCTGTACAGAAAATACCTTCCCCAGATACCCAGTGAACCCACTGTACCTACTGCACTGGGAGGAAGTGACTGTGTATCCTCCACCCTCTATTAAGCTAGCACACAAGACAAGTGCAAACTGGGGTCAAGCCCCTGGTACGTTTATTGCGTCACAATGTTTCGGGGCGGACCCCCTTCCGCCCCCGAAACGTTGTGACGCAATAAAGTACCAGGGGCTTGACCCCAGTTTGCACTTTCCTTGTGTGCTAGCTTAATATTTTGTTTCCACTAAGTTCTGGGAGGGCCGTCTCCCTTAAGCATGTAAGCACCAAGCGTTCCCACCAAGGAAGGGCCTGAGTGTGCACGTGAGTTTCCTTGTATCCTCCACCCTCTCCCACCTGCACAGAAAGTACCTTCCCCAGATACCCAGGGTTTCAGGCTGCAAATAACCCTCCTCCATGGTGCTGCAGACACAATCTGATTTCCATTCTGTTGTTGCATCCAGCTGATTATCTGCGGCTTGGGGAAGATTGATGTCAATGACTGGAAGTCAAATACACGATTAAAACACTGCACATCTGATAGCAATATTGTGAAATGGTTCTGGAAAGCAGTGGAGTCATTTGATGAAGAGAGAAGGGCCCGTTTGCTGCAGTTTGTCACTGGCTCCTCCCGTGTTCCCCTCCAGGGGTTTAAAGCATTACAAGGTACGTACGGTGAGGTATCACACTACTGACATGGCACAAGCAACCCAATACGGTATAACAACAGAATGTGGAGGGAGGTCACTATCTTCTCTCCTTGTCCTTTGTCCCTCGATCTGCTAGGAACAATGGAAGTTGTAGAACCTGTACCTTTCTCTGTGCCATTATCTTTCCATATTTTTATGAAAAGGGATCTGTTGGTGAACACTCTTGCCTCTGAGAGGTTTCACTAAAAAGCTGATTGAGCATGGAATCAATCATAATATTGCAGCTAAAATCCACAGAGACAGGAGGTCACTTTGGAACCTAAAACCTTACAGTCCTCAGACACAACAAAATGGAAATTAAGTGAGTTTCTTGCAGAGATTGCCACCCCTCTAGAATAATTATAGTATTCTGCGTTATATACAGCATCCATCTAATGTCTCTTAAGGGCAATGACTACCTGGCCCACTCAGTGGGTCTCCTGTAAGATCTGTTTTTCTAAGCATCAGTGATCTTTTTTTTTTTTTTTGTAAATTATTGTTTATTTGTTTTCATGAATGCGAGATAGGTAAAAATGGGATTTAATTTTTTTTGTCTTTCCTTGTCCTTTAAAGGTCATTATGTATATTTAAGCATAATAAATGTAAACCTGTAGAAGAGTCACTTAGGGGTGCGACCTTTGGAGAGACACTGGATAGGGAAAGGAAAAACACGGCATGGGGCATCATTTTTTGTTTTTAGCAGCTTGTGTCTGACCACAAGTGTAGATACAGCAACTATTTCTTTTTCTTCAAATTCAACGCTGAACTTTCCTATTTTTTTATGTTTTTATTGCCATATTCCAAGAATCTGCACAGATCATGATCCTTAACTGAAGGATTTTGCCTTGGCTGAGCAATCACAACTATTGTAGTTAGGGTTGCCACCTTTTAAAAAAAATTTTCCCGGAATGGTGGGGGCGGTAAGAAAGGGGGCGTGACATGATGCCAAAGGGGCGTGTCATGTCATGAAAGGGGCGGAGCCACTACCTGCGATTTGCCCAACCCCGAAAAAACGGGAAGATTGGAGGTGGGCCAAGGGCCTTTAATAGGGGTATTACAGATTTACCGGCAGCTACATCGCCGGTAAATTTGTAATACCGGCCTAGGTAGGTGTTTTACTGGCTAGGCTGGTTGGCAACCCTAATTGCAGTAAAGATTAGTTCCCAGATGGGTGCACCAAAAATTTGTCAAGGAAAGTTTACTTTCCACCAACAGGTCTTGACTGGGAGTCAAAATAGGCCTTTGCATTTCAAGTACTCAGAGGCCCAACCAGTTCCCAGCCAGCCCACTTCACAGCGATGGCATCTTACAGCAGCCCCTCTGGCAGTTGCCAGAACTCACAAATTGCCAGTCCATGCCTGAATAAGCCTGGAATAACAAATCAATAGGGGAGAGAACAATACGGAGTCTGGGGATGACGAGTTGTAGGGAGAGAATGATAAGGAATCTAAGACTTTTTACTGCATAATAAGAGCATTAGTTGACATAACCCCCAGAAAGGGGGTCCAGTGTTTTTCTTTGTGAGTTACCTAATTCCTCTCTTTGGTGTATCGTGGGAGTTTTCTGCTTGTATGGTCTGATTTCATTTTCATTTGTTACGGGCAGGTGCTGCAGGACCAAGACTTTTCACCATTCACCAGATTGATGTCAGCACTAACAACCTACCCAAAGCTCATACCTGGTAAGGTTCATGCCCTATCAAATATTTTATTTTTAAGCATGTTGAGCTAAGGAGGCTGAGCATATGTTAAATCAGTACATAGGAGCTTGAACAGAGGCAGCTTGGCAGCTCTTCTTCAATGTGATGACTATGAACTGTAGGAAGATTATGTGGGACTTTATCAATAACCTGCCCTTCCCTCTTACATTCTCAGCTTTAACCGCGTCGACATCCCACCATATGAGACTTACGAGAAGCTTTATGAGAAGTTGCTAACAGCCATCGAGGAGACCTGTGGATTTGCTGTGGAATGAGGAGTCAATTCTTCTAAAGAACACTTCCTCCAGTCTGGCCTGAATTACCACCATTCCGCTTCCCTGCCACAGGACACTGTGATTGAGGCGAATAACAAGCATTTTGGGAATTCTTTATATATATGTGTATAGACTTATGTGTGTCTCACCATGAAAAAGTCGTGATGCTTTTGCGACTTAGCTGCTATTTAAATCAATGATCTTGGACATTACAGAGAGCACTGACTTTTCCTTAGAAAGGAGTGTTCTGCATATAAAGACTACTAATATTTTTTATAAGAGAAGGGTTCTATCTATTACATTCCCTGCTACTGGATCCTGCACCACAAAATAACCTTTCACTCGGTACAAATAGGGCTTCTCGCACAAGGACACCCACCTGCCCAATACCCAAGCATGAGAATGCCTTTCTCCAGCAACATGTGCTAGTTGGGCTAACCTTTGACATCACTGGGTGCACACCCTCCAACCTTAAACATGGAACCGGCCAATGAATGGAACTTGCATCTCACTTCAAGTCTCTGCCCAGTTATTACTAATATTTCACTAAGATGTACCCTAAATAGAATAATTTAATACCTGTTCTCACTCTCTATTTTTATCTTTATTCTTCTTGTAAAAAAAAAAAATTTTTTTGTTTTTGACTGAAAATTTTGTAGAAAGCATTTTTTTAACCAAACCGCTTAAATTATAAACTACAATTTTTCATAAAGATCATTTGTGGAAATGAAACGTCATACCACTGATCTCTATCCTCAATGCTTTCAAATCAGTTTTGCAAAAAAAAAAAAGAACAAAAAACTGCAAAAACGGGATAAAATGCCATATTTTGCTACTAATGAATCTGTTTTTCTATAATGGTTATTCAGACAACATGAAGATGTTTCAGGGCAAACAAATGAAGCATTTTGTCTGAAAGCTTTATCAGGTCTACCTACCTCTCTCTCTGTCTCACCCTGGTCTTCATGTGTAAATAGCATTAAAAAGAGAATTTTCTGTGAAAATTCTGTACATATCTGTATAGACCAGCTGTCATTTCATTGGGACAATCTGTATGTCCTGTCATTTGTCCCTTCCCGTTAACCTGTAGGATGTTCCAAAAGGAAATCATCAGTCCCAGCAGATTCTGGTCCTGTTTGGCAGTAAATGGGTTAACTATGTATCAGAATTTAGGCTAACCACTAACCCTCATACACCCATTGGTTAAGGTCTTTCACAGAAAAACATGGATGCCATTTTTAAGCTTACAGAGTTGGCATTTTGCCATTAATCAGTAGGGGGGTCATTGCACACAGGAATGCGTCGCTGCAGAGAAACAAGAGCGAAGGAATTGTGTTGTATGGCTTCATTATGTTGCCCCTGTCTATAGTGGGTTCCAAAACTCCACTCAAGTCATGTATAGACTTTTGTGGACTCTATACACAAAACTATATTCCTTTGCATAGTCGTTTCTGAAGGCTCTGACTGAGGTGATGGTGTTGCTTTGGAGCTACCATTAACCACCATGCCTCAGTACAACTCTAGAACACAGCTCTAGGGCTTTGGTACTGGCAATGCAGAAGAACATTAACTCTACAACAGGATTCTGTGTTGACAAAGCAGGAATCCTAGAACATCTGGTGTCTGTCAATGTAGCTCTTCTCTGCTGTAGAGTCAGGCACATTAAGTAAGATAGTTTGTCCTAGAATAGGATTTTTCTGTGAGTGAGGCTGGAGAACTCATGGTCTGTAACACAGCATTAGTAGAACAAGGATTTTATGCTGATGAGGCAGGCCAATGCCATTGTGACTGGTCAAACGGACATACCAGCCAGGAAAGTGGGGGCTGAGCCTGGTCCTACTGGGGTTTCATGGTTTTTGTACTTCAAGCAAAATATATTTTTTTATTGAATAAGATGAGCTCTTTTGTATTGTTGCATAAATGTTGTGCCCCCAAGTGGCATTACCAGGGTAAGTCCTATTTGGGTTGGCTTTGGGCACCCCATGTTTTAGGTTGTTACTCCATCATTGCCAGCTGCCAGCAACAGGTTGGGCATAATCACATAACACTGAGTGAAAGTCAGAACTTTCCAGGCAATGCACCTGGGTAGCTAAGACGACTAAATATATCAGAAATGCTGATGAAGTCTCCCTGAGCTTAAAAGTGATCTGATTTCAACTGCAAAGAAGCACCCTTTGGGAGGGAAAAAAGAATTCCGTTTAGTAGTGAAAGTCTTGTCATTGAAATAGCTACATTTTTGCTTGTGCGGGGGAGTGGATTTCCTGGTACTTCTGTCACTGTCTGTACTTCCTTTTTGCAGCCCTGCCTTGCTTTATGATAGAGATTCCAGTCATATAGTCTGGGTCAGGGCTATAGAAAGTACCAGAGAGCTTTGGTCGACAGAATCCCTATATGGTGAAGAAACACTGAAGACAATGTTAATAATTTACTGATAACTGTCTCTGTGTGTGTTTTAACAGAGGAAATTCTCAGTATTCTATATGGCAGGGTATTTTCTGGTGTTTGTAGCTGCTACTAGTAGCTTGGTGTGTCTGCACCTTACAACAGTCTATGTTGGCGAGTTAGGGTAAGATCACACAGGCAGATTCGGGGAGATATAGTTGCCTATTATTATTAACATCTATTTCTAATGGCCAACATATTGTGCAGCGCTTTAGGCTGGGGACAGACAGGGAGATTCGGGGAGATTCTGTCGCCGATTCTCCCCAAATTTCCTTCTCCCTGTCTGTCCCTAGCCTTAAAGTAAATAGCGACTTCTGGGCGACACTCTCCCGATTGCTATGATGAAAAATCACCTGCGGCAATGCACTCACTGCGCTTCGATTTCTGAAGTTGCCTCACGAGGTGCATTCACATTGGCGATTTTTCATTTTGCCAGGGGGGACGCCAAGCAACTAAATATCCCCGAGTCTGCCTGTGTGCTCCTGCCCTAAGTAAGGAAGACTGGGGGGGGGTTGTTTATTCACAATAGCAACACCCAGCGTGTTAGTCACTGTATGATGTGTGAGCATGTGACCTTTGAGGGGACAGCTCCTAAGTTTTTCTGCCTCCCCTGGGTACTGCATGGTGACTGTGACCTCTGAGTGCCTGGTTTTTATGCTCTTAAAAGTTTCAAGCTGGGTTTAATAGTGTTAGACTGCAGTGCCCATAGCAATAGTTTTACTGTTGACCCCTTTGCTGCCAATGGGTCCCAAAGCCGCCTTACTCTGTTTCAGGGAAGTTCCCTGTGTGCTGACCCTATTCTGTCTGGTACCACCAGTAGTGTCATTGTGTAACATGATGGGAAAACTGCTTCAATTTATAGCTGATTCATTAAAAAAAGAAATTTAAAACATTTCCTTTGCATTTGTCGTTTGTGAGGTTGGGGAGTG
>CM044448.1:42883268-42894691 GCA_024363595.1 Xenopus borealis
GTTGATTGCTTGTAATTTCTGTCCTACCAGGGTTGGAGCAGGGATTTAACCCATTGTGTGTTGCCGTAGGACGTAAAGAAATATAGAAATTACATCAAATATATGTGGATATGGATTGGATAGAAACAACACTACACAAAGAACAAAACTCCAAAAAATTCTTTGAAACCTGGGAAACATATCTACACTCACTTCCAACAAATATCTGACAGTATATACATTTCAATACACGACCTGGTATGATATAGAGATTATACAAAAAAATCCATTATTTGTAGAGACACAACAATATTTCCAAAATATAAACCAAGAAAATAATTTACCAACAAGTACTCCCTCAAGGAGTCATCATATAAACACTCTTTTGGCAAAACCGCACCTATGAAGAAGACCAAGATGTTAAATTTAATGATTACGAGTCAAAAATGTTTATGTTCAGAAATATGTTGAATAACAACATGTTATTATGATACATTGAACTTAACAACTAATTATGATTAAAAAAAAGTTATACAGACAGCTCTGAATTACAGAATAGCTGTCTCCCATAGACTCCATTTTATACAAACAATCCAAATTTAGTTTTAATATGATTTCCTTGTACTCTATCCAAACCAAGATATAATTAATTATTATTGGAAGCAAAGCCAGCCTACTGGATTTATTGGAAGTTTACATGATTTTCTGGTAGGCTTAAGGTATGCAGATCCAAATTACGGAAAGCTATGTTATCTGGATAACAAGTCCAATAACTGCAATACTAAAGACTAATACACAATGCCCCAATCAGCAGCACAACATACCCTGTCAATGGAGAGGGTTGTCAGGGTGAGCAGCAACTCTTCCTGTCCCTCTGGTGCCTCATCATTTGCATCCTTTCACTAAAGTCAGGACCATCTGAATCCTCTGAATCTCACAAAGATAAGATATTGTTATGGAGAAACCTAAGCCCACTCATGACCAAACTCCTCCAAATATGAAAAACTCACCCCCATTGTGGGAAGATGCTTCATTGATTTGTTCTGTAAAATACTCCAACAAACCATCAAATATTTCCAAAAAGTTATGGATGGATTCAGTATCCCCACTCACAACGTTTTGTGACATGCCCACCAGCCACCATATATCAGCATTTTCTATGCAAAACACATTACACAGACATGGGAGGGGGGGTTAAACAGTTGGTTCAAGAATATAGATATATTTTCAATACCAGTGTTTATCTCTTAATTCCTATTAGTGAAGGAGAGAGTAGCTGGAATGGAAAGCCATACTGAAAAAAAGAATTCTGCAAAAGATATGGGCTTGGACTGCAGCTGGTCTTGCAAGTGAATTTCAGTGCAAAGCTTTCTTTTGTGATTACCTGTGATATGGGACAGGCTGACGTGCAGATAATCCAGAGCAAGAGAGTCAATAACAGATTGAACATTGTGAGCATTGGTTTCCAGATTCTGTGGCTCGGAAATAAAATCTATGGAAATCGGTTACATTTATCAGTAAGAAGCATCAATACACAAATACTCCACTCATTTCATATCATTAGCCATTAATTTCAGAAAACCAGATCCTAAAATAACTTTGTAGAGCACAATGAACACATGAGCATCACATTCCAACACTTTGTGGACTTGCAGGTTAATGTGGCATTTAATCAACATGCTGTTGGTAACATCCACCCGCTCTGTATTGGACCGAGAAATAAACAGAAGAGTGAAAATGCTGTTTCAGCAAATACAGTCATCCCAATCTCTTGTCTGGTGCTCAGGGACATGTCTGACTACTTCCACTTATGAGATTCTTGACCAGTCTTACTGCACAGTAGGTTCACTTAGTTCGGGGGGGCAGGCAAAGAGGATCCCATAACTCAGAGGGTGACGGGTAGAAGGAATCACATAGACCAGGGTTAACCAGCTATGAGGTGACAGGGGGTGACAGGCAAAGGGGATCCAATAACTCAGAGGCTAAAAGGTAGAAAGAATCCCATAGCCATGGGGTAACCGGTCCGGCAGCTACAAGGTGACAGACAGAGGGAGGTTCCCTTAGCCCAGGGGGTCACAGGTAGAAGGAATCCCATACACCAGGGGTAACCAGCTATGAGGTGACAGCAGGCCCGGATTTGTGGAAAGGCCACCTAGGCCCGGGCCTAGGGTGACAGGATTTTAGGGGGCGGCATGCTGCCCAGCCACACCCAAATTGGTTCAGAAACACTGGGGATATGCAGGAGATACAATAGTTTTTTAAATTTCACATGCACCAATCCCCATTGCTCGGTCCTGATGATTAAATTTTGCGAACAAATGGCAGAGTATGGGGGCGACGAACAACAATGTGCCTAGGGGAGGCCTCTATGTAAATCCGGCCCTGGGTGACAGACAAAGGGGGGTTCCTTTAGCCCAGGGGATGACAGGCAGAGAGGATCCTATAGCCCAGGGGCTGACAGGTAGAAGGAATCCCATAGCCATGGGGTACCCGGCAGCTACAAGGTGACAGACAGAGGGGGTTCCCTTAGCCCAGGGAGTGACAGGTAGAAGGAATCCCATAGACCAGAGGTAACCAGCTATGAGATAACAGACAGAGTGGGTTCCCTTAGTAATAGGGAAATGAGGATCCTGTTGCCCAGGGATGACAGGCAAAGTGGATACCTAGCCCATGGCTGATAGAGGTAAGGAAGGGACCTTGCTAAAGAGGTTATCTCAAACAAATTCTGGCGTTAGGCCCTGAGTCCCTCGGATGAAACTGATATGTTTCCCAGGTGCCCATACTTCTTCAGAACTAGGGTATCACATACTAGGGTTGCCACCTGGCCGGTATTTTACCAGCCCTGGCCGGTATATTTAGTGGTTGATCCCAATGTTATTAAAGGACAAGGAAAGTCTAAAATAGAATAAGGCTAGAAATGCAGCCTGTATTTTGTATAATAAACATAAACATAGGGAAAAAGATAAATACATACAAACTAACATTCGGGGTTCCCAAAGCATAAGGCATTTAAAACACCAAAAGTTTTTCATTGGTCATTACTCCCGACGCTGCTTCCGGGTCTGACGTCATCCCCCCCCACCACTGAGAACAAATCTATTCAGTTTCTGATTTCCAACCACTACCCCGGGACTGGCAGTCAGTCTGATACAGCCTGTACTACAACGAATGGCTTTTTTTTTTAATTTTTACAAAAGAGACTTGCAACGAAGTAGCCGGTGCGTCACGCCTGTTTCCATGGAGACAACGCGGTTCCAAGAACTAGTTCGCTTGTGTCCTTCCGACGGAAAATAGTCCCCAATGAGGTAACCGGCTGCTTGCAACAGCAAGGGGCGTGATCGAGGTGCTGCGATGGCGTCATGGAGAGCTGAGAGTGGGAAGTAGGCGGGAAACAGCGTGGGATTTTGGCAAATTAATGACTTTCAGCCAACTAGTAACAAAAAGGAAATGTCCATATGGCACATATTACAGATAGCCTTACAATGATAGGGTTTAACTGGACTGATATCTGTAGAGCCACACGTGGAACTGAGCCCTCACAGCATAGCCAGGAAGGAATCTGGTATATACTTCCATTTATCTGCCATATCTAGCACTGGCCTAACATCTGGTGCTGCCCTAGCAAGTCTCCCCCTCCTCCAGCTGCTTATCCGCTATCTGGGTTATTCACACAGTAAGAGTTCTATTTAGCATAGTGTGTAAAACGTGGAGTGAAACCTGATCTCAACCCAGAACTCCTAAAGGTGGCCATACACAGTGAGATCTGCTCTTTTGGCAATGTTGCCAAACGAGCGGATCTCTCCCCAATGTGCCCACCTTTAGGTAAGCCCATCGGAGGGCCCCACGCATGGGCCGATAAGCTGCCGGCTCAGTCTGAAATGGTTATCTTTCCTCCAACTTACACCAGTAACATCCCGGAAGTATCAATCATAGTTAACAATTCCACTATCACCCTGTCTCCCCAGGCCCAGTGCCTGGTGCCCGGTATCCTAGACTCTGCCCTGTCATTCACTCCTCACATCCAGTCACTTGTAAAATCATGTCACTTCCACCTAAGGAACATATCAAAAATACGATCATTTATTACCCAAGATGCTGCCAAAATTCTTATTCACTCTCTTGTCATATCACATCTAGACTATTGTAAATCTCTTTTAATTGGCTACCCCCTCCAGAGACTGTCACCTCTCCAGTCCATAATGAACACTGCCACAAGGCTTATACACCTCACCAACTGCTCCTCCTCTGCCATGCCATTCTGCCAATCCCTGCACTGGCTTCTACTGCCCTTCAGAATTAAATTCAAATTAATGACCCTGACATTCAAAGCACTTCATAACCTCCCTACATCTCAGAACTGCTCTCTATATACTCAGCAACTGCATACTACGCTCCTCTACTGACCTGCTTCTCTCATTACCTCACATGCTCGCATTCAAGACTTTGCAAGGGCTGCACCCCTCCTCTGGAATTCTCTCCCATGTTCTGTCTGACTTTCTCCCAACCTTTCAGCTTTCAAGAAATCTCTTAAAACGCACATATTTAGAGAAGCCTACCCTCACTCTTAACTACCCAATGAAATACCACATACAGTTCCACATCTCTCACCCACTTAACTCTCATCTTGCCCACTCCCACACCTTGTGTATCATTCCCTTCCCTTTAGATTGTTAGCACTTTCTGCACAGGGCCTTCCTCACCTTTTGTGGTGGCATTGATTGTGATGTATGTAACTCCATATAGTCTATGTATGTAATTCATGTGATTTAGTTGTATAATCACATTTACTTTATAGCACTACGAAATATGTTGGCGCTATAGAAATACATGTTATTATTGATGATAATAATAATAATAATAATAAAACCTGTCAGTAATGTTGCCCATAGCAACCAATCCACTATTACATTTCAATAGAAAACAAAGATCTAATTGTTTGCTATGAGCAACATCACCAGTAATGTTTCACTCCAGTTTCAACTCCCCATGATAAGTAAACTGCCAATATCTTCCAATTCCTGCCTAAATACTGAATTTAAACATTATACTACACTATGCAACTCAAAATAGCACCTCCCACTACTCTCCATCAATTCATGTGAACATGATGTAATGCTATAAATGTACCTTTTAACAAAGTCAAATACAAAACATTTTTGAATAATACCACTGTGCTAAGTGTTTTTTATGAGTGCAGACCCATGTAATATAAATTACAACAAGCTGAGACGGTCAGGGTTGGTGGAAGACTAGCAAAGTCCAAAAAGGCAGGCCAAAGTCAATGGCAGGCATCAATCTAGCAAGTTCAAGTTACAGGCCAGAGGTCAGAACCAGGGAAATCCACAGCAGCAGGAATTGGTAACCAGGTGGCAACAGGAGGACTGGAACAAGGGAAACACAGAGGTCAAAAGCTAGATTGGGCTCAGGAGCTCAGATGATCAAGCAGTTTATTTTTATTTGTATAGTGCTCCTTGAGGGCAAAGCACTATACAGCAAAACAATATATGAATAGTAACAAACAAGGGGTCTCTGCATTAATAAGTAACAATAATTGCATTATTAAAATACAATTCACATAAATATAAAATATGATTTCCCTACAGATTAAGTGCTCAGTGTCAAGAATACAAAAGGATGGAGGACCCTACCCCGTAGGGCTTACAGTCTAAATGGGAGGCTAACTTACAGACACAAATCGAAGGGGTATTAAAGTGCTGTAGGTTACAGTGTGTGACACTATCATATAAGTTTTAGTTCCCAGTTCAAGTGTTATCGAGGTGTTCCCAGAGGTAGTCTTTGAGTTTAGTTCTGAAGACATTGAAGGAGCATTCTCTCCAGAGAGATTCAGGAATGGCATTCCAAATATAAGGAGCAACAAGACAGAAGTGTTTGACGCGGGAAACGGCAGTAATAGTTGTGGGTGCAACCAAACAGTTGCTCTTAGAGGAGCGGTTTCCGCCAGGAACATATAGAGAAACAAGAGATTATATATAGTCAGGTGCAGAGGAATGAATTTTAAGGTTATAAGGAGGAGATTATAAGTTATTTTTTGTTTTATAGAAAGCCGTGATACGGACTTCAGCAGGGGAGGGGCCTGTACCCTTTTGGCTGAGAGGAGGAGAATTCTGGCAGCAGTGTTTAATACAGACTGTAGAGGGGAGAGATGGGAGTTAGGGAGACCAGTTAGTAGAAGGTTGCAGTAATCTAGTCGGGATAGGATGAGAGCATGCATGAGCGTCTTGGCCATAGCAGGTGAAAGAAAAGGATGGATTTTGGCAATATTGCATAAGAAATAGTGCCAGGTTTTGACAGTGATGTTAATATGATCAGAGAAGGAGAGAGAGAGGAGTCAAAGATCAGTCCCAGACAGCTTGTTGCATTGACAGGGTTAATGAGCATGCCTTCAGTAGAGATAGCAAATAGGGTTTGAAACCCTGAGACAGTAATGATCTAAGAAGGGAGGGACTCTGTCCTTAGTCTGTTTGACAGATAGATATCTCTATTTATTATGCAAGTGTTCCTTTCCCAGGAGCATGACCTTGGGGCAAGGGTTTTGTGTATATAGAAAAGTTTAGAGAGTATGGTAACTTCTTTTTAGGGATGCACCGAATCCACTTTTTTGGATTTGGCTGAATCCAGAAAGATTCTGCCGAATACCGAACCAAATCCGAACCCTAATTTGCATATGCAAATTAGGGGTGGGAAGGGGAAACATTTTTACTAACTTGTTTTGTGCCAAAAAGTCACATGATTTCCCTCCCTGGTCCTAATTTACCTAAGTAATTCGGTTCGGCCAGGCAGAAGGATTTGGCCGATTCCGAATCCTGCTGAAAAAGGCAGAATCCCGAACCGAATCCTGGATTCGGTGCATCCCTACTTCTTTTGCCCATAAATTTTGGATGACTGGGTAGCCCCACCATATATATGCCACACAATTCCTGAAGCAGGTTCTCTGGTACATATGCTCTGTGCAACAGCTTAAAGGAGAACTAAAGCTTAACTAAAGATGTAGCTAAAAATATTGGTGCCAAATTTAAATATTTAAAGGGGCTTTTGTAATTTTTTCATTGCCTGTGATAGGATTTGTTCCTGGTGCCTGTCAGCTTTGCTATTCTGATTCTGAAACCTGTTTGATTCCTGTTGTGACCTCTGCCTGGCTTTTTGATGATTCCACCTTCTATATTCTGACCACTGCCTGATTACTGATTCTGATTTACCCTCTGAGTGACTTCCTGTTTTGACCCTTTGCCTGCCTGACTTCGTTTGTACCCCTCCTGCTCTGATCCAGCCTGATCTGACTACGATTCTGCCTTAGGCCTTGTATCGCGACCTTCTGCCTAAAGTCTCTAACTAAACAGCTGTGCCCCATTGCTGGTCAAAACTTTCACCTTGCACCTCTCATTTAAGTCCAGGTGGCATCTGAGTAGTTGAGGGCTCCTCCCGAAGCCAAAGGCGGTCACACTACTGGTGAAGCACGAGCCGAGACCAGGGTACTTGGCAATTGTTCTGGTGTTGGGTGCCGACCGTTACAGTGAAATAAGCCTTAAATATCTACTTTAACCATAGAAACAAAGCTTACCATAGATTGCCAGAAGGACATTCCAATTCCCAGGTTTTGTCTTGCTCCAGTAAGAAAAATGTTTTATTCTCCAACGAGTAGCCTTAGAACTGGCTCCCCTAACACAACAAGGAGTCTGTTTTAAGAGGCCTATTTATTAAAGTTTTAATTTGTGTCATTTTAGAAGGAATTTTCTATTCCAAATAAACTCATAATTTATACAGAATCAAATGTTTGCTTATTTATTAAGAAATCTGAATATAAAAACCATGCTTGAATAAAACCGTGAAATAAATACTTTGAACTCATATTTTATTCTTCAGTTTTAATGGGTTGATTAGCAAAAAACATTTCTTTTTAAACTTTAATGAAAAAAAAATAGAGGTATGGGACCTGTTATCCAGAATGCTCTGGACCTGAGTTTTTCCAGATAACGGATCTTTCAGTAATTTGGATCCTCGTACCTTAAGTCTTCTAGAAAATCATGTGAACGTTGAAGAAACCCAATAGGCTGGTTTTGCTTCCAGTAAGAATTCATTATATCTTGGTGTGGATCAAGTAGAAGCTACTGTCTAATTATTAAAGAGAAAAAGGAAATAATTTTTAAATATTTGTGTTATTTGGATAAAATTGAGACTACGGGTGATGCCTTTCCTTAATTCTGAGCTTTCCCTTTAAAGGATTCCATTCCTGTAGTTTATCTTTTGCCTAGGATACCTCCTATTGACTGCTATATGACTGTGGCAGTTTTCTGATTCCTAAGTTTTTCATTATGGTTTTTCACTTTTTTTATGCTTAAATATTGTATTTTTGAAACCATTATTCAAATTCATAATTTTAAGTGCAAAAAATTTTTATTCATGAAAAATAACAAACCTTGATAACCATAAATGCTCCTAGTTCCAACAGGCAGGCAATAAATCCTCTGCATCTGTTTTCAATGTAATCACATTGAAGGAGACATACTGGACCAAATTCAGTTCAGTGAGAAAAAGTTATCTTGTGAATTGAATCTCAGATTGAATCTTTAGTTTTAAAGTGATAAACATTTTTCTCACTGAATGGAGTCTGCTCCATTGTGTGATAAACAACAATTTACCAGAGCATTATACTCTTTTAGAAGGCATGTATGTTAAAAATAAGTGTTTTGGGTTGATTTCTGCAAAAACCCTACTAGTCCTACCTATCTGTTGCACTTCCTGCTGCCTCCTATCCCAGGCTATGAAGGGAAGCCAGTGACACCCGGCACACTGTAGGAACCAATCAGCAGCTAGGCTGACCTGATAAGAGCTTGTCTTTGCTTGTATGAATGCAGCAATTAGCTGTCCCCCTCCTAATATGCTTCTGGCAGGGACCATTAGTACACTCCCACTCCAGGGACCATAAGGACACTCTCACCCCTTGTTTGAAACACAGCGACCATAGCAGATCTATAGGAAGCTCCAATAGAGGGGCATTTGTAACAAAACTATTAACTTATAGTATAAAGTGACCCATGCTCCATATATTATTCATTATGCCTACAAGATTGGTTGCCTAATAAGCCTTCAAAGCTATTTTCAAATCTGCCAAACTTCTGTGTTAGCTGCTGTTCAGTAGTGCTGCCATCTTCTGGAAGTTGGTGTGTGCCCTTCATTTGCATAATGACATCACCAGCAGGGGATAAGATAGGGAAATCTTGTGATACTTCTAGTGGAGAAGTTTACTAAAGCTAGGCATTCTGGGTAGAATACTCAGGGCAGTGCTACAATCTGAGCATGCTCATGTACTCATTTGCTTTTTGTATTCATAGTATGGGCTTCCTCTGTAAAATAACCCATTTGACAAAGTATGGGAAACTGCTGCTGTAAATGTAGTTTGATTAAACATGTACTGGTCTGATCGTTAAAATGTGTTTGATTTTGGCTGTGATTGGTGCCCTTTAAGAAATCATAAATCCTGCTGGGGTATGGAAACTTATGAGCACAACTGTATATGTCTCCTTTAAGACTGTTTGTCATAAATTCAAGCTGGCCAACTACAATAGAAGTCATCAAAATCCCTGGTCTGGCCCATCCTACACTGACTTTAACCTGATTTAATGCTGTGTAAAACATTGGAGAAAAACATTGATTATGTTGCCCATAGCAACCAATAAGCAATTCGATTTCAACAGTCACCTATAAGTTTGAACACAAAAGATTGGTTTTGTTATTGGTTGCTATGGGTAACATTACCATTGATGTTTTCCATCAATTCTTTACACAGCACTAGATATAGGCCTCAATGTCTTAATGTATTTATAATGGGTGTGTTTGGAGGATCTCTTTTCTTTGTCCATTTGAATTTTGTGGTCACACCTTCATTGCACCTTTGCATAATGGTTTAAATTTGTTTAGGGTCCAATTTGAGGGTTAAAAAAACACTTGACCATGGGAATTGTTGGGAATAGTGTGGTAATAAAAATCCTTCGAATTTGAATATCGAATTCGAAAGGATTTTACCACTATTCGATTGGTCAAATGATCGAATAGGAAATATTTTATATTTATTTGATCGAAAATAATGAAAACCAATTTGGTAGCTTTAATCTGGCGAACTAGGCAGTTGAATAAAAATTTAAAGGGGAAGTTATTTGACCATCAGATAGTCGAATATTCAAATAGATTTTTATTCGAATCATTCCATTCAATCGAATTTTCAAAATTCACTAGTAGAAGTGGTCTTCAAAAAGATTGGAATTTGAAAAATTTGAAAATTTCGATCGAACTTCGAATCCTTCATGTGAATTTGATAAATCTGCCCCTTAGTGTTGAGCGAAACTTTCCTTTTTTTGCTATAGTTCCGAAAGCTAGGGTGGGGGAGTTCAGAATGCATATCTCAGATACCTAAATCAATTCATTTGTAAAGCTAATTTTCACATTGTTTAGCACAAGTATAATTTGGGAAAATTTGGTATGATCTATTATATTCTTACTATCATACCCCACCCATCCTCCAAAATTTATGATGATTGCTGATAGCTAGAGTTTCCAAAAAAGTTATGTCATTGTAGTAGCTGTGCTGAAGCAAACCTGTATTATTATAGTTGCTTATCTAGTTGCAAACCATTGGTTACTGAAGAATTCTTCCAAACAACAGGTTCTAGAACACAAGAGTATTGAGACTAATGGTGGCCATACACGGGCCAATAAAAGCTGCCGACAGACTGAGTCGGCAGCTTATTGGCCTGTGTGGGGGGCCCTCCAACAGGCTTCTCCGATCGATATCTGGCCGAAAGTTGGCCAGATGTTGATCAGGCAGGATTAAAAATCCTGTTGGATCGCGGCTGCATCTCACCGGCCGTATCTGCGCCGTTCTGATCCGATCATTGGGCCCTAGGGCCCACAATCGGATCAGTCTGATATTGCCCACCTCAAGGTGGGCATATCAGGAAGAGATCCGCTCGTTTGGTGACATCGCCAAACGAGCGAATCTCTACGTGTATTGCCACCTTTACTTTGTCCAAGGGACAATTATTGGATCAATGAAAGACAGCAGCTTCTGGGATTTTTGACTTCCTCTATAAGCAATTCTATGAGCTCACCACTAATCTACGAAGACCTGCTGTTACTAAATCAAATTTAACATGATACAGGTGAAAAATTAGAACGTTGCTTGAAAATGCAAAATATAGATCTTCTCAATCAAAATCTCCTTATTATGCAACAAAATAAGCTCATTATAGATTAAAACCGTGTACTCAAACAGCAACAACTTTATTATCAACAAATAATTCATTATTAAGGCTGTTACCAAACCCAAACAGTAACTCAAGTGTCGATATCCTTAACCAAAACCCTCTTTTCCATGTTGAATGCTCCTTCCTCAGCTACTTGTAAAAGGGATAGCCGTTGAGTAAAAAAAA
>CM044448.1:42911962-42930827 GCA_024363595.1 Xenopus borealis
TTTTTTTTTTTTTTTTTTCCCTGTTCAGTTTTCAAATTGTTCCCCAGAAATAAACTCTTCAATTACTTTGAATTATTTCAAGTTGAATGTTGGTGTTTGAGTCTGACAGCTCAGTAATTCAGGTGCAGACTCTAAAATGTTACAATTTTTGCAACCCAGAGTAACCCCTGCTCAGCAGGGACGAAGGTGAGAAATGTATCCATTAAATGATCAGTTTAGAACACCACCTAAGAGCTGCTTTAGAAGGTGAAAAATGGCACTTTAAACTTCAATATTGGTAAAACTGTTACAAATAGAAAATAGACAGTAATTGGTAAAAGTTGTTGTTTCTGGTGCTCTTGTCTGGAAACAACTAGTTGTCTGAAGGTGAACAACCCCTTTAATGTCCCTCTTGGCTCCTCACCAAGGTTATAGTTTACTATTAACTCGAAACACCTTTCAGCGAATGCTTCATGTCCTAGCAAGTTGCATTGATTTGTCTCCCTTGTGCTTGTATGGTCCTCTATTGGTTGCTGCTCGTTTCTCTAGTTGGCCCTCCTGTCAGTGTAGACAACAGTGTTTTGTCTTCGTTCACTGCTGGAGGCAGGACAGAAAGATTATGCCTCTTGACTCCTCCCAAATATATGTGCTGCATCCACAGTTTAAACTTTTTTTTTTGGGGGGGGGGGGGAATTACTCTCCTTTACTACAGACTAATGCCAACACTCGGGGTATGCTGATGGGAGTACGATGGGCAAAAATCAGCTCACACCTGGGCAGATCAGACATGCAGAGCTGTCTTAACAGTGACACACAAAGCGACCCTGAGCTGTTCAATTGCAGAAAGGTCCGCTCATTATTGCAGAGATACTCAGAGCGGTGTAGATAGAGGTCTTAATGATGGGGATAGAGGATATCTCCCACATTGTCCATGGCACTCTGGGAAAAACAGACACTCACATTTTTAGCCAAGATTGTTTATCACCAGCACGCTTGAACATTTACACGAGCGGGTAAAAATCTGCATCACTAGGCAACAGTAACCTTTTAGCTAGTAAGCCGGGACATAACTCCCGCCACGACCATTCCCACCGTAAGCGGAGATGTCCAGACTTGTGCCACATCTAGTGTAATTATCAGCAGCACCTGCACTAACTGCACCACAGCTAGTGTAATTATCGGCAGCACCTGCACTAACTGCGCCCTGTAATGCAACCATTACTGTTGGCTGTACGAGAGATCCACAAGCACTAGCCCTTCCACATCAAACTACAGGTCATCCAAGGAGCTTAGAAAAACGTAAAACAGCCATTCTCTCGGATTTGTCAGAGGAAGGATTACTTTCAGACTCAGGAAGATTTACTTTCTTCAGGTCCCCCGGCAGCACCACAAGAGATGGCCGCTCCTCCTAGGACAGGAAGCCAGAACAAAACAGATATCCTATGTGTTCTTTTTTCCTGTCCTCCGAGGACTGGGTGAGTATACGGTGCTGTCTGTTTTTTTTCTTTAAGGTTCTGTATTTCCCTGACCGCTCACCCCTAGCTGGGGCTTGCGGTGCGTTCCTCTCCCTCTCTTCTCCTACCAGCGTGTATTGAGAGAGCACGGCTGGGGAGGTGGACGGGTTCGTGCAGAGAGGGGGGGGGGTGAATTGCCCTTACCTATCCAGCAGAGCCAGGGTCGTCTTCCCATTTGTCTCGCTGGCGGCAGGAGCGCTTTCGCCGGATTCAGCGCTGATTCGCTCTGCTGGGAGCGGGTTTGTTACTTCCGGTTTCGGCTGCGGGTCACGTGATCTTCGGCGCCGGTTTTAAAAGGGTTGTTTTCTTCATGCAGCATGGTCAGCCTCCCTTTCTGCGGCTACTGTGTGTTTTTTTCTGCGTTTTGGTGAGTGATGCTACCTTGCTTGTGCTTGTATGTGTGCTTTTTGGCTTGCCATGCATTGGGTTTTTTTTTTTTTCTGTAGCCATGTCCTCTCGCTCTGAAGGTAGAGATGACTGGGAAAGATCTAGAAGATGTGCGCTCTGCAAGGTTAGACTTCCTCGTGATTTCTTCAGTTTTTTTGGTCCCCAAATGGTCGGGCCAGTTTCGGATGGTGGTCAATTTAGTTTATCTGAATACGTTCATGAAAAAGATTCATTTCAGGATGGAGGGCATCAGATTGGCGGTTTCAATATTGCAAGAAGGGGATTTAATGGCGACAATCGACCTTCAATATGCTTACCTCCATATCCCGATTTGGGAGGGACATCAACTATTCCTGAGAATTGCGATCAGGGATCAGCACAGGATAAGACATCAGTTCGCAGCCCTGCCCTTCGGTCTATCGTCCTCTCCTCGGAATTTCACCAAAGTTTTGGTGGTGGTGGTAGCTTTTCTGAGAACCCAGGACATTCAGATTGTTCCTTATCTGGACGATTGGCTATTGAAAGCCCCTTCTAACAGTCTACTGCTCAGCCATCTACAGAGGACGATTTCCTGTCTAGAGACTCTGGGTTGGAAAGTCAATTACCAAAAATCGGATCTTATTCCGTCACGGAGGGAGCAGTTCTTGGTGGTCCTGCTGTACTTTCCTTCCTCAGCTGAGGAAGATCAGCCTATGCAGTTCCTTGTCGAGTCTCTCTCAGCGAAGAGTAGTCTCGATCAGTCAGGCTATGTCGGTCTTGGGAGCAATGACTGCAACAATAGAGGCGGTGCCATGGGCCAGACTGCATATGAGGCTCCTTCAAAGAGCAATGTTGGGATGGCACAGAGGGCTCTCTGGACAATCCCATGACGCTGGCTCCTCATGTACTCTACTCGCTCAGATGGTGGAAAGACCTGAATTTATCCAAGGGAGTCCCATGGGTCGTGCAGCGATGGCTCAATCTCACCACGGATGCCAGCGAGCAGGGGTGGGGAGCAACCCTGGAGCAAGGCCTGTGGTCTCCTCAGGAAGCGTCTCTCTCCTCCAATCACCGGGAGCTCCTGGCTGCTTGGAGAGCGATCAAAGCATCAGCACATCTGACCAGAGGTCAGGCAGTGAAAGTCAGAACGGACAACACCACAGTGGTGGCTTATCTGAACAGACAGGGAGGAACTCACAACCAGACATTGCTGGATCTGACTCTCAAAATATTATGCTGGACGGAGGAGCATTTGCAGACGCTGCAGGCAATTTACATAAAGGGCTCAGAGAATGTCAGAGCGGACTTTTTGAGTCGCAGGTCAGTTTTACCTGGAGAGTGGTCTCTCAGTCAATCAGTGTTTCAGCTTCTGATCCTGCGATGGGTTCTTCCAACTGTAGATCTCATGGCTACGAGAGAGAATGCCAAACTGAGCCGTTTTTACTCCCTGTTTCCTCAAGACAGGCCCACAGCAGTGGATGCCATGATTCAATGTTGGTGAGAAGGTCTGAATTACATTTTTCCTCCTTTTCCAATGATAACCAGAGTGCTGAGGAAGATCAGGCTGGACAAAGCCAGAGTCATTTTGGTGATTCCATACTGGCCCAGGAGGGCTTGGTTTTCCCTGTTGATGGAAATGGTGGAGGCGGATCCATTGCACTTGGGCTCCAGCAGGTCGCTGCTTCATCAGGGACCAGTGTATCATCCGGATCACAGCAGGCTGAATCTGTCAGCATGGTTCCTGAATGGCAAGCAAGTTGAAGCCGACTGTTAGGGACATTTGTCCACCCTGGGATTTGAACCTCCTCTTGTCGGTCCTGTCTGACGATCCCTTTGAACCATTATCATCTATTCATATGAAGTTGCTGTCATTGGAGACTGTGATCCTCGTAGCCCTCACTTGAGCTCGAAGAGTGGGAGAGTTACAGAGTCTTTCTATTGATGAACCGTATCTTCAAATGTTTCCTGATAAGGTTGTGATGAGACTTCCACCTTCCTTCATTCCTAAAGTGGCTTCGAATTTTCATTCTTCTCAAGAGATTGTTCTTCCATCCTTTTACCCACATCCAGTGGGGGATCGACAACGCAGGCTTCATAAGCTGGATGTCAGACGCTGTTTGGTGTTTTATTTATCTCGATCTGCACAGTTCAGGAAATCGAGTAACCTCTTCCTTAATTTTTCGGGGCCATCTAAAGGATCGGCTGCATCCAAACCTACGATTTCACGGTGGCTCAAGCAGGCTATTGGTTTGGCGTACGAATCCAGAGGTATGTCTCCTCCTGCTGGGATTAAACCACACTCCACTAGGGCTGTTGCTACGTCATGGGCACAGAGAGCGGAGGCATCGGCAGAACAGATCTGTAAAGCTGCAACTTGGACTTCGATGCATACGTTCTCCAAGCATTACAAGCTGGACGTATATTCTTCGAAGGAGGCTGCTTTTGGTCAGAAAGTGTTGCAGGCGGCCTGTGTTCCCTCCCCTTGATCTTTTCAAGTTCTCTTGTGGTGCTGCCGGGGGACCTGAAGAAAGGTTGTAATTTCTTACCTGGAAATTTTCTTTTCTTCGGGTCCCCTCAGACAGCACCATTTTTTCCCTCCCTTTAATAAATTGTGTGTATAGCAACTTGTGTGTCTCTTGTTCTTGTTAACTAACACATAGGATAGCTGAAGGGGGGGTGTTTTGTTCTTGTTTCCTGTCCTAGGAGGAGGGGCCATCTCTCTTGTGGTGCTGCCTGAGGGGACCCGAAGAAAAGAAAATTTCCAGGTAAGAAATTACAACCTTCCCCACCCACCATCAGATGGAGCTGATCATTCAAACATGTCAGATAGCAACTCTGAAGAAGAGAAGCAAGAATTAACAAATCCAGAGGTCTCAAAGAAAATATTAAGACAGGTGTTACAGACACTTGACATTAAAGATGAAGCAGTGCCTCTTTCAAAGGCACATAAACTACTAGGGGGCCGCAAAAAAACTAGACCAACGTATCCAGTCTTTAAATCTGTTACACAGGCTGTCGAGGCAGAATGGAACCACCCTGACAGCCGCATTGCCATCACACATTTTTTAACACATTTCCAGTGTCTGAGGAATATAGTAAGAAGTGGGATAGAGCGCCCAAGGTAGATTCAGCAGTGGCCTGCCTCTCCAGACAGAAGGCCCTACCAGCAGAGGAGGCCACATTCAAGGACCCCATGAACCGTCGGATGGAATCACCCCATAGAAGGCTTACGTTCAGGCCGCAGCCACTTTACGTCCTGCACTCACATCCGCGGGCCTAGCCCACCCAGCCAGACACTGGGCCCTGGAATTAGCATGCCAGCCAACATCCTCACAACAACAACAACTACAATTGGAGGTGGATAAATTAGCAACAACACTGGCATTCCTTGGTGAGGCAGCCATCGAAATAGTACAATTGTACTGGCAATTGCTTTTGCTGCCAGCTTGTCTAAGACTCTCTGGCTTTCCCATTGGACAGGCAACACTGCTTCTAAGCTGAAACTATTACCTCTTTTCGCTCCTTTCGCACAAACTACAGGTCATCCCAAATGGAGCAGAGCAACAAACGCAGTAGACCCACTTGGAATCAACAACGGAACACAAAGAAATCACAGGCAAACCCAGCTCTGCCTGACTCCATCAGGCAGACAATGGGGGCAGACTCAGCAGATATGTGGGTGAATGGGAAACTCGACGGACACATGGGTTATCACCATACTTCAACAGGGTTACAGAATCCCCTTTTCTCCTCAGTTACCACCACGAAGATTTGTGCCAACCACTGTAATGCCACACAAGGAACACATTCTAAAATAGATAGTGAAAGATCTATTGGTTACGGAAGTAATAGAGAGAATTCCAACTCATCTCCAGTTCAAAGGCTTTTACTCCAATCTGTTCCTAGTACTAAAAAGGGAGGGAACCTTCAGACCCATTCTAAATTTGAAACCATTAAACCGCATGGCTTATAACAAAAAATTCAAGATGGAGTCCGTAAGATCAGTCATAGCGTCCATGGAACCAGACATATTCATGACCTCAATAGACTTGCAGGATGCCTACCTCCACATACCCATACACCCTGTGTCCAGACAGTATCTCCGGTTTGCCATCAACGACCAACATTACCAATTCACTGCATTGCTCTTTGGACTTTGTACTGAACCTCGTGTTTTCAGCAAGATATTAGCGCCAATTATTGCCTACATCAGATCTCTGGGAACATGCATCATACCATACCTGGACTACCTACTGATCACAGCACCTTCAGAGGTACAGTCAGCCAGAGACACAAACGTGCATACAGGTACTCATTCAACATGGGTGGATTCTCAACAACCGCAAGAGTTGCTTGAGACCCAGCCAGACAATTCAGTTTCTGGGGCTCCAGTTCAATTCAGTCACACAAAAGGTGTACTTACCTCAGGAGAAGATTACCAAATTGACCTCTACAACTCGACATTCCTCACGAGGGAAATGAGGTTAGCAGATGACCTACATCTCCTAGGCCTAATTGTGTCAGCATTAGAGGCCATTCCCTTTGCCAGGTTTCACATGAGACCCCTTCAACACAACTTCCAAACCCACTGGAACAAGAACCACAAAGATCTACAACAGATCATACCAGTAAAGGAGACAACACACAACAAGTTGACATGGTGGACCACACCAGAAAACCTACAAGGAGGTCGCAGTTGGTCTCTTCCCCAATGGGAGATTGTAACAACAGATGCTAGCCTCAGGGGCTGGGGGGCAGTTTACAAGGCGAACAATCTCCAAGGGATTTGGTCTCCACAGGAGAGTCTACTTACCATCAATGTGCTCGAACTACGGCCATCGCCCTAGCATTAGAAGGATGGACATCACTACTAACTTCTCTACCAGTCAGAATCCAGTCCGACAATGCCACTGCTGTGGCATATATCAACAAGCAGGGAGGAACTCGCAGCAAGGCGGCGATGCACGAAGTAGCACTCATCCTGTCATGGGCAGAAAAGACAGTACCGATGATATCAGCATTATTCATTCCAGAAGTCCAAAATTGGGAAGCATACTACCTAAGCAGAACAACCATAGACCACGGGGAATGGTCACTCAACAACGACATTTTCCTCAAATTGACACACCGATGGGGAACGCCAGAGGTGGACATGCTGGCCTCAAAATACAACTACAAGGTCACAAATTACTGAGCCAGGACATGGGATCCAGAGGCAACCTTTGTAGACGCCCTAGTCACTCCCTGGGATTTAAAGCTAATATATGCCTTCCCACTTCTGGAAGGGCACCCTCCTACACCTCACATGCAAGCAGCAATTATATGCATGATCCACAAAGAGGGAAAGGATCCATTAAACTGCAAAAGCTATCGCCCAATATCATTGATCAATACAGACATGAAAAAGACTACCTACAGATACGCCACTTTATATCTCAGACATTTTTACAATGTCACACACAATTTGAACTCCTGTGCAACTCCTCGGATCAAACCACTCATCTGATATCAAAACTGTATAACAGGCTCACTGAGGACAACACCACTCTGACACAAATGTATATGACCAAATGGGAGGGAGATACACAGGAGACAATTGAAAGCGAGCAATGGCAAATAATATGGACCAGAGCCAGTAAAACACCAGTGTGCATAATAATACTGGAGAAGGCTTATAAATTGTTATTTAGATGGTACAATAACCCCTCAAAGCTAGCCCACCTATCGAGAAACACCCTTTCCTTGCAATGCTGATGATGTGGAGAGCAGGGCACATTTTACCACATGTGGTGGACCTGCGAGATAGTTAAAGCATTTTGGAAAATGGTAGTGCAAACCTTGACGGTTATCTTCAAACAACCCATTGAGCCTGAGCCTTTATCATTTCTACTTTTTTACCTCTTAAAGGGCACCAATCACAGCCAAAATCAAACACATATTAACAACCTGACCAGTACAACCTAAACATGTTTCATCAAACTACATATACAGTTTTTTTGGGGAAAAACAGCAGTTTTTAAAAAATCCCATACTTTGTCAAATGTTCTCTCACTGAGGGAATCCATACTGTGACAACAACATGCAAATGAGTTCACAGTGGCAGCACTAACACAGAAGTTTGGCAGATTTGAAAATAGCTTAGAAGGTTTATTAGGCAAGCAAGAAATTTCAACTGAGCATATGCGAAATTTCAGAGCTACAGTTGGCTGTGAAGATATAGGTAGGAGGAGTCAGTGAAATCCAAGATGCCTGCCTCAGCTAGAACTGCAGTGGAGATAGGGGAGATTTTGCAGAAGGTATAGAGAGCTGATGATTTACATTATACAAACAATTCTAACTATTTTAAAAATCGGATTTCTTGAACTTTCACATAGTGTATTTACTTAGTAAATGATTTTAGTTATGATTGGTGCCCTTTAAAACACTGAAAACCTCAGACTCAAACAAACTTGCAACACATATACTCACAGCAGCAAAATCACTACGGGCGGCCAAATGGAAGAGCATCTGCCTACCAAACCAACAGGCCCTTATCGCTAAAGTTAAATGGATAAAAAATATGGAGACCATCAGAGCATATTTACAGGGCAAAGAATATCAAAATGGGCTATTATGGATACCTTGGGCAGAATTTGAGACAGCCCAGATTGAAACAAATTAACTCACAAAATTGGCTCCTTAACACCCACCCTCTGACCTTTCCCCACTTCTCCACAGTTTTTCTTTCTTCCTTTTTCCTCCTCTCCTACTAGTTCACCCTCACTTCCCCTTTTGGAAATATAGAAATATATTGATAACAGGTTGAACCCACGTAACAAAAGTTGAATAAACTAAAGCAGTGATAATAAAGACAATAAATATATATATGCCTTCCCACCACTACCCCTACTACCACGGATAATCAAAAAGATAAAACACAGCAACGCAATAGTAATCCTCATTGCACCGGACTGGCCCAACAGAGTCTGGCAAGACCGTGGCGGCTCCCATATCACCCAGATTTGCTCACTCAAGGCTCTATCAGACACCCCAACATCGCTATACTCCGTTTGACGGCTTGGCTGTTGAGGCCCAATGGTGGACACAACAGGGATATTCACGGAACGGAATAGACATACTACTACAAGCATGGAAGCCGACTACCACTAGAGTTTACCATCGGGTATGGAGGCTATTCATAAACTGGTGTCATCAGCATCAGATACATTGGGAACACGTCTCCACTAGGTCGGTGATAGAATTCATCACAGCAGGCTTCCTAAAGGGACTAGGACTATGTACCCTTAAGATGCAGGTATCTGCATTATCCGCACTCACAAAGTGAGTATCAGAGTTAGCAGCACTGTTATACAAGGAGCCCTGGTTAGTTCTCCATGAGGACAAAGTAGTCTTTAGGACTGTACCTGGATTCTTACCCAAGGTGGTATCCAGCTTTCACTTGAATGAAGATATTATTCTGCCATCATTCTGCCCACGTCCCACAAATGACAAGGAGGCCCTACTTCACAAGCTAGATGTAGTAAGAGCGGTACGAATATACCTAGCGATCCGAATCTTACCGTAAGACAAGCAGTCTGCTCGTTTCCTACACAGGGGCAACTAAAGTCCAGGCAATATCCAAGTGCACAATAGCACATTGGCTTGTAGAAACTATTAACTCTGCATATGATCACAAGCACAAAACTTGACTATTTGCAGTGAAGGCCCATTCCACTAGGGCACAGAGCACATCTTGGCAGTACAGAACATGGCAACACCAGAGCAGATTTGCTGAGCAGCCACTTGGGTATCACCAAAAACCATTTTTCAGTTTTATAAGTTAAATGTTTTTGCTTCTCAGGTGGCCACGTTTGGCAGGAATGTTTTGCAAGCAGCAATAGCACACAGTAATTGAGCAGAGAGATCATACAGAAACCCACCCAATAAGAGGGACAGCTTGAGAAAAAGGGATTTTGTACTCACCGAAAAATCCTTTTCTAGTAGGCCCGAACTGTCAGTGCAGTAAGTCCCACCCATAAACCCACTAATGATTTAGCACATTTGCTTTGGTGAGTGCCTTCCAATTTTTGTATTACCGTGATAAGTGAACCAAGTGTATGCAGCAAGGTTCTGGATTGAGCACCACATTTATACAGCCATAGCCTATTGCACTATTGAATTTACAGTAAGTCCCACCCAGGCTGATTTTAGTATGGGCATTGGGATCTCTTTCTCGCTATCCTTTCTAACTTCTGTCACTTGGCTTCTTTCTAAACATCTATCTCCACCAACTAAGCTTTACAAACGATCTGAGGGATGATGGTGGAGCCAGCACATATATCTGGGAGGAGGAACCAAGAGTCATCAATCTTTCTGTCCTGCCTCCAGAGGTGAATGAAGACAAAACCCTGACGTCTGCACTGATAGTTCTGGCCTACTAGAAAAGGATTTTGCGGTGAGTACAAAATCCCTTTTTTTCATAGGCTGGTTCCTCCCTGTATGGTATCCTTTCTTGGGATAAGGGTCTCCTGTCCAAGGGACTGGTCTCTCACAGCAAATACTCCCCTGCAATTAGCTTAGAGAGCAGAGCCAAACTATTCATTTCACAGGTTTAATACTTTCAATGCCAGCCAATTTCGATAATTTGATGCTTTTATTGCCAAACTTTTTGAACATTTTACACTTTTACTCTGAAGCAGCTTGTCATCCAGAGAGCTAAAAGCTCAACAGTTCATCTGTAGGACAGCAGTAAAGGCTACTTGCAGGAATTAACTGGTAAACCTATTATATTTGAACTATCTGTCAGAATGGAAAGATCAGCTCAATGCAGGAATTAGATACTGACACCTGAAATTAAACTCTTTTTTTTACATCTATATTGGCTTTGAAAGCTACTTCTAACTTTGCCATAAAGTATTTGCATGATGCTTTTACATTACCTGTCTGTTGCCCCATGTTCCTGTATGAGGGGGCTGCCATAAATGTAAGCACCTTCTGAGAAAACCAGCATCTACATATTGCTCTGACTGTAAGGCACCAAATTTGTACCATCCGCATACAGTAGCGAACAGTTCAGTGAGGGGGAAAGGCAGTACAGATAATACCCACACCAGAAATGCTGCCCCAAATAGAGGAATTCTTAGAATGGATAAAAGCAACAATCCAGCAGTCCTCTTCCCAACCACAGGTCACTAAATTCAAAGTACAGGAATCTCCCCCTCTTGGACATTGAGGAACGCCCTGCATCTAATAGTCTAAATTTTACTCTTCAGAGGAAGCCAATTCAGACTTTCATAGTGATCAAAAACTATCCACATTTGCCAAACTAGATATTTCCCAAAAACTTCTTAGAGATATGATGGAGACTCTATGATATAAAAGATGACATTCAATCTCTAAGGCAGACAAAGTTCTAGGCGTTCACTAGAAAAAGGGATGCTTATTTCTTTTTAGTGCAATAACAAACCAGTTATTATTATTATTATTATTATTAATAACATGTATTTCTATAGCGCCAACTTGTTGCGTAGCGCTGTAAAGTGAATGTGATTATACAACCAAATCACATGAATTACATATATAGAACATAAAGAGTTACATACATCACAATAAATATGGAGTTACTGTGCATGCATCACAATAAATACTGGTACAGGAGGTGAGGAAGGCCCTGTACAGAAAAAGCTAACAGGAAGGGAGTCATACACAAGGTGTGGGAGAGGGCAAGATCAGAGTAAAGTGGGTGAGAGATGTAGTAATGTAAGCGGTATTGCATTGAGTGGTTAACAGTGAGGGTAGGCTTCTCTAAAAAAGTGGGTTTTTAGAGATTTCTTGAAAGCTGAAAGATTGGGAGAAAGTCGGACAGACCGTGGGAGAGAATTCCAGAGGAGGGGTGCAGCTCTTGCAAAGTCTTGAATGCGAGCATGTGAGGAGGTAATGAGAGAAGAGTTGAGTAGCAGGTCAGTAGAGGAGCGTAGTAGGCGGTTGGGTGAGTAAATGGAGATTAGTTCAGAGATGTAGGGACACAGAATGGCTACAACCAGATAGCCGGTTTGCCCTGATCAAGCAATTCTATGATACTTACCCAGTTCCTGGAAGACAATAAGTTTGATCCACAGATAAGGCTTGTAATTCTCCTATCCTCCTGGCAGATGTTAAGTCCCCCAAGAACTGTCTTAAGGTATAACCTACAAAGAGAAATCTCAATAGATTCAAAAGTAGGAGATGAAAGAGCTTGAGGCACGAACAGTGAATCCTGTGTAGGCATTAATCTGAGGCTTAATAATGACAGCAGCCTTGAAAAATTGATCAACTAATTGACCTTCAGCACATCATCTGCCAAGGCTGAAATTTGGATGTTCAAAGAGCTCAGGCTTAAACCGTAAGACAAACCTGATGGTAAAAATCCAGGACATGTGTCTGTTGCTAAAGGATTGAGGTTCTGATCCTTAGCCCAAGACAGTGTCGGACTGGGGTGCCAGGGGCCCACCAGAAAACCTTATACTGTGGGCCCACTGGAAAACCATAGACTGGGCCCACTTTCCAAACTATTATTCCTCCTCTCCTCTCTCAACTTCTTTATTCTCCTAGTCTTTTATAACTACTTAATATACTCTATTCTTCCATTATTAAGCCTCTTTTTCCACATAAAGAAATAGGGAATGACAAGGAAATATGCCAAATTGTTAGAAGCAAGAGGGCCCACTGACACCTGGGCCCACCGGGAGTTTTCCTGGTATCCTGGTGGGCCAGTCCGACACTGGCCCAAGACAAGAACCACCCCATATCTCATACAGTTGTACTCATAAGTTTACATACCCTGGCAGAATTTATGATTTCTTAAACATTTTTCATAGAATATGAATAACGTTTCTTTCACTCATGGTTAGTGGTTGGCTGAAGCCATTTGTCAAACAACTGTGCTTACTCTTTTTAAATCATAATCACTACACAAACTACCCAATGACAGGTCGATTTGGCCTTGTGTTTTGGATCGTCATGTTGGAATGTACAATTACGTATCATGCAGCTTCCAGGCTGATGAGTGCAAATTTTCCTCCAGTAATTTTTGATAACTTACTGCATTCATTTTGCCATCAATTGACAAAATTTCCTGTAGTTCACTCATCCCCAAACATCAGTAATACACCACCATGTTTCACAGTAGGAATTGTGTACCTTTCATCATAGGCCTTGTTCACTCCTCTCCAAATGTAGCATTTATGGATGTGGCCAAAAAGTAAAATTTTAGTCTCATCACTCCAAATGACTTTGTGCCAGAAGGTTTGAGGCTTGTCTCTGTGCTGTTTGGCATATTGTATGCCAGACACTTTGTGGCATTTGCGAAGTAATGGCTTTCTTCTGGCAACTTCACCATGCAGCCCATCTTTCTTCAAGTGCCTCCTTAGGCTGGGGACAGACAGGGAGATTCGGGGAGATTCTGTCGCCTGGCGTTTAATAGCAGGCGACAATCTCCCCGAACGTCCTTCTCCCTGTCCGTCGCTAGTTGAAATGACAAAGCGCCAGCGAAGTAACTTTGGGCGATTCCGGAAATCGCCGCGCCGCTTGTGCACAGCGCTGGCGCTTTGTCATTTCAACTAGCGACGGACAGGGAGAAGGAAGTTCGGGGAGATTGTCGCCTGCTATTAAACGCCAGGCGACAGAATCTCCCCGAATCTCCCTGTCTGTACCTAGCCTTATTGTGCATCTTGAAACAGCCACACCACACAGTCCTGTATTTCACCTGAAGTTATTTGAGGGCTTTTCCTTGCATTACAAACAATTTTGTCTGGCAGTTTGCATAGTGATTATGATTTTACACAGTATGAGTAATGGCTTCATTTAACCACTAACCATGAGTGAAAGAAAAAAATTTGTGTTTCATTTCACATTCTCTTAAAAATGGTTAAGAAATCATAAATTCAGCTAGGCTATGTAAAATTATGAGCACGGGGGGCGTGGCTAACCACGCAACTGAAGAGTCGCACATTCTCGGCGCTCCCGGGGCCAAAAGCCTTCACTAAGCCCCTACAAAAGCAAACAGCATCCCCAAAAAGAGGAGACTCACCCTCCAGACACGGGGACACTGCGCAGCCACGGAGGCTGTGACTTTTCTGTCTCCACGGACGGAACTCAGCTGCGGCCTGCTGGGGAGCCGGAGGCCCCGATCTCAGGTGCCTGCTCAGCGCGCGCACATGAGCGCTCAAAAGAAAGATCCGGTTGAGACCAATGTGGGATGGCGCCAATCTTCCCTGCATAAAAGGACACCCAGGGTGAGTGTGCACGGGTCCCCGGGAGCGCCGTTACTTGCCTAAATACCTAAATAATTAGGCTGCTAGCTACAGTACCACACTGAAGCCTGCAAGCAGCAAATCAATCTGCCTACAAAGCAATTGACTATTTACACTTCCTCTACAGTAATAGCAATAAAGCTGTAGACACTAGGGAGAAAAGGAAGAATAGAAGCTGTATAAATAACAGTGCCCAGGGTAAAGATACCCCAAAGCCCTACCCACAAGAACTGTGTGAACTACAAAGCACCCACTACACCTGATATGTGCCAATTGCCTACAATCTTAACCAGCTTGTGGGGAGAGGAAAAAAAGCCGGGACTGTTAAGCCAAACCCCTGAATATACAAGGCAGTACGTAAACAAAATACATATGATTTAAACACGAGAACTTTGTGTGTGCCAACCAATACCCTAGCTAACACATCGCTGCCTGTTGAAAGTGCAAGTAGCAACGAACACAATAACAGAACAGTAATATTATACAGGACTCAAAATGGGAAAACACTCCCAAAAAACCAAGACAGAGGCAGCAACCCGCCTAGAGCGTTTTGCTCACTCTCAGCCTCAGCCACCTCTCCCAGAGGAAGACTCTAATCCATCTCCACCACCATCTCCTCCACCTAAACAACTCACTCAGGAAATCCCAGAACCAACCATGAGCGAGATCCTGGGGGCAATAATGGAAAGTCGTACCACCACAACAGCACAGCTAGAAGCAATTAAAGTAGACCTGTCGCTATTGCGTCAAGACCTACAAAATATTCGTGAACGCACAACAGCGGTAGAGAACAGAGTATCAGACGTGGAAGACTTAATCCCACCTATGCAACAAGACATTCGGGATATTAAAACTCAGCTCAAACAAGCATTGGATAAAACTGATGATCTAGAAAACAGATTACGCAGAAATAATGTTCGTATCATTGGTTTCCCAGAACGGGTAGAGGGGCAACACCCAGAAACTTTTATAGAGAAATGGTTAAAGGATACCCTGGGGGCAGACACCTTTACCCCGCTTTTTGCAGTAGAGAGAGCGCACCGGGTCACTACCAGAGCCCTCCCGCCAGGTGCCCCGCCACGTCCACTCCTTTTAAAACTATTGCACTACAGAGACAGAGATGCTGCGCTGAAAGCGGCCAGAATAAAAGGGCCCATACTCTATAATGGAACAACAGTATCCCTCTACCCCGACTTTTCACCTACAATCCAAAAGCAGAGAGCCACCTTTACAGCAATAAAGAGGCGCCTGAGAGACGCAAACATTCCATACAGCATGCTTTACCCGGCAAAACTACGAATTCAGGATGGAGATCGAGTACTATTCCTTACCACACCAACAGAGGCAGAGGAATGGCTGACACGCAAAGGGGTAAGACATTCCCCACCAAGAGAAAGGAGAACCCCTCCGAATAGTCCCCAATAAGAGACAACATCATTGCAGAATACAGGAGGAATCTCCAAAACTTGCCAAACAACCTATAACGAATACAGGTGAGGTAACCTCTTAATGTGCAAAGCACTATACTTTAATTTCAAACACTTGTGGAAAATCCTATGCTAACCTAAAACTGACACCAAGGGACTATCAAGGCCTGCAAAGGGACTTTGGAGCAAAGGAACTTAAATATTTACACAAACTACCAGAAGGAAAATACCTATAGGCTCCTAACCATGGACCTCTGCAGCTGAAATAGGAACCTGCCGACACACATAGAGGGAATCACTCAATATCACTCTTGGACTAACAGGTTGAGTAAAACACTAATCAGTCAGCGCAGACCATACGAAATGGTTGGTACTATACACACACACAATAATGATTTGGTTACATGTTCCCCCAATATAACCTGCTACTGCAGAATTTGTTAATGGGTACAAGACCTGCCCAAGTTGGGAGGGCGGGTAGGGAGGGTAAGGGCAAGGGAGTTATGTTACGTTTAATGTTTGTCTGTTATGTTAATATGCCATTACGTGATGCAATAATATATGATAAGTTACACAGCTCTGTTTGTAATAGGGACGCAGAGAGCCTTCTACATTTCTATACATACTTCATATACAATCATACAAAGCCCTGCACCACTTACTTTATGCTACTGAATTATGGCTGACATCACATTAATCTCCTGGAATGTTCGGGGATTAAATGATAAATTCAAGAGAGCACAAATGTTTAACTATCTTAAAAGGCATACACCATCTCTGCTCTTACTCCAAGAAACACACTTGACAGGACAGAGAATATTAGCATTAAAGAGACAATGGGTAGGATATGCTTATCACTCCACCTACTCGACGTATGCTAGGGGGGTATCGATCTTGATAAGGAAGTCTCTACAATTTAACTTACTTACGCTTAAAACTGATCATTATGGGAGATTTATTATCCTTCACTGTACAATAGCTAATTTGCCTTTGATTATAGTTAACTTATACATTCCACCTCCATTTAATATGAACTTACTTAACATAATTGATAAAAAGCTGGCAGATCTTCCTACAGCCCCCACATGTTATATGGGTGACTTCAATGCTCTAATGGATCCGCACATGGACAAATTAAACCCCCCCTTTCCTGCTGGGGACAAGCTAATCACATGGGCTAAGGCACTGGGGTTAACAGATGTATGGAGGTGGAAAAACCCCACCCAAAAGGCCTACTCCTGCCACTCAGCCACCCATCATTCACTTTCACGGATAGATCTAGCATTGGCGACGCCCGACCTCTTACCCAAAGTGGTAAAAATAGAATATCTTCCCCGTACTCTCTCTGACCACTCGCCACTTGCTATTACTTTATGGTTAACAAATTCACCCCACACCAATCTATGGAGATTTAGCCCAATATGGCTCAAAAACACGACAGTAGCAGAAAAGGCTAGTACAGCAGTTAGTGACTACTGGGAACTAAATACAGGATCGGCCCCCCCACATATACTTTGGGACGCCTCAAAGGCATATATGAGAGGGCAACTTAGCAACGCAGTCGCTAAGGCTAGAATGGAATCCAAAAACCAAGTAATGGAGGCAGAAAAAGAGTTAGAAGAGGCAGAATCAGACTATATATATCCAACCCTTCTCCGACAAAGTACAATAAATTAGTAGAATCACAGCACTCACTAACCAGGGAGCAAACTCTTCTCACACGAAAAGCCCAACTGTACACTTACCAACGCACATTTGAAACGGGGGACAGGAGTGGCAGGACACTAGCCTATCTGGCAAAATTGCAGACCCCCTCTACTACAATTGCAGCCATAAAAGCTGCAGACGGTACTCTACAATCTATGCCACAAGATATAGCAGAAACTTTCGCAACATATTTTAAAGAATGATATGCTACCCAAACCAGATATACAGAGGCAGAGACACAACAACATCTCAATAGAATTAATACTCCTATACTGACAGCAGCACAAAGAGACATGCTAGACTCCCCCATCACCAGTCAAGAGCTCCAGCGAGCCATCAATGCCTTGGCCTCTGGGAAAACTCCGGGTCCAGATGGTATTCCAGCAGATCTGTATAAATCTCTGACGGATGAGCTCACTCCCCATTTACTAAATACCCTAACAATGGCGATGCAAAATCTGACCCCTCCACCGTCATTTCTAGAAGCCATCATTGTTTTGATACTGAAGTCTCAAAAAGACCCGCATTCCTGTAGCTCATATAGACCGATATCATTGCTGAACAACGATGCTAAAATAATGGCCAAGATACTGGCTAGTAGACTAGCCCAAGTAATGCCAGACTTGATACATCCAGATCAATCTGGATTCATGGCCGGTAAAACCACAGACATTAATTTAAGGAGACTATTTTTTAATTTACAAACTACACATGACAATGCAGGCTCGAGAATACTACTGTCATTAGATTCTGCCAAGGCCTTTGATTCTGTGGAATGGAGATACCTATGGGCAACACTCTCCAAATTTGGCATTGGGCCCAACTTTATAAACTGGATCAAAATGCTATATTCAACTCCGGTAGCAAGAGTCAAGGCAAATGGAACAACATCCAGACCCTTCCCACTAGCTAGAGGTACAAGACAAGGATGCCCTCTCTCCCCCCTCTGCTATTTGCTCTAGCCATCGAGCCCTTAGCAATCCAAATAAGACAAACTCCCACATTAGAGCGATGGCAATTGGGGCCACTAGAAGAGCGGATATCACTATATGCAGATGATATGCTAGTTTATTTGGCAGATGCGGGACCATCATTAGATACGCTAGCCACCATCATAACACAATTTGGAAAACTGTCAGGACTGCGGGTAAACTGGGATAAACCTGCCTTATTACGGGTAGACCCAACACCTCTCCCCGCCATGCCACGGGAGATCCCTGTGTTAGTGGTAGGGGAATTTAAGTACCTAGGAATCAAAATCAATCCAGATACACGCACCTTTATATCACGCAACCTCGAACCAGTCCTATCCTCCCTAACTACTACTCTCTCTGTGTGGTCTAGACTTCCGTTGACTCTCTGGGGAAGAATTAATATTTTTAAAATGGTCTATCTACCACGGTTCCTGTTTATATTCCATAACTCACCTATTCATATTCCAAAGGGGTTCTTTAAGACTGTCAACCAAGTTCTACTAAGGTTTATATGGGGAGGCAAAACACCAAGGTTGGCGTGGCGGAAACTTACCCCCACCACGAAAGATGGACTAGGCCTGCCAGACTTATACCTCTACTATCTAGCCACTCAACTGCACTATGTAAAA
>CM044448.1:42953183-42966175 GCA_024363595.1 Xenopus borealis
TAGTAGTAACTCTTGAATGCAGCCATATAAAAATGGACAAGCATAAAAAAACCCTGAATGCACCATGAAATCATCCACCCTGGGATTCGAACTCGGTACTCCATGGGCAGACAACAGGCAAATTAACCTCCGGGACACAACAGAAGCCTACTCCTGCCAGGGAGGGTTCCAGATGACCACAACAAACGAATGTCCCCTTGTGCCTCTACATTGACTGGCAGTATTAACAGTCCATCTTCTACCTAATATAGTCAATACGAACCTCAGCTGACTTACTCAAACCACCACCACCCGGATCAATGAGCTTTTGCAGCAGGCAGGCAATGCAATTTGGCCCCCATCTCATTAAGTAATGTACAGAGGTCAAATGTGGACAGATCCAAGACAAGCCCCAAAAAGGGCAGCGCTTTAGCTGGCCCAACACAGAGCCTAGACCTGCCCAGTGAGGTTCCGGATGACTGTAACAACCCAATGTGCCTTTACATTGAAAAGGCAGTGTCGACTCTGCAAGGGCTGCATCCCTCCTCTGGAATTTTCTCCCATGGTCTTTCTGACTTTCTCCCAACCTTTCTGCTTTCAAGAAATCTCTTAAAACACATTTATTTAGAGAAGCCTACCCTCACCCACTCCCACACCTTGTGTCTTATTCCCTTCCTTTTAGATTGTGCATAGTGCCTTCCTCACCTTTGTACTGGTATTGACTGTGATGTATGTAACTACATATGTTCTATGTATATAATTCATGTGATTTAGTTGTATAAACACATTTACTTTACAGCGCTACTAAATACGTTGGTGTTATATAAATACTTTATTATTTATAATAATAATAATTCGGTTGTTATGGTCATCTGCAACAGCTCCCAACAGGATTAGGTTCTGTGTCACAGCAGCTAAATGTATGATTGTCTGGCCTTTCAAGTTTTTGTATGCCTGTAAAGAACCTCTCTCTTCTATGCAGGCTCATCAGTGTCATTTTCTTCAGGCTGAATTCAAGAGTGACTGCTTCTTTGGAGTTGGCAAATCCAGAACCTCCATACATCTGTTCAATGGCATGTGCAGCAAATTGCCTGGTTTCTTCCCCCAAAGGACCTGGGGTTTGAGCACCCATGGGTACCTTATGGCAGACTTCTCTTTGGGCTACATTAACGAATAATCAATATTTATAGTTCAGTAAAGTGCCAAAGCTACCTTCTCTAATCAGCTTCTCAAATGTATTTTTTCAAGCTATTTTGCTGAGACAGCCCTTCAGCAAAGGAAGCTGCCAACCTCCAATTTGTTTTTTAAACATAGACCAAGCGGCACTCCAAATTTTTTAAATCTGTGATTTATTGCAACAGGCTGTAAAACAACCAAAGTTGACAGTCTTAATAATAGGCCTAATCTAGGCAAAGCCTAGGACTAAGGGAGTGATTCCCTTCAGGTTTGGTTGTTTTACAGCCTGTTGCAATAAATACCTCTTTTTGTTTTTAAATTCAGAGTGCCACCTGGTCTATGTTTGAGTGTTCAGGTCACAACTGCCTATTCAGGTTTAAGCCTTGTGAAACTCGAACAATAATCTGGACATTAACCACTTCTGATGTCAAAACTCTGCCCACGAGGCACAAACAACCCACCAAATGCCATAACCCCTCCCTCATATGTCACTGCTCTACTACCACTGCAATCATCTCGCCCCTTGTTAGTTTTTTTGAAGATGACAAAGGTGGCAACTTTAGTAGTAAGTAAATAGGCTGCATGTAGAATGAAAGATACAGGAAGCGATTTATAACATTTAAAGGGGAACTAAAGTCTAAACTAGACATGCTAGAAATGCTGTATTTAGTATACTAAATATAAACATGAACTTGCTCAGTGTGGTCTGGGATTCAGTTGGGAGGTAAAGGGATCCTGTCATGGGAAAAAAAAATTCTCAAAATGCATCAGTTAATAGTGCTGTTCCAGAAGAATTCTGCATTGAAATCCATTTCTCAAAAGTACAAACGGATTTTTTTATATTTCATTTTGAAATCTGACATGGGGCTAGACATATTGTCAATTTCCCAGCTGCCCCAAGTCATGTGACTTGTGCTCTGATAAACTTCAATCAGTCTTTACTGCTGTACTGCAAGTTGGAGTGATATCACCCCCTCCCTTTCCCCCACCCAGCAGCCTAACAAAAGAACAATGGGAAGGTAACCAGATTACAGCTCCCTAACACAACATAACAGCTGCCTGGTAGATCTAAGAACAGCACTCAATAGTAAAACCCATGTCCCACTGCATACTATTCAGTTACATTGAGAAAGAAAAACAACAGCCTGCCAGAAAGCAGTTCCCTCCTAAAGTGCTGCCACAAGTCACATGACTGGGGCAGTCGGGAAATTGACAAAATGTCTAGCCCCATGTCAGATTTCAAAACTGAATATAAATAAATCTGTTTGCTCTTTTGAGAAATGGATTTCAGTGCAGAAGTCTACTGGAGCAGCACTATTAACTGATGTGTTTAAAAAAAAAAACATATTTTCCCATGACAGTTTCCCTTTAAAGGTCTTTTTTTTAGACCTAATAGTAAGATTATGCTTTATAAGGAATAATCTATTGTGCTGATGAGTCTCCTAATTTTATCCGAGGTCTGCCTTTGTGAAATAAAGCCGGATTGGTCCGGATGGACTAGTTTTGGCATGTAATTATTTAATTGGTTAGCCATTACCATAGCCAACAGTCTCATGTTGACATTGATTAAGTTTAGGTAGCAAACAAATCGTAGCTTCTAGCATTGCCGATGGAATAGAGTGGCCTTCCAGTATTTCATTAAAAACTGCTGTCAAATGGGGTATAAGTAATGAAGCAAATTTTTTATAATAGGCCAGGGAGAAACCATCAGTTCCTGTGCTTGATTTGACTTCCATATGTTTGATGGCCCACTCTACATCATCTGTTGTGATTTCTGCGTTTCTAATTCTTGTTGGTTTCGTTTAGGGAGATCTAACGTAGCTAGAAAAGCCTCTGAATCTATTTTATGTATTCCCTTGTCTTGTGCTTTGCTATATAAGTTACTGTAAAAGTCATGAAATATTTGCAAAATCTCCTGAGGAATAGAGGATAACTGACCCTGACTATTTCGCATTGCAGTGATCTTCGGTAATTATTCAGTTTTCTGTCGAGCAATGTGTCCGGTTTATCCCTGTAAATAAAAAGTTTTTGCTTGGTCCCCCAAATAGTTTTCAGCCTCATCCATTGGGGTAAATTAACTAACCTGTGAAGTTGCGCTAGCAAGGGCTTTGCAAGCGTTCCCTGCACTTCGCCGGGCGTAATTTAGGAAATTCACTAAAAATGCGATGTTGTGCTCAGGGAGACAAACATTAACGAAGTTGCGCTACCATTACTTTGTCAGGCAAAGTGAAGTTATGCTATTGTTGCCTAATTTGCATACGGCACAAAGTTAAAGTATAATAGACGTAAATGCTGCAGCCACTACATTATACTACCCAAGCCCAGAAAACTTTTAATAAATCAAATAAAGTTGTCCTATTGCTCTACACATGTCCCCCCTGTATAGTTGAGTTGCCATATGTTAGGAAATGTATGGGGGAAGGAAGCTACCCTAAAAATAATTTATGATCTTACAATCGCCTGGTGCGAAGTTGTGTAAGTCTATCTACTTCGCTAGCGAAAATTTGCCAGAGTCAGTGTTAGTAAATTAGTGAAGTTGCGGAATGATGTCACGCTGGCGATTTAGCAATAGCGTTAGCCTCTTCGCACTTTAGTGAATTTGCCCCATTAAATGCTTCGTGAGAACTGATTGTGTGGCCTGTGGCTTTTTAATAACATACGGATTTGGGTTTTGTTTATTCAGACTTTCCAGTCGATTCAACTCAGCAATCAGATCAGTGGTAGTTTGTTGACGAATCTTTTTCTGTACGGACCCAAGTTTTATGAAGGAGCCTGTGAAGGTTGCCTTATGGGCAGCTCATATGATACCCATTGACAAAGCTGGGTCCAGATTATTAAGAAAGTAATGTTCTAAGACATTAGCTATGTTTTCACTGACAGATGTATTAGACAACAATGCTTCGTTTAAGCACCAGCTGATTCTAGGGCCTAAAGGAAGTCAGGTTTACCGGTTTTAAATTCATTTTAATCCCAATGGTTTTGTAACAATAGCAGAGGTTATGATTTATAATTGTCCAAGGCGTGTCATTTAGAGTACAATCTGTTATCCAGAAAGTTCTGAATTATGGAAATGCTGTCTATATCCATTCCAGTAAGAAAAAGTATCTGCTTGAAAATCTTTATCATTGTATATCTGGCATGCAAACACCGCACCCAAAGGAAAACCATACAGCTTGGCACATAAATGGATTTAGAACATATGACAAATCATTGTAATATTGTTTCCATGATTGTTAGGTATTTAGCTTGTGGAGGCCTAGTTATTAAAGGGTCAGAACTAGGCAGAAGAGGCACCTGCCTAGGGCGCAACGATATGGGGTCGCTGGGCAGGTATTCACAAACTTCTCAACGTATCTCAATTTCTGTGAAATTTTCATTTAAAAAGAGCAGTTTACAGATTTTGTCTTTCACACAACATTTTACCAACATTTTTTCTTTAGCTCTTCCTAAACCTGTTGTTTTGTCATCAGGTGAATCTTAGCTGCACATTTGCCTCATACTAATGATTATGCCCTTCAGATAAAAGATTCCCTGCCACATGACAGAACACACTTTACCAAATTTCCATTCCCATTATTTACGTCACTTACAAATTTGTGCATTAGTCCAAGGTCCCAGTTTAGCTTCTAGTGCGCCTGCTCATTGATCAGCAAGATGGATGCTGCAAACAGAAGAGACACAGCTTAATGTGGGGTCAGCACTGCTGGCCAGCTCTGTAGATCTGGGTGGGTTGTGTAATGGTAAAAAAACTAAAATTAGCTAGGGAGCTATGATATATATATAAGTTTTCCTATATTGAATCAACGTTTCGGTCCTCTGTTGGGACCTTTCTCAAGAAAGAAATCTTGAGAAAGGTCCCAACAGAGGACCGAAACGTCGATTCAATAAAGGAAAACTTTGTTAAAAATTCCCTGTGTGCACCAGCATCTGTTTAACCTATATTTTGAAACACTGGGTATATATCCTGTTAGCAAGCGTGTGCAGTGGCCCTGGGATGCATTTATATATATATATTGAAGTCCAGCTGGCCTGGGTGCAGTCCTTAGAAGAAATTTATCTGTATGCATGGAGGAAGTCCGCACTCTCAGGGCTTAAAATGCTTCAAAGCTTTATTACATTAATCAAAAAGACTGACGTTTCGGCTGCTACAGCAGCCTTTCTCAAAGTGAAAAAGCAGAATAAACACACAAATAAATACCTGGAATGGCGCGAAAAACGGCCGTGAAGCAGGGGAAGTGATGTGACTAGTGACATCATAAAGTGAAAAACTAAATCACCGGAGTGCTCAATTTCCCGATATATAATAAACATCAGTGTAGTGGATTAAAACGGGTTAAGTGTTACCAGCAATATATCAAAAGTGTCAAAGTGAAATGCTATAATCATGAATGTGGAAAAGTGCTACATGTTTATATTAGCAGTTGCAACAGTGATGCGAGTGACCAAAGTAAAAGTAAAAAAATAACAAAATACACAAAATCCATTATTACTAAGTAACTTATAGGGCACTCATGCGAGATCGCGGAATGCACCATATGAAATTAACCCGTGAACAAGCTTCGAAAAAGGAAGAAAAGAAAAAAGTAAAAGAGTGTTTCTGTCCATCTTGGATCTTCCCAAATATATGTCTCTAGTACGTCTGAGGGATACTGCTCAAAATGTTAGTGATAAGTATAGTTTTGCAGACTTTACTGTGCTAAATCATTCATGGGTAGGGTACGAGGTTATAGGTACTTTGCCTGTTCATTACCCTGTCTGGAAGCTGATTCCCATGAGCCCCAGCGCAGCGCCGACCTTGTTACGAGCATCTCCGGGCGCCTCCAAACCACAGAGCAATGCGCGCCGTGACATGTGTGATCGTACACGAGTGAGCCTTGGCCCGGCTTGAGCTCGGCCTAGTACTGGCACTGAGCTTTACTCCATTTTAAACATTTCAATTAGAGATACAGGCACTGGAAATAATTATTTAATTACACTAGAACAGTTTTCAAATATATAGAAGTATACATAAAAGTATAGAAACTTTTCTGGAATGGTCTAAAGTCTCCCATCAGGAAAGCTCCCACACTTTATCAAAGCCCTATATAACTTCCTAAAAGAAGCATTTCCATAGTCTTCCTCTGCAGTGACAGCAGAACACACAATGCACCTGTACCACTCACTGTTTTGCTTGTTTGTCTCCTCTTGCTAATGGATTGTAAACTAATAAGGACAGGAACCTTCCAGCACTAAAGTATGTCACTGTCTAATTTATAATAACATTACCCCTGCTTGTGCGTACACCTCGCAATACACTGTGTACATTTGTGTTGCTATATAAATAAATAACAAATCCTTCTAGTCTGGCAACACAACTTGAGCAACAAAAACCAATATTGTGTGTCAAACACCCCATTCCTTTCCCTTGTATTCTCTGAGTTCAACATGAGGTAGCAGGAAACCATACTGAGTGGTAAGGCTTTGCCTTCTCCTGCAGTCTGTCAACTGCTCAGTCGAAGGTACAAGGAAGTCATGACATGCAGCAAGTATCCCTTACCTGCCCCCTGTAGTGCAGCAACTACTGAGCACAAGGTCAAGGTAGAAAGCCATGTTGTGGGGCTCAGGTGCTTACTTAACTCCCCACTCCCACTAGGGAGGATATGGTACAAGGCCAAGTGACAATAGCAAGTTGTGATACTGGCTTCCCATCTACAGTCCAATCTATACCAAGCAAAACTTTCCTCCATGCTGTAGTGTGTAAGGTACATTTATACTCCAATAGTTCAACAGACCACGGTTCCAATATGGTAGTGCTCTATCCGGAAACCTGCTGCAGGGTTCATTCATCTGTAGTTATAGAAAATCAGATGGCAATCACTCCAGCAATTGTGCTAATAACTTTTATTTGGATTTATTCATTCATTTATTTGGATCTCCACACAACGTTTTGGAGGAACAACCTCCGCACTTGATAAATGAGGTTGTATCTCCGAAATGTTGTGTGGAGATCCAAATAAATGATTTAAGTTATTAGCACAATTGCTGGAGTGAGTGCCATCTGATTTTCTATAACTACGGATGTAAGGTACATTTAGGCCCTTAAGACAGCCGGTTAAGAGGACAAAAGGTCTTGCATAGTATAGGCCCGAAACATTGCCACTGTTTTGAGCTAATAAATAACTCACAACTGGTTTAACAGCATCGGATGTTGCATTGATGGTTTGTTCGAGATTAAGAGGACAGTGTCTGTCACCTGCACTAACACGTACCTTGTGCAAATATGTGTCAGTTGAAGCACCAGGGGCATATTTGCTATGTAGGCAGCATAACCTCAGGTGCAAATTATATTGTGAGAAAGTATAATGAGAAATTCTGGGGCCCAATAACACTGCCCAATGATATTGCAGCACTGCAGTCCAATCTATGATTTTACTTAAGCAAAATGTTCTTCCACTAGCAGGACCCACATAACCAGAGAAATGTGGCCATTGCTAGATGGCACAGGCTCCAGGGCATAGCAACGGCCATGTACAACAGCCAAGGAAAAGCACAGATGGCCAGAGAGTATATACTTTGTTTCATTGCATAGATCAGATTTTTATTCCCAGTTGCTGAATCCTGGACGTGTTTTGGGCAAGTTGAATCCATCTACATTTTGTCCCAGGAGCTGGTGGAAATACCCTTGTCACTCATGTACCTGTTCTGATTGGGGACATGGCTGATCAACAGCAGGGTTGCCAGGTCTAATTTTCAAAACCAGCCAAAGTCAGCTACAAAACCAGCCCAAAACTAGCCAAGATTAACTTCAAAAGTAGCTGAAAAATAGCACAATATTTGCAGTGAAAAAAAGTATTAAAAATAAATTAATAGAGGTAAAAAATATAGGCCTTTTCTCTAATTTGTACATTTTTCCATGAAGCAAAATCGGAAAGATTCGCCCCTCCACCAGGGGCATAACTACGGGCGGGGGGCTTAGGAGTAGGGTTGCCACCCAGCCGGTATTTTACCGGCCTGGCCGGCCGAAGTAGCGCTATCGTTACTTCGCCAAGCAAAGTGCATTTACGTTAGCAATGCCTAATTTGCATATGAATTGAAGTTGAAAGTATAATAGAGTATAACAATATAAGTATAGCATTATAATAATATAATGTTACAGCCACTACATTACACTACACAAGCCCAGGAAACCTTTAATAAATAAAATTAAGTTGTCCTATTGCCCTAAACATGTGCCCACTGTATTGTTGTTGCCATATGTCAGGAAATGTAGGGGGGAAGGAGGGTAACCCCGAAATTTTTTTCACTATTTTTGAGACTATCACCCTACAAAAGTTAAAGACTCCTGCGTCCATCTATTGTATTGAACTTCGCCAGGTCAGGCCCAAAAAAGTAGTCCCAATCCACACCATAGCTAGTGTGTAGCTTCAAACCCCGCCTCGGCTTTAAATTAGTAGCAAGACACCAGCCAACTGGCAACCCTGATCAACAGGCAGAACCTACGCTATTGGATCTTCATCATCCTATTAGCTTATAGCCTTCCAATCCAAAGCGAGGCTTGGTACGCTAGCAGCCCGACTACTTACTTCTTTGGTTCCGCTTTTGCTATGGGCAGGCCTGGTAAATTGAACGCAGAGTTAGCAGATCCAGTAGACTAGCAGTGATTGGCGCTGTCTGCTGCCGCTGTTTCACTGTTTCGTCCCTGTCAGACGGCCCTGGGTAGAGACGGGCGGCTGGGAAATGAGCCTCGGTGACGGTGAGTGAGGGGCAGGGCTTTGACCATCCCTCTATGTTTTCCTTGCTTTGGGTGGGTGGCATTCATCTGTGTAGTGTGGCTAACCAAATGCCTTTAGTGCCTGTGAGCGTGTAGGTTTGTCCTGCAGTAACTTGTAACCCAGACATTATTGGGGTTTGGGGAGCGCAGCGGCATTCTCTAGCCTCAATGATATATGAGTGTTATGGGAGTTCCCAACACAATCCTGTACCCTGGGGATTATGAGGGTACCTAGCAGCATCCTGTACCTTGAGTATTACAGTGGTACCCAGCAGCATCCAGTACCCATTAGAGTTTTGCTCAGTAGAATTCTGTACCCTGAGTATTATAGTGGTACCCAGCAGCATCCAGTACCCTGAGTATTATAGTGGTACCCAGCAGCATCCAGTACTCTGAATATTATAGTGGTGCCCAGCAGCATCCAGTACCCTGAGTATTATAATGGTACCCAGCAGCATCCTGTATCCTGAGTATTATAGTGGTGCCCAGCAGCATCCAGTACCCTGAGTATTATAGTGGTACCCAGCAGCATCCAGTACCCTGAGTTTTATAATGGTACCCAGCAGCATCCAGTACCCTGAGTATTATAGGGGTACCCAGCAGCATCCAGTAGTATGAGCATTATAGTGGTACCCAGCAGCATCCAGTACCCTGAGTATTATAGGGGTACCCAGCAGCATCCAGTAGTATGAGCATTATAGGGGAACCCAGCAGCATTATGTACCTTCAATATTATGTGGTCGTTCAGAAGCATTCTGTACCTGGGGATTATTGGGTTGCCCAGCAACATAATGTGCCCGACAAATTTTGAGGGTTCCCTATGGTATCCTGTCCCCTAGATGTGGTTGTTACCTCCATACAGTTGAATTGCAGGTAAGTTCCTATGTCAATACAACACAGTTATGATCCTTCGGAAGCTTGAGTGTCAGCTGTGGAACACAAGGACACAGCAGTAATTTCGTTTTAGGTTGAAATACTGATCTGTGGTGCATCTGGTGCCAATGCTCAGACACACTCAGGATGCATCCATAATAGCATAGTTGTCTAACAAGAAGAAATTCATCTAACAGCTCCGCTCTTTATTCATTCCTGTTTAGCTGGTTGCTGAAGGATTCCTCACAGGCAGACTACTTGAAAAGACAAATACATTATTGCCATGCGACACCCACTTGACCTCTAGGACCCTCTAGATCAGTGATCCCCAAAAAATGGCTTGTGAGCAACATGTTATTAACCATAACCTTTGGATGTTGCTCCCATTGACCTCAAAGCAGGTGTTTATTTATGAGTTGTAGACTTGGAGTCAAGTTTTAGTTGCATAAAAGCCAAGGTACTGCCAAACATAGTGTCCTGTAGTCTGCCAGTCCAAACAACCCACACAGAGTCTACCAAGTAGCCAATCACTGCTCTTATTTAGTATCCAATGGACTTTTTGTTTCAACATTTTTTAGAATTGAATGTGGCTTCTTGGTAAAAAAAAAGTTGGGAAAGTTGGATCTTGGGAATTTGGGCATGCCCCGGATGGGTTGAATTCCCCTTTAAATGAGAGTTAGAGACAGGAAGTTGTATTCTGGCTATTGTGTTAGACATCCAGTCGCTCACACCTTTATACATTACATTTTTACCCAACTAACTATATTTGAAACATTTTTTTATTTTACGCAATCTATTTATTTACCACATTTCTATTTTTACACTGAACTGTTCCTTTGATAACAGGGGTGTAACTACAGAGGATGCAGACTCTGCAACTGCAGGCGGCCTCATGAGCTTCTAATTAAATAACAGTATATATATATAAATATATATTGGTAAAACAGGACAACCTCTGGACATGTTGAGGGCCTTAAATAAATTTTGCTGTGGGCCCCATAACATCTAGTTACGCACTGCTTAATACCTAATAACATATTTCCATAAAGTAGATGAGCCCAGTGAGTGCCTTTTGCTGTAAAGATCATCATCTCAGTTTTTAGCCCAAATGCATTGTACACTTGTAAGAAGTAAGCACCAATCAGCTGGACATGTGTGGCCCTGAGTTTATTTGTAGAACAGGAAAGTTTTACATGTAATTTACATGGCATTTGCTCCAAAGCAATTCGTTTGGTTGACCAACTCACCTTTCTTTCCCGAGCTGGTTGTGTTGTGTGTTGCTCAGTATTTACTCTGGCTGATTTCTTTTCTTAGAGATATGTGGTGCTGGGTGCTTTTTACTATGAGTTACTGTATGGGACATGGCTTGTGGGGGAGCCTGTGAGTGTAGGCATAGCAGGGTCTTCATGTTTGATTTGCAGGCATTGCATGTATGACTGGCAGGAATGACCACAACCTTGTTTCTGTCTGCTCACATGTTTTCCTATGGATTAGCTTTGGGCAAAAGCTTTGGGTCAGTGCACCCTGAAATCTTCATTATAGTGGTGTTTCATTTTTTTTGATCCACAGCTACTATGCATGGGACCAGGGCTGGGCTGGACCGCACAGGCGCCCTACACAAGGCGACCAGTGTGGTGCTGACTTATCGCTCCTGTGCATGCATGAATTGGCACTCGTGTGCGCTTGCGCGAAGGAGCAGGAGCGCTAAGAGAAGAAACAGCAGAAAGTCGGCCAGAGAGGAAGTGGACTAGGGATAGGCGATAGAGGATGTACGTGCCTGGCGCTCCCCCTGGCTTTGTGCCCTAGGCACGTGCCTAATCTGCCTACCCCTTGGCCCGGCCCTGCATGGGACACAGAGTTTGAATTGAGATTCTGATGGTACTAGGCAGGCCCGGACTGGCAATCTAGAGTTTTGGCTAATGCCAGAGGGGCTGCTATAAGGTGCCATAGAAAGTCAGTATTTAGTGGGCTGGTGGGGGGGCTGTTTGGGTCTCTATGTGGGCTGATTGGGTCTCTGTGTACCTCTAATGCCAGGACCTATTTTAATTCTCAGTCTGGACCTGGTACTAGGTGACAGTGTTGAGATGAATTCTAGGCGATGCCAGGAGAAGATTATGTTTAGCCTGGGAGCTGAAGTGTAAATTGTTCTAGCTGTGTGCATACCTCTCAACTGTCCCATTTTTCACACGATAGTTCCGATTCTGTCTGCAGTCCCGTATAGTTGAAATACCCTGATTTTCTCTTTGATCTCCTGCACTGAACAGCCAGAAAAATATAAAATTTTTCTAAAACTAAATTGGCTTTTGGCAAAGAACCCAGAATATGTGGCATGTACTCTTAAATACATTTGTCACAATTTAAGATAAACAAAGAAACAATTGTAACAATTTAAAATAAGCAGGTTGGGGAAACTGTGACCTGCAGTGTAAAGGGCAATTCACCTTCATTAGCAAAATGGTAATAACACATAAAAACCATAGAAATGTGCTCAAACTTTCATAACCTGCAAAATTTCGTAAATATTTTATAATTTTTGTTAAATGTAAGTGGACTGTGTCCAACTGGTCAGCAGGGGAGAAATGAGAGGCAGCTGCTGTAGTGACGTATGTGGGCCCAATGAATACAAAATGTACATAAGGGGTTCTGACCGATCACAGTCTATTCTCTGTATAATGCTGGCAGACTTGCCCTTGGAAAGGGCCCACAGATTGTCAGGGAAGCCACAGATCCCATTCCCTGAGCATCAGTATTACATCTGATCCATCCCCTGGGGAATGTGTAGGGTTATATATGTAAAAATATATCTTAGTGTATCTGCAATCTACACATGTCCTCCTTCATGTCCTTAGCTTAGATTACTGCAGATATTTTCCCAAACTGAATTACCAGTTGCTTATGCAGAGATAGAGCATTGTACAGAAGAAACAAGCAGGAAAGTGAATCTAATATGTTGGATGAGGCGATAAAGCAGATTCTCTGGACTAGTAGTGACTGTACTGAGCTCCTCTCTCTCTCTCTTCCACACTCATTGCTGGACCCAGTAGTGATTGTACCAAGCTGTGATTGTACCAAGCTCTGCTCTTTCTCCCACATCAGTGCATTACACCATAGCAAGGCTGCCATCAGGAAGGCACCTGGGTACTCAGGTTGAGAATTCAACCTGTTAGGAAAAAACCCGTACCCCCACCCCACGTAGTCCCCCCCTCCCTCCTAC
>CM044448.1:42969557-42996136 GCA_024363595.1 Xenopus borealis
CTTTTATGAGGGGCTCTAATGGGCGACAGGCTTTATAAGCGGGCCCAGACCATCAATGGATTTTTATAACTTGTTTACCATTTTTAGCGTTGATATCTGTGGTCTTTAAAATGTGGGGTGGGCAGGATCTGGGGTGACGCTTGGGGGCTTTCTTGTACGGATCCTAATGGCAGCCCTGCACTGTAATGATGGAACAAAGCTCTGCTCTCTGTTTTTCCCACACCCTGTACTGCAGTAGTGTTTCCATTTCTCCCATAGTCTATATGTGAGTAAGTCCTTAGATATTTGTGTTTGGGTTTTTGCTGCATATTTCTCATAGGTGAGATTTGTGTCGATGAGGTTAATTAAATTGTCTTTATTTGGTTCTTCTGTGGACTTCCAGTACCTTGGTATAAGTAGGCGTGCTGCTGTGATGATGTGGAATGTTATTTTTCTAATGTTAGGAGCTAGATCTTGTATTCAGTACTGGAGTAGTGATTGTACCAAGCTTATCTTTCTCCCCCACGCTCAGTGCTGGACAAATAATGACAGTACTGAGCTCTGTTCTCTCTCCCCCACACGTAGTACTGGACCAAGTAGCAAGTACTGAGGCGTTCCCTTACAACACACAGTGCTGATCCCTGCAGTGAGTATACTGATGCTTCACTTGCTCCAGGAGGTAGATTGGGATCTACCAGTAAACCTTTAGCTGGTGATCAGTAGATCTCAAGACACTGTCAACAAACAGCTTGTCTAAACCGCCCTCCTATTTCATGCTTTTCATTCAGATATTTATTCTGTTAAGGTTACATAAGAAATAGTTGTTTCTTTAATAGAATAAATATAGCAATATAACTTTTCCCGTTAATCAATATAATATTAAAATAATATTTTCCATGGAACAGAATGCTAACAATGCTATTATGGATGTAGTTCATAATGGGACAATATCACTTAAAGTAGACCTCCATTAGTAAAGTATGGGCACTCCTGACAAAGTCTTTGCTGGCCACAGACGCAAAGATCCGATCGTATGAATTCTCGATTTGTGCGATTTTCAGACTGTCTTGTGTATATGGCCAGCTTTACTCAATACTACTGGACCAAATACTGACTACTAAGCTACATCCAGTTCTACAGCTGTGGAAGCATTATTCTGGTTTAATGAGTTGTCTGGTCTAGAGTTAGTTTTGCACTTTCATTCATTTAGGAATGTCTGAGTAATACACACCAAGGAAACCCAAATCCACAAATTGTGCAATATCCCTGTTTGATAAAGTGTTCCTGTAAGTGTGAGGAATTGAATAGTTTAGACATTACTCATATTGGCCCTTGTGATGTGGAGGCAGTCTCGGGGTGCATCACTGGTGTGTATGTGAGGTGTTGAGGGGCGCATAGCTGATTCATTTTGCATGAGTTCAATGACTGCACTGGCTGTTTGTATGAGTGAAAATGAGTTCAGTAATTGTAATGAGAATGTGGCATGTGAACTTTTGTTCTTGAGGGTTTGACAAATGAAGTCTTTGTGCTCACTAGGCGCTGCCACAGTTTTACAAGTCTAAGGACATTTTCTGGTGCAGGAAGAGAAACTCATACAGGGACAGAGATCATGGAACTCTCTCAAGGTGCCTGAGGTAGGAAGGCTCTGTCTGTAGCCAATCTGAGCAGAAATCAGATTTTTGCTTTACAGCTCCCAGTCCTTGGCTGTCAGAGGGATGTAGGTAGTCTAGAGCAGATGCAGTATCTGTTCAACTCCAGAACTGGCCCTGGGAAACACCACATAGCTTGGCTTAGAGTGAAATGCCATGAAGTTCAGGTTTACCTTACTGTGAGTATCCATATTCTAGCACAGCCTGTGGTCACTTGAGCTGGAAAGTTGGAGATGGAGGCTTGAATGTGAATGTGCAGCTTGACATATAGTAAGCAAATGTTTTTCCTTCTAGAGCTGGGTTTTTATGTTCTAAATATGTCCACAAGCCTTTTCTCCGACATGCAAAAGGAAGTAATCTGAGCAGTTTTCTGGCATTTTTATTTAGTAAAAGAAAGCTATCTGAGCAGTTCTCTGGAATTTTTATTTAGTAAAAGAAAGTAATCTGAGCAGTTCTCTGGTATCAGAAAAATTAACATCACCATATGCAATGCTAAGCATTGGCTGGAGTGCTATAAAGCAGTGCTGTCCAACTTCTGTGGTACTGAGGGCCGGAATTTTTCTGGCCTACATGGTGGAGGGCTGATAATGGATGTCAATGTTAACCACTCATTGTTTTTAAACCACACCCATGTTTTAAACCACACCCATGTTATAAGAAGACCATGCCCAGATTAATTGTGGTAGCACACCAAAAAACCAAATGGTTGGTGCTCACTGCAGGGATATCACTCATCACTCATATGTGAAAAAAGTCATATTAAGATATACCCTTAAATCCACATGCCTCCTCCTCCCCGGTGGATAAAACAGTATCCTCCCAACACATAATTAAACCCTTAGGGCCCCCTAACAATAATTTTCAAATGCTAACAAACACTCAGAACAAATACCATGCTTATATTCCACAGGCAGAGCAGGGCATGCTTATATTCCACAGGCAGAGCAGGGCACACACAGGCAGAGTATGGCACACACACACAGGCAGAGTATGGCACACACACACAGGCAGAGTATGGCACACACACACAGGCAGAGTATGGCACACACACACAGGCAGAGTAAGACACACACAGGGAGTATAGGGAAAGCAGAGTATGGCACATACAGACATAATATGCCACACACAAGGAGCATAGGGAAGGCAGAACAGAGAAGGAGACTGGGAAACCTATCAGGACCAAGCTAATTAGGGTCGCCACCATTTCTGAAAAAAATAGTGGACTTTGTATATATTTATCATATTTCCCTATTAATTTTGGGCTCAACCATCATTTTCAATACCGACCAGGTGGCAACCCTAACTCTAAAATGAACTACATTCAGTGACACAGTGCTGGTGCCCCCCCTTCAGTTTGTAGTGTGAATAATGCAGGCAGTTTCAGTTGTGACCAGTACAGGGCTTTAGAAGTGTGAACAATAGAGGTGTTACAAGCGTTAATGCAGGGGGGATTACATGTGTGAATTTGAGGTTTAAACAATGCAGGGGCCAGTTATCTCTGTAGTGATACCTTTTAAAGCTTACACATGGTAAGCAGACACAGTAAGCAGACTTTTATGTGGGGCCACAAGGAGGGGGGGGGAGGTCGCGGGCTGCAAGTTGGACAGCCCTGGTATAAGGGATACTGCCCCTGTAAATGTGTTCTTTGAAGAGTTTGCTGGCACTTAACTGTCTGATAGAAAAGTCTGGGGTTGTCTTATGCCAGGAGAACAGTGCCTGCCAAATGCTGGTTTTGGTGGAGGAGGAATAATGGGTTGGGTTTGGCTGGATCCCTGTTACCCAGTGAAAGCATAGTTTCAGAGTACAATGACATTCCTGACAATTCCGTGCTCTGTGAAACTGTTTTTTAGGGGGGCTTTCCTGTTTCATCCTGTTTTATCACTTGAAAGCCAGGTCTGTACAGAATGAGATGGGAAGACCCTGCCTGCACAGAGCCTTGACTTCAACCCAACAGAACCCCTGTGTGCCAGGCCCGATCCCCAACTTCACTAATGCTCTTTTGGCTAAATGGAAGCAACTCCCAACAATACTGTTCCAAAATCTAGTGGAGTAAGGGCAGTTACAGCAGCAGAGCGAGGGGGCACTTCAGATGAATCCCCTTGGATTACAGTTTTGTTGCACAGAAGAAATAGAGGGCATGTTGGTCAGAGAAAGCAAAGGAAGGACTCAAAGCTGTTGGCTCCTGATGTTTTGTAAATACCCCTGGGTTGTGATGTTGCCTGGCACTGCATTACAGCTTTTTCTCTGCTTGGGAGGAACGTAACATTAGTGACTAATTCTGACTCATGTACATAAATTAATTTAGCAGAGGTACAAAGGTGAGCACCTCTGCTACCAATATCCTTGTATAAATCCCATGGAGGTATCAGAAGTACAAAAGGGTTATTTGAGTTATTGCCATGCCATAGTCAGGAAGACCGTACTTGTGCTTCAGATTGAAGCATTTGCACATACAATGGTACTGTATGAATAAGGAATAACACTGCCACAAATGGTTCACTATATGGTGTGATTGAGGTGAATCTGGTGCACTCTGCTGCAATTGTGCATTGTGCGTGCAGCCTCCCGTTGCTAACTAGTTTGCTTGTATCATGTCACATAGGGGAACGTGTGCTGGGGCAAAGCTACTGCAGAGAATCACAAAGGGCTGTTAGTTGCTAAAGTCTAGACCAGCAACATTCAGAAGTAAAAGGAGTTGGGGAGCAACACAAGCATGAAAAATGTTCTTGTGGTGCCAAATAAATGCTGTGATTGGCCAATTGGTAGCCCCTATGTGGATTGTCAGCCTACATTGAGGCTCTGTTTGGAATGTTTTTATACAACCAAAACTTGCCCCCAAGCCAGTAATTCAAAAATAAGCACCTGCTTTGAGGCCACTGGGAGCAACAGCCAAAGGGTTGGAGAGCAACATGTTACTCACAAGCTACTGGTTGGGGATCACTGGTCTAGACAATTCCCTGAATATTCATGACAGCTGAAGAAGACACAGTTATGGGACCCCACATCCCACTAAGGACTTCTGCTACATTTAATAAGAGAATATTGGGTGTTGCTACCTGTATTGCATGCAGAAACTTCTGGGAAACTGGCACAGGGTATGTCTTTGTTTATCTTCTATAGCAAATACTTACTGGAACCTCCAGGGCAGTCACTTAATGATTAACTTTTTATAGTCTCTAATGTCTGTCTGATCAAGTATGAATATGGGCTTAATTGGGCTCCCTTCTGTTTTTCCTCTTTCCTACGTGTAATATTATCTGCTAATTGGTTGCTGATACTAGCAACCACAAAGGTGTGTTAGAAATAAAGAGAGGAACTACAGTGTCCTTCTTTGTATGCTCCTATTCCATGGCATTTCCCACTCTGGGCCTTTGAAGAATGGAGAACAAATAAGAATAAAAACCTTTTTTATAAAAGAAACCCAAAGTGCATATTTCTGTTGACTTTAATATTTGGATTTAGGTTGAGGCTACAAGGCTCTGTTTGTCAGCACTCGTCTTGCTTGGCTGGCTACTGTACCCATTTGGCAGTCGGACCAGTAAGTTTCCTTCTTCAAAGTTCAGTATTTTGAAATAATTTCTCCCATATTGTATAATCCCGGGGGCCCATTGGGGGAACACACAATATGATTGTGCACAAAGGCCCAATCTTTTAATCCATCTTTTTTATGGCTCTTACAGCTGCACACGGGTTGGGTGAAAGTGAATTGAAAGACTGAATTGAAAGTCTAAAGCCTGCAAATGGAAATCTAATGCCCATTTCATTTTGCTTGTAGGGATGTGACCTTGCTCAGCCAGCTCGTTCCCCCCATTGCACTGAGAGGGGAGATTAGCAGAAGGAAAAGGCAATATAATGGTGTTCATATAATGGACAGGTATCGAGTTTCCCACTAATGCAGGGCAGAAATTAACTCCTAATGACATAGAAGGAAGTTACTGTCTAAAACGAATGTAGATGTTGAAATTCTGCTGAATGAAGGGAGATATTATTGACTTATTCTTTCCATTCAGCTGGGAGGCCAAAGTCACACATTTCCAATGGTTTGAACGTTATTTGTAAGTGTAATTTCTATTTAAAGCAGTATTTGTTTATTCCATTCTGTTCACTGGTTCTGACTCATGAAACCTTTTAGCAGAAGTCAGAATATCCAGGACTTTGGGACTGGCTAGAGATTCCATAGCTGTTTTTCCATATGGCAGTATAATTCTGATATAGTCTGGCTTAGCAGATATATGTAAGTGTATATATCGGGCTTTCAAGGAATCAGAACCAAAACCTTCCAGACTGAAATCCGCCGTTCCTATTATATAAACCCATATTTCCCTTTGGCTATGTGTTGCCATGTAGAAAGGAATTATGGGGTATGCTCTGTATTTTAGCGTCACTTTGTCACCTCAGTCACCTTCCTTGCTTTTTGTTTTTTATCAAAAAGTGTTTTTAAGTAATAAATAAAGTATGTGTTCTGCACTAGTAAAGGTAGTGAGTGACATGGGCAGATTCGAGGAGAATTAGTCGCCTGGCGACTAATGACCTGTTCTTCTGGGTGACAATGCCGAACTGCCTTCACATGTCTTCCCCTTCCGCTATAAGGAAGTCGCCTGCCCTAAGCGCACACGGCACTTCGTTTTCTGAAGTCGCCTGAAGTATCCTCATGAGGCGACTTTGGAAAACGAAGCGCCGCGTGTGCTTAGCTCAGGCAACTTTTCATTATACAGGAAGGGAAGACACGCAAAGGCAGTTCGGGGAGATTGTCGCCCAGAAGTTCAGCTTTGAATGGCTTCCCCAACAGCTAGCCAGCAGCTTGTTTATATAAACTATAGTAGAGTTGCTGAAGCAAACACATCAGATGATTTACCAGTCCAGGCCTACAGTGCATTATATTTTGATTAAATTAATACACTTTCATTTGTTGGTGTTATTGGTCCTTTAAGCTTTCACATGATCCAGTTAAATAAGGTGATCTTAACTGTAAAGAAAAACTGAGCATCATTTTCCAACCCCTTGCAAAGAGCAACTTTCAGACTTAAATTGCATTGTTTTTTACCCCCAGCGTAGAGAACAATTCCAAAGTAATTGCTGCTGCATGAGTTGCACCTAATGCATCTGAACAAATTCAATTTAAAATGGCAGTTTGTGATTTTCTTGGTGCAAATCTGCTGCACCTATCCTTGGACTTACTGCCACATGAAGGTTGCCTGTTGCCCCATGGTTTCCCTGGTGTTAATCAGTGGATTTGCAATCGATTCAGTAGTTTTATAATTATTTGCCTTTTTCTTTGGACTCTTTCCAGCTTCCAAATGGACGTCGCTTCTAAAAAGCAAATGCTCTGTAAGGTTACAAATGTATTGTTAGTGCAACTTTTTATTTCTCATTTTATATTCAGCGCCTCTCCTAGTCTTATTCCAGTCGCTTAGTCAAATCACTTCATGGTTGCTAGGGTAATTTGGACCCTAACTACCAGATTGCTTAAAATGCAAATTGAAGATCACCAGAAATAATGACTTTTTCCAATTGCTGTCTATTTTCTATTTGTAACCGTTTTTCTAATAATGAAGTGTAAAGTGTCATTTTTCACCTTCTAAGGGCTCTTACACACGGGCGTTTTGGACCTGCGTTGCGTTTGGCTGCGTTCAGCCGCAGGGGAGCTCAGGTCTAGACACACCTCATTCTTTTCAATGAGGTTGTACCCACGAGACGCGTGTAAGCGCCGAACGCAGGTTCAGACGCAACATTTTGCATTTTTTTCTGCGTGTGGCGCCTACATGCGTTCGTGTGAGTACAGCCCCATTGAAAATAATTGAGTGCGTCTATACCTGCGCTCCCCTGCGGCTGAACGCAGCAAAATGGCACGCAGGGGAGCGCAGGTAAAAACGCCCGTGTGTAAGGGCCCTAAAGCAGCTCTGGGAGGTGGGTCGCCGACACCCCAACTGTTCTAAACTGATACATTTAATAGATAGATTTCTTATCTTTGTCCCTGCTGAGCAGAATCTCTGGGTTTCATTACAGGCAGCTGTTAGAATTGATACAATAGTTGCTAATACTCCAGAGATGTTGCTGAGAAATGGATCAATTAAATGTTGCAAAATTGTATCAGTTTAGAGTCTGCACCTGAATTACTGAGCTGCCAGACTCAAACACCAGAGACACCAACATTCAACTTTAAACCTAGATTTTGGAAAAACAGTAAAAGATAAATAATGGAAAGTAATTGAAAAAAGTCTTTATTTCTGGGGAACGATTTGAAAACAACTGAACAGAAAAAAGTGTTTGGAAGGTGAACAACCCCTTTAAATAATAAAAAAATTTAAACCATTTACAAATTGTCTCAGAATATCACTCTCTACATCATACTAAGAGTTAACTCAAAGGTGAACAACCCCTTTAATGCAACTATACTGAAAATGCAGGCAAGGACCTTTAATCAGGGTTCCCCAACCGCCGGTCCGTGGCCCAGAACCAGGCCACTGACAGTCCTGAATTAATCCAGCGTGCGCAAATTGGATGCCGCCGACCAGAATTGGACACTGACCCCATCCCGACCCCCCTGGTCCTTGCAAAAAAAATTTGCCTTTGGACCAAAAAAAGGTTGAGGACCCCTGTCTTTAATGAGTGGCTTCAATAATTGCAATAGTTTGCCCATTTTAGAGCAAAGGCACATGAGGCTGCATTTGTAAATGACCATAACTGACTTCAAAAATGTGAATTGTATCAGTGGTTTAACTCTGAAATTGACAACATATGGTGGTGGGGGAATCGCCCCCCCTCTTTATTGCAGGGAGAGGTAACACTCTCGGGTCACTCAAGGTCCAGATTGTCTGTAGGTGTCAGTAGCCAAGCCCAGTGGTTGAAATGCAGTCCACTCTCTGTTCCTTCTACGAATATGGAGGTGTATGAAGCCAAATTGCTGTGCTGGGCCATATCCAATATTTACACAAACATTGTGACTAGGATGTTTGTATAAACAAGATGTACCATGTGCGCTCAGGTTTCACTCCCTGTAGGAATAGTCTGTTCAGCTCACAGTAGAGTCCTGCAGCGGGTGGGGTACCCGCGGGTTACCCGCAAAATCCCGCGGGTTGCTCGTAGAATTTCTGGGTGCGGGTATAGAAGCGGGCCGGTGGTTCTGCAGGTTGGCGGGTTGAGGGTCGGGTCGCGGATCCTCGTTATAGGGATCTTTACTCCTTTTTCTTAGCATTTCTACTACTGATGATGTCACATCCGGTTTACAATGACAGCACTTCCTGTTTTACTCCTTTTTTTTCTGATCCCGGCTACTTCCGATGATGTCACTTCCTGTTTATGATGACAGCACTTCCTGATTCTTGCGGGTCGGGGTCCGGGTTGCGGGTACGGGTCGGGTTCGGGTCCCAAAAAATGGACCCGCGCAGGACTCTAGCTCACAGCATGGCTGCCTAATGCTTTGTCTATGTACATTAAGGCCCGCAGGATTCGCACCAAGAGGCACACAGCTTGCACACTGCATGCTACTCAGTTATATGAAGTGATCTCTCACGTTCATTCTAGACATGGGCATAGCTACAGAGGAAGCAGACCCTGCAGCTGCAGGGGCCCCCAGGAGGTATAGGGCCCCATGAGGCCCAAATAATGCTCAATTTCAACATATATTAGTGAAACAGGTCAACCTCTGGATAGGTTGGGGGCCCTAAAATTATTTTGCTGTGGGGCCCAGTAACATAGAGTTACTCCACTGACTCCACCGTTTTCAATTCACTATACATGGAGTGCGGCTCCTTCTGCAAATACTATCTGACATACTTTGACCCTGCACACAAAATTTCTCGTTGGTCCAGCTCCTCATTGATTGTTTGTCCACAGGTGGGGTGCACGTCACAACATGTGTTCACCTTCACATGTATTGCAATCTTCATACAAAGGATTTACAGCACTCCCAGTGGGGACTGCTGTAAATCCTTTGTATGATACTTTGACCATGCACCCAGGGCTGCCATCGGGGGGGGACTAGGGGGACTGTTGTCCCGGGCCCGGCCGTGCCCATCTTACTTGTATTATCCGGGCCCCCCTTCTCCAGAGAACTGGAACTGTAGGAGCACGTAAGGCCAGGAGTATTTACTTACTCCATTTGGCTGAACATCAAATGGCCAAATCCGCCCTCAGCTCTGATTGGCTTAGCCCACACCAAACCTCATTAGTCCAGCCTTCCTTTCTTCCTCCCTCTGCCTTCTCTGCCCCCCCACTTCTAACTCTCACTGACACAGCTAACTGGTCCAGCCTGCCCCCAACCCAAATTGGCCCCGCCCACCACAACCTTCAATGGCCCAGCCTGCCTCCAACCAATTGGCCCAGCCTGCCCCAAACATGGATTGGCCCCGCCAACATCCAACTTTGTTTGGCGCATCCTGGCCCAACCCGGATTAGCGCAGTCCCTTCATAAGGAATCCATAAGAGAGCATGAAAAACCAAAGGGCAGACTTTACAGTGTGAAGTGGGATGTGAGTTTTTTTTATATTCAATCAAAATGTTTCCCCTTAAACTATAATAGAGTCCTACATTAATATTAACACAATATTTAAAAATGCATTTTGGAAAATTATCTGGCCTTAATAAAAAACTTTACAGATGCAAGTGAATCCCCTCCTTAAGGATTTTCATTGTCCCCTGTAGTGTTAATGTTGTGCCAATATGGTGCAGCACAGTGTATATCTAATGGCAATTTAGTGCCAATGTGCTATCAATATATTGCATTTGTAATACCAATGTAGTGCCACGGTGTAATGAATGTGTATCAGTGTAGTGCCATCCAATGCCAGTGTGTTGCCAATAACTTATAGGGGGCCCCTGACCACCAATGGCTTTTTATAACTTGTGAGTGAGGGGGTTTACGTTTTTTAGCGCTATGTCTGTGTGGACTTTTTAGTGGGGTGGGTGGGTTCTGGGGTGGGGCTTGGGGCGGGATCTGGGGTGGGACGGGACCAGGGGCCCAAAACATTTTGCTGTATGGGGCCCATGATTTCTGATGGTGGCCCTGCCTGCACCCACAATCAATTTGTGATCCGTTAAGAGTGAGAACAAAAAAAAAAAAAAAAAATATATATATATATATATATATATATATATGTTGTTTGGCTGGGTTTAGCTGGGGAAACAGCTGATGCTTGTGCTGAAGTGGGCACACAATAACTTGCTCTGTGCCTGAGTGTCTGTGTCGCTTTACAGAATCACCTTAATAGGGCCCCATAGAATCCGGTAAATCCAGTTTGACATATCCAACCTAGTTCATCTGCAAATCTTTTGAGCCCAGTGTCCGTTTCCAATGATTTGTTTGGTATTTAAGGCCTAGGATTGAGTTGCCACCTGTTGGCATTATTATTGAATGAAGTACACATGTAATTACATGGCAGAACAAGCCCGTACACATGGCATCACGTTACAGTGCAAGCGAAAGAGGTGCGTGTATCACTTTCCTGTCTACAATATTTCGAAGGAATGGGAGATGAGCTGCAGACGTCAGTAGTAGTAAGAGCCAGTTCTGACTTACCAGCTGCCCTTCTGAAAGGCCAGGACTTGCCGTGGCTCTCAACCTTCACTCAGCTCCTTGTCCTGTTGCTCTCATTCTTGTAAATATAAAATAATGGTCATTCTGGTCTTGCTCAGTCATCTCAAGCAAAGGGTAAAGACCATCTTCAGTTGCCCTTTATACCTATCAGTCATCTATTTGGGCAACAGTAAACATTTTATGTAAGACTAAATCACGGGCGCTCTCACAAATGAGAATTGCATAGTGTAGAAGTTATTGTGCTGAAAACCTAAATTACCTTTCTGACTTTGTGTAAAGTTATCAAACAGCAGAGTAAGCAGTATGGCAGAGCCCTCGTTAGACACAAACACACACATGAAAAAAAATGTATATACAGTATATAAAAATTAAAGCACTCATGGCAGGTATCAAAAAGGACCTTTAACTTCATCAACTGCATCACAGACATTGATGTGTTTCCCACGTTGGATTGTAACATGTTTCACCATGAATAATAAAATCTGAATTATTCATGCAGTGAGAGTGCTGATCCATCTATATTATATAATAAATAAATGACACCATATAGGTAGAATTTACAAAACTGAGTGTGTGTGTATTTTACAAGTGTATTGCAGTGTTCTCTATAGTAATGCTTAATTGGTATTTTATGTCAAATTGGAACTTCATAATAACCCAGTGTAAAAAACACTGTATGTGATGTAGCTCTTAGTGCACTTTATTGCAAGTTAAACCAGGTTGGAATTGACAGGCATGAAGTCAGGAAGAAATTATGGTCTTGGAATGACCCTTCTGCTTGTACCTGCATTCTAAATCCGGTCTTGGATAACAGAAAAGTTGAGCAGTCTGATGGCTTACGTCCGGGTAGCTAGGTCATATTTTATCAGAGATATTTTCTGTGGGATACCAGTTCCGCCTCTCTTTGGCCCAAAATGTGTTTAATTGCATTTGGAGGGTTGCTGTTTGCATTTACAGTCATATGAAAAAGTTTAGGAACCCCTCTCAGCCTGCATAATAATTTACTCTACTTTCAACAAAAAAGATAACAGTGGTATGTCTTTAATTTCCCAGGGACATCTGATTACTGGGGTGTTTTCTGAACAAATATTTTTAGTGAAACAGTATTCAGCTGTATGCAATTAAATCAAATGTGAATAACTGGCTGTGCAAAAATGTGGGTACCCTTGTCATTTTGCTTTAAAATTGGAATGCATATAATTGCTCAATAGTGATTACTGGCACCACCAAATTTGTTGGATTAGCTCGTTAAGCCTTGAACTTCATAGGCACGTGTATGAAATCAAAAGAAAAAGTATTTAAGGTGGCCAATTGCAAGTTGTGCTTCGGTTTCTCCTCTGAAGAGTGACAGCATGGGATCCTCAAAGCAACTCACAAAAGATCTGAAAACAAAGATTGCTCAGTATCATGGTTTAGGGGAGGTCTACAAAAAGCTGTCTCAAAGGTTCAAACTGCCAGTTTCAACTGTAAGGAATATAATCAGGAAATGGAAGGCACAATTGCTGTAAAACCCAGGTCTGGCAGGCCAATATGCTGAGGATTGTGAAAACCCAAAGATCACCACCAAAGACCTGCAAGAATTTCTTGCTGCAGATGGTCTATATCGTTCTACAGTTCAGCACAATTTGCACAAAGAACATCTGTATGGCAGGGTGATGAGAAAGAAGCCCTTTCTGCACTCACACCACAAACAGTGGAGTCACTTGTTGTATGCAAAAACTCATTTAGACAAGCCACAGTTATTTTGGAACAAAGTGCTTTGGACTGATGAGGCAAAATTTTAGTTATTTGGTCATAACAAAAAAAAGTATAATGGAAGCAGCATCTGTCAATTTACCATTTGTTTGGCACTGCCAGAGCACATCTGGATCTGGAGTTCGGCCTCTCTCTGAAATCCCTGACTGTATGGAATGGTTGTGCCATGTGACTGACTGAGAGTTTGGTCCCACTATTTGGCGTATGGCTATGTGTGAGTTAGTGGCTGTGCAGTGTGCCATTTAGTGGTTGGTTGGTGGTAGCTGCAAGGTTGGAACATGCTGCATAGCACTGTCTCCCAAACTGCTCCTTTCTGTGCTGCCCTTTACAAACTAGAGGCTTCTTCTTTCACTTTTATGTAGACCCTTCAGCAACCGTTTCAGAACCCAATGTTGCTCCCCACCCCCTTGGCTATATCTAATAGGGTTGGATCATATTTTCGTGGTGTTTTCAATGGTTGTCATTGTATAGGAGAGTCCCTCATTTACAAGAGCTTATCATTGCTGTACACATCTCACCTGCCTTATCATCTTCTGCTGCTCCTGATTCCTGACCAAAGGGCAAAAGTACCTGCGGGATATGGGGCTAATTTAGCTGGACTGCAGTGCAAGTGACGCAGAAGTAATAGATTTTATTATTGTGGGTTTGCACACAACTTGGGCTGGGGAGCAGGGAGAATGGGCGGTCTGATACAAACCAGTAACTGCTAATAGCTAATATCTGGGGAAGGCAAAAGGAATAGTACATTCGTAGGTCAATTGAGCTTAATTAGATAGATGGAGCTGATGGGCCAATCTACTGGTGGGACTGTATATATAGGTACTTGCAATTCTGGACACACAGGGAATATAGGCACTGATTGCTATGGGAAATTATTAGACTGCAATGAAGGTAATAAAGTCTGTAATGGGCAATCGAGCAGCCATTGGCTTGAGAAAAAGTCAATTCTGGCCTTGGGGAGATTAGCTGCTGTATTGCCAGTCCCAGCCAGCCAATCCCACTGACTCACTCAGTGAATTGCTAAAGGGACTGTGGTTACTGCTCTCTCCTGCCTAGAGTAGTGTAATATGGAACCCAGAATTAATTTTCATGAGAAGGAAAGAAATGTACATGCAGGAAAGTGTTACTTTCCCTTTAATTATTTTCTTTCCTAAATAAATCCATGGAAGTCGCATTTGGAATGCAGATGGTGTCCTTGTGCTGCGCTGGGAATGGGACTGCAGATATAGCAGTTGCGCCTTTCTCAGCATTACAGAGAGTAATGCTGAGAAACTGCTGTTTCTCCTTCAGCACAGGAGTCTTGGGATTGTGGTATCATTGACACTGCTTTTGCCTTTGTCTCTGAGCATCAGATCCATCCTAATGGTCTCCTAATTTTTTGTCTCTCCAAGAGGCAGGGACGGACAACTGGACAATTTTATCAATGCCTAAATTACTTTTATTGATCTTGGAGGTCTTGGCCAGAAACTCGTTCATCAATTGTTTGTTTGTGTAACCCATTGCCTCTATCTGTCAACAGTGTCATTAGCACTATGCTACTTGTAGAGATTCAGTTTGGTACAGCACTTGGCTAAAGGTCCCCATAGACGCAAAGATCTTTCTCTGCCGAACGACCGATCTTAGGGAAATCTGACCAATCTGTCAAATTATCGTGCGGTTAGTGGGATACAAACGATCGTTCATCTTACGATTTTTCGTCCGACATTGGTCTGATGATTGATCGGCCAGGTTAGAAAATCTTTATCGGTCCCCATGCAATCTACCTATGTTTGCAGGGCCAAGCAGGCTGTGATCCTTCAGTTTTGCTGGCAATATCGCCTGAAACGGTCTTTTTAGTTGATGGACACATCGGACATTTAAACGATCGTTTAGAGACACGATAACCATTGGATCTTTCAAAAATCTTTTGTTGCAACCACCAAACGGCTTAGTGAAGGCACAACCATGCAGGATAGCTCCTTTGTTTCCGTCCAATTAATTATGCTAGTGTCAGGATTACCGGGGGGGGGGGGGTTAGTACTAACTACATCCATTTGTTACTTCTCATAATTCTGATTCTTAGATGTGGGCCACCCTGTGTCTGGGACCTCTCCTGGCAATCATTAGCCAGTAATAAATAAAGTATATCTAGTCATTTAAAAATATTATCATGACTTTTAGTATTATTGCAATGACTATTATGACTATAGTTTTGACTAATATTATTTTTCCTTTCTGTTCACAGGTCCTGACACATTTTTTGGACTGCAATGACAAGCGTGGACAGCAGCCATGCTGATAAAACACGCCACTCCTCCTCCAAGCATCCTGCACCAAAAGTGGAGGTGCACCGATCTGTCTCCAGAGAAACTATCACTATTCATTTTTCAGCTGCTGGTAAGGAAGAGGAAGAGGAGGAAGAAGAATTTAAGGAGCCCCTTGAGGAGTTTGATGACCAAAGCATTGTTACGGGTGAAGAAGCCATGGAAGAGCTTTACTTTGATCCCAGTACACCGACAGATTCTTTTCCTGCAAAGATTGAGTCAACATCTTTAGCACCCGCTCAGATTCTAACAATGGTAGATACTGTCCAAGCAGTTGATTCACTAGCATCTAAAACATACAGCACATTGCCAATATCATTGTCATCCTCTTCATCATCAATCTTATGTCCAGAACCAAATGAAACTAATATTGCATCTCCCACAAAGCAAGCAACTTCAGTAAGCATATCAACATCCAGGGTTCCTGCTTTGTCCAGCTCAACACCTGTGCCACCCATTTCTAGTTCTAAACCCTTTATGAGTTTGGTTAAATCCCTTTCCACTGAGGGAGAACCAAAAGAGCCAACCACAACCATAAGGCACAGACACTTAATGAAGTCTCTAGTCAAGTCATTATCAACGGACACTTCAAAGCAAGACTCGGAGTCTTTCAAGGTAACAGACTCCAAACTGAACTTGCATATGTTTAAACAATTTACCCAGCCTCGCACTACTGGTGGAGACTCTAAAACAGCCCCCTCATCCCCCATAACTTCCCCTTCAGATGGGCGTTCATTTTTTAAGGTCGCTGAAGTAGAAGCTAAAATAGAAGACACTAAAAGGCGCCTCTCGGAAGTAATTTATGAACCTTTTCAGCTTCTAAGCAAAATGATAGGTGAGGAACCTATAAACTACAGGCCCAAAGCCTTATCTTCAAGCGTGTCAGAGCTCTCCAACCTTTCTAGCTTAAATGGTCATCTTGAAAGCAATAACTACAGCATCAAAGAAGAAGAGGGGGATTTAGAGGCCAACTATTCCACTAGCGAGGACCTTGCTTTGAAGGATGAACAGCCAAAAGGAAGTAGTGAGCACACAAAGGATTCATCAGCTCTGGCTCTGGAGAAATGCTCTTTATCTGCACTAGCGAGTAAGGAGGATGAGGAGTTCACAGAGTTATATACTGAAGACTTTGATTTTGAAGAGGAAGCAGAGGATCACCTTGGGGATGTATCAGAGGCAGAGGAAGGTAGTGGGACACATTCTGTAGATGAAGAGGTCCTGTATGAAGAATGTTCTGATATACCTGTAAAAACACTATACTTCTTTGTATTAGCAGTTTTTGGATACCAAACACTCCCTCTTCCCAGTTACTTAGATGGGCTTTTTTTGGGCATTGCCCTTGGTTTCATGGCTGCCATTTGTGTTATTTGGCTCTTTTCATCTACAAATTCTCGCCAGCACAAAGTGCTTTCACATCAGCAACCACTTAAAGTGGAACCATTACAAATCAGTGAGCCTGATATCATAAAGGTAAGTGCCGCTTTATAAAAAGAGGGTGTCATTTGAATGTCCAAAGCTAACGCAGAGCATACAGTACTGGAGAATTGCCACTACAAGGGTCACTTTAATGCATTGAATTGATGAATGAGCCCAGCAAAGGCCATGTGATCTAGGCCAAGCCCAGACAAGCGACTTTCTCATGGTGTTTGATCCACCAGAGACAGTCACTTACACTTACTGTACTTAGCTGGTCACTCTGTATTTGTAGTCCCATGTTAAAGGGCAACAATCATAACTAAAATCATTTACTAAGTAAATACACTATGTGAAAGTTCAAGAAATCCAATCTGATCATACTCCTGAACTCATTTGCATGTTGTAGTCACAGTATGGACTCCCTCAGTGAAAGAACCCATTTGACAAAGTATGGGATTTTTTAAAAACTATTTTTTGCAAAAAACTGTATCTGTAGTTTGATTAAATTTGTTTAGGTTGTACCGGTCAGATTGTTAATATGTGTTTGATTTTGGCTCTGATTGGTTCCCTTTAAGTGCTAGTTATGGCACTCGGGAAAACTTAAAGCTATGTCTGTCTGTCATTTTTTTGTGGACGGAATAGAGAAATAGTGAGAAACTACAGGGATCCCCAACCTTTTGAACCCATGAGCAACATTCAGAAGTAAAAGGATTTGGAGAGCAACACAAGCATGAAAAATGTTGTTGAGGTGCCAAATTAGTGTTGTGATTGACCATTTGGTAGGCACTATGTTGATTATCAAGCTACATTGAGGCTCTGTTGGCAATGCACCTGGTTTTTATGCAACCAAAACTTGTCTTCAAGCCTGGAATTAAAAAATAAGCTCCTGCTTTGAGGCCTCTTGGAGCAACATCCAAGGGGTTTGAGAGCAACATGTTACTCACGAGCTACTGGTTGGGCATCACTGGTCTACAATATACTGATAGTATATGTGCACAGTTTTGGAATGTATTGGTGTCTGCACACAGCATTTTGGGATAAATTCGTGGGTAACATTCAGTAACTGACATTAGTGGAAAAGTTTTAAAGTAATTAAAATATTATGTATTGTTGCCCTGCACTGGTACAACAGTATTTTTGCTTCAGAAACACTACTATAGTTTATATAAATAAGCTGCTGTGTAGCCATGGGGGCAGCCATTCAAGTTGCTGTAGGGATAAATGGCACAACTTAAATTGCAGATAAACTCTGTAGAAGACTATGGAAACCATATACTCAAATTAAAACCACTTGTCTTCTACAGAGTTTGTCTGCTATTTCACCTGTGTCATTTAGCCATATTTAAGACTGAATGGATGCCCCCCCCCCCCAGCTAGGCAGCAGCTCAAGACAGCTTTCCTAAATCACCCTCCTGTTTCATGTTTTTCATTCAGTTATTTTTATGCTAAGGTTACATAAGAAATAGATGTTTAAATATAACCATATACATATAGTTAATATTAAAGTAATATTTTCCATGGGCCAGAATGCTGACAATGCTTTTATGCATGTAGATAATGGAACAACCCTGATGCCGCCCCGCTCAGTGCTTCTAACTTTTAACGTCGGAGCGGGTGGAGGAGGGGCCGCATCACTAGTGCAGTGTCTCCCCTTGACTCATGGCCGGAGTCGCCCTGAGAACAACATCACCAATAGTAGACCTTGTATTAGTAAAGTATGGGCACTCCTGCCTTTAAGTGGACCCGTCATCCCAAAAAAATATTAAAAATCCTATTTTATCACATTAGTCAAGCAAAATGAACATTAATTACACTATATATATTATTTTAATCTTGTTTCCTTCAGTCTGGGAATTCATAATTATAGCAAGCAGGCAGGAGCCATTTTGTGGACACTGTTATTAAGACAAGCCTTGCATCATCTCAGAATCTTGTTTGTGCACCAGAATGGGGGACCCGATGTCTATTCTCATGCCCTGGCTACACAATTAAATGGTTAAGAGAACAGGGGAATGTGTGGAGAGCAGTGGCATCTAGGAAGTGCTGAATGGAAAGTGAAAGTAATTATCTGCCCCACCTCTATGCCTAAGGCATAGAGGAGGGGCAGAACATATTTGATTGACAGCTGAGATTTTTAAATGAACTTAAAACAGTTATGAATGCTTTCATAAAAATCTGAAATTGGATTTCATGTTTAATTTGAAAAGGACTTTAATTTTACAGATTGTGTCTGGGTGACGGGTCCACTTTAAGTTTTTCCTGTACAGTCAAACTGTTGCTGCCAAGAATGTTTTATGTGCTGGACAGAATGGTATAAACTTAACTATATAAAAAGTAGGTATGAGCATACATGAAACAGATGGATTATCAGTCTAGCTCTGCTTGAGAAGAACAGTGAATTAAGTGGTGCTATGCATGAATAATTGATTATCACCAGCTACTGCCATTAGTTAATGAGCAACTGCCGGAAGGTGCCTGAGTGGGGTGAGTTTTATTTTTAGAATGGCAGAACCAATTGTACTTGCTTCCTGCATTTGAGCCATTGGGATTCTGTTATTGGGGGCAGAATGGACAAAGTGGTACCTTCCTGTAAGTCAGAGTTGTGTTAGCTCTAGGGGTATACAGGGGCGGCATTCTTTTTAACTTTGTAATTTCTTTTTTTTATTAAATATTTTCCAATTGAACATAAACAATTTAAAGAGAGAAGGGTAAAAGAGAAGGTTAGAAAAAGCCCAGCCTTTGTATTCTCTACCTTAATGGACAAAGTGAAGCATACACCTGTATTATGTTTGGTAATGTTTTTATCCAGTGGTGTAATTAGGTGCCGTCTGAGCAGAGTGGCGTTCAGTCCATAATATCAATGGGGATCGGGTCTCTTCATGCTTTTCAAATTTAAGGTGCTTCAGTTCAGTATATTTTTCCATGGTGGATATCCACCAGATTTTGTTTTTCACTTCAGGGAGTTGTGGAGGAGCTGTTTTCCATGGCACATCTAGTGGCAAGACATATTTGTGAGCATAGCTCTTTATTGATAAGAGATTCTGGTTTGCTAAGCAATAACGTGAGTCAAGAGTCTGGTTGGACCTCCTTGTGTAGTAGTTGACTTAGAAGTCCAAAGATTCCTTTCCATATTCCAGATATTGAGGGACATGACTACCAGAAGTTCATCGCCTTCTGTCCCCCAGCCCCTGAAGTATTTTATGTCAGAGACATAGATTTTGTTTAATTTGTCTGGAGTCAGATATCGATCATATTAGATCTTATAGGCATTCTCTTTTATACTATTGTTGGTGGAAGCTTTCCTTATATTTTCAAGAATTGCTTGCCATTGGTCCCAGTCCAGAACCATCTGAATCCTTTGTTCCCATCGTTGGGGACCAAAACGTTTTTTCCAATATTTTCTGAGAAGTAAGAATACCATAGAGCCATGTTATTTGTGTCCTTTAGTATGGATGAGAACATTGCTGCTTGAAGATTGGGGTTTGTCTGAAGTTTTCCCCCAGTTTTGTTTGGCTAAAATGTTTATTTATTGTATATCTAAAATATTCCCTGCAGGGAATCATCTTCTTGTAGTGTAGGTCTTCCCATGTTGTTACCCCCACCTAACGGAGTCAAACTTCCGATATCCATGAAGTTATTGATTATCCATCACTGAAATGCACATAGATCCAAGCTAGGGGAAAATCAGGTTTAAAGAACTGAATTTTATCCATTGGATAACTCCGGGGCACAGTCCATCTTCATCAGGTGTCCAGTAATCAGCCTTACAGTGGCCATAGAAAATAGAAATGAGCCGACCGATATTGTCAGAAGATTTAGATATCGGTCGGCTGGTTGATCGGGCTGGACTGAAAATTTTGATCGGATGCCTTTGAAGGCACCCTTGACATCGGCCATTGTTAGTGCTGAATATACGTGTGTGTTGAAACAAACAATGTTTCTTGGAAAGATCTTTTACGAGAAAGATAGTAATTGTTACGTCTATGGCCAGCATTAGTCCTTGTGTCTGGCACTTTGTCCTTCATGTTTTTTTTAAATTTGACACAAACAAATGCATGGAGGGATTATGTTAGTGCCAACTGCAGGAAGAGATTGACCTGAGGGGGTGGTGTAACACAGAAATGAAATGCAAAAATCCAAAGTGCTGTAATATTTCTCATTCCCCCACCCTCTGGCTATAAGGTATTTCCAGACCTGCCTCAGTCCATGCAAGCTTACGATATCATAAAGCTTATGATTACTTGGAACATGGGTTTTTGGATTTCTACTGTTCTGGATTTTGCTATACGAAGGGGTGTACTTAGTCCCAACTACTAATAGCTAAATGGAGGGGTATAGGTGAACTGCCAAGAGACCTCAGGACATTTACAAATAAAGTGATAGTGTCACTGCTTGCTTTCTACATATGTCTGTAACCCAATAACCTTGGCTCACACTGCTGCCCCTGACCCTACTCTAATGCTGCTACCAGTGCTGGCTCCCTTCCTTCTGGCAATGTTGGGAGGATTTGATTGGTAAAATAGATAATGTTACCAGACTCTGGCACTGCAAAAGGTGACACACCACACAAGCCGGTGAATCTGAAAAGGCTCTGATCCTGTAGAACTGAGTGCAGCACTGAGTACATCATTGCACATCCTATTTTATATGGGAATGTAGATCTATCCTCTTAATTGCAAGCACAAAGGGTTATTGAATTATTTGCAAGTTAATTATTTGTAACCTGAATTGTAGCAGATAAACCAACCTGGTTAGGGAGAGAAGGGAAGCCAACAGTGCCTTTTACATGCAAGGTATACGGTGCAAAGATATCAGAATGGACAGAATGCATCATGCTACACAAATAGCACTAGAAATGAGAGGTTTTAACTGTCACATGTGGAATTAATGGATGAAGACATATCCCTGTAGCTAACTAGGCATCCAAAATCCCTGGCTTAGTAGCACAGATACAACCTAATAATTCATAAGAATACAGCAGAATCCCCATTTAACATTTTTCAGGGGACCAGAACAAAGGCAAATGTAAAATCAGGGTAATGCATTATGCATAATATAGGCAGGGCCCCCAAAATAAGGATGTAAAATGAGGGAAAACCTAAAATCAGGGGGTGTAAAATTGAGGTTTCACTGTGTATACAAACATGCAGACAGTCTGAAATGTAAAATAATTTTTGTTGCTAAGGTCAAAACCACAAATAAACCATGTTGGGATTTTAGCTGTTTACTACTTTTGTAAAATTTCCAGCCTTTCATTCAAACCTTTTTCAGCTTAAAGGGGTTGTTCACCTTCAAACACTTTTTTTCAGTTCACTTGGTTCCAGATTGTTCACAAGAAATATAGACTTTTTCCATTCTATTTTCTATTTGTTTTTCTGACTTTGAAGGTTCAAGTTTAATTTTTCAGCTCTGGGGGGGGGGGGGTCGCTGACTCTAACTGTTCTTATTGATTCATTTAAGTGGTACATACTACATTTGTTATCTTTTTCCCTGCTGAGCAGAATCCCCGAGTTCCATTAAAGGCAGCTGTTACAATTGATGCAGTAGTTGCTAATATTCCACAGATGCTGCTGAGAAATGTATGAACTTTTTGTATCAACTAAATTGAGCAAATTGTAACAGCTCAGATGCTCCTGGATCACTGAGCTGCCAGACTTGAACACTAGAGACATTAACAATAAACTTTAAATTTAAATATTGGGAAGATGGTAAAAAAAAAAGGATGGAAAGCAATTGAGAAAAGTCTGTTTGTGAACAATCTGTAAACAACTGAACTGAAAAAAAAGTGTTTGGAAGGTGGACAACCCCTTTAAATACTAAACTGGAGAACAGGAAAGTCAATGTATTTGTGTAGAAAATGTCACCTTCTGCACCAGTGCTGACCCAAGAATATCCATGTTTAGGCAAAAGATTGTTACAAACAATTGTGATATATAGAGAGGCCTATGAAGCTCTCGGGTATACCGGAGGCCATATATAAATCTCTTGGAGGGCCACAATTGACCTACACCATCTCTCTTAATCCTATACTAGTTTACATGGGCAAAATGGCAGGAGAGGATTGCAGAATGGTCAATATTGGCAGCACCAAATCACCCAGGAAATTGTGCTTTATGCTTCATATTGAAAGCTGTGCCTGACCCTCTAACAATGTGGGACTTGGGAGTATGAAGTAATGTTTGGTCCCTGTTCTGTTCATATGTCTCTCACAAACCCTTTTTGCACCAGGGCTGGATGAATGAAATCCAGAACTACGACCCAGAAACATATCACGCTACACTGACGCACTCCATCTTTGTTCGCTTAGAAGGATCAACGCTGAGACTGTCCAAGCCCAACAAAAATGTTTCACGAAGAGCCATGTACAATGAAGCCAAGCTTGATGTGGTGTACATCAGCCAGAAGATATACGATCTTATGGACAGCAAAGTGAGTCGTCTGTGCTCTCCAGGGAATCTAAATGCTCTAAGCATTCTGTCACTTCTCATAAATTGGTTATTGTCTTTGTTAGGATTCAGACATTTCTGACCCCCACCCTGTATTTGGGAGTGACTATAAGGCTGCCCCATATGTGTTCCTTATCATGACATTACCTCTTACAGAAAGTGAATTTGAAGTATATGTGAAGAATGTAGAATCACATACACTTTTTCTCTGCCATTGGTAATCGCTAATGGTGGGTAGATGTAGGGACTACTTACTAACAGGAGATAAAGCTCAACAGAGCTCAAATCGAAGGTGCTGTAGAGATGCATTACTTCCATTAGTGCTTATGTGTATGTCAAGAGCTCTACCTTCACTTTTATTGATCACTACTAATGTATTGTAACACAGGAATTGGATGGGGAACAGAAGAACAGTCACCGGATTTGTCAAGGCCATATTTATATAAAAACCCTGAGATTACATTTCCTTTTCTTGTGCAGGTATATCTGGTACCCAAGAGTCTGGCTCGCAAGCGGGTATGGAATAAAAAATACCCCATATGCCTGGAGTTGGCAAGACAGGATGACTTCATGTCTAAAGCTCAGGCTGACAGAGAGGTTGCAGAGGAAAAGGTGGATAAAGGGGAGGAAACAGAGGATGGCAGTCGGGCAGTGCCTACTCAAGATGTTAGCAAAGCAGCTGGGCACCGGGAACAAGTGCTTTATCTGTTTGGGAGAACAGGCAGAGAAAAGGAAGAATGGTTCCGTAAGTTTCTGCTGGCATCCAAGATGAAATCAGATGGGAAGAAAGCAAGCAACCCTACAGGAATAAAATCAGGTAGTCATAATAGCAGCCCCTTTCTTATTATTAAACTTGATTCTGCAAATACCTGTATATCAATGATATGCAAGGTGCTCAGTAAACACAATGGCTTATTCATATTACTGGTTTGTATTCCGGCCCTTGAGCACACTCATTTATTCTCTTATGCATTGATAGGCGCACATCGCTGCTTCAATCCTAGTGCACATCCATGGTTTCTTTGGTACTTACATCTACTCCTTGTGCCTGACCACAAAGATGTACACCAAAAAAGTCAAAATCCTTTAACAGTAAATGACCTAATTACCGGTACAATGTGCAGCACTTGAGTCTGTTGCGATAGTAGCGCAGTCGGTAGATATAGAACTGAACTCATCGCTGGTTCTCCCTCAGCAGCTCAGTCTGACACTAGGTGCCCCGTGCTATTTAGTGTATTGGCGAATAGACGCAGTGTAAAGTTCATAACTGAGCGCTTGTTACAAATAATTGGTGAGACCTGTTGAGAATTCTGTGTCCCGTTAGATTGCCATGTAATCATACCCGTGTTAAAAATACTGTCTACTTGAGTTTATCTGTCATGGATGTAAGGGATACTGTCATGATTTTCATGGTGTCGTTTTTATTCAAAATGACATTGTATACACTGCAAATACTTCACCCAACCATATGAAATTTTATTCCTGAACCACAAAAAAAGCACAATATTTTTTTAGGTGTATTATTGGTGTGTAAGCAGCTATCTCTGGTAATTTTGCCTGGTCATGTGCTTTCAAAAAAAGCCAGCACTTCAGAATGGAACTGCTATCAGACAGGCTATTGTTTCTCAAAATCAATGTAACTGAAGGAGTCACAGTGGGACTTGGATTTCTACAGATGAGTGCTATTATAATATGTACCAGGGAGCTGTTATCTTGGGTCAGTGAGCTGTTATATGGTTACCTTCCCATTTTATATATATATATATATATATATATATATATATATATAATATATATACAGCTTTGATTCTTCCTTTGGCTTATTAGTGGAATGATTTAAAACTGTTTTTAAACGCATCAGTTAATAGTGCTGCTCCAGTAGACTTCTGCACTGAAATCCATTTCTCAAAAGGGCAAACAATTTTTTTTATATTCAGTTTTGAAATCTGATATGGGGCTAGCCATTTTATCAATTTCCCAGCTGCCCCGATCATGTGACTTGTGCCAGCACTTTAGGAGGGAACTGCTTTTTGGCAGTGCTGTTCTTAGTTCTACCAGGCAGCTGTTATCTGGTTACCTTCCCATTGTTTAGTTGTTAGGCTGCTATATCACTCCAACTTGCAGTACATCAGTAAAGAGTGATTGAAGTTTATCAGAGCACAAGTCTCATGACTTGGGGCAGCTGGGAAATTGACTATGTCTAGCCCCATGTCAGATTTAAAAATGAAATATAAAGAAATCTGTTTGCTCTTTTGAGAAATGGATTTCAGTGCATAATTCTTCTGGAACAACACTATTAACTGGTGCTTTTTGGAAAAAAAAAAAAAATTTCCCATGACAGTATCCCTTTACGTATCCATGCCCTACTGTCACTTTACCTTCCACAGTTTAAACACAGCCCTTGGGCTTCAGCATGGGCAGTGCTAGGCTTTAGAAGTGGAGAATTAACTTTTTCCCAGACCTCTGGTTTCTAGACTGAGGTGAGCCCTCATGCTGCAAGGCTTGTCTAATATAGATGTCGGACTAATTGCCATATTGATCAAATTCCCTAGCTTTGCAGTGGCTCTATAAACACTCGGCACACTTACCAACCTATTTGTTACATATGTACTAGGCATATGTTCTTTTTAAATTAGACTTTATGCTAGACATTTGCTTATAGCACAGGGTTGCAGCTCAGTCCAGCAAGAAATTGTATTTGTGTTGGCATGTTTAAAATAAAGCAGGGCATTACAACGACCTAGGGTCCCATGCAATACTCTGAAAACGTCAACATATGAGATCTCCATTATAGTTGCATTGAACTGTACATTGTGCCATCAGTAGGACATAATACTGCTTGGTGCTTCAGGGAATGTTACTGGCAGCAGTTTGTGCCAACAGGCCAGCCAGGTTCAGTTCCTTCTGCCCTCATGAGTCCAATGAACCCAGACAGGTTGTTTGACAAGTGCAAGGTTGATTTTATGGGAAGGGGACCAAAATGTGAACATTCAAAAATATTATACATTTATATGAACCTATTATTCCTGCTGGGCTAGAGCAGTGATCCCCAACCAGTGGCTCATGAGTAGCATTGCTCACCAACCCCTTGTGTATTGCTCTCAGTGGCCTCAAATCAGGTATTTCATTTTGAAATCTGGGCTTGTAGGCAAGTTTTGTTTGTATAAAAAGAGGTGTCAACCAAACAGAAGTTCCTGTAGGCATTCCCAGGGACTTTTTTGTTTGTGTTGCTCCCCAAATTTTTTTACATTTGAATATGGCTCACAGGTAAAAAAAGGTTGGGGACCACTGGGCTAGAGCAACATGTTATACAGCCACTGTATCATAGTTGTAGCATTGTTTCCTTGTTTCACCTGGGTGCTGGTTTTGACTCTGATCAGAGTACAAAACTGCAAAATGTTTGTAAGTTCTCCTTAAATTAGAGTGGGTTTCCATGGGATACACTAGTTTATCGATAAGAGCTCCTGCACACCCTACTTCAAATCAAATAACTGTT
>CM044448.1:43005486-43017967 GCA_024363595.1 Xenopus borealis
TTTTCCTTCTATATACTGAACATATTGAGGATAATCTCACTTGTATGTCATTCATTCTAAGAATTTGCTTTCTTATATTATTTAAGTGAATAATTTTTCTAGTCTGATAGTTATGGCTGCTATAGGGACTGTATCTGTTGGAAGTTCAGCAGTATCGGCCTTATCTTTCTATCCTTATACAGTACTGCCTTCTTCATCTTTTTCATGCCTTCTTTTTCCTTCCTTATAGAGTCCTGCCTGCTTTTTCTTTCCTTATACAGTCCTGCATTCCATTGCCCTCTTTATATTTTCTTCCATACAGAGTTCTTCCTGCTTCATCTATCCTTATGTATAGAAGCCCGCTTACTTTATCTTTCTTTCGAGAACCCTGCTTCCTTTTTCTCTCCTTCCTTATAAGATAAGTAGACCTTTAAAATAAGTGAATGTAAAATTGATAAGGGTATTAGTGTATTTTTTAAATATACATTATATATGTTGTATTTATTCCAAGATATTAAGGGATAATGTACTATTAATATGAATTAATTTTGTTACAACAGCACCACCTACTGGTCAGTTTCCAGACCGTCTGACCACCAGGTAGTCAAGGACGTCAGATGAAAGAAAGAGGCTGCTCTGATGTTTGTATGATTAAAGGGATACTGTCATGGGAAAACATGTTTTTTTTTTTTCAAATCACATCAGTTAATAGTGCTGCTCCAGCAGAATTCTGCACTGAAATCCCTTTCTCAAAAGAGCAAAAAGATTTTTTTTTATATTTAATTTAGAAATCTGACATGGGGTTAGCCATATTGTCAGTTTCCCAGCTGCCCCAAGTCATGTGACTTGTGCTCTGATAAACATCAATCACTCTTTACTGCTGTACAGCAAGTTGGAGTGTTATCCCCCCCCCCCAGCAGCCTAACAACAGAACAATGGGAAGGTAACCAGATAACAGCTCCCTAACACAAGATAACAGCTGCCTGGAAGATCTAAGGACAACAATCAATAGTGAAATCATTCAACTTCCTTGATTACTTGGTGCCAGGTCAGACTGTCTGGAAACAGGCGCTGTTGTAACAAAATTCATATTAACAGTGTATGTATCCTTTAATATCTTGTAATAAAAACAAAATCAATAATCAATGTATATTGCAAAATTTCTTAGACTTGCACCCTCATCATATTTACATTCACTTATTTTATAGGTTTACTTATCCTTTATAGAATATAGGAAGCCTTTTTAGTTGGTCACAGCCTATCAGCCTATATTAGCTGAAGGCAGCATAACTTGGTAGAGTTGGTAAGACTTGGCATATTTGCCCTGTCCTAAATTTTCAATATCCCCCTCATCCCCCAAATCTCTTTTCTGTGAACTCTGGAAAGGAGGGAGGCAGTTTTTTGTTATTCACATGTAGAGATTGTTAAAGCACCTATATGTTTTTGACAGTGCCAGACCTCGGGCTTATTACCTGGCAGACAGTGATGAGGAATCCTCCAGTGCTGGTTCTTCTGATGAAGATGATGGAACTGAAGTAACAGGAGACAAACAGCTTACTCCTGGCTCAGAGGGGTAAGGATTTTATGAGCTACAATGCAGGGTACACCTAGGGTTGCCTGCCACCTGGCCGGTATTTTACCGGCCTGGTCGGTATTTTTAAAGGTTGATCCCAATGTTATTAATAGGAAAAAAAGATAAATATATAGGAAGGCCGGTATTTTTTACAAGAAAAGGTGGCAACCCTAGGTATACCAGACCCTCAGGTGCACTAACTAATTTGCCCTCCAACCACGGCCGATTCCTGTGTTTGAGTTATTCTCCCATTTAGCAAACAAACATTCTGCGTTTCCACACCGGATAAGATGCAATGCAAGGCTTTTAGATAAGGGATAATTCTCTGGGTGCATTATGTTTGTTGAGGCCTTGGGAACTGGCTCCCAGCAGCTCCTTAGTTTTTTTTATCATTATATATATATATATATGCTCCTGATTAATCAGTTAAATATTTGTTTGATCAGTTAAAGACTCCATGGCAAAATGTAGTGCCCGTGCTCTGTAACTAGTAACATATAAGATCTCTGACCTCTCAGGTACTCAGGGGTGCACAGAACAAGCAAAATCATGCGATTTGTCGACAAAATCACCAAGTCCAAATATTTCCAGAAGGCCACTGAGACGGAATTCATCAAGAAAAAGATAGAAGAGGTCTCTAATACCCCCCTCCTACTCACTGTGGAGGTGCAAGAGTGTCAAGGAACCTTAGCAATTAACATTCCACCGCCTCCTACAGACAGGATATGGTAAGTATGCCAGGAGACAAATAAGTCTAAACCAATTCATAATACTTATAGATCTGGGCTGTCCAGCAGCTTGGGGTATTATACATTATATCTAGGCTTAAAAGATAATTAAACCTTTAAAATAAGTGGATGTAAAATGACGAGAGTGCAATTCTAAGCACTTTTCTAATTTACATTAATTATTTTGTTTTAATTACAAGATATTAGGGGTTCATGTTTTGTTAATGTGATTGAATTTCGTTGCAAGATCGCCACCTGCTGGTGAATTTCTCAACAATCTGACCACCAAGTAGTCAAGGAAATTGTCAGGAGAAAGAAAGAGGCTGCTCTCATGTTCTTCTGCTTAAGAAAGATGTGAGAAATGTTTCTAATCGTTTTCCTAAGCAGAAGAACATTGGAACAGCCTCCTTCTCTCTCTTGATAATTTCCTTGACTACATGATGGTCAGACTGGTTGGAAACTGACCAGAAGGTGGCGATGTTGTAACAATATTCATTCATATGATCATACACGTATCTCTTAACTTCTTGGAATATAAACAAAATAAATAATGAATGCACATTGCAAAATGTCTTCTAATCGCACAGGCATCAATTTTACATTGACTTATTTAGAAGGTTTACTTATCCTTTAAGTGCAGGTTGATTGGGAAGCTGTAATCCCTCACTAGGAGAAACCGTTATTTGACTGGCTCCCAGTGTCCAGGACAGCAGCAGAATGCTGTGTGTTATAAGAGATATATAAGAGGCCTTCCTGGTAGTTGCATTGCCCCATCACAAACCACCTCACTTGTCCCCATTCTTTCCTTTCCAGTATTGTTTCTGTACCGCTTTCTTTTGACTGGATAATTTGAAATTTAAAAAGGCACAGAATAGTCAACTGCTGTTCTGTCTCCTTTCCTAAGGTACGGCTTCCGTAAACCACCTCATCTGGAACTGAAGGCACGGCCAAAGCTCGGGGAGAGGGAAGTTACACTGGCTCATGTGACGGACTGGATAGAACGGAAATTAGAGCACGAATTTCAGGTGAGACTGCTGAGCGTATAACTCCATCTGCTTCTTGTGGTATTGGAAGTCACTATCAGCCTGGCTTCAGGGGACCCTGCCAGTGGGCACCATGAGGAAAGGATAAAATAACACGGCTAGTGCTATTATCTTATGTCTAATGAGACAGGGATTAATACTGTTCTCCTTTGTCTTCCCTAGAAAATCTTTGTTATGCCAAACATGGATGATCTTTATGTTCCCTTCATGCACTCTGCAATGGACCCACGTTCTTCAAAAGAAGCAGATTTGGAGGCCATAGACGTACCGTGAAATGTGAATCTCACTGTTTACAGTATTACATTGTCCTTTCCTCTTCCTGTTTCTCTTTGTTTCTTGTGCTTTGTACGCATTCCTACAACCGGGCACTCTTAGGTAATGATGCGTGTAAGCCAGCGGCACTTGGACCCTGCACGGTACAGCTAGACTCTTATGACTGGTTGGATTCAGCCTTCAACGCCATTCTTCCCCTAAAGTGTAAGCTTTGTGGCCAATGAAGGGACTTGTACATCTGAGCACATACACAGCTCCGGTACCATTTGCATCGGAACTTTTAATCTAGGAAATGTCTTTTCTGCCTTTATCCTGACCTGTCCCTCATCTCTGCACGCTTACAGTGGCTCCCATTTCCAATAGCAGCAGTGCGCAGTGGAGAAAGTCGCTGTGAGTTGTAAGTACAGGCCTCATTTTGTAAAGAGGTGGATAATCCTTGTCATTGTGAGGCACTGGATTGTTGTCGGAATGGTCCCAGCTGCCATGGTACTGTATGTGCTACGGACAAGATACCTTTTTGTATTGTAATAATGGTAATTGGGAGCAGTCAAGTTGAAGGAATAATTTGCAAATGCAGGCCACCATTTTGCATATGCGTTAAACATAACTGCAAGTTTGCTAGCACCAGGAATTCATATTGCAGGCACAGTCCTTCTGCAGGATAATCACTAGTGAACCCTTTATGCCTAAAATTCCAGCAGTGGTCCAGCTCTGTTATGTTGGCTCATTTTGGGTGCTTTATGTTTTGCGTTGTCTGCTTTATACTGTGTACAAATTGTAACATTGTGTAATGATCTAATGAAGACTGAGGCTGATGGCAGGTAACTGACATTTTAAACCACAGAAATATGTTGCCTGACCACATACCCTGTGTCCCAGCGCCCCCTAGTGAGGAAGGAGGATACATAACAGCAATGCTCACTGCTGCTTAGTGCTGCAGCCATGGATTTCACTATACGTAGCCATTTCCTGGCACCAACCAAATCATTGAACAACTGTTTCATTGGTGGGCATGTAACACTAGAAATGAAGAAATAGTTTTAACACTAAAGTATTTTTAAATTGAAGGAACAGGCACTTTCCTTATAAGCAGCCACACCATTTTATCAATTGATCTGCACTGTACTCGCCTAACCCAGCTATGTGATTAGTGCTATTATCATGCCCTTGTTTGGCTCAATGGCCCTAAGCAAGGTTATTCATTTGTTCCACTGCTAATGTAGCATCTCTCCCACAGTCACATATACAGTGATGTTTACGGGGGTCTAAAGAGGGGATAACAGGTATAATAGGACAAGGTGGAGACAGCAGGGTAAAATGACAATAGCAGATGCCCTGTGGCATTTTGGTTGTTGTTGGGTGTTCCCGGCATCTATACAGAAACCCCTTACATGTGCCTTGTATGGTCACCCTTTCACTGCAGGGGCAGAGGGTAGTTTGCAACCAAATAAAGGGGTTATGGCAGCACCAGAAGAGTCACATCCCTGCTGTTTGGTTTTTCCATGCAGAGAATAAGCGTAGTCTGGGCTTCTATCTGTGCAATGACAGTGTGTGGAAGTGAATATTTACACCCTTTGGCGTCTGTGATTTTCTTTAGTGATGCCATGTTGTCATTAATATTTATTGTATAAATTAATTGCGTGTGACACTCCGGAAAGGCACCGGAAACACGATCTTGTGACGTACAATCAACCAATCCCGTGCAATACCATGGAACCATCTTTTCTGAGGGGAGGGTGGGAAGCACTTGGTTGGTATTCCTAATTCTATAGCATTGCTGCCCTGGCACGGATACATATATTTATACATAGATTCTCTAGCACTTGCTGATTTGAATTGTGATAAATGTGCCAAGTGTATGATTTGCTCATTGGTGAGTGATTAATTACAGGCAGGAAATGACAATTCATGATTATAGATTTCTTTCTCTTAATATGTATTTCTATAGCGCCAAATTATTTTGTAGAGCTGTAAAGTGAATGTGATTATACAACTAAATCACATGAATTACATACATAGAACATAAGGAGTTACATACATCACAATAAATACCAGTACAGAAGGTGAGGAAGGCCCTGTGCAGAAAGAGCTTACAATCTAAAGGGAATAAGACACAAGGTGTGGGAGTGGGCAAGATCTGAGTTAAGTGGGTGAGAGATGTGGAACTGTATGTGGTATTGCATTGGGTAGTTAAGAGTGAGGGTAGGCTTCTCTAAATAAGTGCATTTTAAGAGATTTCTTGAAAGCAGAAAGGTTGGGAGAGAGTTGGACAGACTGTGGGAGAGAATTCCAGAGGAGAGGTGCAGCCCTTGCAAAGTCTTGAATGCGAGCACGTGAGGAGGTAATGAGAGAAGAGTTGAGTAGCAGGTCAGTAGAGGAGCATAGTGAGTGGTTGGGTGAGTATATAGAGATGAGTGCAGAGATGTAGGGAGGGGCAGAGTTATGAAGTGCTTTGAATGTCAGGGTCATTTTGTCTTTACATGGTGGCACTTGGTCTTTAAATATGTTTATATTTGTTCTCTGTATCAAATGAAGGCATTTATTAACAGCTTAAAAAGCAAGCCTATTGGTTGCTGATAAGTTGAATTGTCCCTGTGGGAGCTGTCACAGAGCTTAGCATTGTTCTTGTGTAGGGTAGAACCCACATTGTATATTGGGGATCATTTATGTTAATATAGGGCCAAATGTTCTCCATACAGAATTTAAATGCATTTAATATTCTTTTCTCCAGCAGGTGGTTTTTTGGCCTACCACCATAGCCTATATTTGAAACTATTATAAAGTGTGTTTACTTATACCCAATAGTCACTATTATATTTATATATATATATATAACACTAAGGCAAAATAGGGATATTACAGCTGCTCACCACCGTGGGCCAAGAATATAGCAACGACGGGTGCGGTTACTCCATACCACTACTCGGTTTTACTCTTTCTAGCCTATGGGAATCTGTACTAATGTCCTCTCTGCTTTATCCCACTCAATGTTTGAGTGCTCCACCCCTGTATGGCTTCCTTTTGGAACAGGTGCTAGACAGAGTAAAACCCAACCTGCCGCGGGTTGCGAGTCACATATAGTCCAAAATGCTGCTGCGCACTGGTGAAATTAATCAGTTCTTTAGTTGTGCAATTTTATTGGCCCAAAGTAGACAAGGCCTCTCTGCTTTATTAACCCCTTGTCTGCGTTTTTCTAAGTCACTCAAAATTGCCGCACAAGGGAGAACACAGCGCAGAGTGTGAACAGGCACAGGTGACTTTATATTTTAGCTGGCGCGAGACATGGGTAAGCAATTCAGGGAGATTAGTCACCTGCTGACTGATCTCCCCATGTAGACTAGCCCTAAGGCCAGAGCCACGGGGAGATTAGTCGCCTGGAGACAAATCTCTTCTTTGAGCGACTAAGTTCCCTTTCCACAGGCTAGAATGGAAATTGTCAGTGGAATGGCACTCAAGAGCGATTTGTTTTCCAAAGTCACTTCATGAAGTTGACTTCAGAAAACAAAGCTCTCCAACTGCCATCCCGATTTCCATTCTAGCCAGTGGGAAGGTTGGAGATTAGTTGCCCTGAAGAAGAGATTTGTTGTCAGGTGACTAATATGTCTCTGCCCTAAAGGATGGTTAGGGACTGTGTCTAAAGGTAGGGCACACTCTTGCTTTTTCTTATTGATGGAAAGGACTTAGAGGCTGGTGAGCAGAGCATGAATAGCCTTTTTACAGGCAGGTTGCTTCCCCCCCCAATAAGCAGTCCTACAGTATTAATCTCTGAAAGATGTTACATGGCATCTTCACTTACCCATAGACCAACACTAGACTATGTCCTGAACTGTGTGCAACTCATCACCAGGGCTGGGATTCCGTCCACAAGCAGAGGAGAAAAAATGTTGGATTATATAGGTGGATACAGCAGGAAGCTTGTGAGGTTTAATGCAGGTACTGTTCTAGACTCTGTTCCTTTTATCTCCAGTTGGCAGTTTGGGCATGAATGGCACATTTTATTTTTTACTTGGGAGGGCATGGACTTCCAAGATCAGGGGCACAAGAATGATGTGATTGACAAATCATTGTGGGGAAAATACATCCACTTTATCTCCAGCCCCCATGTGTGCATTTGTCAGTTCCCAGTCTGCATGTTCTCTACCATTTCACATAATGTAGAATTTGCCCAAACTGCCCATTCCAGGTCATATGACTCAATGCACTAATTGTCGGCAGTGCCCGTGTCTGCACTACATGTCTGGGTAATTCCAATAAACTGCTCCATTCTCCCATGACTTCTTTCCTGGGCTCTCTACTAGATCGTGCATCTAGAAATGAAACTACTGATCCAATTTTACGAAAGAAAATCAAAGCTTCTCATTTACAGAGCTGTTAGTAACCCCCCAAAAATGGGCAAAAGAAAACTGTTAAACGTATAGCAGGAAACGGTGCTTGCATTTAAAAAAATCCTTTATTTCTGATATTTTATTTCTTTTACAAAAAAGAAAAAAAAAGTCAAGCTTTTCACGCACAAATATATTTAGGCATTACTGTGCCAATTATCTGGGGTAGGACAGGACCCCCAATCCATAAGCCAACAGTGTATTTGTAAAAATTACAATCAATGTTCATTAAAGGCGTTGTTCACTTTCAAGTTAACTTAGCATAATGTAGAGTGATATTCTGAGACAATTTGCAATTGACTTAAATTTTTTGTGGTTTTATAGTTATTTAGCAGCTCTCTCGTTTGAAGTGTCAGCAGTAGGCCACTGGGACAACTCGCATCTGACAGTGTGGAATCTTCAGGCGTGGCACATACACTTCTGGCATCTTTTTGCCTAAGAAACAGATGGATGAATTTATCGTGATCCAATTACTCCAGTACCCAGCTCTGTCCCCCAGAACGATTGAGTCATGGGTCAGCTCAGATTCAACCCCCCCCTTATGGGTTATTGCCTGGTAACCAATCAGTGGAAACCAAGAGCTGAAAAGCAGGAAGTTGTATTCTGGCTATTATGTTAGACATCCAGTCACTCCAGCTTTATATACAAGTTTTTTGTTTCTAATTAGGAGTGACTTATTTTGCACAGACTATTTATCCAGTTTTTATACTGAACAATTACATCCTCCTGCCCTACCACCCCACTCCCCATACCAGGTGCACTGAACTTTAGTACCCACCCCATAACAAAGCCCAGCTACATTCCGGATATACAGTGCCTCAAATATCACAGCACTGTAATCTGGGCCCTCAACATTTAGGCACCAAATCAACACGCTTGATCCTTGCATGGTCTATCCAGAATTCTCCATGTGCTGAACTAGTTACCCAAAATCCTTTGTCATACACAGGTATTCAGGCGGCATCAGGTCAGTATGGTGACTTCATCAGCATCAGAAGTCTAACGCACTAAACTCATCACATTGCCGTCACCCCACGTGCATTCACCCACTCCCAACATCCCCATCTCCTTATCCTAGCCACACTTACCTGCACTAGGGATAATAACTTTTTGCTGCATCACTTCCATGTGATCAGGTAGATGGGTAGTGCACTGTGACAAAGAAATAGAGCATAAGTAAATGCATTTTTTTTTTCAGTCCAAAGCCAATGTGGGGCCCAAGGAAGGGCAAGAAGTGTACTTCAAACTGGAGATAATCTATACATCAAAACCTTTATTCTACTAAAACCCACAGGGGTCCAAGTGCTCCAATATCATATTACATGTGGGACAAGGAATGTAGCAGGTAGTTAAAAGTACAGCTCAGATTTGTCTGAGAAGCACCAGTTATTACCAGCCAGTTTCTATTGCATTGCTGCTTGGCCAATGAGGCCACTGGGGCAACTCAGAGGTTCAAAGGCAGTGCATGTGGTCCAATAAAGGCAAGAAAACTGATGCCACAGGGCAACTTACATCTTCTGGCATGGTGCCCTGCTCTTCTGGTGCAATAGTCACTCCAATGGCATCTTAAGGTTTAGTGCATTCTTCCGGCACCTTTTGGCCTGATAAAGAGATGAATGAAGTAAACAAATTGCCCCAGTAAACAGCTCTGTGGTCCCCAAAATGCTCGAGAACCGGTTTCAACTTGCCTCTACCACCGAGCCTTTGTACACTGCCCCATACCAAAGGCCCTGAGCCTTAATACAGGTATATTTCAGTGATCCAGAAAGCTCTGAATCACAGGAAGGTCATCTCCCATAGACCCCATGTTCATTAAGTCATTTAAAAATTGAACACAGATTTCCTATTAATAAAAAAAAAATCCTATTGGGTTTATTGAATGCTTAAGTGATTTAACAGACTTAAGGTGCAACATTCTAGTTTAGAGAAAGACCCCTTATCTTGAATAACAAAGTATTGTAGAAGGGATACCTATATTGGCTAACAATAAAAATACTTTACAAAGTTTCAGAGCACCAAGGTCCCTTTGTCAGGGAAAATACATAGGAAAGCTAGAAAGGCACAGCATATACGATTAGATCAGTGAAAGGTATTCATGGGCAATAAATTAGGAAGTTACAGGCAGAAAGATCAATTGTAGAGATCATAAAATTAATTTATGTGGGTTGTAAATAGTTCTGGACCAGAATCAAGGCACTGAACCCACCATGTGGGGGTAGTTCCATAACTATCCAGAGTGTATCCCTGTCACATGCAGGGATTTTGGACATCAGAAATGGAACACACTAAGCTCATCACCCTGCTGCCACACCCCACGCACATTAATTCACACAAAGATCCCGATTCTCTCTCTCGGGCCCCAATAGCATGTTTACATGTAAGACTAGGACTGTAGCAGGCAGTTAAAAGCACAGCTCAGGTTTGGCTGAGAAGCACCAGTTATAACCAGCCTGTTTCTCTTGCGCTGCTGCTTGGCCAGTGAGGCCACCGGGGCAACTCACAGGTTCAAAGGCAACGCGTGGGGTGCAATAAAGGCAAAATACAGGATGTGACCCAATAATGACAGGAGGAAAGAGCTTACTCACATCTTCTGGCATGGTGTCCTGCTCTTCTGGTAGTGGACACCTCTATGCCATCTTCAGGGTTGGCACCTGCTCTTCTGGCTTTTGGTGGCCTGAGAAATAGATGGATGAAGTGTAAGATCCAACTGTTCCAGCACCCAGCTATACTGCTCCCAAAATGGAGGAATCCTTGGCTCTCCACTTGCCTCTGTCACGTAGCCTTAGTACCCCATCCTCATGTGAGCCCTCCTGCCTCCCCAAGATCCAGTGCAGCAATATCCCACCATTATCAAATCTCTGCCTTGAACTGTATCACACCAAGGTTTAGTCACTGAACCCATGTGTTGGGTCCTGGTTTTAGAACACTTTCACAGTCTATCCAGAATTTCTCTGTGTGCTGAGCTAGTTACCAATAATCTTCACAGTTTCACATAAGAACCCAGGCGGCATCAGGTCAGAATGGTGACCTCATCAGCATCAGAAGTCTAACGCACTAAACTCATCACCCTGCCGCCACCCTACGCATGTTCACTTTAACATCCCAAGCCCCCATACACTACCAGCATTTACCTGAGCTGGGAAAGTAGTACTTACTCTCAGAGCTGCATCATTCCCAAGTGAAGAGGTAGAGGGGTGTGCTGTGACAAACACAAGGAGAGACTAGCACCCTCTGCAGTTTTGCCATAGTTTACACTCTGGATCTGTAAGTAGAAGAAAGTCCATGAAGTTAGGAAAAGGATATTCTTATCACATATTTATCCTGTTATAGAATTTTATCTGTGCCCCTTAAACAAAAATTTTTCTCTTCTCATTCTGTTGCCAGAAATCGGTGCCCACCCCTGGTGCATTGTCTGTAGCCAACAGACTAGATGTTTCCCCAAACTGAAGGTGCGAGCTGAGAGAGCCGGCATTCTGGTTTAGGGTTCTAGTAGTTAAAAAAAAAAATATATATTCCCCCTGCCTGCGCTGGCTTACTCGCACCAGGAGGGAGCTCCCGGTGCGAGACGCCATGACAGCCCATGTGCAGAATGAAAAGCTGCCTAAACGCGTGGCAGCTTTTCATTTGGCTTATGTGCATGACGTCACATGTGCATGGACTGTCATGGCGGCTATCAGCCCGCACCTTTGGTTTGGGGAATCTTTTTAGCCCCATAGGTGCCCTTTAAGGGCTAAACCACACAGGAAGATTTCAGGGAGATTAGTCTGGTGACTAATCGCCGCTTCTTTCGGGCAACTAATCTCCCTGAATTGCTTCCCAGCGTCTCCCGCCCACTGAACTGCAAGTCAGCCTGCACCTATTTCACACATGGCACAAAGTCGCTGAAAATTGCCTTGTGAGGCAATTTAAACTGACTTAGAAAGCCACAGTACCACGCAGGCACAGCGAAGCAATTCAGGGAGATTAGTTGCCCCAAAAAAGCAGCGATTAGTCACCAGGCAACTAATCTCCCAGTGTGGTCGAACCCATAAAGGGGTAGTTCACCTTCCAAACACTTTTTCCGGATTGTTCACCATAAACAAAAAAGATTCTCCCCCCCCAGACTATTTCTGGGTGTTTGCATATAATACCGCCATAACTTTAGGTGATCCCAAGAGAACCCCATAAATACCCAACGTCGCACCCGGGTCCTAGCGCATGCGTGCAAGGAATAAAGCGTCACACACATCAAGGAGTCCCATCTCACTGCCACGTGGTGACCGCTGACCAAGAGCCCCAGTTATAGAACATTCCTGTGGCCGAAAACAAATACGCGCTCTTGTACCAAACGCTGGGCTACGGATTTCGCCCCAAAATCCACCGCGTGTCTGTACTGGGCCTTAAATATAGTCTGTACTGCAGCCCTCCCACTATCATCGCTTACACACCCCGCTCCATTGTGAAACGATAACCTTTAAGCCCCCCAGGGCCCGGCTACACACAGTAGTGCAGAACCGGAAAAGA
>CM044448.1:43026754-43042668 GCA_024363595.1 Xenopus borealis
ATGTTAAGTTAAAATCTTCATTAAGGACTTTAGGCGACAGTGTTTTAAGACGCCTGATCCAATAAGCTTCTCTCCTCAATAAAGATCTTTTAAAATCAATACCCTTACTACAAAGCAATTAAGGAGACCTGGCAAGGTCAACGGAGGACCAGCACCACCACGCAGATCAGTGGAAGGAGGTGTGCGGTAATAGAAATTTTCATTTGTGTGAGTACAGCCCCATTGAAAAAAATTGAATGCGTCTACTCCTGCGATCCCCTGCGGCTGAACACAAAAAACGGAACGCATGGGAGCGCAGCTTAATATGCTCATGTGAAAGAGCCCTTAGCAATTATTCCACTCACCAACTGCTTTTCTCTTCTCACAGAAACTTCCATTTACCATTCAAGAGCTGGTCCAGGCCTCTCCCTGTAGGAGCTCAGATGGCATCTTGTATATGGGTGAGTTCCTTCTAATGCTTTGGAAGCTTTTCTGTCCTCATGTTGTGGGATTTGAACAAACTAGAACTGTTAGTCTGATCAAAGAAGGAAAGGGCTTTGACTTCAGACCACAAGCATTGTAGGCTTACGCCTGCCCCAAAGGTTATGAGTTTAGGTTTGGAACTGATTCACGCTCCTGTTTTATTTCAGGCAAGAAGCAGGATATGTGGTACATCATTGACCTGGTGACTGGGGAGAAGCAACAGACTCTGACATCCTCCTTTGCTGACAGTCTCTGCCCGTCAACTTCACTGCTCTACCTGGGGAGGACAGGTACACACCTGTGCCACTTCTTTCGGTTTATACAGGAATTATTAGCTCAACTTTCATAGGACTCTCGGCCACGTTATGTGCCCTCCTCTAATCTTACCCTTTCAAAGAACCAACAGGAGCTGTGAGCTAGTGAACCGCTGCATACAAAAACACTTTGCCAGAGTAGGTATTCCCCTATACTAAGCACAATTAAGCAGGAACAGCCCCTAAGTTTGCTCATAGCCTGTAGGACATTCCCCTGTATTAAAGGGCAAGGAAAGTGTAAAATAGAATAAGACTAGAAATGCTGTATTTTGTATACTAAACATAAACATGAACTTACTGCACCACAAGCCTAATCAAACAAATAATTTATGCTTTCAAAGTTGGCCACAGGGGGCTGTCATCTTGTAACTTTGTTATACATCTTTGCAAGACTAGACTACATACACATGCTCAGTGTGGTCTGGGCTTCTTAGGGATCATCATAAATGATCAAAAAACAAAGCTGCTTGAGTTCTGTATGGCTGGTAAGTAAGGCAGGGGCTCCCCCTGCTGTTCATAAGTATGATTGTTTCCCTGCCAGAAGTTAGGGACCGTCTGACAATTTCTATCCACAGCACTAAATGAAGGGAGAATTTCACTGCATACAGTCAGGTTTCTTATAAAAACGGTAGACCTTTTTTAATTAAAGTATATTGGAGATAGATTTCTTAAATCTATCTTACTTAAAGAAAGTAAAAATTGGATTTTATTTCTTTGCCTTTCCTTGCCCTTTAAGCACAATACAGCAGTAGCCACCCTCTAAGTTTTTATATAGCCTGCATATATAGATACAGATATAGAACATCATAGTTATTCCCCTGTAATGAACATAATTAAGCAGAAACAACCCCTTAAGTTTGCTCATAGCCATAAAAACATGCCCTAAATCTTGGCGTTTTGTCATTAATATGAGCTGGGCAGCCATATTGCTTGTCATGCCTGGCTTTAATGAAGCCCTTGTAAAGTCTACTTAATTACTGGGCCAGTAAGAGTGACTTTCTGGTACTAACAGCTATTTTTGCTATAGCCCTTGTTCCCTCCTCACTGCCCCTAATCTGTTCTGGGGCTTACTATTTATACCCAGCCAATGATCAATTACATTGTTCCCTGAGGCCAAAGGTGATTGGTTTAAAAGCAGTTTAATTTAATTCCCTTTGCTGGCCAAATCTCAACTAGATGACTTGTTTGTATGCAGCTCAGGCTGGGCTACCAGAACTACCTACTAAATGAGATCTGTGCAAGGGATCACTGGCTGAAAGTGAGTTTGTTTTGCAGAATACACCATCACAATGTACGACACAAAGAATAAAGAGCTGCACTGGAATGCCACTTATCACGACTATGCTGCGACTCAGCCTGATGAGGGCACTGAATACAGTAAGTATCGGCCAATCTCATGGGGGGTGGCATATCCAGAGGCGGTAGAGCTGTTCTTTAGCCCGTGGGTAATACCTCCTGTGTTCCCCAGAAATGTCCCACTTTGTTTCCAGTGGAGATGGAATGGTGGTGACCTTGGACAGTGAATCAGGGGATGTGCTCTGGATACAGAACTATGCCTCACCAGTGGTGGCACTGTATATGTGGCAGCGGGAAGGCCTAAGGAGGGTGCAGCACACCAACGTGGCAGTGGAGACTCTGCGCTACCTGACCTTCATGTCTGGAGAAGTTGGTCGCATCACCAAATGGAAATATCCTTTCCCCAAAGAGACAGAGACCAAGAGCAAACTCATGTAAGCACCCTTGCTAGTGAGGTTGGGGCACGTGAATCATGGCAAGCCTTTTGGTGCAGTAGTTAATCAAGGCCATAAGTGACAAAGGCCTCATCTAAGGGAATCTTGGTCTATGTACCTCTTGGCCCCATTTTGTACAACTGACCTTTCATTTCTCTGATGGTGGCCATGAGAGATTTTCCTTGGGCTAATATTGAGGAGAGGGGCTGCACCCAGCCTGTGCCAGTCTTGCTGATTCTATTTTCTTCTTTATGCTTAGGCCTACTTTGTATGTGGGAAAATATTCCACCAGTCTCTACGCTTCCTTCTCACTGGTCCATGAAGGCGTCACTGTGGTGGTAAGTTGCCCCTTTCACATACTCCTTTTGGGGGTAGAGTATGATAATCTGTTTCAATTACTCTTAAGAAGGTTCTGCAGTTTCTTCGAGCCACTACGTTCAAGCTTTAGTACAGGGGTGCCCAAAACATATGACGGGATCTACCAGTAGACCTTTAGCTGGTGATCAGTAGATCTCATGAGACTGTCAACAAACCACTTGTATAAATCACCTTCCTATTTCATGCTCGGATGAGTAGTGAAACGTCTTCAATAATTACTCAGCAAGTCCAGTTGTTCTAGAATTACTTATATCAGATATACCATGACCTGGATGAATGAAAATCTTCATAGTCATATTCCTATTTCATGCTTTTCATTCAGTTATTTATTATGTTAAGGTTACATAAGAAATAGTTGTTTGGTAAATCTAGCAAAATGCATTTTCCCATAAATCGGTATTTAAGTAATAATTTCCATGGAACAGAATACTAACAATACTTTTATGGATGTAGATCATAATGGGGCAACGTCACTAAAAGTAGACACTGCATTAGTAAAGTATGGGCACTCCTGCTTTAGTATATCCCAGGCAGAATTAGTCTAAGACCAGAGGACACCATATTGTCTGTCTATAAGCATAAACATGGGGAGGGCTTTTGGATTTTTTTGAAGAGGTTCATTTCTACTCCTCTTATCCAAGCAGGCCTGTGATACGTATGGTCAGTGCTTCGTTCTTGGTTCAGAAGTTTAGTGGGACCCATTTATTTTGAAAAGGTTTCTCCCTAGTGCCCTGTATCATGAACAGCTTTCATGTATCTTTTCTTCAGCCAAAAGGGAGGGCAATTCCACTGCTGGATGGGCCCCTAACTGATGGGGTAACCATTGAAGAGAATGGGGAGTGTGAGTTCACACCCAGCACAGACCTGAAAATACCTACAGGAATGAAACAAAAAGACAAGTTGAGATACTGGCACAACCAATGGCTGCTAATAGGTAAAGGAACTGGGCCATACCACCCCTATCATTTACTGCTGTATATGGGTTTGGCTTGTGTGTGTGTGTTGCCTTCAACACCTTAACTTTTTCTTTCATTTCAATAGGGCACCACGAGATCCCAAATGCTGCACCAACCAAGATCCTTGATAACTTCCCTGCTTCCCTGCCACGTGGCCAGGAGAATGTCATTGAAGCCAGTGCTGAAAAGCCACGCATTCCAGAGGTAAGTGCTCCATCTACATGGCAATAGTGGTGCAGGTAATGGTAATCTTAGTGCAAATACAGAGTAGGTCAGTGTAGATATTTATACTGTACAAATAATAGTACTATGAATGCAATGAAGCCATTATAATGCCACCAGATTGCACCTGGAACTTGTGGGTGAGTTAACGACTTTTCCATTTACAGGAAGTTCTGGAGATGACAAATGAGGCATCAGAGGATCTGGGCATTTCCTACTCACAGGATCTAAGTGACATTTCCCGACCATTCCCTCCCAAGCCCGAAGCTCCTGTGGACTCCATGCTCAAAGATATGGCCACAATAATATTCAGCACCTTCCTCCTGGCTGGCTGGGTGGCCTTTGTCATCACATACCCAAAGGTAACACAATTGGTTACTAATAGTGGGGCCCAGTGGGATTGTGCTGTACCCCAGCAGCAGTATGGAAAAACTTCATATTTGTATAACATATCGGAGAGAAGAGCCATTTTATTTCCCTTAGATAGTAAATTATAAGCATACAGCTTATTGTGAGCCCAGAACATTCCTTCTCCTACATGTAGGAGGCAGGTGCCATACTGCTTCTTTTGGCAAAGGACAATGGTGTAGGTTATTGTACACACAATGTATTTATGTGTTGGGTACTTTGGCTGTTTTGCACTAGCAGACAGTACAACAGCAGCAGCAACTCCAGCACCAGCAGTTCCAGAAGCAGTTGGAAGAGAAGATTCAGCTGCTGCAGATGCAGAATGTTCCATTTCAGTCTCCGGCTGATTTGACTCAAGATGGAGATTATCTAGATATCTCTGGGGGGCAGGGGGAAGGCTCTGCTCTCTGCTCTCCCAATGTGTCCCCAAAGGCTTCCAACCACTCTGTGTGTTCCAACATATCCGCATCGGAGGGTGCCAGTGTCATCTCCACAGAGCATGAGGATGCAGGTAGGAGGGCTTCATGTAGCAAGGTGTTGGAAAGGTGGGAGGGAAGCCAAAAACTCTGGGCCTGGGGACCCCATGATTGCAGTCTCACATTTGTGTCCATAGATCTAGCCATTCCGACAACTGTTCACAGGAAAGATTGTTTGTTTTCAATACAGACTTCTTAACAGCTACATCATCAGATCTACAAGTAGAAAGAATAGAATTCTACCTATATCTGACTATTCCATTGCCAATGTTAGGGAGCCTTCGTAGACGCCAGATTGATGAGCCACCCAATATCCAAGTCTTTGGTCTTTCAGTTGGCTCGTCTTCCACCATATATGCACTGAACATCGTACAAAACTTTGTTTCCTTTTTGCTGTCTGTGCCAACCTTTAGTTCAGGTGATTCTGATTAAAGGATCCAATACTTGTTTCATCCTTTCATAAGCCCTCACCTACAGGCTGTAAGCAGCCAGTCAGATTTGCAGGCACCAAAGAAACCACTATGCTATGTCCTATGCAGAAGCAGTGAGTCCGAGAACAATCTGTAATTTTTCCTTTTACAATAGGAGTACTCTGGCTGTGATTGTATTCAAGTACAAACTAGGGGGTCACATTTTGGCTGTCACTGTATTATAGTATGTTCTAGTGTAGGGGCCTAATCAGGCTGCGGCTAAAGTGCAATATGCTCTACTAGTCTATGGGGCACACTCACTGTTTCTTTTTATATAACAGATGAGGACAGGCATGTGGCTGTGGGTAAAATCTCGTTTAATCCAAGAGAAGTTCTGGGTCATGGAGCAGAGGGGACCATTGTGTACAGGTGAGAATACAGTTTATCATCAGAAATCTTACCAGGAACAACTTATGATTGTCTGGGAGCCACAAACTCTTGCTCCACTACTGGATTGGGTTGGCCCTTCCTATTCTTATGTATTTGGTTTCAATTAGTGACTTGGTGGTTATGTAATAAAAGGAACTAAGTTTTTCCAGGAGTAGTAAGACACAGCAACCAATCAGCAAAATTTAAACATTTTTTTAAGTAAACCTCTTACTGGTTAAACTGTGGCCCACCTAATGCACCAGTGTCCTTGCCCATAACGGTGAATTCTCTTCCCCACTCACGCTAGCACCTGAAGGAAATGCACCCTCCCTCAGCAGGATTCATTTCCTGTCTCCTTACAGGGGGAACTTTGATAACCGAGGCGTGGCGGTGAAGAGAATTCTCCCAGAATGCTTCAGTTTTGCAGACCGCGAGGTGCAGCTGCTGAGAGAATCAGATGAACACCCTCATGTGATTCGCTATTTCTGCACTGAGAGGGATCGGCAGTTCCAGTACATCGCCATAGAGTTGTGTGCCGCCACCCTGCAGGAGGTTAGTCCTAGAGGGGTCCATGAGTATATACTAACTGGGTGCATACAGCTGCCATACAGCTAAAGGGATCATACACATTGAGTGCACTACCAGACAATGATAATAATAATGATGGTGGGAGATTTAGTACATATATATTCTTATTGTCATTGTTTATTTACATGATCAGTATGTAGAAGAGAAGGACTTTGATAGTCACGGCTTGGAGCCAATCACGTTGCTGGAGCAGACGATTTCAGGACTCTCCTATCTGCATTCACTCAGCATCGGTAAGCTCAGACCCCAAACTGCAACACATCTAGGGGAGAATTTTCTATTGCTGTCCAACTACCCATCTCCTGTTATTTTGCACAGGTCATTACAAGCATCGTTTAAGGGCCCTGACAGACAAGGACATTAGTCACCTGCATCCGAGGTAAATCCGAGGAAATCGGTAGCCCACACAAGAGGAAATTAATTGCAGGGCGACTGATATCCTCTTCTGGCAGCAGCCACCAACCCAGCAGGGCAGATACCACTTTCATTTTGGGCAGGGAAGTTATGCATCAGAAATTGGCCAGGGGCTTCCCTATAACAAACAGGCAGTTTTACTACTAACTTTTCTGCTACCTGCAACAGTCTTATATATTTCATTTTGGGCAGACTTCTCCCCTTGTGCCATCAGGAGGTGGTAATCATTTTTTGTTAGTCACTGTAATGGGTTTGAGCTGCCTCTGCTGGCCAGAGTACGGTATGTTATATTGTAAAGACAAGCAATCGTCTGAGCCAAGGAATTTGCTACACTGCTCCTGGGTTTCATTAAATAGGGTACTGTGGTTTAACTTATCCCTTCTATGTACCTACCTGGGGGGTAGAATTGATAGAAGTGGAGAAAATGCCTCTTCCATTACTCACAGTGCACCGGGGAAGGCCCCTGACAGCAAAGAGACATTAGGGGCAGGTAGAGTCCTTATATTAGATAGTCTTAGATATTCTGTGATAGAATGTACAATATGTGCTCCCATTACCCACAGTGCATAGGGACCTGAAGCCACATAATATCCTGATTTCCATGCCGAATGCCCATGGAAAGGTGAAAGCCATGATCTCCGATTTTGGCCTGTGCAAGAAGTTGGCAGTGGGGAGAAACAGTTTCAGCCGGAGATCTGGAGTCCCTGGGACAGAGGGATGGATTGCTCCAGAAATGCTGAGTGAAGACAGTAAGGAGAATCCGGTAAGTGGATCCATGTGTATTCCTGTTATTGTGTCCATACTGTGTATTCAGGCCCCTCCAAAATGAGTTGTCTGCTCCCTGCCCCATTGATATCTGATTGAACATTATGTTGTATATACCACTAGCTTTTCTATCCGATTTCTGCCCAGACAATAAAATGACTGGCTGGAAATAAGGAAAGGGTTAAATCTCCATTTTGGCAATTACTGGCCTGCATTTCTCCTCCAGTTGCAGGTCCTATAATTCGGCCCGTAAATACTGAGTTTCCAACTATAACCTGTCAGGCTTTCACTGACTATGAACCATTCTATAAAGCCCCCTAAATACCGGGTGTGCGACTAACTACAAACCAGCATGTATTTCTATACTTGTGATAACATATAAAGGACTCTGGTAACTCATGAACAAAAGTTTATTCGTCCCACAATTGACTAATAGAATGGCAACAAGTTGGCACAGTGTAAATGAAATCCTAGGTTTATTGCTGTGTGTGGGATCCCATGCTGATGTTTCTTCCCCAGACCTACACAGTGGATATCTTCTCTGCTGGCTGCGTCTTTTACTATGTCATATCGGAAGGAAATCACCCATTTGGCAAGGCCCTGCAGCGGCAAGCCAATATTCTCCTGGGCACCTACAGTCTCGACTGCTTAGACTTAGGCCTGCATGGTGAGTCGTGTTCACTCGGGGATCCCAAACTGTAGGTACAGGGTTGGTTAAGGGGTGGCTTGGTTCCATTAAATGAGATGGAAAGGCTGCATTACTGGGAGGGGCTAAATTTTAGACACCCCTAGTGATTATAATTAAACAGAGACCCAAGGCCAGTGCTCTAGCGGCACCACCCTGCCATCTTCTTCTTGATTCTTCCTTCTTTGTGCTGGTTACACATGTAGTAAAGTGAAATGCTGAGAATCAAGCAAAAAATAAACAGCCTTTTCACACCACTTGCATATGCACCAGCACAGGGCAACTGGAAAACAAAGAAATGGATGAAGAGGATTGCTGCATGGTGACCACATAGAACTACCCTGGGCCTGTGCCATTTCTACTGCACATTTCTCTCTCAGAATTTCAAGGTGTGTGAGTCCGTGAGGGGCATGGCGCTAAAGAAAAACTGCTTCTTTTTGGGGATATTATTTAAGGCATATCCTTAGTGTGGAGTATGATAATTCCCCTCCCCCAATTGTCTAAGCAAATGATCCTACAGATTTGCCCTCACATAACACACCATGCAGACTTGTGCAGTGTCCTGATTATTCATGTTCTCTCTACACAGAGGGCCTTGTTGCCCACCATCTCATTGAGGAAATGATCAATAAAGACCCACAGAGCCGTCCCGCTGCTTCAGCTGTTCTCAAACACCCCTTTTTCTGGAGTCTCGATAAACAACTGCAGTTCTTCCAGGTGGGTCACCCAGGCTCTTATATATACATATTACTGCACTGGGGCTGTGGATACAAATCTCTACACAGTCGCCAGCTGCTCTACAGGGAAAAAAACAAAGCTGCTCGAGTTCTGGGAAGTAAGGTGGGGACTCCCCCTGCCATTTGAAGGTATGATTGTTTCCCTACAGAGCAGTTAGGGACCGTCTGAAGTTACCTATCTGTCGGAGCAAGTAAAACTGTTGGGAACCTGCTTCAATGGTTTAGTTATTTGGCTCTGACCAACCATGTGCTTTCCTGTAGGATGTGAGTGATAGAATAGAGAAAGAGGCTGTGGATGGGCCCCTGGTGAAACAGCTGGAGAGAGGAGGACGGTCCGTGGTACAAATGGACTGGAGGCAGCACATCACTGTCCCACTGCAAACAGGTATCCAACCCCATTCTGTTCTGCCATGCTTCAGCTATGGCACAGACTCCTTGACGCGCTGCCATACTGTCACTGGCACAGACGGTCTCAGTGGTGCCATACTGGCATAAGTTGTCTCAGGTGCTGCCACTGACACTACCTTGCTATGCTCACACTGGCAAATATTTGATTTTAATATTTTAATGCAGATCTAAGGAAATTCCGCAGCTATAAAGGGAATTCTGTGCGAGACCTGCTCCGGGCATTGCGCAACAAGGTGGGTACTTTATACTTTATAATTTCAGAAGACCTATTTGTGATTGTAGAATATCCATCTATCTTTCTATCAATCGTCTGGAATGAGAACGCTGTAGCACTGTAGTCCAGTGGTTAGTTCTCCTGCCTTGTAGCAGTGGGGTCCAGGGTTCAATTCTCACTTCAGCCCTACAGGGAGTTTGGATGTTCTTTGATTTCATGGGAGGCACCTTGTTTCCTTCAGGCACCTCCCTCCCACACACAGCAATCAGTAGGCTAATGGATATTTGTTCAGGTGGGTGTGCATGGATGCTGCACGTGTGTATTTGTGGGGCAGGTAGAACTGTAGATGGTGCTCAGGTTTGAATAAAACTAAGACCAGCAAGTACCACTTTTCCCCTGAGCCATGTAGCTCTTACTCTCTCCTACTGTTTCTTATTTATTACAATACAATAAATGCTCTTTCCTGAGTTTGCAATCAAACCCAGAACCATGGCTCTACAAGGTAGTAGGCTGGGCCACCAATCCATCATGGAGGACAACAAATCCCTCTCTAATTGGACCTGTATGATTGTGATTCGCTTGGGTGGACTAGACTCTGAGTACGGACATATGGCTGTAACTAGGGATCGGGCAAAACATTTATCGCATTTCAGCACAAAAAACGCCCAAAGATTCTAATGTATGATAAAAAAAAATTTCTTAACCTCCTTGAGCCCATAGGCACTCCACAGTTTGCTGGAACCAAGTTTTCCCCATTGCATAAATGGATTGGGGAACATTATCTCTCCAAAGCAGGTGAACCATTGAGGGAGACTGCAAACATCTCTTGGGTAGAAGTGCTCTCTATGGTTGTGCAGCACAGAAAGCTCTGCCTACAGCAATGAGTGGGTGTACCATTTTTAGTGACAGCTGCTGCTTGTCTCATAGGATGCAAGTTCCCACTTTGTGCCATTTTCAGAGGACAAGGAGTGCGCTGCATTTCTGGGTTTTCATGGAACTGGCCACCCGACCATAGCACATGACATCAACGCATATGTCTCACGTCTGTGTGCTCCATGTCTGAGCGCCCACTGATGCAGGAAACTTTTTGTGCTCCACAGGATAGACTCCATCAGGCAAAAAGATAAGACCTGAGCGCACTAGCAGATCCTATAACAGACAATGGAACTCCTTTTGTTCTTTGACAATCACAGTAACTAGTGATGTGCGGTTCGGGAGTTCCCTACCTTAGCCTGCATCTGACTTTCGGGTTGCTTTTATAGACCTACGCGAGCTGGCGCATCGTCTATAAAAGGCGAACCCTTCATCTCCATAGTTCCTGAGGAACAGCACTACAGGGGTTTTTAATCAAATTTGTTCCTGGTGGGGAAAAAAAAAAAAGAGGGTTCTTTCCGACCAGTCCTGCAGCTGAAGCCCCTAAACCCCTCTGTGTCTAAGCAAACATTCCCAATGAAATCCCTGCATTCAGTGCTCATGTCAATGACCCCCACAGTGTTGCATGATGACAATAGATCTCCAGGATTCATATTACTTGCCCCCCTACCTGAATGACATTTTGAATCACTTGCCACCCAATGACCATTGCAGGAAGGATACTCCTATCTGCATAACAACACGGCCAATTGATACCAACCCATTACATCCAATTTCAGGGAATGTGGCTTGACTCCATGTCCCAGATCTCTGGATGCAGTTAGCCATTGCAGCCATATTTTACACCTGTATGTAAGTAGAACATCCTCAGGGGCAACATTTTTCAGCAGGTTAAAGGGCAAGGAAAGGCAAATAAAATCCTATTTTTACTTTCTTTAATGAAAAAGAAACCTATTTCCAATATACTTTAATTAGAAAATGTGTATTTAAGAAATCTGACTGTATTCAGTGAAATTCTCCATTTATTGCTGTAGATAGGAATTGTCAGACTGTCCCTAACTTCTGGCAGGGAAACAATCATACTTATGAACAGTAGGGGGAGCCACCGCCTTACTTCCCAGCCATGCAGAACTCAAGCAGCTTTGTTTGTTTCCCTGTTTTGATAATTGACGATCCCCAAGCAGCCCAGACCACACTGAGCATGTGCACAGTCTTGGTCTTGCAAAGATGTATAACAAAGTTACAAGATGACAGCCCCCTGTGACCAACTTTGAAAGCATAAATCATTTGTTTGATTAGGCTTGTGGTGCAGTAAGTTCATGTTTATGTTTAGTATACAACATACAGCATTTCTAGCCTTATTCTATTGTACACTTTCCTTGTCCTTTAATCACCAGGGTCACTTATCACTTAACTGATCCCCTGTGACGTGCCAGTTAAAGAGATAATGACACCAGATAGTGAACGTTTTTTTTTGTTACATCCATCATAATATTTCTTTTGAAAGCTACTTATAAATTTGCACAATGCTTTTACATTGCCCATCTGACTCCCTGTGTTAATCTAGGGGGGCTGCCATATTTGTGCAGCAGGAGTCCATTAACACTATAAACTGAGTGGGGACAGTCAGGTTGGCAAAACAGTCTGGTTTAGGAACTTCAACTAACAATTATATACAAAAATAAACCTCTCGACAAATATGATCAACATGACCTATAGATAACTTTAATGTGCATTCATATTTTAAAAAGTAGTCTAAAGTTTAGTGTTGGTATCCCTTTAAGTGCCCCTCGGCATGTGTTGTTCCCTTTCAGGCACAAAAATTAATTGGACTGGAGTCATGACTCCTCAGGCCAAGTTTGTTTATCAGCAGCTCTTTGGGACTTCTATCACGGGGACCTGTGTTTCTCTGGGTTTACACCATAGAGTTAGGGAACTGTAAAGATTAGGGGCACTATTGAAATACCCACTGTTTATTTGTACCCCTCTTGCCTTGCACAGTGCTCATGTCCCAACTTTGTCTCCTCAACAGAAACATCATTACAGGGAGCTGCCAGCCGAGGTGCAGGAAACGTTGGGGGGTGTCCCGGATGATTTTGTTTGTTACTTCACGTCCCGCTTTCCCAGCCTCCTCTTGCACACTTACCTTGCTATGCAAATGTGCAGTCATGAGAGACCCTTCCAGCCTTACTATCACCAGGATCCCTCAGCCTTCTGTCCTGACGTGGCTTGAGAGGCACATGGAGGAATTGAGTGAAGTTGGACAATGTGCCTTAAGTACTGGCTTAGCACTAGCTAGGGGCACCGGCTTCTGTGATAGGGCCTGGCACCATGTGAGAATAAGTGATCCAGTCTAATTGTTGCACTAGGGCATCACACTGTTGGGGGGGTTATGCCTGATTGTGTGTGAGGGGAGGGGATATCTGGCAGAGGAGTGGGTCTGTGTTTGTCCCGGGGGGGGGGGGGGGGGGTATTCCTGGTACAGGAGCAGATATGTGCCCATCTGGGATTTAAGTTTCTAACTTGTGCTTCAGAAATGAGACATTTTGTACCAAAGTGTAACGCTCACTTACCAGTATTTGCTCTTTTCCCTGGATTTGCTGATAACCCCACACAACACCCCTTTTTTACACCTGCACAGGGAAAAGGGAAGGCCTGGGAGGGGCATCAGTTGCACCCTAGGGCACGTGTATGAAGTATTTGCCCACCCCCAGGCCTGTTGTGTTTTGGGGGAGGGTGGAAGGGATACAAGTTTTACTTTTCTTACTTAATGTGATCGGCTGTCAAGAAAACAGTGCAGTCGAGCTCTGGATTTTAGAGATTTTATTGGCAAGTTTGGTGGAAGCGCAACTGGACCTGCTGCTTTTTATTGGGGGCGCATACGCTAGATTTCTACATCGGGCACAACATGCCCACATCTCAGGCTTCTTTATCAATACATCTCTTTTTATTCAGTATAAGCAGTAGTGTGTGTGTGTGGTACTTCGACTTTATCAAAAGCAAAGCCCCAAAACTTAAGATCATCCTAGAAAACCAGTGCAGTCTCCTGAATCCAAAATCTACCCCAAACTTCCCAAGTGCAATGCTTTGCTAAATATAAGTAAGATAGACACACAATCTCCAGATAAAGCAAATTCCTGGAACGCTGGGGGCTGCATCATTGTGTTAAGTTCTTAGTAACCAAAAGACTTAGTACAAATTTGCTGATGTTACGGGAAACTCATTGAAATGCTATAGAAAATAACCTACAGAGAAGCTGGGTGTGAGTTCTCTATACAGAAATGGCAGATATACCACAGAAAGGTTTCTACTATCGTTTGGACTCCCCAATAATTTTCCCAGAACCTTTTAATTGAATTTAATTGATTCCTTGGGTTGTGATTGATTCCCAGGAACATGCGCATTAAAACTCCTACTTAATCCTGAATTTATAAAAAATACTAAATAAAGACATAACTAGACTCCACCTATATGTAGGAGTTGCAGTGGGAGGGGGGAGGAGCAAACTGAGCATGCTCAAGCCCAAGCCCTGGAGGTTTAAGATGAAAACAGGAAGTGTGATACAGAAGCCCATGTGACACAATAGAAGGAAAGAAACACAGGGTTTCCTTTGACAGTGTTTTACGGTGAGGGTTTACTGGTATATTTAGGTGCACCTTTCTTATAAGGCTTACTTAGTTTTAACCTTTCCTTAAAGGTTACTATCATCCTTATATATACATATATTTAGTGCTCACTGTGATGGGAAAAGTCTATGCCCCTGTACCTTTGCCTAAACAGGAAGAAAGATGGCATCCCAGCCATAAAGCCAGACAGGAGTACTGCTGGTATGGAAGCAGCAGCAAGTGTTCATGGTGGATGATGGACGATGGTCAATAATTACCAGGAGCCTTAGTATTTATGCACCAATAAAGCAGTTTATTCAGATCACAGTGTTTAAGAACATTCCTTTGTATAAACAATGGAAGCAAAGTACAATGAAGCACATGCAACAAGCTGTTACACAAGTAATAAGTACAGCAGTGATATTAATAGAAAATACTCCACTATGTAGCCAGACAGACACCATATATCACACACACCTGTGACTGCACAATGCAGCCCGTTACTTTTATTTCTATTTCTTGTAACATTGCAGGTTTTATAGCAGAACCCACTCTGAATCAAATAAAAATGGTCTTCGTTTGGTTACGCCAGAGCGTAATACACTTTCTGTGTCCATGATCTGCAGCTAGTTACTCTGTATAGAACAAGTGAACGCAATAGTAAAAATCTTACCTATTTCAGACGCAGGGAACATATAGATCTACTGGGCAGCTTCTCATGCATATTGCACCAGTGTTTAAGGGCTCTTCCGTGACTAGACATGAGTGAAGAGGTTCATCAAAAGCACATAAACATGTAGGCCTAGAAGAGACGTCCTGTCTCAGAACTGGAGAGACCGTCACTGCTGCTGTCCCAGGTCTCACACCATGTTAGACACTTGCAGAGAAGACTGCAACTACTGCCCAGTCCTGACTTCATTCAGGGCATGAGGGCATCATCTTGGGGTAAAGTAATTGTATTGATTAAAGTGGCTTATACTAGAGTCCTGCGCGGGTCCATTTTTTTGGGACCCATACCCACACCTGTACCTGGACCCGCATTCTTACCCGCTTGGACCCGTACCGGCAATCCAGACCCGCTGACCATCAAGAATCAGGAAGTGCTGTCATTGTAAACCGGACGTGACATCATCAGTAGTAGACATGCTCAGAAAAAGGAGTAAAAATCTCTATGGCGAGGAACCACCGGCCCTCTTCTATACGCGCACCCAGAAATTCTACGAACAACCCCCAGGGTACCACGGGATTTTGCAGGTACCCGAACCGCTGCAGGACTTTAGCTTATACTGTGCCAGATGCACCTCTTGCTTTTACATAGACGGGCTTATATACACATGATGCACCTCCACAGTGCCCTGGATAGCTTTAAAGTGAGCAATGGTCACCTGATGTCTGGGCTAATAACACAGAGCTGAAATATAACAGGCTCCAATGTGGGTAGTCTTCATGGCTCTCACACGGCGAGACTTGGCACAGCAGCGGGGGTCAGTTATGACTCACAGTGATGCAATATCAAGCTTCTGTAAGTTCTGTCTATAATCATGGTATAGCAGCTACATATAAATAAGATTGGAGAGTCTGTTTTCTCATTTTAATGTGCATTGATTCCAACTAAACATGGCCAAACACAGGACTTCTCTCATCATGTACCACTGACTGGCCTGCTACAGAGAGGCTTATGCCATTTCTTGTTGGCAGATAAGCACATACACACTACAGGCTTCTTCATGGAACTGGTTATATAGCATGGATGAGCATAAAGATCAGTTTGGGGATTTCCACTTAAAGGACCAGTAACATCAAAAAATGAAATTGTTTTAAAGTAATGAAAATATAATGC
>CM044448.1:43053819-43064941 GCA_024363595.1 Xenopus borealis
TGCATGCCAAGGATCAATTGCAAACTCACTGAACAGTTATGTCCCATGTGGCCCCCCTTAGAATCGCTGAAAAGCAGGAAGTAGTGTTCTGTTATGTTAAGTAAAGGCTGACGTGACTGGATGTCTAACTATATTAGAAAAAAAATTATTTTGCATGTACTATGTATTTACCCAGTTTTTATTTTTATACTGAACTGTTCTTTTAATAGGACGAGCAAAAGTATCCCTTTTAGAAAACCCCAGGTCCCAAGCATTCGAGTTAACAGGTCCCATACCTGTATTAAATTTTCATTTTTGTGATATTTTTTCCCATAGCTTTCTTGTGCTTTGTTTATACACAGAACATATGTAAATATGTGTATATTTCATAGGTTTATTTTACAGGTTTTTTTTTAATAAGTTGAAGTCTGGCAGCCTAGGCATGACTGCTAATGCTGGGTCTGGAACGGCTGTGCTATGGGAGAACTACACAGTTGCTCTCCCAGTTGTGGTGAACCAGAAACTAAGAATTCTAGTTTGTTAAGTCTATGTGCAGGGTACACAATGCTAAGCTCTACTGGAGCGAAACAGGACAGGGGCAAAAATAAACAAGCTGAAAATTAAAAATAATTAAAAAAATATATAACTGGGGCAAAGCAACATTAAACTGGATTCTTACCTTTCATAAAACGGAGCTAAACTACAGACAAGAAAACTTACACAGGAAAAGAAACATTGGGATGAACTGAAAGTACCCTAATTTGCACGGCAGGAGAGAAAGATGGTGCCACAATTGTGTTCAGAATAATAGCAGTCTAATATCAAGAACCTGAACAATCAGTGTTTTTGTTAGAAATTATATTTCTACATGGAAAGTCATTTACTAGGTGTAGTAGAGTAACAGAAACTAACAGGCCCAACAGTCATTACATGCATGCTGCTGATTCTGTGTAATTGAATTAATAGAGGCTTGTTCCAAATAATAGCAGTGTTCAAAACAATAATAGCCTTTTCCAAACAACAGCAGTGTGGAGTTCAATTAGTGAGGTCCTTCATTCTGTGAACAAACTTAATTTATTTAAGGAAGGAAGAACAGCAATTGTTGTGTATGCTGGTTATAGTGCATTTCTCTCTGAAAAATCAGAGTAAAATGGTTTGTTCTAGACATTGTTCAGAACAGCATACTTCTGTTTGGAAAGGGGGAAAACAAAAGTGTGGTGCTGCTTTATATGGGACAGGCCGCTCAACTAAAATTCTCAAATGCTTAAAAAATGGCAACCAAAATGATGTGGAAGAAAAAATTGAAAACAACCATTCGAATGGACCGAAGAATAGCCAAAATGGCAAAGACTCAGCTAATGATCAGCTCCAGGAAGATCAAAGAAGGTCTAAAGTTACTTGAGTAGTCTTATAATTAGAAAACTCCTATGTGAAGCCAAACTATAGGCAAAAAGCCCCCCGTGCTGAAGAGGATATCGTTTGACTGGCCTAAAGAGAAATGTTGTAACATTTTGTGGACTGATGAAAGCAAGATTGTTCTTTTTGGGTCTAGGGGCCACAGACAGTTTGTCAGACGACCCCCAAACACTGAATTGAAGTCACAGTAAAGTGTGAAGCATGTGGCACAAGCATCATGATATGGGGATGTTTCTCATACTATGGTGTTGGGTCTATTTATCTCATACCAGGGATCATGGATCAGTTTTAATACATCAAAATACTTGAAGAGATCATATTGCCTTATGCGGAAGAGGAAATGCCTTTGAAATGAATATTTCAACAAGACAATGACCCCAAACACACAAGTAAATGAGCAACATCTTGGTTCCAGACCAACAAGATTGATGTTATGGAGTGGCCAGCCCAATCCAATAGAAAACTTGTGGGGTGACATAAAATGCAAAATCAAAAAATGCTGAAGAATTGTGGAATGTAACAGGTGCCAGAAGTTGGTGGACTCCATCTCAGAAACACTGTGTATACAGCTAAATATTAATTCAATGATTCAGAGGAAAGCCAAATCTTTTATACAGTGAATGTTTGCGTTTGTAATGCAGACTGCTATTTTTTGGAACAGCCTAATATTCCCCCTTTCTTCAATCTCTGTACAGGAATAAAACAAATTTGATATCTTTTCTTCATGTTTTGATTTGGAATAGAATGTACAGTGTTCCCAATGCATGTGTGTGTATGGAAAGAAAATCTATTATAAAGGATTCTGAGCTTTTAAATAAACTGCTATTATTCTGAACACAACACTACCAAAATCAGACTGGTGTTTCCAAATGTAAGGCCTAATTCTGAATGCTGATTGTGATGCCAAACAAGAAGGTAGAATGATGGATGGCATTTTATCTACCAGGCTTACTATCACAAATTTTAGGCAAGCACAGAGCCCAATGTAGGAGCGAATCTTGGCCTCCCCTATAAACATCTGGTTCTTTCAATGGATCATTATGCTTGGGTTCAAACTGCACAGGAATAAAGTCTGGAAATTATAGAGGTAGTGTTCAAAAATAGAAATCAAACTGACCTCACCTCTACCCCCCCCCCCCCCCATTGTAGTTGATCAGCTTCCCCAGCACGGATTGCTGATGAAAATTGGGTCTCGCTAGCAAATAGAAACTTAGTTTGGGTAAAAATGAACCAACCTGAAGTGTGTGCGCCCCCTGACTTGACCTTAGAGCAGGGCACATACAATTTGGCATATGGAATGGGTGTGTAAAGATAAAAATGGAAGAAAATGTTATATTGTCTGCTACAAGAAAACACCTGTGTGTTTTGCTTTGGGGGGCAGGGACATCTGCATCACATGGCAGTTAATAGGAGGTTAACTACCATCACACTGTAGCTCAAAAGAGCATGGTAGTTTGTAGGTAAACAAACCATAATACAAGGTCTCTATATGGAATCCTACCTACCTTCCATGGGAAAGCTACAGGTATATAAGCAGGCTGATCATAAACATGGAATAGCCCATTTCCCCCACCTAATGCATTGGCCCTATATAAAGATAATAATTAATGAAGCGTTACATTAGTGCATCTTGTGAACCCCTAGAACAGTATTGTCCCTCAACCCCATGTAGTGGGCCTATAATCTGAGCCCAGATGTGAAAATTAAATAATCATAAAGTAAAAGTAAAACGTCTAGAAGGGTAAACACGCTGGCCTACAATGGAACAGCTATGCGCCAGCATCCCTTCAATCAGACAACACTACACAGCAATGAACTGAAAGGTCCCTAAATGAAATAAAATGTAAGGGGCTTTCACCAAACTTGCTGCAAGTTTGGGGACATATATATCCAACAGCTAAAGCTGTGAAAGCCCCTGAAAGAAAATAAATCCCACTTGCCTCAGACTGAACAGGGCAACACTGAGACTCAGCCTCAGCCTGTCCCATGGCAGTGCTATAGGGAGAAGAAAAATGTATATTTTAGAACAGGTCCTAGATTGTTTATATCTGACACACATGCAAATGTTAATTTTTCCAGGTCCATTAATAACATCTAATCAAAATGAGCTTATAACATCTAGAAATATAGAACAGGAGTGTAACAGAACACTACCTTCCTACACAGAAATCACTGCCTTATCAGTCAAATGTAAAACAAAAGCAAAAATGCTTTAAAGGGATACTACCACAATAGTGTTGGCCCCCAACAGAAGCAGACCAAGTGAATAGGATGAGGCTGTACTGACAGCCCCATGACTCCAAAGAAGCAGCTGCTATAGGGAACTCTGCTTGCTGCCATTATACAAGCAGCACTCAAGTGAGCCGAGGCCAGTTTATAGAAATGTAATTCAATTCAATGTCTAGTATAGCCAGGGCAGCATTCAGAGAGGAGAGGCCTTGAGCTAGAGCTGGGTTATACAAATGCAAGCTCAGACTTGGGTTACCAAGATGTGGATGGTCTATACTAGACAATGCACCCTAACACAACATATTCAGAAAAATGATTAGAAGCCACATAATTCATGTCAGGACTGGAGGTTACCTCAATGAGCACTGTTGATTCTGGGACAACATACAGAAATAGTGTTCTAGCAGACATAAAGATATGTGATAAAAAGAGGGTAAAGTGACTGATGGCAACCAGATGGTTTGCTTAGAGCCCCGTTAATTGCTCTGAGCCATATCCAAAGGACAGGGTGTGCAGCTGAATAAGTCACTTGCTTTGCTTCTGTTCGATGGCAACGCCAGTTCATAGTTTGGAATGACAGAATCCCTTTAACCTTTGCAAAGCAACCAGACCTGTACACACACAATGGATTTCTTTGGCAATCCATTAAAATGGGGCTTATACAACAGGAGTACATGAAGAAGAAAATCAAAGGCATCCCCTTTACATTAATAATGAAGTGAAGAGAGCAACTGTCAGTGTTGGCGATCAAGTTACCCTGAATAAATCAGCTAGTGCCGTACACACTAAATAGTCAGTTACTACAGTGAAGCCTCTGGCAAATCACAGACACCGTTTAAATGCCACAGAACCTCAAGAGTTTCTTTTATACCTCCAAAATTCTGTCAGTCTGTATGAGGGCCACGGTTACAAGACTCCACAGCTGCTTAGTGGACAAAGTATCACCAAGAATAGATAAGGCTTCATCCAAATGGATAAATGAACCAATGGACTTTGCTGCTGTCTGTGCTCGTGTTGGGAATGAGGGCCCCAATATGCTCACCAAGGTAAAACGTATGTACGTGGAGAGCTTTCACAATATGGAGCTCTTCCTGGTATCGAGTTCTTTATGATAAAAAAGTAATATTGTAGACAGGTTAGACACCCTACATTTCACAGGGGGTCGGAAGCTGAAGTTTCTTCTATTTCCTTTGATGAAAATTTTTGGCCCTGCATCATGTAATAGTGAATAATCAGAGCACTAAACAGACAACAGTTGGACGGCTCTGGTCCACAGTGTTCTGCTTTAAAGGAAAAGTTAAAACCGAAAAAAGTGTTGCAAAGGAATGACAATATAATGTATAGTTGCCTTGCACTTGTAAAACCTGTATGTTTTCTTGAGAAATACAACTACATTTTATATAAACAAGCTGCAGGGTAGTCATGGGGGCAGCCCATACAATAGATAAGAGAAATTCTGAGCTTATCTGTTATGTATCATGTGCCTTTTCAGCTTTGAATGGCTGCACCCGAGGCTAAACAACAACTTGTTTATATAAACTATAGTAGTGTTTCAGAAGCCAGCACATCAGTTTTACCAGTGTGGTGCAACAGGACATTATAGTTTCATTACTTTAAAACACTTTCACGTTTTGGTGTTACAGATTATTTAACTAATCCTAATTAAAGGAACAGCCAGCAGTAAAGTCCAGAAAAATTACAGAATACAATAGACTACGAATGGGGCTAGTTTAAAATATTTACTTCTATTTGGTGATCCTTCCCTTTAAGAAGCAAGTCCCCAGGCTACAAGAATACACCTAGATGAAAGCCTGCAGATGGGCTTGAGACACAGTTACACTGCACATCAACACAAAAGTAGGCTTCAATCAGAAATGAGATGAACATTATGTAAATAAGGCAACTATGTGGGCAGGTCTGGCAACTTTGCGCAAGATTTACATAAAACATTGACATGCAATTGAAGCATTAAAGTATTTAGAGCACCTGCAGTGATGCAGTATATGTAACAGCAAAGAGTGTGGCATGCATTGGTACAAACCTCACAGAGCTGCTCCACAGCTGGTAATGAATAAGAAGTCAGAAAAGTTTCTCTTGTTTTATTACACAATGAAGTTCTTTACATTACACATAAATTGGCTGAACTTTAGTGGGTGGGGTGTCAAGAGACCTAAATACAGTAACTTAGGTGCAAGAGATACAGCCCTCACCAACCACTGTTGGGGACCAAAGTCCAACAGCACCCTAGGATGCTGTGAAGGCATAATAATACAGAGAGCAAAGTAACATTACAGAACTTGCCTTTAAGGTGGTATTTGGTGCCTTCACATTTAAACGAACCATATTTACTATACGCCACTTCTAAAAACCTAGATGAAACATGAAAAAGAAGCCACACAGTATAAATTGCAATCTCAGGGATATTCCTGGTTTATTTCCCACAAACTCCTGCCCTCAAATAAAAATAACCCTCCCACAAGTAAAACAAAATGTCCAAAAAGTTCCAGGTATGTAGGGGACATGTTTTAGTCACAATGAAGCTCTAAGTGAAGGAAGCTTGGCTATATACACAGCACAAGATGTGAACGGTTTAATCACCAAACCTATTTACTAGTGCAGAAACATCAGTAGCGGCCACCTTGAGACATTACAGGAGGTCTCATTCCCATGAGAGGCCTAGGGGGCCCACCTTGATAGGGTGGTACCATGGGGGGTCCTTGTCCATAGGGAGGCATTGCACCAGGATGAAAGCCGGCCATTCCTTGATGTGGTGCTCCATATTGACCTGCAGATAAACAATCCATTACATTTTCGAAATAAAACAGAGCGTCAATATCTAGCACTGGTAATATTCCTTTAGGCAAAAACTAGAAAGGTTCTGCCTGATTATCTTCACTCATATAAAGTATCAGAGCTAATACTCATGCAAATCTCAACCCTATATGTGAAAAATCAAGTCACATTTGCAGCCCTTAAAGATACAGAAGCATATAAGAGCTTTAAACCAAGCTTATTTTAAGAAATATCCTAGGCACAATAGCATAGGAAGGATTACAGATACTTAGACCAAGTGTATATGAGGCATTTCAATGAGAGGACTCAACATGTGTATTCTAAAGTCCTTGAGAGAAACATACACCTTTGCTCAGTGGTAAAATTTTGATAGCAGCACTTTTAAAAACAAACAAGTAGACACTACTAATAGATTAAGATTGGGGGTAAACATTACAGCCTCTTTTTCATCTTTGCTTAGCTCACAATTTTCTTAAAGCTTTTGAAGACAGTGGGGAAATGGCAGCAATTACAGGCACAAGATACTAACCATGGGGTGGCAATGGATGCCTCATTCCATGTTGCTGAGGAGGTAGTCCAGGCTGAGGTGCCATCATGGCTCCCAAAGGCCCAACAGCTGTACTACCCATATTACTTATGGAAGCCTGGCCAGGCCTGGGTAGGTTACGTTGGTATTTTGGAAGCTGAGCACGCTTCTCCTCCTATGAAATGAAGGAAAAGAAAGAAAAAGTACACACATAAGGATTTACAGCAATTAAAAGCAACATGCCTTCACATTTGCACCTATTACTGAGGATACCAATGTGAAGCCTGTGTGAGAAATAAACAGGTTCTTGCTTGATAACACTCCTACTCAAAGCATTTTTGTTACAAACAAAATGCAAACACAGCAGAACAATTCTTAGCAGACAATTCCAAATGTGAATGGCTTAGCAATAACCCATGAGACTGGATTATTTCCTCCCACTACTTACCAGAGATATATCCTCATCTGGGTGCACCAACTTACTAGTGGCACTAGTCGTTGTCAGGGTAGCAGGCTTACTTGTTATGGAAGTGGATGGTTTAGAAGCAGTGCTATTTGTTGTGCTAGTGGTTGACATGGTAGACTGGGTGTAAGCAGGGAATGTTGGTTTAGGAGGTTCTGAAGTGGTAGCAGGAACATTGTTCAAGGGTTTGAAATCCGTTCCCACAGGTCCAGCAATGGCTGCCTGAGCCTGGCAAGAAAAGGAAACCCATAAGTACCAATCTAAGATACAAACCATCAATACTACTCAAAGCAATGGCTGCACTACAACTCCAAGCAGAAGCAAGACAAAGCAAACAGTTACCACTCTGCATACGATAGTAAAGCTAGGGTACATATTACATACTGATGACTGCAATACTCCCTCCTATACCAATGTAAAGGTTCAAGCACTGTGACTTGCAGATAACATGAAAGGTTCAAGCTACAATACTCTGTAAGAACATGCTTCCGGAGTTCCCATCAAGGGGTATACCTGGCCCTGCTACCACAGTGCTTGTGTTTAGGACTTCACAAAGGGTTTAATGCAGATTTTATAATAGTGCATATAAATACTAATCACCCATAGTATTCATGCAAAAACTAATACCGGAGCACTGAAAATGCACAGCACATTACATGCATTAACCCTTTAGATGAACAGACATCATACAATGTAAGGGCACAGCTGGGGGGGAATGAATTACAAAGCCATAAGGAGTTTGTATCTGCAGCTCCCAATGGAACAACCGAGAAAATGTTTTACTAGAGCTAGGCGAGTCCAAAGGGTTAATGTGAGAAGCAAATGAGAATGCTGGCATTTGCTGCCTACTTGCGCTGTGCTAGGAAACAGAGCTTTAGAAGGTGCAGACAGGCTTTCCGAATTGGAGGCCGATGTACTGGAGTTTGTGACGAGAGATGCCATCTGCAGCACAAAGAGAGGAAAAGATGAGACTAGAGGTGGAAGCTCTGGACCTGTGCTAAGGAACAGAGGATTTGCGTTATAAATGCGCTGATAACATATGTTAGAATAAACTTTGCATCTAAATTGTGCATAAAAATGGCCAACCTGGGCTTCATAGACATGTAATTGAACCCATACAGATTTATTAGTGTATTTTCCAGAAGAAGCAGTATAAAATCTTTAACAGGACAAACGTCCTTCCTCTGTCTACCAAATAATTTACACCAACAGGGTGGGCTATTCATTCATACTATTGGTGAGAGCTGTGTAAGGGGACAAACCTGTCCCACATGACAGCCATACCATTTACACCAGTAACAGGGCTGGATATTCATTCACATATGACCCATAATGATTGTTTCACAGACTGTGAGAATTGTGCAAGCAGAAAAGCCTGTCATTTATGTGCCTCCTGTGTGATTTAAATCAGTTTGAAGATGATGAGCATTCGGGTATTAATTCTTACCTGTCCTGCGCTAGGGAAGAGGGGTTTGGGAACACTCTGCAGGGCAGGGGCAGAAGTGCTAGGGACAGGTAATCTGCTGACAATAGCTGGAGACAATGCAGCTTGTGCTTGCGTCACAGGAGGCATACCTGGACGAAGCCCAACTGGAGGTGGTACACCTAAAAATAAGTAAAAATATACACAATTTACAGCATTCATCAAACAAACGTTTAACTGCCTCTAACACCTGAGACTAAATGGAAACACAGCCCTGCTGCCAAGAGACTGCAATAGTTCCTGGTTCATATACCTGGAGGCAATCCGGCCATCATATGGGGTATTCCAGGCCCATGTGGATGCATCATTCCACCCATTGACATCATCCTGATTAGAAAGGAAAGGTACAACATATTGCATGAAAGATACATGACAAAATAATTGTTTTTCGTAAAGAAAATGGTAATTACCCATGCGGGTGCATCCCTGCCATGACAGGTGGCATTCCAGAGATGAGCGGGGGCACTGATGTCATTAGAGGTGGAAGGCCTACAAAGGAAACATGATATCACTACTAGGAAAAGGAATGTAAGGTATCAGAAGGCTGAGAGTCCCATTATATTACCACAACTACATGAAGGACAATTTTTTAACCTCTGCTTATTACCTTTTTCATACGGAAACTCCGGAGGACAGACACAAGGCCTGAGATCACTGAGGCATTACTGCAAGCCAGCAGGCTAAGTTTGCTCACAGCCATAAAATATGCATTACATTGTAAACTAAGGTGCCTGTGATATAGTGGCAAGTCAAAAAACAAAAATTCCCAACCCAGTGTTTCAATGTGTACACAAATAGGAAACTGTACAATATGCCTATTACTATAAAGCCAATAGGGAGTATTTACCAGGGGGCATTCCTGGGGCACCAGGTAAGCCAGGAATTCCAGGCTGTCCCATTGTAGGCATGAATCCCTGCTGTGTCTGCATCTGTTGAAATGAAGTGGATGGTGCAGTGTCATCATCGTCATCATAATCAGAATCATCCTGGGTGGTTTTCTTCTTCTGACCATCAACTGCACAAGAGAAAACCCAAACGTGTTAAGACTTTCTCATCTAGACACTCTAGTGAGCTAAAAGCACAACATAACTGCTCCTGACCAATCTGCAATCTTCCTATCTGTTCTACCTTTAACTTCAAGCTTGAATAGTATCTACATCAATATAAAACTGTGCATCAAGATGTAAACAAGCAGTGCTCACATCATCATTTAGGTCTGTGCCAATAAAAAAATCGCACCTTGGGTCTTTTGTTCAAGTATTCGCCTCCTTTCCTCCATGTCTTTTTCAGGGATCCCCTCCATGCCATATATTTCCAGTTCAATGTCTGTCCTTCCAGGGATGGCATTTGGCACAGCATCTATGGTCTCCTTGTGTACCTACAGAGGAAGCAAATGGCAGTCTATCAGCACAAATACATCAACTTCAATCAATTACCATGCAAGTTAAACAGTACCCATAAGAAACAAGGGATGATCAAGTGAGCTGCAAGTCTTCTCACTTCAGATAACTACCCACTACCCTTATCTATCTCTCCGATATCAATGAGATATTTTGAAACTGCCCCAAGCAGATATCAACTTTCATTCGGACAAACCCACCACACTGGGTTATAGGGTAATATGTACAGAAGAGGGCATACATGCAAACTTACAACCCCCCACCCCCACCCCACGTGAAGCTAGGGTACGTACCTGCATACAATGGATGGCTAAGCCAGGGCCGGTGTAAAGCTTCTTGTGACAGATGTGACATTTAAAGTGTTTTGCCTTTTGGTGCTGAATCAGGATTTTCTCATCATCGAAGTCTCTGTTGCAATACCTGTTGTGCAGTTAAGGGACTGTACAAATGTAGAAATCAAACCTACCAGCAGCCCATCCTGATCACAATGTGCAGTAACCCATAGCAACCAGATATTTGCTTTTCAATGAGCAGTTGAAACCGAATATCTGAGTGGTTTCTATAGCTTACTCGCTGGGATTATGACTAGATGCATCTTATTTCTGTGAAATTCCAACAATAAATGCCATCCCACTACACGGAATGGTGATTATGATGCACGGATTAAACTTAATCTCAAATAAAGTAGGGCCCCATCTCACAGGTCACTTTTACACTGGCTCCAAATTGTAACATCCCATGAAGTGAAGAATCACCATATTCAACTATGTTGTATTGCGCCATTTCCCATGTACAAACTTTCCACAGCCTCACCAAACCCTTCCACTTGCCCC
>CM044448.1:43065247-43076183 GCA_024363595.1 Xenopus borealis
AATACTGCTCCTCATCAAACAAGGCCCCTAATACTGCTCCTCATCAAACAAGGCCCCTAACACTTCTCCGCGTCAAACTAGGCCCCTAACACTTCTCCGCGTCAAACTAGGCCCCGAGACAATAGTCCGTGCCGTTGGCCTCCCTGTAAACGGCACAGGGGGCCACAAATCTAGCGGATGGGGAAAGGATACCAACACCAGGGCTTGAGCTGCTTCTTCTTTTTTCTCCCCATTGTACCAGTCGGGCCTCGATGCTATCGTCTCCGACTCCTTCTCGCTCTCTGGAAGAACAAGATGGCGCCGGCAACAGGCTCTAACCCCTCCCACTCCCAGGAGGAAGCGCGGCAGGGAAGAGAAGGGGAGGAGCTATGTCCTGATGCTGCCATCTTAGCTCCGGGCGATTCCATATGGCTCGGATCCGGAGAGAAAGGGTGGGGATTGGCCATTGGCACATGCTTATTGTTATAACTATCCACCTTTCATGTTTGGAATACACTGGCTGGCACATGTAGGCAAGAATGTGTAAATTACCTTGTGGGACAACGACTTCCAGCACCCACTGACAGCCTCTGTGTGTGTAGCCTGTAGAACTACAATACCCAGCATTCCACTGACAGACTCTGTGTAGCCTGTAGAACTACAATAACCAGCATTCCACTGACAGCCTCTGTGTAGTCTGTAGAACTACAATAACCAGCACCCACTGACAGCCTCTGTGTAGTCTGTAGAACTACAATAACCAGCATCCACTGACAGCCTCTGTGCAGCCTGTAGAACTACAATAACCAGCATCCACTGACAGACTCTTTGTAGCCTGCACTGCAGAGCTACAATTCCCAGCATCCACTGACAGCCTCTGTGTAGCCTGCAGAACTACAATTCCCAGCATCCACTGACAGCCTCCGTGTAGCCTGCAGAACTACAATTCCCAGCATCCACTGACGAGCTCTGTGTTGTTTGTGGAACTACAATTCCCAGAATCTCACTGAACCCCATGCAGTTTGTGGGATTATCAGGGTTGTCAGGTTGGTGATTTTCCAACCAAATTGGGCTACTTATGTAAAGCCTAGCCGGGTTTTGAAAGTACAAACTAGCCATGAATTTGGGCTACTTTATAGTCATTTGGTTGGCTTGTACTTTGGAAACCAGCCAGAGTTTTTTCTTTAGTCTCCCAATGCATGTTGGGTAATGTAGTTCTTGTTTAATCAATTTGCCAACTGCCAGGTTGGATGTGGTTGACCTGTTTAATTATATATTTATTGAAATTGTAAATAATGTATTAGTGCCTAATGGACAGTTGAATTTCTCCCATTTTGCTTCACGGAAACATTTGCAAAACAGTGAAAATTTGAAAAGGTGTTTTTTTCACATATATTCATTTATTTATTTTTTTCAGACTTTTTTTTCACTGCACATATTGTGCTATTTTGGGGCTCTTGGCTAGTTTTGGGCTGGTTTTGTATCTCACTTTGGCTGGTTTTGAAAATTTGACCTGGCAACCCTGCTTGTGACCCACATTGTTACTTGTACTCTGTTTGCAGCAGTGCTTGGGTAGCCAGGGATTAAAGGGACAGCATGCAATGAATAGGGATTATGCTGAACATATTTTAGCCTATTTTTTTAATTAATAAATATCTATGATTTTTTGTTAAAAGCATCTTGAAACCAGACTAAAGTCACATTCTACTTCATAATCTCAAAGAGCCATAGCAGATCTCAGTAATGTAACTTGTAGCCCCCAGGCCCGGGTGCAGGATGTTTCCTTACAGTTGTGCAACAGCCATGATCTCCGGCGGGCCCCAAGGGGAAACAGGTGGTAGCAGACCCTGGTGCAATAAATAGCACCCCTGCTCTCCCGGTAGTTACCATCAACCAATGAGAAGCTTCTGAACAAATGAATATGCGGCTGTATGTATGCAACAATGTACAATCTTCACACTGTAGAAAAGTACCCACGAGGGGCGTGGCCTGGTGCTCTATGTGATCGGTCGCAAGTGAGGGGAGCTCCGTGCCCTGGCTAAAGAACCCTGTAAAATCCTGACACACCGGTAGTAAAAACGGACCAAAACGGCAATACCGGGGAACCACTTCCTCCAAGAGCACTGATGGGACAAAACAGGGCACAGAAAAGAGCCTCTGAGGCTGCAGCGCGTTTGGAAAAGTATGCCAGAGAACCTCAAGAAGACCAAGATGGCGCCGAACAACAACCTTCGGGCGCTGGCAATGAGGTCCTGGTACCCGACTCTCAGCCTCCACAGGAACCCACAATGTCGGACCTCCTCAAAGAGATTCGAGCATCGAAAGACTCCTGTACAACACTGATCTGTACTAAAACTGACGAAATTAAAATCGAGCTCTCTATTATCAGCCTTGATCTGCAAAAGGTGCGTGAAAGAACAGCCGAGCTGGAAAGGAGATTTGGCTCGGTAGAAGACCTATGTAACCCTTTACCGAACAGAATTCAACAGCTCGACCATGCAATTGGCGCCTGCACCTCAAAAGCAGACGATCTGGAAAATAGACTACGTCGCAATAACCTGCGCTTCATTGGATTCCCCGAAAGAGTGGAGGGAGATTCCCCTGAATCATTTATTGAGGCCTGGCTAACAGAGCAATTTGGCCGTTCGGCCTTCTCCCAGACCTTTGCTGTGGAACGCGCCCATAGAATTCCGGCAAAGGCCCCAATACCTGGGGCGCCACCTCGCCCCTTTATCGCAAGGCTCCTCAACATGGGTATCTCCAAGCACAAGAGGTTATACTGGCCTCTATTTACTTCCCCCCCTTACAATGATGAATGCATTATTCAATTACTAAAATTTATGGCTCAGTTTCAGCATGCAAAAGTCTATGCCCTAGGAGACTATAATGCAGTACTGGACACCACGCTAGATAGACTACGGAAGACCCCCATAGCTGGACCGGAACCCACCACCAATATCAAAATGATTACTAAAACTGCTGGCTTGATAGAAGCGTGGAGACACTTTAACCCAACAGCCAAGCAATACTCCTGCTTCTCTACCTCACGCACTGTCCTATCTAGAATCGATCATTGTTTTGTTAACTCAGCATCCCTAGCATTAATAAAAAATATTAAATACCTCCCTAGGGGCATCTCCGACCATTCCCCCATGGAATTAGATATCTCTCTTGCTCAAACAACCACAAGGCCCAGATGGTCATTAAACCCATTCTGGCTCAACCTTTTAGATAACTTTGACCTTTTAGAGGCTGATATAACCGAGTATATCACACTCAATGAGGGCACAGTTGACCCATGCATACTGCGGGACGCCCTTAAAGCACATCTGAGAGGCACACTACACGCAGAGATCTGTGCGTACAAACAACAAGCAAAAAATGAACAAGTCCTGGCTGAGAAGCAAATGCTAGAAATAGAAAATGACCTGGCATTGCACCCTTCCCCTCAAAAATTTACAGAGCTACAGCAAGCACAGGACAGCTATTCTCACCAAATGAAAACGAGAGCAAGTTATAAGCACCTTTTCAGTAAAATAAATATAATAGAACAGGGCGAGACAGCAGGGAAAATGCTTGCACACTTAACCAGAATACACTCCACTCCAGAGATAACCAGGGATCCCTAACAACTGATTCGAAAAAAATACAAGAAACACTGACTACCTTCTATACCACACTATACCAAACCACACTTGAGGACCCATACCCCCAACAGATAGACAGACACATTTCTAAACAAAACCAACCTCCGATTCCTAACCTCAGACTACAGAAATTATCTTGACTCCGAGCTCTCACTAGCGGAGATACAAGAAGCAATTGAGGCCTTTCCACAAAACAAAGCACCAGGGGCAGATGGCCTGCCAATAGAACTATATAAGAAACATAGCACCACACTAAATCCCAGGGTGCCTAAAGGAATCATCTCAACACTCTATAAAAAAATTAAGGTAACACAACTGGAAAAAGCCCCAATTAATGCCAGACAAGCCTGGGAGGAGGACTTAGGACATCTCACGGATGAGCAATGGAACTCTTTCCTCAAAACTCCCAACAAAATCTCCTCCAACCCCAGGCACAAGATTCTGCAGCTATATTTGATACACAGAGCATACTATACACCAGCCTGTTTGCAAAAAATCAATGCTAATATCTCCCCGCTCTGCCTGAGGTGTAAAAATTAAATGGGCAACTTTATGCACACATTCTGGGCATGTCAACGAATCCAGAACTACTGGACAGAAATTAGGGTTGAACTCTCAGGGTTGCTAGATATCAGGCCAGATCTTTATCTAGATCCTCGTATCTTCATGTTAAGTATACTTACAGGTATACAGGTGCCCCACACCCAAAAAACTTTTTGTATAAGGCCTTATTTCAAGCTAGGCGTGTAATATGTCTTAATTGGAAGTCTGATAAACCACCTACCCTTAATCTTTGGATTAAAGCAATGTCAGATACGGGGAAAACTGAATTTCTCATTCACACAAAAAATGGACAGATTCCTAAATTTTACCGGATATGGTCCCTCTGGCTGAAAAGATTTCCCATTCCCAATATACAGATGCCAGAAATATCACCTCAACCCTCACCTTAGGGTTACATCAACATCAATATAGTATTTAGTAACTATTGGTAGACTTAGTAAAATCCAAGGTGATAAATAACAAATTATAAGATGGTTATTCAAATCTGTAAAACATTGCCTTAAACTTAGACTAAACAAAGTAAGCATAAAGGAATATAACTGTACTGAACTGTGTATTTGATAGGTGGCCTTTCCACAAATCCCGGCCTGGAACCCACAGATTGCCAGTCCGGGCCTGGTTGTAGCTAGGGTTGCCACCTGGCCTGTATTTTACCAACCTGGCCAGTATTTTTAGTGGTTGATCCCAATGTTGTTAATAGGAAAAAATATAAATATATAGGAAGGCCGGTATTTTTTTCAAGAAAAGGTGGCAACCCTAGTTGTAGCACCATGGAACTTAAATACCATACCTACCAACATTTTGGAAGTAAAAAGAGGTACAAAATGTTTTTTTCGCACCTAGCACAGCTACATTTTTTTGATCACCCCCATTTTGGCAAAAATTTGGCAGATTATGAAAGTTTGAAAATATTTCTCCTGTTACAATTACTTATTTTCTTATCTCAAAAGTTTTACAAAGTATCTTATTTGCACCTGTTAGCTGTTCTGGCAAATGCCAATTAAGTTAGAAACTTTGTTTCTTTTTCTGGCTGTTCAGTGCAGAGAAAAGAGGGACTTTCCAGTACAAATGAGGGACTGCAGGTTGAGTTGTCAAAAGGGACAGTTGGGAGGTATGAAATACTGCCATGATATTTGTCACTTTCATAAAACAAGAATAGTCCCAGTCAGTAAGGGGCTCAGTTAGGATCATTTCATTCCCAGGGCCCTCATTTCAAAGACTGGGTTCACTGCTCCAATCTGGCCCCGCAGGGTAATGTGTTCATATGACCAGCAGGTGTCACAGATACTGCGGTACTTTGAGGCTCTGGAACGTTTCTCTTCGGGACCAGGGCTTAGGGGGAAGGTGTTACCAGCGGACTCATTTTGTTTACTGCCACCTGGGACATGCTACAGACACAGAGCTCTCTGGCTGAGTCCGCTGATGGGGAAGAACTGAGGGTCTTTGAGGGGATCTTGGAAGGGAGCAAAGATCAGAGACCCAGCAGCACTGCTTTCCACTCTCTGTATATTTATCTGCCCGGAAGGTGAGTGTTTACCTACAAAGAGGAAACTGCACCTACATCCTTGTCATTGTGTCTTGTGACTGTACCATCTGTCTGATCCCTATGACAGCTCATACTCTCAACTAGTCACGTTTGACAGCTCCTCCTGTGGAATAAGGTAGTTTCCTCCCCACCAGCCTATATTCTCCCTGCAGCAAGGCAGCATCTACACCTACTGTGCTTTCTGCATTATCCCAGCAATATCATCTGTTACTATACAGCAGGGCTGGACTGGGATTAAAAAAAAAAAAACAATACAGCCTACGTATAAATGTGCAATACTGGCAGCCAGTAGGGTTGCCACCTGTTCGGCTTTGGCTTAGGTATTATCAAGTGCAGTTAATGTCTTATTATTATAGAAACAACAAAGCAAATCAATAAAAAAGAAGAAATGTTATTTTCAAAATTGGCATTCTGTAAAAGTCGCCTGCGCTAAAGCACACAAAGTGCTTTGTTTTCTGAAGTTTCCTTGTGAGGCAACACCGGGCGACTTTTCCGGACAGAAAATTTTGAAGTGAAAATCCTAGATATCCAGTTCAAAACCATGCATGTGGCAACTAGGGTTGCCACCTGGCCGGCATTTTACTGGCCTGTTGGTATTTTTGATGGTTGATCCCTAGGGTTGCCACCTGGCCAGTATTTTACCAGCCTGGCCGGTATTTTTGATAGTTGATCCTAGGGTTGCCACCTGTCCGGTTTTGACCCGGACAAGCCGGTATTTTGAAGGGCTGCCCGGGTCAATACTTCCTGCCCGGTTTTCCAAATAAGGAAAACCGGGCGGGATTAGCTTGATTGACGCAGCGATCGGCCAATCGGCGATCGCGGCATCATAGCTCCGCCCCATGATGGCACGGACCCACCCCCTGATGTCACAGGTCCTCCCACCGACATCATAGGCCCCGCCCCCTGTCCGGGTTCGGCCACAGCAAAAGGTGGCAACCCTAGCAGCCAGCTGCCCCCCCCCCAAAAAAATACTAAACTGGTGGTCAGGCCCATATTTCCTAACATTTTGGAACAAAAAAGTTGTTAGCAGGGCAAAATTGTGTGGCCATGCCCATTTTGTGACCATGCCCCCTATAATTTCCATGTTCATTTTACAACATTTGACAGGTTATGAAAGTTTGAACATATTTCTGTGATTTCTTTTTTTTTCAGTTATTACAGTTTTGCTAATGAAGATGAATTGCCCTTTATAGGAGAGGGAAAGGTTCAAATCAGTAACGATATTAAAATGTTTACCACACATGTACCTCCCGATCCGCTATAATATCGCTTCTATATTCGCACCTATAATGAAGTACTGCGCCTCGCAATTTCCCTCTATCTTCAGGAGTTTGCAGGTGCCATTTTAAAAGCACAGACATCACTTCCCCTGCGGCTCCTCCACAGAGTACATGCACAGTTTTTTTTCCCCTTTGCTCGACCCCCGCCCCCTCATTATAGCTGCAGAGACGTAGCCCACAATGCGTAAACGCCAACAGCATGGAAACAGAGACCACAGGTAGCTGCTGACCACCAATGCTTTTGTACCTGGCAGTAGTTTTACATGAATTGCTGGTGCACATTAAAGGGGAAAACCTCCCTTCCTCTGCAATATGATTAAGTGGGAGGGGCTAACGGTGTGAAGTTTTTCTGCATGTACAAGCTCCATATGCAAATGAAGAAAGCAAAAGAAAGTCACAGAGCTCTATGCTGTGCAGTGCGCATGTCTTAGTCCTGGGAAATGTCTGTTGAGGGAGAAAGGAAGCTGCACAGGCTGGGAACAAGTACTGAACACCCTGACATAGGCAAATAAAGCAACAGGACGGTCAGTTAGGAAAATATGTTTCTGACTGTATTAAGGTTACGTTTTTAGAAAAATTTTGTTTTCAGACTTTCCTTCTCCTTTAAGCTGTGAGTCTAACTTTTCCCAAGGTACCTGTTATCTTATATTGTTACAATTACTTATTTGCTTATTTAGAAATTGTTACAGAGTATCTTATCTGAACCTCCTGGCAGTTCTTGGCTCTCTGCCAAAAGCAAATTAAGTTAGAAACTTTGTTTTTTTTCTGGCTATTCAGTGCAGAGAAAAATAGGACTTTCCAGTACAAATTAGGGACTGCGGGTTGCGCTGTCAAGAGAGGGACTGTCCCTCTAAAAACGGGACAGTTGTGAGGTATGGACTCGTGCCCCCATTAAAACTAAAAGAAACATTGGTGGCCAGGTGTCTCCCCTCCCCGCAATATAAGTTTTAAAAAAATTGTGACCATCCCCCTCAATTGAAAAAAAAAACCTTTGGTGGCCAGTTCCTTGTATAAAAGAAAATATTGGTGGACAGGATTATCCCCATCAAATTAAAAAATTTGGCCACTCACTTGGTTTATAGTTATTTGTTAAAAGGGTTGTTCACCTTTAAATTATATTTCAGTATGATGTAGAGAATGATATTCTGAGAAAATTTTCATTTGGTTTTAAATTGATGAGTTATTTTGCTTTTTATTCAACAGCTCTTCAATTTGCCCAATTTGGTCCAAATTACCCTAGCAACCGTGCTTTGATTTGAATAAGAGACTGGAATATGAATATTTGCAGCTCTGAAAAGAAAGATTAGTAAAAAAGTAGTGTTATATATACATTTGTAGCCTTACAGAGTAGTCGCCTTTAGAGGGGGTCAGCGATGCCCTTTTGAAAGCTGCAGAGTCAGAAGAAAAAGACAAATAACTATAAAACTATACAAAACAAATAATTTAAACCAGTTGAAAATTTGCTTAGAATTGGCTATTCTATAGCATACTAAAAGTTACCTTAAAGGAGGATTCAACCCCATAAGTGCAAAAATCTCTTCCCCCTCCCCTGTGTAGACCCCCTTCCCTCCTACACCCCCCCCCCCCCCAAATGCCCCTGAGCGACAGACCCGAGTCAGCAGCTTATTGGCCCATGTATGGGGCCCTCTGACAGGCTTTCCCAATCGATATCTGGCCGAAGGTCGGAGGGGAGTGAAAATCCCTTTGAATCACGACCCCATCTGTTCGTTGATGTGGTCCCGTCATCCGTCTGCCGGTATCTTCTCCATTGTGATCCTATCGTTGGGCCCTACGGCCCACAATCCGATCAGCCTGATATTGCCCACCTCAAGGTGGGCATATCGGGGAGAGACAAGCTCGTTTGGCGACATTGCTAAATAAACGGATCTCTCCGTGTATGGCCACCTGAAGTGTCCCCTCCCATACTTCTCCTATTACATGACGGCTCTTGTTCCCTTTGCAGTGGCTCTCAGCCTGGCACTGACACAAAGAATGACAATTCTGCGAGTCCAGCAAGAGATGGAGCCTCCACTGAGGACTTCAGGTAAGATAATTAAGAAGAACACAATTCATGCTGCAGTGTGTTCAGCATTATTAGCATATTGAGCCCAGCCCTCCTCTGTTGTCATCATATTGAACATGCAAGTATGGGGTACATTTTCTACACCAAGGTGAGAGCTCATAGGGAGAGTGTAGAAGGAAGAAGAGTTGAAGAGCATTGAGTTGGAGGGATAAAGAATGGGAAGTAAGGAATGTAAGGAAAGTGAGGGGCAACATTACGGGCCAAATGCAACAATAGATTAAAGAGTAGAAAATAAAACAGAAAAAAGAATAAACTGGCAAATAATCTAAAAAGCATACATTTTGTATTTCAATTACCCCCGTGCAAATACCCCCCACTCAGGCCCACTTTGGTCTGTACATTACCACCAGTCCTCGTGTCTGTGCTACAACGTGCCACTACTCTGTCCTGCAAGCCCTTTTACTATAGTTGTACCATATAATGGGCTACTGCACATAACGATAAGTTACACTGCAGGGTAGATGGGAGTTTGCCAAAAGGAGATGGGATGAATAATACAAAAGGATGGGTTATTTTGAGGGTTCTGACTCTCCTGTGCATTGCTGCTGCCTCTCAGTCTGTCGCTGGTGGACACAAACTTACCAGACGGGTCCGAGCTGGAGTTGCGAAGCTTCATTGCCAAGCGTCTGTCCCGGGGAGCCCTGTTTGAGGGGATGGGAAACGTTGCTTCTCTGGAACTGAGGTGAGGGCTAAATTACAATAGATTATTGTTTCTTATACTGCTTCATGTGCCCCTCCTAAATGCCAACCCATCCCATGGTGGGCCTTCTCTATACAACCTGCTACACACCCCCAAACCCTAACATCAGCTGTTTATCTGCACTTGTAGGTTCCATATAACATTTAGGTGTTAGTGTGATTGGGGATGTGAATTGGGGTTTCCGAATGGAAACAAGGAATAATTTTAACAGGGATAAGAGGTTCCATGTCCAATTAATCAGTGTAAGGGTAAAACTTCACGGACGATTTTGATCAGATTTTGTGGGTCAGATTATTATTTATCTGATCCTCCATGCAACACTACACTTCATAGGATGCTACAAAATCTGACCCCACTAGGCTAGAATGTAAAGTTGGATCAGAAAAAGTTAAATGGAGTCTTTTCTTCATGCGTTGACATCTTAACAGTCAATGTATTTCAATGAGGGAAAAACAGTCATTCAACACCATCTGTTTTTTTTTTTTTATTATTTTGTCGGATGAAGATGCATGTTGTCATTTTGGAAGGAAAATTTTACATGTAGTTTACACATAAGATTTTTCTATCAGTCCCATTATATTTTGACCCACGTGACTACATCCGACTCGTCCGATGCATCTAGCCATAATGAGGATTGGGGGGAATACATATACAATTCATGAGTCAGTGTTACAAGGTCTGTGGAATGTAGGGGTTAGATTAATGAAGATCAAATGATTATAGGTTTATTTTGTGTAAGTGAATTGTAGGTTTGTAGGTAATTTCTGTTTTCTCTTCAGCTCCCCAGAATATTCTCTGGGATGTTTCTATTGCCTCTTACAGCAAGACAAAGTAGGAGAAGCAGCAGACACGGAGCTCAATGCACGCCCCATAGAATACCTTGTCTGCTTTCTGGGAGGTTCTGAAAAAGGACTTGACTTATATCCTTTTCAGTTATTTCTAAACATATTTTTTTTACCAAAGTAAGCGTTATCTGGCTTTTGTTCTAGGGTACTGTGTGCAGAAGGGATATTCAAACCTGACTCTCAGTGGGAACTGTGCTACCAATCATTGTTTTAATGTTACTGATGGTTGGAAAGGCAGCCATATTAGTAACGTTCTGTTGGTTGGAGAGGCAGCCATATTAGTAACGTTCTG
>CM044448.1:43147112-43174402 GCA_024363595.1 Xenopus borealis
AAAAACACTTGTTTAATTGAGTTTCAGTATCTTTTTCTGGGGTCAGTGCGGGAGATAGGGTTGCCACCTTTTCTGGAAAAAAATTCCTATATTTTTATGGTTTTTCCCTATAAATAACTTTGGCATCAAGCAATGTTTTTTTTTAGCGGGAGATCAAAGAGAAACTCTGGGCTTCTAAATAAAAAACTGGGGACTGCAGACTGAGCTGTCAAAATAGGGACTGTCCAGCAGAAAACAAGACATCTGGGAGGGATTAGTGAAGTACATGCATATCCCTACTCACTGGATCTGTGCCCCATGGTACTTATAGTCTCCTTTTGGTTATAAAGTGCAGAGGTTGCCCATTAGCACAGGGGGGTGATACAGAAGCCATCAGTGACCCAATAAATCCTAGTTATGCCATATTGATCAATTAACCTCATAGTGGTGTGTGTGTGGCTGTAGGTACTGGGGGATAATACTGGTGGCTGTAACAAATTCACTCATATCCATTTATTATATGTGACAGTTTTACTGCACTTGCCAGAATCATGGAATCAGCAGCACTTAGAGACTACAGATGTAGTTCACTTGACCTATGGTGAGTGCAGAGATCTGTACAGTGACACAAGGGATGATTGGGGTGGTGGTGGACACTTCAATCACTCCTGATGTAATAAACAGTGTGTGTGTGTGTATAATGTGGGCCATTCATAGGCTTGAAACATTTAGAAATTTGCTTGTGACGCAAATCCTGAATCACCAAAAAATACTTAAAGGTGGATGTTCCAGAAAGCGGAGTAAGATGTGATTTTTTTATAAGCAGTGATATCTGAAGAGGGGAACTTTTGCATTTTGATATGTAGAGGAAAGTGTAAGAGAGAGGTGCAGAAAGCCTAATGCATTGTGACTCTATCACATGCTGCGGAAAGAGAGAATGAGGTACAAGAGGGCTAAGAGCAATATACCAGAAGTGGAAAGCGTAAGGATAGAGGTGCAGCAGTATTTATATGTTTTTGAAATTATGATTGTTATAACTGATGTAGTATACTTTTTTACTCTAAATTTGTACAGTGGAAAATATGAGGGGTAAAGGTGCAGGAGGGCTGAATGCATTGTGACACTGACATACTGTGGAATGGGAGAATGATGTACAAGAAAGGTCGCCACCTGGCCGGTAAAAATGATACTTGATGCCAATGTTATTAACAGGAAAAAATGTTGAGAATATATGAAGGCCGGTATTTTTTTCCAGTTAAGGTTGCAACCCTATGTACAAGAGGGCTAAGAGGAAGACGGGATTATGTGCAGTGAAAATTGTGAAGGATAGAGGTGCAGCAGCATCAATACTTTATTAATATTATGATTATTATTGTTGTAGACTACTTTTGTACTCTAGAAAGTGGGAGTGCTAAAAATGCAGAAGGGCTGAATGTGTTGTTATTCTGGAAGAAAATATTTTCTTCTCCATTAAGCATTACTTTTATTGGGCAGCTGGAGAGCCTCCATGTGTGGGGTGGTACAGTACAGTGAGGACGATTGTAGCGTGCACTAACCAGGAAAGCAGAGGAATGAAGCTGAGAATAAAATCAGAAGGCAGAAGATCATAAAGAAAACATCGACCACGACAGTGGTAAATATATATGGGGAGTGGACCTCAGAACTAAAGGTACTGAGTAAGGGGTTTTTCTATGCACTGGTCACGGGCCCCAACTAGATTTGGCATTGTTCAGTGGCGTAAACCCGGTACAGGATGGGCACCTGTGCCCCCGTTGGGCCTTTACCTCTGTAAATCGCATGCTGGAGTGATGGCATGTGTGCTGTAAAATGTCCCCCCCCCCAGATAAACACCTGCCATAACTATTTTCGTGGCTCCGATGGGCCCCAAGGGGGTGGGACACCTGGTGCAATTGCACCCCCTGCACCCCTGGTAGTTACGGCACTGGCATTGTTCCGCTTTTTCAGGACTTTTAGATTAAAAGCACAATTTGTTAACAGTGAAATTTGTGGTAATAAGGTGGTGATGAATACTTTTTGTGCAAAAACACTTGGTTTAACTACTCCCAGTAATTACATGCCAGGAAATAAAAATACTTCAATAGAAACATATATTAATATGGTGTCCATAGATATAAAAGCACTTGAAAATGCATACCAACATGGTACATGAAGCTGCCCCTAATTTGTCTATACATGAATATGATGCTTTGCATAAATTATCTAAAAGAAAAGATTTGGTCTTTAAGGCAGCAGACAAAGGGGGAGCTGTTGTAATGATGTTGGTAGAGTCTTATACTGGGGAAATCCGTAGATTATTATCTGATGGGGACACATATAAACAGGGGCATCCCCTAGTGGAAATACCGGGTGAAATATTAAAAAAATAAAAAGATTCATTTTTTTAGGGAGATTAATTCAGCATGCCCACATATCAAGTTTACTATACATGTTGACCCGCAGGTGATTGCATTTCTTGATACCAAAGTGTATGTGGTGGGGAGAGAGTTACATACAGATTTATTTACTAACGAAACGGATAAAAATACCATTCTCCATTTTTCCCTCTTTTCGTCCACCACGAGTCAAAAGGTCTCTTCCTAAATCACAATTTACTCGTGTTAAAAGAATAGTAGCTGATGATAATTTATCTCAAATTAGGCTGGATGAAATGACAGAAAAATTCATACATGGAAAATATCCTATAGAAGGTTAATAGAGAGGTTCTATTGACCAAGAGAATAAGAGAAAATCACCACAGAGTGCCGTTTATTTCTGCATATAATACACTAAGGGGCAGATTTACTAAAGGTCGAATTTGAGGGTTTTTTAATAGAATTAAAATCGAATTTATCAAATGGAATATCGAATTTAAAGGATCTTAACGCTATTCAACCAATTGAAGGATCGAATAGAAAAAATTCGATCAAACGATAAAATTGTTCAAATCGAACAATTCGATTTTAACCATTCGATCGAATTTTTTTAATTCGATCTAAAAAACTTCTGGCGAACCAGGCAGTCGAATTAACATTTAAAGGGCAAGTAATTCGACTGTCGAATATTCGAATAATTGAATAGATTTTTATTCGATCTATTCAAATCATCCGATTCGATCGAATTTTCAAAATTCGATGGTTGAAGTGGCCACAAAAATTTTCGAACATTGGAATTCAAATCTTTTTTAAAATTCGATCGAATTTCGAATAATTCACACAAATTTAGTAAATCTGCCCCTAAGTGACCGTATCAGTAAAATAATCAGAAAACATTGGGATATCTTAAAAATAAATTCGGATATAATTCCAGCTTTCCGGGATCCACCTGTTATGTCATATAAAAAAGCCCATACAATAGGCTCTATGTTAGTAAAGGCTGATGTTGGTCCTGAGAGACAATGTCAACAGAGTGTTTTACGACCAGTAAGAAAGGGAACTTTCCCTTGCTGATTCTGTAATTGCTGTAAAAATATACAAAAAGGAGAAGTGATGTATCACCCAAGGAGTGGTATCCCTGTTCCTATCTCTGGCAATTTGTCATGTACAACCACATTTGTGGTATATGTCATAAAACGCCCATATGGCATGGTATATGTGGGGCAGACCTCACGGATGGCCAGGGATAGAATAAGGGAACATAAGTCGGCAATGAAATGTAAAAGAATGGATCAGCCTGTGGCTAAACATTTTACAGAAGTAGGCCACACTGTACAACAACTCAGATTTCAGATACTAGATACTGTCCCTAGAATGAGAAGGGGCGGCGATAGAGTGAAGAAATTATTATACAAAGAGGCATGGTGAATCCGAAAATTAGCTAGCTTATCTCCTAATGGGTTAAACATGGAGTATGATTTGTCTCCCGTATTTAGATAATTTATATGATTTTAGCTTGGTTTTAATTGATTTTTTTTGTTCACAGCTTATTTACAGATATACCTCAGCACTTCTGAATTATGGACTTCTAATTGAAACTGTATCAGATAAGTGTTACGTTTATGTTGCCAGTTAAGGATTATCTGTGATACTATGTTGTAATAACACTAGGTGGTGCTGTATTAAAGGAATATAAATAGGAGAATCTGTAGACTGATATGTTAGCTTGACAAAGAGCCATGTGAGGCTCGAAACATTTCTGTGTGTTGCCCTGTGACTTAAAATAAAAAGTTTAACGCAAATCTGGAGTGCTGCCCGTTTCAACTGTCTACAAGTATCCTGGAGTGTGGAAGGACAAATGTGGGAAGGTGCACCTGGTCTAATAAGGATTGAACAATGTGTGTGTGCTACTGAAATTTGATTGTGGCTAAGTGGCCTCTGTATTGTCTGACAAGCCAATGTCCTCTTCCTGTTTCCACTTCTGGCTAAGGAATCTCTGGCACCCTCCCTCCATGGCAGCCTATTTCATCTATTCACTGGTTGTATATAGGTGCCTCTTTCAGCTCACTTTCCATGTTGTTGTAACCAATTCATAAATTGTGAGTATCACTTTAATTTGGGTGAATAACAAAATCTAAATGAATGTGGTTTGTGTTTTGCTGGCCAGAGGCAGTTTTTCATCCACTCTGCTGTTTACATCACACACTGCTGCTATTCTAATGCACTACGTGGAATGAATTGTGGTAACCTCACATGATCTGGGGATGATTGAGATGATTTGGGGGAAGAATTTGAGTCGGATATTGGATATACTATTAAACAGTGTCCCTTCAATCGAAGCTCTGCCATCTCAAAACACTTCATCCAACTTGGAAAACACTAACACAATTAAGTAGCATGAAGCGTCTGTACTTCTGGCTCCGCCCAACAGCCCAGGGGATTATGGGGCTTGTAGTTCCCGGCGCATCCACTTTGGGTAGGGAGGGGATTGAGGGACACGCGTGGGCTGTCAGCAGGCCTGGACTGGCAATCTGTGGGTTCTGGCAAATGCCAGAGTGGCTGCTGTAAGATGCCATAGAAAGTGTCTACTAAGTGGGATGGTGGGGGTTATTTGGGCCTTTGTGTACTAGGAATGCCAGGGCCTATTTCAACTCCCAGTCCAGTCCTGGCATGGCATGGAGGGGACAAAGGCAGGGACCCTGATGCAGGAGGCCTGAGAATAGAGTCAGCTCGCCATTACAAGAATGAACTGCTGCAGCGAATGGACACTGGAACTGGCTCGCAAGCAGGTGAGAGATGGCGGCACTGAAGATAGACTAAACTGGACAAGCATCAGTATTCAGTTTAGGAAAGAATGCCACTGGCATTACATTGGTGCCACTACAGTTTATGCATAAAGGGCGATGGAAATATTTATTGCACGCTCCTAACCACTGACAACACTGGCTGTGCATAGCGATCTCATTGGGTATCAGAAAGGATCTGTGCCACTATTACAGAATGTTCTATTCTACAGATATCCAGAATCTCAGCTGATGTAAAGCCTTCATACTGTCCAACATTTTTGGAAGTAAAAAAAAAAATTTGGCATGTGTAGCACTGCGAATGTTTTTGACCACGCCCATTTTGTGACCACGCCCTCAATTACCATGTTCATTTAACAACATTTGGCAGGTTATGAAAGTTTGAAAATATTTCTCCTTATCTAAACAATTATTTATTTTCTTATCTCAAAATTGTTACAAAGTTTCTTATTTGCACCTGTTACCTGTTCTGGGCTCTCTGCCAAAAGCCAATTAAATTAAAAACTTGTGTTACTTTTTCTGGCTGTGAGGAAAACGGGACTTTAGAGTACAAATAACGGATTGCAGGTTGAGCTGTTAAAAGAGGGACTGTCCCTCTGAAAAAGGGACAGTTGGGAGGTATGCAGGGCAGTACTGCTGCCTACAATGGGGATCAAATAGGATATCTCAGCCATAAAGCAGGACAGAACTGCTGTTTACAGTGGGTATCAGAGAAAACTGCTCTGTTATAAAGATAGCCAAAATCTCAGCCATAAAGCAGGACAGAACTGCTGCTTACTATGGCTGATACAACAACAGCCTTTCTAAAATTGAAGTGGGGGGATGAACAAACAGATTAAATACACAGTGTGGCGGGAAGTGACATAAAAGTGACATCATACTCAAAAGTAAATAAAGTGACATGAATAGAATAAAATAAAAACCAAGAATATAATACAACATTGTTGAAATCATTAAACAAATAATTTGACAGATTTATTAACCCTTTAAGTGCCACAGAACATTGAATCTACGTTCTGTGGCAAAGTAACTGGTTTTGGAACGGAGGAGTGGCTTTTTGAGCCGCTCGCTCCATTCCTCCTCGATCCCCTGCCCCTAGGCAATGAGCAGAGCAGGGGTTCCCGTGGCCCCTGGGGCACGATCGCCCAGGGGCCACTGAAGCAGCAGCAGGCACGTTGATAATACGTGTCCTGCTGCTGCACGCTAACTTCTGCCTCCCAGCACAGCCCCCCCACAGGAAAGACTTCACATCGGTGGAGAACTGCGTGGGACCGATATGCAGTCTTTTTCCCCAGGTTAGTGCAACTACAACTCAACACTAACACACACATATTACACTATAGCACACTTAGATCTATACTTACACATATAAATTTTTTTATGCATATTGGGCATCAAAGTGTTCAGTAGACCCCTGGCGTTCATGTGTAGGATGTTTTATGCTGATACGTTACGAAATGTGGGGCATATAATGGGGTAAAATCCAAACTTTGTGACAATTTTCTGAAAAACCGTTATGTTCAGCATCGCTTTACAGTTTGTCAGTTTGCAGTAGAAACACATATGTACATGTGTACTTTCTGAAAATATATGGTTTTCTAGGGTCTCTGTACTGCTAGGGAGTCTTATGTCACATATACACATAACGGGGTGCTTATATTGCAGCCAGGGCTGCCATCAGGGGGCACAAGGGGTACTGCTGTACCGGGCCCGGGCCTGCAGGGGGGCCCAGCGTGTGAGCATGCATAATATCTTTGTATATGTGCTCGCTCCGCCCCCTGGAATGAAGTTGGGTTATAGTTGCCAATGAGCAGCTTGGGTGTAGACAGTAATTTTGCGCGCTAGGCGTCCAGGTTACTCACTTGGGGTGGGGAAAGTTGGCCATGGAGGCCAGTGGGGTACCGGCCTGAAGAGGAAGCTTGTTGGTGGTGGCCTTTGCCTACAGTTCACGTATCCCCGCACTGACTTGTCCTCTAGTGCAATGCCCACAGTTTCTTCCTCCGCAGCAGTGGGGATCTTGTTGGCGGGTACAGGTAAAACCAACACCAAAAAGAAACACTTCGTGCAGCAGAAAGTGAAGGTGTTCCAGGCCAGCGACCCGATCATCGGTGTGTTCATGTAGGGAGTGAATGCAGCTGCAGAGGAGAGCGGGTAGTACTCAGGCAAACTCTTGCTGAAGTCATAGCCAAGTAGCACAGCAGAGGTATGAGCAGTGTGCTCTGCTGCCAACATTACCTATACTTCCTAAGGCCCACATCCCAGTTCAAGCAGCATTTCTGTCCTGGCACACTTTAAGGCTGAAAAGTTAATTTTTAGTAGCTTTCTGTCCCAGTGGCTGCACAGATCATATCTTATCCCCATTGAAAGCAGCAGTCCTGCACTGTTTTATGGCAGTCCTCTGTACTTAGCACAACTCAGCTCCTATGTTTGCTACAGAGAGATCCCATAAAACAATGGCAGCATAGGTATTCCCTGTACTAAGCACAATTCAGCAGGAACAGCCCCCTAAGTTTGCTCATAGTCACAGAGAGATCCCCTGACCACCATTTAAATAAAAAAAAAAACTTTTGGGGGGCCCTGGCACCACAGTTTTTTTTTAAATTTATAATCTGTCCCTGACCATCAATAGCTTTTTTTATAACTTGTGTGTGGTTACCTTTTTTAGTGCTGGTGTCTGTGTGGTCATTTAACTGTGGTGTGGAGTGGGTGGGATCTTGGGGCCCCGAAAATGTTGTTGTACGGGGCCCCATGATTTCTAATGGCAGCCCTGATTGCAGCAGCCAGCTCGTCAGCCGTGAAAATTTATGTACACTATTGTCATTTGGGCGTCTCCGTGCGCCACATAGTTAGGTATATCTATGCATATTGCCCATCAAACTGGCATCAAAGTGTTTAGTAGACCCATGGTGTTCATGTGTAGGATGTTTTATGCTGATACGTTACGAAATGTGGGGCAAATAATGGGGTAAAATTCAAGCTTTGTGACAATTTTCTAAAATTTGATAAAAACCGTTACGTTCAGCATCGCTTTACAGTTTGTCAGTTTGCAGTAGAAACACATATGTACCCATATTGGATTCGTCAGAATGTGTACTTTCTGAAAATATATGGTTTTCTAGGGTCTCTGTACTGTTAGGGGGTCTTTTATCACATAAGCCACACACCTGAGTGCTTCAGCCATGAAAATTCATATACACTATTGTAATTTAGGCGTCTCCGTGCGCTACATAGTGAGGTATATCTATGCATATTGCCCATCAAACTGTTTAGTAGACCCCTGTGCTCCTATTTAGAATGTTTTATGCTGGTAAGGATACATGGACATTATGATGCTGGAAAATTTAAGCTTTGAGTCAATTTTCAGATATTTCACCAAATTGATTTTTTAGCTGAAGTTACCCACAGGAGTATTTGTATGCACTAATTTCATTTTGGGGCCTCTAAATGCCAGATACTTTGGTAAGCCTATTCACAATGGGCACCGAACAGTTTGGAGGACCCTTGGCAACCATATTTAGGGTGCTTTTTCTTGGTATGTAGTGATACACGGGCGATATAATGCTGGAAAGTTGAAGCTTTGAGGCAATTTTCAGATATTTCACCAAAACCGACAATTGTGGGAAAGCCTTGCGACTGTAGTTTGGAGCAGAAAGACATGGGTACCCATTTTAGATTCGGTAGAATGTGTACTTTCCAAAAATATATGGTTTTGGGGGTAAACCTATTTTTCTGTGTTTTTACCCCACAAAAAAAGCAGTCAATGTGTTGATTTTTCATTAGCTGAAGTTACCCACAGAAGTATTTGTATGCGCTAACTTCATTTTGGGGCCTCTAAATGCCAGATTCTTTGGTAAGCCTCTTCACAATGGGCACCGAACTGTTTGGAGGACCCTTGGCAACCATATTTAGGGTGCTTTTTCTTGGTATGTAGTCATACACGGCGACATAATGCTGGAAAGTTGAAGCTTTGAGGCAATTTTGAGATATTTCACCAAAACCGTCAATTTTGGGAAAGCCTTGCGACTCAGTAAATTGGAGCAGAAAGACATGGGTACCAATTTTAGATGCGGTAGAATGTGCACTTTCCAAAAATATATGGTTTTGGGGGTAAACCTATATTGCTGTGTTTTAACCCCACAAAAATTGCAGTCAATGTGCTGATTTTTCATTAGCTGAAGTAAAGTCCTGGACAATTTGGTTGCGCTAACTTCATAATGGGGTCTCTAAATGCCAGATACTTTGGTAAACCTATGCACAATGGCCTTCAAACTGTTCAGTGGACTCATGGCAATCCTATTCAGGGTGTTTTTTCTTGGTACCTAATACAGTGTGGGATATGTAGAGCAGAAAATAAATCCTCTGAAGTGATTTTTAAAAATTTTGTAAAATATTTATAAAAACCGCTACGTTCAGAAAAGCTTTGATGTTTGGTAGTTAGGAGTAGAAGGACATAGTTACCCATTTTAGAATCCGCAAAATGTGTGCTTTCCAAAAATATATGGTTTTTTGGGGTAAACGTACTGTTTCAGGATTTTACGGCCTTGGAATCTAAAGTATGCCATTTTCTGCCTTAGTGCTTTCCAAATTCGGTAATGTGCTGCCGGGAGTTTTTGCTGTACAGAAGTCCTAATTCTCCCTAAAACTATACATTTCTGGTATTGACACGTTCTATAGACACGAGGCTTTCCAAATCAGTTGGATTTTCATGAGTAGAATTAAATATTTTTCTGGTATAAATGCATATATTGTGAAAAATAGGAATTTTTCATTTTTTTTGCAGAGGTGGAAATACATGAAAATGGAGGCATATTTAGAAAGCTGTTTCCCCCGAAAAAAACAATGTATAGTTTTCCTAGGTAAACTATAGGTTTCCCCTCAGAAAATGCCCCTAAAGCGAGAGAGCACAAAAAAAAGTAAAATAAGTCTCTGAATTCTTTCTAATAACATTGTTATGCTGTTGCTGACCAGTGATGAATAGTACTTCTTACCATTAATGCGACATCTGGTGCTGCATGGTTTTGCTGATGGCTTTGTAGTCTGGTTGATACGTGGTGAGGTTAAGTTTCTTGCAGGCGTTGAGACTTCCATCCGTTAAACGTGGTTGGTCTTAATGTGCTTTAGATGTGAGATGTGGGTCAGACTCACACAAGACAATATATGTTTCTAACCACAGCGATGTTGCTGGTGAAACAAGGAGAATTTTAAGCTAACGCTGCAGTCTATGGTTGATGTGAAGTAAAGTTCCCTGCACCCATGGATAATGGGAAAATCATGCACTGGACAATATCTATACATGTACTCCTCCAATCCAGTCACAAAATGCCACTTTTGTTGCTCAATCCACTTACTCACAAGACATAATGCAAAAGCCCAATGTACAGTCTCATGGCAGCATGTTGGGGAAATCTGTCAAATGCCAGAAAAGAAGACATGGAAAAAAAAATGATGAAGAACAGTTATATTTCAAATGAGTGATGTTTCAAATGATTTGCAGGTGGTCGCAATTGTTCTGTTATTTTGTATTGTGAAGGACAACCAAAAATCATTCCGTTGCAAATTTCCAATATCACCATTTCACTGTATTTCTCCTCATCAGGTTTATATGACATATATGACACCTGCAAATAATATTTGAAATATCACTGTTCTGCATTATATTTTTCATGTCTTCTTTTCTGGCATTTGTCAGATTTACCCAACATGCTACTTCTACCAACTGTATATTTGTAAATTGTCCAATGCTGATTATCCCATTTTATCCATGGGTGCAGGGAACCCACAAGCAGGACTCACCCAGCAGAGCAGGGGCAGCGGAAGCAGGATGCAAAGGGGTGCGTCACACTGACGGGAGCTAGGCCGCAGCAAAGCCGGATGCGATGCGGATGCACTTAGAACATGTCTTCTCTCCGTAGAGCGCAGGTCACACCACCCGTTATTTTTATTAAAGATTTGGCAGTGAGCCAGATGTAGCCATCAAAAGAGTATTGCTTTTCCGTCCTGTTGATTGGCATAGCAGCAAGTGCTCTCTATGACCAAGGGGAGAATGTGTTTCTTTCCCCTGGCAGAATGGAGCACTGGCTATGATGGTTACAGTTTAAGCAGCAGGAAGAACATTGCCCTTCGGAATGACTCTGTGAGCCACGGAGTCCTCTACTCCAAAGCTGCCACCTACTTGCCTGGACAAACCTTGACATTTCAGTGAGATCCAGATTCCACCTTACCCCCCTTAACTTGTAGGTATGCCTTGTATGGCTATGAACAATATTGTCTGTCTTTCTTATATCTAAATACCCTATCATTGCTTTAGATTTTGGAGATTTTTGAATGACATATATTCTTCTCTGCCTAAAGCACATATTTGATGGCAGCATCATTTGAAAGTGGCCCTTTATGGCTTGATCGTTTTGTAATATTGTCTGACAGCTGCCCAGTAGGAGTTCACATAAGATAACAGTTCATGCGAATCCTACACCTGAAATCCAGTTCCATGGATTTATTAGCCAATTTTATCCCCAATGTCGGACTTGCTGCTGGGGGTATCTGTCCAATTGGCCATTGGCTAAGAAGTGAGACTGGCTAAAGACCTCTTCAATGTGAACAAAATAACTGTGATCCAATGGGATCACAGGGTGTTCTGTCAAAGCCAGCTTAAAGGAAGACTATACCCCTCAAACAATGTAGGTCTCTATAAGAATATATTGCATAAACAACTCATGTAAAACCCTGGTTCATGTAAATAAACTATTTTCATAATAATATACTTTTTAGTAGTATGTGCCATTGGGTAATCATAAATAGAAAACTGCCATTTAAAAAAAAAAAAATAAGGGCCGCCCCCTTGGCTCGTATGATTCACAGTGCACACAAACAAACTATATGTTAGGTCACATCTGTTGCTCAAGTAATCACTGGGGGTATAGTTTTCCTTTAAGGGAAAATTCATTATAACAGAAAAAGAAGCTCCCTGATCTTTTGGTTTCATAATGACATATTGACAGAGGCTTGGGGTTCATGTGATCCCTTTAATGGCTGTTCTATATAATCACACAGGCTTTCCACACAGCGTCCATGTACTCTTCCTGTTACAGAACAGAATCTAAAGTGACTGGTTTAAGCACAGGGGCTCAGTACAAAGCTGACACAGAGACTCTCCTATCACATTGCTGGCATGTAATAGGCACAAAGCAGTCAGTCCCTTGGGCTCTTGTATTTAGGTCTTTGCTGTTACTTGATACCCTCTAATCTGACTACCTTCTCCCCATGGTGTAAATTTAGAACGTGCAGTGGTACTATTATGTTGCACTGTATCAGTGCATTACATACTTGTTTACAGAGTATCTTGGTTTAAAGGAGAAGGAAAGCTACCGCAGCAGTTTATTGCCAAAAGATTAGCCACAATAGTATATTAATTCTGCAGAATGCTTTACCATAACCAAGTAAACAGCTCTAGAAGCTTTCTCTGTTTGTTTAGGATAGCAGGTGCCATATTAGCTTGGCGTGACACAACTTCCTGCCTGAGTCTCTCCCTGCTCACTCATAGCACTAGGTTCAGATTACAGCAGGGAGGGGAGGAGGGAAAAGGGAATGACAGATACGAACAAACTGAGCATGCTCACAACGGGGGCAAGGAGGTTTACGCTGAAAACAGGAAGCCTGATACAGAAGCCCATGTGTACACAATAGAAGGAAATAAATGCCGTGTTTCTTTTGACAGAGGACTCAGAGCAGCACTACTTTGAGGGTTTACTGGTGTATTTATATAGACCTTTCTGATAAAGCTTACTTAATTTTTGCCTTTCTTTCTCCTTTAAAGGGAAACCGTGGAGAGATTACTGACAGAATACTCTCTTCCAGCATGGGCACAATATTGTGAATGCCTTTCTTTAATCCACTCTGGGAAACAACTTGGTGATAGTTTGCCCAAGGAACTTATAGTCTTGTGCAAGTTTTTTCTTTGTGTTATAAAGCCCTAAAGATTGCATGAGCAGCACATTTACACCCAGAGGTTGGGCCTGGTCTATAAAAATAATAAATAAGTACAGGATTCCTTGTGGGTTTGTTACATAACTATGAGCACTGTAACCTGAAAAGTGCATTTTCTGTGCAGAGCTGAGACTGTTGGTCAGACGGATAAGAGTGACAGCATCAGGGTGTGTGGAGCAGCTCTTGACTGTGAATCACTGCAATGGGATAAGGCTGTGTGTGTCAGTACAAGCGGTAGGTGTGAGGAACAGGTAATGCACAGATTCAGTCTACAAAAAAAAGTTTGGACAATTAGATGATTTGCAAATCAATGAAAAACTCTGTTTAATTACAAATAGTACAAAGACAACATATCAGGTGCTGAAACAGAGCAGTCTTTGTTTTCTGCAAAGTATCTGCTCATTTTGAATTTGATATCAGCAAGTTTCCAAAAAGATGGGACAGGGGCATCAAAAGAAGTAGCGCAATGATAGGTAGTAAACTGGCGGGACATCCCACCAGTTGGCAACAGGCCAATAACATGGGTAGGTGTAATGCGTAGATCCCACCAGAGAGGGTCTCTGAGAAGTAAAGATCTTTCAGAAGTAAAGACATAGTGGGTTCTCTACCCCCACTCTGCATTAAGGTGGCATTGAGAGATCCGCTCGTTTGGCAATGTCGCCAAATGAGCGGATCTCTCCCCGATATGCCCACCTTGAGGTGGCTGATCCTAGGGCCCAACGATCGGATTGCGGGACCACATCAACGAACAGATGCAGGCCAGATATCGATCGGGAAAGCCCGTCGGAGGGCCGCATACACGGGGCGATAAGCTGCCGACTTGGTCTGTCAGCTGCTTTTATCGGCCCGTCTGTGGCCACCTTTACTTACCAGCCATGCAGAACTCAAGAAGCTTTGTTTTTTTATTATTTATGACGATCCCCAAGAGGCCCAGACCACAATAAGCATGTGTATGTAGTCTAGTCTTGCAAAGATGTATAACAAAGTTACAAGATGACAGCCCCCTGTGGCCAACTTTGAAAGCATAAATCATTTGTTTGATTAGGCTTGTGGTGCAGTAAGTTCATGTTTATGTTTAGTATACAAAATACAGCATTTCTAGCCTTATTCTATTTTAGACTTTCCTTGCCCTTTAAGCTCTAGTGTTTGCATTATTGCTCAATAGTCTTATTGATGTTTCTGGTCCTTCCTCCTCAGAGTCTAATTGGTGTAGGCAGTGCACGGAGCTATCCAAGTCCTGACAACGTCCCTCTTCAGATACTGGGGACGGTTCTAGCATAGCAGTAGCACAGTGTTTTAAATCAGGTGCCCTCTTGTGTCCTCTGAGGTGGTTTTACAGTATTCATGATCCATTGCAGGAATTGTCCTGTTTGATTTGGGACTTAGATGGTTCAGATTCCAAGGGAATGGTTGCAGGGCCTTCTACTGTAGGCCTTTGTCTCTGCCCAGAAAGTGTTTGCACACCTTGCATTTTGGAAGTTTATTTGGCTTCCTCTGCTTTTTAACTAGAGATAATGCAGACTGTGCTACCTCTCTGAGGTCTGAGGTGAGTGAATCCGCCTCCATCATCTTACTGAGCAGTTCTGCTCCTAGCAGGTGCCGAACTGCTCAATACCTGGTCTGTAGCACTGGCTTTCTTGTGGGGTTTGCTGCTGTTTCACTCCATATCACTGTGGCGTGAGCAGCCTGTGATGTCACTGCGCTCACACCCACTCTTGTTATTTTGGCGTGCAAGTGGGGTTATTGCAGGTTTTCTAGCAACGGTTTGCAGCTGTTTTAGAATGTGTTTGCACTTGTCTTAAGCTAGCCACATGAACGTACCACCTCTCGGATTGTTGTGCCGTAGTTACCGGTCAGTGCATCTTAGGGTTTTTTTTTTTTTCACTCTCCAGCTGGTTGCAAACGACAGCCCTGCACCTATTAGTGTGACCCTTCAGTTGCCCAGAGAGCTCTGCGTGCCCTTCATTGGGCTAGGGAAGCTCAGCCTCCCCTACAACATGCCTTCTTTTGTGAGACAGGCCCCTAGTGGACAGCTATGTATTTCCTTGTGACAAGCACAGTTTGCTGGCTGTAACACTCTTCCCAGAGAGGCAGCTCTGTGGGACTGGTTAAACTGGATAGTGAAATATCAAAAAGTGGGATTGTTGGAGCACTCTAAAGGCTAAGTGAAAGTATAAAGTATAATGGAAGTGTTACTTGCAAAGCACACTCCCTGGGCCCCTGTCTCATAAGTAAATCAGTATAAATGCCAGTGCATATTGTTTAAAACAGGGGTTATTTTGTACAAAGTTATGATCATAAAGTTGATAAGCCACCATACCACGTCAAGGTAAACCCCATATGGCGGTCCCTAACTTGTTTACATAGTATATAAAAACTGGATAGTGATCACAGCTGTGAAAGGAAAATAAAAAGGATAAAACATATATTGTCCTCTACCTCTGAGGCAGCACAAAGAACTGATCAGAGAGGGTGGAGATCAACTATAGATGCAAGGGAAGGGACCAGGAGGTATCAAAGTTCAATTCTCTGTCCTGTCTCCAGAGGTGAATCAAGACAAACCCCACCTAACGTCTGCACTGACAGGAGGGCTAACTAGAGAAATCAGGACAGTCAGGTGATTCTTGTTTCCTGATGGGCTTGCTAGTGTTGTAGATAACCATAGGGTATTTCCCCTCCCACCCACGACACTGTGCGTCCCCAGAGAAATATCAGAAACACACAAAGGCCCCTCAGGGACAGAATCCTCTATTTTTATATTCAGTGCATGGGGAAGTGCTAATATTTATTATACAGGCTTTAGGAGAGAAAGGAAGCAACCAGATGTTTTCAGCTTTTATTAGAAAGTGACAACATGACAAGTTCATTAGACAAAATTTCATGAAGGGACACCTCAACAAGCTGTGCAAACAAGGTTTACTATGGAATCCAGCATTGAAACTGCATTTGTATTCATGTGCCACACAGACTGCCCCAATAACCGGATCAACCTGACAAACCCCCCTCCTCAAAAAAAAAATCCACCATGCACCTGATCTGGGAAAAAAAACACAGAACAAAAATCCATCTTTTAAGAAACTGACTGACAAATCACTGTCTAGAAACTTTAGGGGGAACACAGTGAAGGAGATCCCAGCAGTTATATACCGATTACAAAATTAGCAGGAAAATCTAATCTGCCTAAAAAACTTCAGCCACCCCCACTGTCCCACCCACAAGAAGCTGCCGAGATTTCTTCCTATTACACAAGTATCAGTGGCGGGGTATTCATACTGCTGACAAATCAAAACGCTCATCCAATTAGTTAAATAGCCTGACAATTAACATTTATCTTTAAAACCATTGTAATATTTCTGTACACTTGTATAAACTTATTGTCACAGTCAAAGAGAATTAAAACAAGCCTGGAGTATAAAGGTTCATGGGTGGGCAACACTAAGAGCAGCATGGTTTTGATTCATAAATAAGAGTGTGAGGATGGGCAGATGAAAATAAATGAAGCAGGTTTTCCAGTAAAGACCATTATGTAAACATGCAGAGAAAAGGAAATGCAAACAATATTACTGGATGGAACTTAGGCTTGGAGATAGGGGGCGAAGTTTATGGCTCCTGCCATTATTGAACTCCAAATCCTACTCCTGCTGCAACAGGTTGTATTCTGCAGACACATACTAAAGGTATCACAGATGTCTTATACACTGAACAGCTCTGTCAGCCAAGGGGCCCCAATTGCAACCCCCTGCACTTTCCATTGCAAAAGGAACATTCCAGGAAGATACCAAGTGGCAGTTTGTGGAAGACACCTCTCACACATGGTAGTTTGCACACAGACAGACTACTTCTCGGTCTGTGCTGTTCAGGTCAGTCAATAAACACCTTGTTACAGCCCTGTTGTACCTTTAATAAATAAAAAATCATTACACAGATGAAAACCTTTCAATTTCCTTAAACATTTTTATGCAAATGTGTAGCATCCACAGATAAGCAAGGCCTTAAAGACACAATGGCACTACAAATCCCAGCACCCCCTGCTAGCTTGGGCAGGAGATCCAGTTCATCAGCAGGGAGCAAATGCCCATGTCTGCTCTGAGCACCTCAGAAGAAAGCATAGAGGGAAAATGTGCCTTTCTTATCCAGGGGGTACATCACAGACTGACAAGAGTGGTGGGGGCGTCCCGCTACTACAGAGCAGTGTTTGGATATGAAGATGCACAGTACAAGTGCTATTGTTGCTTACGTCTTTCACAAATATTGTGCTGTGGCGAAAGACCAAATGAGCAGTCAGACTGGAAGCAAAAAACACAGGAAAAATATAACAAAAGTAAAAACGGACAGTCTGTAGTCAAATATATATATATAGGAAAACCACTCCTAGTGGCAGGACGAGAAATTGATCACTGACAAACAGGTCATTAAAACAGTCTTGGAGCTCTTTAAATTAAGTTGATAAACTGTGTAGAAGACACTAGATACTAAAGATACAAATGTGTAGGCGGTATTGCTCTTCTAATTGCCATTAGTTCATTTGCACACAAACCCTGGGAGCCAAGAGCCTTTGGATATTCCCTTTGCTGGATCACATAACCACCCACCCCCCAATCAGTGCACCTTTTGCCTTCAGGGCTTCTGCTTTTTGCTGTGTTTGGGTGGCCCTGAGACACAATCATTCTCTAGTGCTCGATCTTTTCCATTAGACTCCATGAAGCTATTTGTGGTTCTGTTTGGCTCTTCAGGAGCTTCTTCAATAGGGGGAGCCACACACACATCCTTCTCAAATTTTTGTTGGATTTCTCGCAATCTCGTCACTGCTTTGTCTATGGTTGCGATGCTGATTAGATTGAAATCGTGCATGCTCACTAAGTGAAGCATAAAGTTTCGACACAGGTTTTTCTGAACGATTTCGGGTCCATAGTTCTCTACAAATTGCATGCAGCCATGATTCATTTGATTGTCTGCAATGAACCTGCAAATACCAAAGAACGTCAGTGAAGAAAAACATCCCAATCACAGCAAAGACACTGATCAAATCTGTATATGTGTAAGACTCCATGCAACTACGGTTGCCTCCTCAATTCCTATCCACTCACAGGATTTTTAGTACTCACTTATGGCCAACTGGGTACTAAGCCATTAACACCACACTGGGTGGTGCCGAAATATTAGGCATGCCCAGTGAACCAGTTTGCTAAGTTTTCATTTGGGCTGATGGAAAAAACAAAAAACTTTACTGGTCTATGGAAAACACGTTGCACTGGCATCTCCCTACCTTGAGATCTCTATTCCTTTGGTGACTGCCTATCTGCCCTAATGAGCGATCACATAAAAGCAATGTTACTACAAACTCTACTTATTAATAAATGCACAAATCTAGAGGCAGAAAACAAGTTTGAATCTCAACTATTTCATTGGACTTGCTCCTGTTCCACCATTTTTCACTCTACCACTGTGATGTAGGATGGGTGAGCTCTCTCTGAGTATAGGATATGTACCTCTCTGCTCTCAAGCTTTAGCTTACAAAAACATGCGCAGATGGAGAGGCTCATGGGAGGCAATTAACCCAGAGTAATGAATAGGTGCGAGGTTGGACATTTATTAATTACCAGTTAAAAGTTCTTATAAACCTACATAGGACAGTTCCCATTCTTCAACAAGTGTATCTTATATCGGTTAAACAATATAACGGGGAGGAGGCCAGGTATTGCAGCAAGGCAAGCACTCACTTTGCTAGGCAGAAATCATTAGTTTTAATTTTTAACAGTCTATTTAAATTTTCAAGGGAAAGAGGGAGGAATATATAAACAAAACTGCGTTAACAAGCAGTAAACAACCATGAACATATGGTTACTCCAATGTCCAACACCAACTGTGCTCTTTCTCAAGGATAAACTATATTCCTGGTAACCCAAAGACAAATCTTGGGAGTTGCCAAAGCACTTTGAGAATCCCAAACAAGTTTTATCCTTATTCTTGGCAAGCAAATTTACTGCCCACAAGGCAGTACTCCCTCTCCCTGGTCATCTAGAAAGGTCTTGCTAATGAATACATTGCATATGCATAACTCAAGGGATGAAAACATAATTATACCTCTTTATAGATCCCTAGTAAGGCCTCATCTGGAGTATGCAGTGCAGTTTTGGACTCCAGTCCTTAGGAGGGATGTAAATGAGCTGGAGAGAGTGCAGAGACGTGCAACTAAACTGGTTAGAGGGATGGAAGATTTAAATTATGAGGGGAGACTGTCCAGGTTGGGGTTGTTTTCTCTGGAAAAAAGGCGCTTGCGAGGGGACATGATTACACTTTACAAATACATTAAAGGACATTATAGACAAATATCAGGGGACCTTTTTACCCATAAAGTGGATCACCGCACCAGAGGCCACCCCTTCAGACTAGAAGAAAAGGACTTTCATTTGAAGCAGCGTAGGTGGTTCTTCACAGTGAGGACAGTGAGGTTGTGGAATGCACTGCCGGGTGATGTTGTGATGGATCATTCTGTTGATGCTTTTAAGAGGGGCTTTGGGAATATCAAAGGCTATTTTGATACTAAACTCTACAGTTAGTATAGCTATGGGCATATATGGTTTGTGTGAAAGAGTGGAGATCAGTAAATGCTACCTGCTGATTGGTTCCTATACTATTATTATTCAGGGGATCAGAATAGCAGAGAAGCATTTTTATAAAGATTTATATAGAGTATCAAAATCCTCCGACATACAAGCTTACAGGAAAAGAACACTCACCCATGTTTCATAACATGCAGATTCCACATTTTCATCACCTCCTTTTCCCCTTCATTGACATCAGAGAATTCCTCGATTTGCTGGTAAAAGAAGAAAAAGCAATAAGAACCAAACAAGGTTGATTAAAGACATTGTTATTATGAAGGAGGCTAGCAAGTCAGAGGGGACAGACATCTTTTGGGATGTAGTGTAAAGCAGAAAACAATTTGAGAAAAGTAAAGTAAGATAGTAAAAACAGAAAAAACCAATAGTTAAAAATGCAAAAATCAACAGCAAAGATTTAGTTTCACTGTACAGGTTTGCTAAAGATACTCTGTTGTCGGTTCTGTTGCTCACATGACAAATAAGTCATGAAAAAAGGGAAAAATATACCCACTTCTTTTTTTGCATAAGGTCATACAGTTAAGCATGTCTGACCTTTCAGAGTAACATATAAATGTTTTGTTTTTAACATTCCATTCAATATGTGGAATGAACATTGCTTACTACAATCCCATCCCTCATCTTGATCCATTGTGAAGTGATGGTTTCTGAGACTTGAAGTCCCTCTGCTTTCCAGTGAGTGTCAGAAATATCATTTGGAAAGCAGAGGGACATTAATGACATTGCACAATAGTTTATGTTTAACCTTTTAATGCCACAGAACATAGAATCTACGTTCTCTGGATAAAAGTACCCAAGTGCCACAGAACATAGATACTACTTTCTGCTACACTTCCAGGTTCATGAGAGGCTTTTCACTCCCACACACGCAATCTTTGCGAATTATACACATGCATACGTACACGCTATTTTATGGCTTTGTTTTCTTGTCACAGTTTTTTTGCCTTACAATTTTTTTTATTGCCATTGCGAATAACGTATTCACTAACCGTACAGCGCAATACCTTTTACAAGTTGTTTTGGCGATTATATTGCAATTTTGGAGATTTGCATGCATTTTTAAACTTTGTATTGCATTTTTAGACATTTTATTACTTTTTCAGCGCTGCATAGGTTTTGTTTGCTTGTTTCTGTCCATAAAACATATTTGGCCAATCTAAAATATTCACAGTGATTTCTGACTGCTAATTATACTAGGCCCCCCAAAAAACCCAATAGATTTGTGGATGCATTGGATTTTAGTGATTTTATTGCATTTGCCACTGTTCTCTGTTAATTCGTATTGCCCATGTCTCATTTGTCTAATAAATATCCATTTGGGGGTCTCTGTGCACCACATAATTTGGTAAATCTATGCATATTGGGCATGAAACGGTAAGTAGACCCCTGGCACTCATATTTAGGATGTTTTATGTGGATACGTTACAAAATGCGGGGAATATAATGGGGTAAAATGCAAAGCATATTTACCCGTTTTAAATTTGTCAGAATGTGTACTTTCAGAAACGATATAGTTTTCTAGGGTCTCCATACTGTTAGGGGGTTTCATGGCACAGAATACACATATCGGGTGCTTATTGTAGCCAGAGTGTCATATGTGAAAATTCATACAAACTATCAGGATTTGGGGGGGGGGTCACTTTGCACCTCATAGTTTGGTAAACCTATGCAAATAGGGCATCTGGCGTTCATATTTAGGATGCTTTATGCTGGTATGTTACAAAATGTGGGGTATATAATGGGGTAAAATACAACTTTGTGATGATTTTCAGAAATTACATAAAAATCAAGGTTTAGGGTAACGTTACACCTTGGTGCTTTTATCATACAAAGATATGGTTTACCCATTTTAGAATTGGAAGAATGTGTATTTTCTGAAAATGAGGCTTTCTTGGGACAAATTATTTCCCACTTTTACCACATAATAATCAGGCCTAAATTTTTTGATAGTAGAAATCTATGCCGTGAAATGTTTATGCACTAACTTAATTTTGGGGGTCTCTATGCCCGATACTTTGGTAACCCTATGCACAATGGGCATCAAATTACAGGAGGACCCCTTGCAATCATATTTAGGGTGCTTTTTCTTGGCACGTAATGGCACATGGATAAAAAAACGATTCTGTAAAGTTGAAATTTCCAGTATATCTCCAAAACCTACAATTTTGGCAAAATCCTTGTGACTCAACAGTTTGGAATAGAAAGGCAAGGGTACCACTTATAGATTTGGCAGAATGTGAGCTTTCCAAAAATATATGGTATTGGAGTTAAATAAATGTTCCTGTGTTTTTACCCCACAAAAAATGCAGTCAGTGCATTGATTTTTCATTAGCTGAAGTTACCTTAAAGGGATACAGTCATGGGAAGTTTCAGTTAAAGGAAAACTATACCCCCCAGACAATATAGGGCTCTATAAAAAGATATTGTATAAAATAACTCATATGTAAAACCCAGCTTCATGTAAATAAACCATTTTCATAATAATATACTTTAGTAGCATGTGCCATTGGGTAATCATAAATAGAAAATAGCCATTTTAAAAAATAAGGACAGCCCCCTGGGGATTCAACGGTGCTCACAAACATACCAGACAAACTATAAAGTTAGGTCACACGAGTCAATTAACAGACAGTTGTGTCTTTTGCTTCAACACTTCTTCCTGTTACAGTTAGAGTTGAAATATTTCTGGTCAGGTGATCTCTGAGGCAGCACACAGACCATCACGAAATGGTGGTTCAAGGCAAGAGATGTAAAAGGGCAATATTTACTTACATATATACTCCAGTTTAGTAAGATTCTTTACTATGTCACTTAATTTGATATAAACCATCTGTTGCTCAAATATTCATTTTGGGGTATAGTTTTCCTTTAATACTGCTGTTCCAGAAGAATTCTGCTTTGAAATCCATTTCTCAAACTTATGAATAAAGCCCCTTTTTTTTTTTTTTTTTTTTTTTTTTACATTCAGTTTTGAAATCTGACATGAGGCTAGACATTGTCAATTTCTCAGCTGCCCCAAGTCATGTGACTAGTGCTCTGATAAACCTCAATCACTCTTTACTGTGGAACTGCAAGTTGGTGTGATATCACCCCCTCCCTTTCCCCCACCCAGCAGCCTAAAGGTGGCCATACACGTAGAGATCCGCTCATTTGGCAATGTTACCAAACGAGCGGATCTCTCCCTAATATGCCCACCTTGAGGTGGGCGATATCGGGCTGATCCAATCGTGGGCCCTAGGGCCCAACGATTGGATCAGAATGGCACAGATAAGGGCGGTCAGATCGCATCAATGAACAGATGCAGCCGCGATCAGACAGGATTTTTAATCCTGCCCAATCGACATCTGGTCGACTTTCGGCCAGATATTGATCAGGGAAGCCCCCCACACGGGTCGATAAAAGCTGCCGACAGACTGAGTCGGCTGCTTATCGGCCGTGTATGGCCACCATAACAACAGAACAATGGGAAGGTAACCAGATAACAGCTCCCTAACACAAGATAACAGCTGCCTGGTAGATCTAAGAACAGCACTCAATAAGGGGGTTTCTATCTGTGGTGTACCCCATCGCCATACTAGTTGATTAAACACGTCATTGTTGAGTGCCCATTCTCCCTGGTCGAGAGTCGTTCTGCTGAGGTAATCTGCTTCCCAGTTCAGTATCCCTGGTATGAATACTGCTGACAAATTGGTCACTGAGTTCTGCCCATTGCAAGATTCTGGTCACTTCCTGCATGGCTAATTTGCTGCGTGTGCCCCCTTGTTTGTTAACATATGCCACCGCTGTGGCATTGTCGGACTGCACTCGAACTACCTGTGACTGTAGAAGGGACGTCCAGAAGGGGACGTCCAGCCCTTTAGCACTAGTGCAATCGCCCTGAGTTCTAGAATATTGATGGGCAATGCTTTTTCTTCTGGCGCCCAGGTGCCCTGTAGTGTATGATTGCGGTATGCTACTCCCCAGCCCTTTAGGCTGGCATCTGTGGTCACAATCTCCAAGCGGTTGGGGGGCCAACTTCTGCCCTTGTCGAGGTTTGTTGGATCCATCCACCACCTCAGACTTTGCTTGGTTGCATGAGAAATGGTGAGTTGTTGTAAGTCTTTGTGGTTCTTGTTCCACTGGCTCAGAAAATTGTTCTGAAGTGCCCGTAAATGGAATTTGGCAAATGGGATTGCTTCCAGTGCGGATACCATAAATCTTAGCAGTTGAAGTCTTCTACAGAGGTTGTGTGTGACTTCTGGAAATTTCCGGTTGCCTGCACTAATCTGGCTATTTTGTCCTGTGGTAAGAATACGCTCTGTAGATGAGAGTTGAACTTGAGACCCAAATTTATTGTGGCTGAAATTTATCAGCCACCCGTGTTGTGTCAAAACTTGTAGACAGGTGTGAGTATCTGAGGCTGCCTGGGCTGCAGAGGGTGCTGTGATAAGCAGGTCGTCCAGATAGGGTAGAATCTTTATCCCCAGTGTTCTGATGTACGCTATGATGGGTGTTAAAACTTTGGTAAAAACACGTGGCTCAGTACAGAGTCCAAAGGGTAAGGCCATAAATTGGTAGCGGTGGTTGCCTACTGCAAATCTGAGATATTGGCAGGACTTTGGGTAAACGGGTATATGTAGGTAGGCATCTTGTAGATCTATGGTTGTCATGAAGTGGTTTGGTTCCATGTTTGCTTTTACTGACCGAACCGATTCCATTCTGAATTTTTGAGACTAATGTGTTGAGGGATTTTTGGTTTAGCACTGGTCTGTATGTGCCTTCTTTCTTTTTGACCAGGAAAATATTTGAATGAAACCCTCGGAACCTCTGGGATTGAGGAACATCTTGTATAACTGCTGCCCGCAACAGTGATTGGACTGCTTGCTGTAGAAGAAGTTCTTTGTTGAAGTAGTTGAAGATGTGGGTGGTAGATGGGGAGAAAAGGGAATTCTGTAGCCTTGTTGGACTATTGCTAGTACCCATTTGTCTGTCACGTGGGTTTCCCATTCCCCTATGCATCTTTGTAGTCTGCCACCCACTAAACTCTGCCCTGTTTGAGCCGAGTCAGGCTGAGGTAGTTCTGTTGGCTATCGGCTTCTTAGTGTTGGGGCGAGCCTGTTGGTGCCAGCTTGGTCTATTGCGTTTGTTTGATTGTTCTGTTGCACTTGTTCTGAAGCTAGAGGGAAAGAGGTGAAAGGGCCTAGACTGTGATGTCCAACTTTTCTTATTTGGAAATCTACTGGAATTACTTCTGTTATAATTTGCTTCAGGTCAGGCCCAAAAAGAGATTCACCTGTAAACCTTAGGGATAGCAGTCTTAGTTTAGAAGCCGTGTCTCCGGGCCAGTGTTTGAGCCATAAGACTCGTCTTGTTACTACCGCATTTGCTGTAGCCTTAGCCGCTAATTTGGTTACTTCCATGGCTGCATCTGCGAGGAATGTAAAAGTTGTAACTAATCGATCCACCTCTGTCTGCAACTCCTGTCTAGTTGATGGTGGGTGTGCTGATAATTCTTGTGCCCAATGTTTGGCTGTGCGGGCTAGGCCTGCTGAGGCCGCCGCCGGTCGCAGTATTGCTGCAGCTTGAACATAAGATCTTTTTAATGTCGATTCCATGCGCCGATCCAATGGATCCTTGAAAGCTGTATACAGTATGTCTAGATAGACGGGCCACAGCAGAATCTACCCTAGGGGCTTTGTTTTAAAGAACTGTTGAGTTAAGGCCATGCGTCTTCTGGTTGGTTCCATTCCTCCTCAATAGCCTGTGTGACTGAACTGAATACTGGAAAGGCTGCTTTAGACTTTTACTGAACACCTAGTAGTTTGTCCGCTTTAGAGAGGGAGACTGTTTCATCCTTTATTTCTAGAGTTTGCAGCATTTCCCGAAGTAGTCTTTTTGACACCTCTGGGTTAGTAGTAATGGTCTGTTCATCCTCTGAATCTGTATCGGTGGTAGATTGTACCTGGTCAGATGTGTCTGTCTAGATAAAGGGGTTCCTCCCTGTCTGAAGCTAAGCCTTGTTCAGAATCTGAAGAAGAAACGACTAGGTGTGTTGCCCTACGCTTCTTAGTATGTTTAGGTGTCTGGGTATTACCAGCTGGCCCAGAAGGAAATGGCTGAGTGAATTTCATTATCCATTGTGGAAATTCCCCAAACTGTGGTGGTACTTGCGTCGGGGGACTTGGTTGTCGTAGATTCCAAGGATTGGGAGAGGAATCAGTCTTGCCTGGCTGAGTGGTGGCTGGTAGAAGTGGGCCGGGAGATGACCTTGTTTCCTCTACATTCGGTGCAGAAGAAGATACTTCTATTGATTGCAAAAAATTGCATTGTGGGGATAATACAGGTGGTCCCTGTAATTCTAAACGTTAGGCTTACAGTGAGAACAATAATTTCTTTCGGATTTCCTGAGAGAATGTCTACAGGTTTTACATTTTGGCAACTTATCCGGCTTTTTCTGCTTTTTTGCCGACTGAATGTCTGCCCTGAGCTCTGATAAGGAATCCGCTTTTTCCATGTTATTAAGAATGAGGTGGCTAACCAAGGGTTGTGCACTCACCCAGTGGATTATGTGGATTAGTCCGTGCTGTAACGTCCAATGCTATTCTGCAGAGAAGCAGTGTTTTCTACTATGCTGGTGCTACTAATTACACTGATACAGCTAACCACGCTGCTGGAACGAGCTCATCTCGCGGCGAATGCTGATGATGTCACTGCGCTTGTTAGGGCGCTCTAGCGCTGTGCCACGCGTTGCTAAGCGATCGCTCAATCTCTAATTAGGTAGGCCGCGGGTGTACACGCATATCAGCCAAACCAGGCAGTACCCCGTGTCCGCACTTGCAATGTCTCTCCTCCGTATCTGCGCACCACTATGTTTAGCATAAAACCCCCTTTTCCATATGCTTTTGTCATGGTTGTACACACATTGGGGCAAGAGGGCCCATAAGGTAAAGCCACACTAATTTGCCTCTGTTTTGGGATACGGATGGGGGGGGGGAAGGAGGGTTCATTTCACCAGCCTAAAGAGAACGGGTAGCTCTGCGTACCCTAAGAGGCTGTGAGCCTGTGATAGCACTGTGTATCACGTATGGCCGGCTTACACCCCACTGTGCCTTTAGAGTACCTGTCATGATAGGCAGGGTCGGCTCAGTGAGTCTGTCTTGTACATCCTAGACAGTTCTGCGTGTCCCATAGGTGTTGAAGAATCTGTAATGCTGTGGAATAAAAGTTTAAAACCGAAAATAAAAAAATATATGAAAAATAATAAAAGAAAACTGTCCAACACCTCCTGAGGCAGGACAAAGAACGAGGAAAAGAAAGAGGAGAGAAGGTGGAGCCAACATCATATAAGCAGTAGGAGGTGCTAGGAGTCAACAGCCCTTTTTTTCTGTCCTGCCTCCAGAAGTGAAGGATAACATAACCCACAACGACTGCACTGACAGGAGGGACGACTAGAGAAAGTAAAATCCCATGTCCCACTGCATACTATTCATTTACATTGAGAAGGAAAAACAGCCCGCCAGAAAGCAGTTCCCTCCTAAAGTGCTGGCACA
>CM044448.1:43181944-43195753 GCA_024363595.1 Xenopus borealis
ATATATATACACACGCGCAAAGTGGACATTCACAAGACATCTTGTATAGTCTGAGAATATTACATAAGTCTGTAAGTAGGTAAATTGCCTCTGTATTCAGTGCATAAAGTCTAAACATATCACACTACACTGGTCTATTTTGGACATTTCATCATCTGTATCGAGGGATTTTAAGGGATCACTTCAGAAGTTAAACTAGAGATAGTGAAAGGGGGCAGCATTCATAGAAGTGATTAGCTTTATATATGTAGCTCTGCTTTTATTCATTTCCTAACCCATCCCTTACAAGTAAGAAGATGAAGCCTGATCAATACCATTAAACCATTAACCAGTAAAGTGTATGTGGGCAACAGGTAAAAATCACCCTGACTGTGAAAGATGGGTACATATACTGCAATAATAAAAGTCCTGGGACACTACTCACATAAAGTAGCCTAAAGATGTAGTACCGTGTTTGCCATTTGAAAAAATGCAGACAATGTAAAGTTTGGCGACACCTTTTATTGGCTAACTGAATAAGTAACAATTGCAAGCTTTCGGAGCACACAGGCCCCTTCATCAGGCAAATACAAATACATTATGTGATCTATTAGTGTATATATAATGTGATTTTTTGATACTCACCGTTAAAAATCATCTCTCTGTAGTCGATAGGGGGACACAGACTCTTGGGGTTAAATTCCACCATCTAGGAGGCAGGACACTAGAACTGACCTGTGGGGGGGGGGGGTTCGGTCCGGGTCTCCGGCTTAACCCCACACTACCATAATCAGTTTCAACCAAAAAGACTGCTGAAACTTGTACTACTGTAACTTGAAACTTGCAGAATCGCAATACAGGAAAACCTTTCCTATGGACCAACAAAGTCAATGTTCGCCTATCGACTGCAGAGAAATGGATTTAACGGCGAGTATAAAAAAAAAATACTGTTTTCTCTACCGTCTCAGGGGGACACAGAGATTCTTGGGGACTTAAAGCAGTCCTGGAACAGCAGGGCAGAAGTGAATTGGAATTGACACGTTACTGCACCAGAGAGTGCAGTACCTTACGGCCAAAAGAGGCCTCAGCTGAGGAAAACGTGTTAAGGTTGTAGAATTTTGTGAATGCATGCACAGAGGACCAAGTGTCTGCTCTGCAGATCTGATCTAAAGAGGCCGTGTTACGCCATGCCCATGACCTTGTGGAATGTGCTCGAATCTGCTCTGGGGGGGTGACTTTCCTTTGGATAGATAGGCCTGACGGATGGTCTCTCTGATCCACCGTGCAATGGCAAACTTAGATGCTGCCATGCCTCTTTGCAGTCCAGTTGGCACCACGAATAGGGCTTGAGAGCGTTGAAAGGATTTGGATCGTTCTAGATACCAGCTAAGTGCCCTAACCACATCCAGCTTGTGTAGTCGCTGTTCCTTCCCGGTTTTTGGGGTCCGGACAAAGTGATGGTACCACAATCTCCTGGTCAAAGTGGAATGATGACACGACCTTTGGAAGGAAGGATGGACTGGGTCTTTTCAGGATTGAACGGTACTCGGGGGGGGGGGAATATCCAGATGGTACCCTTCAAAAATGATTTCAGAGACCCAGGCAACTGACTATTAATGGTTCCATACCACCCGGAATCACAGCAGTCTGCCCTGATTGGTTGCCAGCGGGGATGCCCAGTCAGCTGGAGGCTGGTTTTTCGCCTGGAGACTTTTCCACGATGGGCAACCATTGTTGTTCGTCTTTGAATGGAAGTGAGAACATTGGGGAGAGTTGTTTCGTTTTGTAAACCATCCGCCTTGAGAACGAAAAAAACTTTCCTTATCTTGTCGAAGACGCGGATCTGCTCAGTTTTGAGGGAGGAATGTGCTCTTTCCCCGAGGCTTGTGAGATTACCTTTTCTAGCTCCTCGCCAAACAAACGTTGCCCATTGAAAGTAACGGAGGTCAGCTGTCCAGTTCTTTCACATAGGTTTCTGTAGGCTGCTACCGAAAGGGCTGACGTGCGGGCAGTGATTTGTGCGGTGTCTAGGGTGGCATTGCACAAGTATGCGGATGCCTCTGCAATGGAGTGTATAGATGACATAAGATCCACTCTTGGAACTCCTTCTTGTATGTCCTTGATTAGGGATTCGGATCCTGCCTGTATGGCTCGGGCTACCCAGGCTGAGGCCAATGCTGGACGAAGAGTGGATCCAGCAGGGGAGTATGTTGCTCTCAGAAAACCTTCAGGTCGTCTGTCACTTGGTTTCTTGAAGGCTGCGGAATCTGTGACTGGCAGGGCTGTGGACTTAGCCCGTATACAGGCATCGACTGTAGGATGCATCTACCATTTATCGACTAAAGGTGGCCATAGACAGGGAGATCCGCTCATTTGGCGATAGCGCCAAACAAGCAGATCTCTCCACGATATGCCCACACTGAAGTGGGCGATATCGGGCTGATCCAATCGTTGGCCCTAGGGCCCAACGATCGGATCAGAATGGAGGCGATACGGGTGGTCGGATCACGGTACCGCATACATGCAGAGGTGCGGCCGCAATCTGACTAGGTTTTTTTTTTTTAACCTGCCCGATCGAGATCTGGCCTACTTTCAGCCAGATATCGATCGGCGAAGCCCGTCGGATGGCCCCACACACGGGCCAATAAGCTGCAGACTCGGTCTGTCGGCAGCTTTTATTGGCTCGTGTATGCGGGCCTTAAATTTTTTGCGAAAGAATAGGACTTTGAGAATTTTCGAGTGGACTGAAACTTCAGTTCAGGAGAATTCCACTCCTCCTGTATGATGCTAAGCAATTGTTCATGTGAGGGAAAACATACAGTGGACTTGTGTTGCATCTTGAACAGGCCCGCAGATGAGGACTGTTGCTCCGAAGTTTGCGTGATCTTCAGTACCTCTGTCACTAATCTGACAACGTTGTCGATGTCATGTTGGACATCTTTGGAATCGTCCTCATGGATGAGGAGAATTTGGGTGGGGTAGTTCGCCCTCAGAATGAGAATATTCCCTTTCCAGCGAACAAACATCAGAAGGGGAACGGTCGCCAGTGTCGCCCCTGGGGCTGGCTGGCCTTTTGCGCTTCCCTCTAGACCTTTGACCTAACTTTGCTATGGCTCAGCCCAAATTGTCTGCAATGGATTGGAGGCTCTGTAGTGAGGCTAGTGACTGTCCACAGTGGAGCTGATGGGTCTGTAGAAGTGCCAGCTACTTCATCCTGATCCGTGTTGTCTTGCAGTTCCCCGAAGGAAGCGTCATGGGAGGGGTAGTCCCTGGAGAGGGTATAGGCCCCTGCCCTTTGGAACATGACCTGCAGACAGACTCTCTCTGGCCCCCTAGAATTTTAGAATTGCAGACTTTGCAAGAGAAACAAGTTACTTGAGCTGCTGCTACGGGTGCTCTCCCCTCCTGCTCTGGGGAACAGTCCCCCTGATTTACCTTCTGCCATGCTGCTGTAGCATCTAAGGAACTTGTGGAAGGATTATGTGTGAGGCGGAGGGAGAATGCAGTTGGGATGCGGTCTCCTCAATGCCTGTGTTTGTTGTGCCAGGTTGAGGCCTTATAGCTTTAATTTTCCCTTCCCACACTAGATAAATTTGAGTGGAAGTGATAGAAAAACTATGTAGCCTGAGACACCCCCCTGTGCTGCGTTCCACTGTGCTGCAGTGAAGAACGAAATGGCATCTGTGAGCTAAGCGCGACCTCTAGTTTTGCATTAACAGCCGCAACCCTGAATGGTGCTTGGAACACAGAGAGATGATCGCCTCAGGGGGCTCCCGCCCCTACTCCCAAGTGCGCCTCTGCATGGCAGGAGGAGAGCACCCAGTGCCCCTGTGAGTGCACAAGTAGTATTCACATATGCTGTGCTTCATCCCTATGGACGGGGGCAGGGATTGTCCAATTGGTAGGTGTAGCCCCTGATGCTAGGGTATGACCCTGGTGCAGTCCCTTGAAGGGGGTCCTCTGAAGGGTGGAGGTATTCTGGCCCTGGAGTACCCCATCTTCTATCTTTATCTTCTTGTCTCAGGGGGACATCGGTTGTCCCTCCTCCTAGTAAGCAGGGCACTTAAAAACGGAAAGATTATGGCAGTGTGGGGTTAAGCAGACGTCCTGGACACGCCCCCCTACAAGTCAGTTCTAAGTGTCCTGCCTCCTAGAGGGTGGAGCTTAACCCCAACAATCCCTGTGTCCTGAGACGGCAGAGAAAATGTGCCTGTTCAACTTTCATCTGTATTTGGCCTGATGATGGGGCCTGTGTGCTCCAAAAACTTGCAATTGTTACTTATTCAGTTAGCCAATAAAAGGTATCGCCAAACTTTACATTTTCTGCATAAAGTAGCCTATAAGTATGCAAGGAAGAATTTGGTACCTTTCCATCCAGTATGGTTTCCCACGAGGCTCTTTTCTTGTTTACAGGACAGTCCTCCATTTCTTGCATTGCAACTTCATATTCCCCATCCAGTAGCTGCAAGCGCCTGTAGCACAAGGAATTTAGAATATTGCATAACTGCTTTGCCACTCACACTAGAACAGTGTCAACCAGTTTTTGCCTTCCCCTCCAACATAGAAGTATGGATCTGATAATGTTACAGATGCTGTTACTCACCTGTTTTTGTCAAATACAGTCATCTGTGCCACAAAAGTCTTATCCCCTTCATCTCTGTTGGATGAACTGCGCTTTCTACGAGCTGGAAGCTCCTCAGAGACATCTAAACATTATAGAGTACAGCAGTAAGCACCATGACTTCAGCCCTCAACTCAAACCCTAAATATACACCTGCCTCCAGCATATAAAACTCTGCCTTCAGTACAGATTCTCCCTATCAAAGAAGATTACACGATTTAACGGCCTTATCCCTCCACAATCACACAGACAAGTCCACATTTAGTATACACCATTTATTATGCTGCGTTTGTGTAATTTGTATACACATGAAATGTCTTACATTCCACACAATAAAAGGTTCAGATACCTGAACCCTTAGGTCTTGTTTAACTTCAGGTATACCTATATTTTCATTAGTCTCTCCATTGGTTAATCCATTGAGATCCCTTCGCCCCTGGCGGGTCACCCGGAAAAGCAAAGAGTAGGATTTGACCATATGGCTGTTGCTGGGTTCAAATTCATTGCTGGATACAGCGAGTGAAGGAAAACTGGATGGTTTTGCTGGGTTCAGCTCTGGATTGAGAGGCACCTGCTTTTTCCCAGTAGGAACCTGGCGTATAGGACAGCTTACATCCTGCAAAATACAAAATAGTTTGAGGGTTCAAGGGTCAGGATAATGAAATGTATGTATAACTATTTGTAAAGCACTGTAAAAGGAGAATTCAACCTTGTAATAAAAAAAACTGTACTTCCCAACCAATGTAGACCCCACCCTCCCACCAGCCTAACTGCCCCCCCGGGGGAAATGCCCCATACTTTATACTTACCCCTCGGCACAGATTCTGGCAGTGGAGTTCCACGCAGCCATCTTGCGGGTCTTCGGTAAGCTGACAAGGAGATCGGTGTGGCGAAGCATGTGCAGTTGGAGCAATTTGCGCATGCTCCAAAATAGACGGAAATTGCAGATCTTGCAGTCAGCTACTACACTGCCTGAACCTGCGTCAAGGGGTAAGTATAAAGTATGGGGCATTTCCCTGGGGGGGTCATCTACATAGGGTGGGGGGCAGGCCTCTCCCTTTTACCTGCCATTTAACTTACTTTTGCTTTGTCCCTTTCGCTTTCACTCTTCCCATGACTCACTTCTGGTTTCAGTTAGCTCTTGCTATATTTACATTATTTCACCATCCTGTCTGGTTTGGCTAAGCTACTGAGCCGGTTTGGCTAAGCTACAGGTGTAATGGTAATGGATAAGTGGTAGAAGCCACAATTCTGACATCACTACATTGTCCTGCCTCCTAGTGGGAGGAGCACTTTACCCCATGGTTGCTGTGTCCCCCCACCGACGTGACAGAAAAATACAGTACACAGAATATAAATGTCACAATATAAGGCTGATCAGTAATTAACACAGATAATTACTACACAGCAGCACAGAAACCAGTGCAACTAGAATGAAAATTAGCCTTGTAGCTTATATTATAGGACAACCTAATTTTCTGCTTGATAATGTTACAACCCCTAAGCTTAGCTTCTCAACAGCCACTCAGAGCCCACTGAGCATGAGTATCACAGACACTTTCCAAGATGGTGAACCCTGTGACAAGTTTGAAGTCCTGAATCATTGCTGCTATGGACAACCTGAAACATTAGGCTGGTACAATAAGTTCAGTATAAAAAATGTGGCACTTTTAGACATTCCTTTTTAGGGTTTAGCTCTCCTTTAAGGACATGAGGTCATATCTGGAGTTGGTGTGCAGCAAATAATGCAATAATGTAAAGAGAAAGGGAAAACCGCATGTCTGATTTGGTATAGTACCAGTCAATAATTTACATGTGGTTTCTGCTGTTACGGGCATTAGATTTCCACAAAATGACAGAAAAACCGGGCAGGTGTTTTGTCATTACAAATATAACTTCATTCTTATATCAATTAGTCAATTGATGAAGGGGTACTAAGTTCTAGTGATTGATACCAACTGTGTCAGTAGCACTAAACAGGCTGTGCAGGGCATTTTTCCTTTAGAATGCCCAACACAGACATAGCTTAGGACAAAGACCTGCACAGACAGGCTGTGTGTGCCAGCCAGTCATACTAAGCCATGGACAATGCAATCATTCAACACTGAACGTGAAGCCCATTTGCTAAATCATGGAAAAGACATGCGGATTATTTTCCACAGATACCTACTACTAAACATTTGAACATTTATAGGTGGGAATACAAGCTCCATAACAGGCATGGACATTTCAAAATACAAATTCTAATACAAATTAGAATTCAGTTTCTGAAGAAAAGATTTTTGCAAGGATTGGATAAAAAGAACTGGTACATCAATACAAACGATTTCTAGGCTGTGTATGTACTGGCACTTGCACAATTGTCTGACCCTATTGTAAGAAGTTATTTCCCAGATGGTTAGAGGGTGTAACCAAATGGTTAAGGCCCAGGACTTCATATACTGCAAGTTATACTGTCTGTAACTATTCTCACCCCTAGAAAGTGCTGGCCCTCCAGCTTGGGGTCATTACCAGCACTGCGTGGGGAAGCTTGCACTGCCACTGAATCATTGTACCTGGCCTGTGGATTTAAAAACAAAAAACCTCCATCAGATTTCATCAAGAGCTCCTGCCATTTCCATGTGTGCACACTAAGCAAGACAAGGAACGCAATAGATATCCTAGTTTAGACAAGGCTGTATTTCAGAATGTAAAGAAAAACAACTTGAAATGCAAAGACAAGAATTTCATATGCGATTTAAAAAAACACACACACACACACACACACACACACACACATTTTGTACTGCTTACTTGCAATACTCGCTAATGCAAATTCTACTCAGATCTAAAGTACAGATTCAAAATAATGCACTGCAACTGTTCTGTCTATAACTGATCCTATGGAAGATTGCATTCATGAATGCAATATAATCCTGATGGCAAAGTTGCCAATGAGGATTCAAATGGACAATTCCAGGCCGAGACTGGCAGGAGAAAAAAACATTTTCACTGGACACTTTTAAGTAGAAAAGTTCCAGTTGCTGTGAAAATTTCCTTACTGGGGCACTCATCACTGTCATACTGCCTATAACTATCCAGTAAGTGGAATTTGCATCCTAAATACACAGGGACAAAAAACTTACCTTTCGCTTCTTGTGACAAACTTTAACAAGCAGAACCTCCAGAGTCACGGAGCTTTGTTCATTTTCTGAGTTTTGTGATGGCTTATCTGAAGAAAGAGTTGGCAGATGAGGGAGACATAATGAATGTGTAGTGGTACCATACTCCCAAAATGACGAATGAATTCCCCAGGTGTATCTACAGGGAATATATATCCATGTGGTAAATGATGGAGCACCGGTGGGGGGTCCTTTGTGTAGGACAAAAACATTGATAATCACAGATAATTTCACTTTTTTGCAAGTATGCAAAGGCCACTTGCACCGGGGCAGTTGTTTTTACACTGTTCGGTTTGCCACTTTGGATATTACATATTTTATATAAATATTCTCCCTCCCCCTTTTCATTCCAAATAAGCTATTCAGGAATGTAGCATTATCAAATTGACAATGTGGAAATATCTGGACCACACTTACCAATTTTATGGAAGAAACCAGTAAAGGTCAGCTGTAAATGAGCGGATACACTATATTAAAAAAAAAAAAATACAAAAAAAATTTCAGTTTGGCAGAATGAAATACTCTCTCTATACAGTTAAGAACACTGATAACAGTAAATTATCTAGAACACATATGCATAGTTTACAAGCATTAAGCCATTTTGAAACAATTTACAGCAACCTCAATAGCTGTGGAGTGGTGGGGTGACAAATGTTTTTATTATAAGAAGCAACCTATCAATCCAAGCTACTGGCAAAAGAAACATGGAAGGAAGACGTCAGGGTCCTGACATTCTAATTCATCTGTTCGTAATAATCAAGAAATTGTCAGAAGAAATGCCATTGGCAACACCCAAAACAGATTTCAGCACATTACCTGTGGGATTCCTGATCTCCCTTCATTTTTTCCACTTTCAACAGCAGGTCATTAACTTTGAAGCTTTTCCTACAAAACAAAGAAGCAGCAGTGGAAAGAACAAAATGAAATATAAAGTTTGCGTACACAACACCTGCTTAATTGTGTGTATCAGGCAACAAATGAGGCAAACACTTCAATAGAAATTAATGGGTATTGCATAGTATCAGGTAATTTGCAGGCCCAATAAAAACTAGGTTATTGAATAGGCATAATGTCATTATCCTACTTACCCATTGCATGGGATGTTGGTATTGTGCATTATAAACCAGTTTACTGTGTAAGGCTGGTGTTGGTTAAACAAGGCAGGCTGAATCCCCAGGGGGAAACATGGGAACTGCTTGTGGCTCTTAATTGCCATAAATTGTGCTGCATCCTCTACTCTGAGGCATAAACCTGTGGTTCCTATAAGAACCTTACTGCATGTGTTAGAAGAGGTCAGCCTGCAAAAGAAGGCAGTGTCTCATAGCTGAGGGTACAAACAGGGGTGTATTTATATTAAGGCAACTGAGAGCCTATGCCTAGGGCAGCAGGCTTTTGGGGGCGGCCCTTGGTACCTATAAATGTATTTTTTAAATTTAAGAAACATTTCCATAGGAAATCCGGTGAAGGAGATGGGGGGGGTCAGGAGTAGGGGGCCGGGTTGGCTGACGGAAGTGACGTGGACTCATCCTGTGACGTCACTTCTGTGACTTGAGTTTGTGACATCACGTGCACAACGTGCTAACAGCACACGTACAGTGTAGGGGGCATGTTTAGGTCCGGTGTCTAGGGTGGTATCGGACCTAAATAAAGCCCTGGGTACAAATGCTAAAGTAAGGGTATCTACAGGTAGGAGGCAGCTGTCTGCTATAATCACTAGGTCAGAAAAACAGACCAGTTAGTATTAAGTATGGATAAGACTCCCAAATTAGCAGGGAGACACTGAATGGCACAACTATAGCCATCTCTGCACTGTATAATACAGTTCCTGCACCTAAGGATACCCTATGGGAATTGCTAATCTGAACCCAAGAAAAAGGAATGTGTAATGAGCCTCTGTTGGGAAGTAACTGTATATACATGGCAGACTCGCAAATATCCTTTACACTTGGCCTATGCAACAGACACCACCTGCTCACTGAGCCCCAGGGAATATCACTGTCACAGGATCACCTAGGCCTCATGGGTTACATCAGACAAAGCAAATGTAGGTCAGAATTGGTTAACTCTTTTCTATAGCAAGTGCTGGTAGCCATGACTTTAAACATAAATCCTAGCTCTTACCATTGTAAAGCCTTATAGAAAACACCCACCCAATGCCTTCACTTGTGGCCAGTGTTATTCTCCAATTCAAAGAATTCAGAAATCAGTTTAAGAGAGTAGGGGGTAAATGATTTTACTATGGCAAAATTGAGGTGTACAGACAAAATAAACAAATGGAAACCTGCTTACAACTACAGACACAAACATTCCACGCCAGCTACTGAACTACTATACACACTCATATGTGTCCAGTAGTAGGCACTTATGCCCCTGTGGCAACACCACTAGGTCCACAGATCTTTACTGGATGTGCAATAACAAAGATTGGGAGCATGGAGGGAAACAATTCTATGCAAAAGAAATACTATATATATATTGCTCTGCTACTAGAATGAATAAGCATAGTGATAGTACGTTGATAGACTGTGGAACAATAAATGTACAGGCTATTACTCTGCATGCACGGTGAATCGATACATGACTATAGTTTATAAACATTTATAATACAAGCTAGAACGGAAAACAAAAATGCAGGCACAAAATAGTCTCAATACTAATTAATCAACAGAATGTTTACCGTTTGGCATTGAATCTGGAATTCCTGTGCGACATGTAGGTGAGGGTTCTGTGCAAAAAAATTGGCTACAAAGAAAAGAATGGGTTACTAATTGTGAAAGAATGAGGCTACATTACTAACCACACAAGCATACATGGTTACTTACAGCTATGAGATTCCTGGTTCGCAAAAATCTATAAATCTGTGTTGGTTCTGCAAGAAAACAAAAACACCACAATAACCTGTTAAAGATGAAGACAAACTCTACTTTTCATCTCAAATTATTTGGCTAATGGCTGAGGCTCTCATAGGCAGGACGTAAACATGATCTGGTATGTGACAAAGTTCCAGGCAAAGGTACTATTGGTTTTTTTTTTTGTTCAAGTGAGTTTTATTAGAAGTTCACAATATCACAGGTATTATAGCAATGCAAAGATAGATATGTCCCAATGCGCAGATTGGGTAATTACACACATTCGTAATAGAGTGTCATTTGAAATTCACTGTTTACTTTCAGTGATTGATATAGCATACAAGTGTGGGTATGTCATAGTTATATGATTTTTATCTGAATGGTGTGGCATAGGTAATTGATCAATATACAACTATAGCTTTCACTATATGTAAACAAACTGAAGTGCTGTACTTTTATGTTAGCTCAGTTAAGGTTTGGACACATAGTTATTGATACAGTTATACCCTTACTCATTTTCTAACATCCATAATTGCCATATTTTTATACACTGTGTGGAGGTACCTTTACGTCTAGCTATAAGTTCTTCCATCTTTTGCAGCCCTTGGACTGCTTCCTCCCAAGCCTGGTATGTAGGGGGGTGAGGATCTTTCCAATGGAGCGCTATAAGTTTTCGGGCCAAAAAAAGCAACTTATTTACCATTTTACAGGCAGGGGAGGATAGAGGGGTAGGGGGGTCCAGACCTAGTAAATACCACCTAGGATCTAGTGATCGTTCAAATCCCAGTAATTTTGTTATGCGCTTTTGTATGGTTACCCAAAATCTCTATTTTGTTGCAGGACCAGAAGGTGTGTAATAATGTACCTTCTTCTTGTTGGCATCTTAGACACACATTTGACATCTCAGGATTGATTTTGTGAAGAAGTGCTCTGGTGTGGTAGGCCCTGTGTACAAAGTACACTTGTTGGATTCCATATTTGTATATGGGGGAAATTGTTAGGGGGGAGCGGAGTATTTGATTCAATTGGTCATCCGTCAGTGTAGTAACATGGTTCTCCCACTTAGATCTAGCATTGAGAGGTTTGTTCTGGTATGTTCCCTTTAGTACCGCTTGGTAGAATAAGGATATTTTATGTCCCTGTTGTTCTTCAGACACAGGCGTGCTAGGTAAATTGTAGTTATTATGTTTGAGAGCTTTACGTACCGTTCCCAGTATTTTATGGTAAGTTAGCCAATGGGAGGACCTTTCTTTAATTGTTGCAAATGGAATCCCCGCATGGTCTTTCCAGACTTGCTCAATAGTGTATATCCCTGCTTCTAACCATAGTTTGGGGGATCCTGTTTATACAGTGGTGATAGTTTGGGATTATACCAAAGGGGTGTTAACCATCCCTGTATGGTTTGTGATATGATGGACCTTGTCAAGGATATTTTTTTGATGTATCAACAGTGGATTGTGAGGAGGGTTAGTGTTCTTTGGTGCTGTAATTGTGATGGAGTGAAATGGGGGTAATTCAGTTTGCAAAATTGATTGCCATAGTTGGTAAATTGCTTCCTTGTTTTAGCGTCCATAATTGAGAGAGTTGTGCTGCCAGATAGTAAAGATGCATATCAGGAAGTGCCATACCCCCTAGATCTCTTGGTCTGCATAGTATTGATAGGGCTAGTCTGTTTCTAGATTGACCCCATATAAACTACCTAAATTGGGCCGCCAATTCTGTGAAAAAAAGGGGTTTGTATTTTTGTGGGCGCATACCATAGGAGGTATAGGATTTTTGGTTCTATGGACATTTTAATGATCTGGATACAGCCTGTAGGGCCCAGTGGGAGCTGTTCCCAAGATTGAAATTTACGCCTTACCCATGACAGCAAGGAGCAATATTAAGGTCATAATAAGTTTGTATTGGGAGAGCTATTTTAACGCCTAGGTAGGTGAACTGAGTGCTTCTTTGCAGGGGAGTTATATTTGTTATAGCAGCTGTATCTGAATCTATGAGGAACAGCGTAGATTTGGAATAATTTGTTTTCAACCCTGAGATTTCCCCGAACTCTTTGGTTACATTCAGAAGTGCAGTTAAAGAGGCTTCTGTGTCACCCAGGCATACCAATGTATCATCCGCATACATTTGTATTTTCTCCTCCCTGTTGTGAGTTTGTAGGCCTTTAATTTGGGGGTTTTGGTGGACCTCAAGCCCCATGGGCTCAATGGCCAGGGCAAAAAGGAGGGGGGGACAGTGGACACCCCTGTCTCGTACCCCTAGTTAGGACGAACTTATCGGTTAAGGAAGCATTAAGTTTCAAGGAGGCCATTGGTGTTTTATACAGTAGTTGAGTAAGCTTAATAAAGTGAGATCCTATGCCGAAAGCGTTTAAGACCTTCCATAAATACAACCATTCCACTGTATCGAAGGCTTTTGCTACATCTAGAGCAGTGGTTCTCGACCTTCCTAATGCTGCGACCCTTTAATACAGTTCCTCATGTTGTGGTGACCCCCAACCATAAAATATTAAAATATTTTCGTTGCCAGCCCAGAGCGGATTGTTAGGAAAGTACAGGAGACAGCGTGTCTGTATTAAGGTTTGTTTGCCGTGCGTAGTGCAGCAAAAAATTATTTGCCACACCCATTTTGTGGTCACACCCCAATTACCATGTTCATTTTATAAATTTTAAATGGGCAGGGAGAGCTGTATGGCAGTCCCTACTAAAGGTATATAGAAAGTTGTAGTGCAACTGGCTTCCCTACACAGGTTACTGAACTACAACTCCCAGCACCAACACCCAGAGAGCTACAACCTTGCCCCAGGGCTAGTGGGGAGAGAGATGAACCTGCTCCTGGAACCCCTTAAGGGACCCCTGTGAAAGGGGCATTCGACCCCCAAAGGGGTCCCGACCCCCAGGTTGAGAACCACTGATCTAGAGCCACTATTGCCCTTTGTCCTGTGTTTAAGCGGGGAATGGTAAGATTAAGCATAAGCCTTCTGATGTTATGTGCAGTGGTTTTACCTCGAATGAACCCTGTTTGGTCTTCACCAATTGTGTGATCACCTGCCCTAACCTTCTTACCAACACTTTCGCCAGGATTTTAACGTTGGTGTTTAGGAGGGATATAGGACGGTACGATTCTGGGAGGGTAGGAGCTTTGCCCGCTTTCGGCAATAGTATAATGGTAGCTTCATACATAGATGCCGGGAGTTGTT
>CM044448.1:43200574-43220145 GCA_024363595.1 Xenopus borealis
TTTTTTAGCATAAAAATAGAATTTTTAAATAAAAATTTTTGGTGTTACTGTCCCTTTAATCAGTCTTGCTGTATCGGCTTCTGGCAGCCATTACTTGACTTGTGCTGTTTTGATAATTTATGAAGATCCCTAAGCAGCGCAGATCACACAGAGCATGTGCACAATCTTAGACTTTCCTTGTCCTTTAAGGGCAGAACGTTGTTTGAGACTAAATATGCTCATGCTGGCCTAAACTCATGGTATATAGCAAGGCCCAGTGGATATGCAACTTACCTTTTTGTCTTAAAGGGCAAGGAAAGTCTAAAATAGAATAAGGCTAGAAATGCTGTATTTTGTATACTAAACATAAACATGAACTTACTGCACCACAAGCCTAATCAAACAAATGATTTATGCTTTCAAAGTTGGCCACAGGGGGCTGTCATCTTGTAACTTTGTTATACATCTTTGCAAGACTACACTACATACACATGCTCAGTATGGTCTGGGCTTCTTAGGGATCGTCATAAATGATCAAAAAACAAAGCTGTTTGAGTTCTGCATGGCTGGTAAGTAAGGCAGGGGCTCCCCCTGCTGTTCATAAGTATGATTGTTTCCCTGCCAGCAGTTAGGGACCGTCTGACAATTCCTATCCACAGAAGTAAATGAAGGGAGAATTTCACTGCATACAGTCAGGTTTATAATAAAAACACTACACATTTTTACAGTATATTGGAGATAGATTTCTTTCATTAAAGTAAAAATTGGATTTTATTTCTTTGCCTTTCCTTGCCCTTTAAGTATTATTTATATTTACTTAATTAAGGTAGTGGTAAAACAGCAAGAATATCTGCCATATATGCAGACTTTATAGAAGGGTAAAGATCTGTGACTACAAAAGCCATAGCATTTGCTAATGCCATATTTTAGTGGGGGTGTATTCATTAGTAGAATAAGTTTGGCCTTGTAGTTATTTACCTTGTTTGCAATGTTACTATCAGAGAAACTGCTGCAAGCAACCTTCGCAACTCACTTGTGCCAACACAGCAAAACTGTACATCCCATTTAGGCATATACAAAGAATCAAAAACATAAGATACAGCATCCATGTGGTCAACATTTTAAATGGAAAAAGGAGTCATTTTAAATGTCATAATTGTGAGATTGTTTGACACAGGAGGCCACACCACCTTTCCCAATGACAGAATGGGGTGATCCACTAGGATTTGCTTCTTCGTCAGCACCAGGCCTACTTCCCTAGACACACAAATGTGACTTATGAACTAGGTAAATACAAAGGCTAGCAGTGAATAAGAGTAATGGCCACAATAACACACAGTCACAATATGTGCAACAGTAAGACATTTCATAAGGCTAACATCAAGTAACAGTCAATGCTACATATCAGATGAGAGACACCATATGAAAATACAGAGTGTATGCCAGTTCAGACAATACTGTAGCAAGACTGCATTCAGTTATTCTGACTTAGTATAGTACAGTGTATGGGAGCCCCACAGGAAACACCTGTGCTACCCACATTACAATAATAGTGGCATGTGTCACTAAGATCCCTATCCGTTATAAAATAAAGGGGGAATACAGCAAAAAGGAATTTTTAGATGCAGCGCAGTTACCATTACACGACAGTTGCTTATATTTAGCTGCAGAAATGACAGTGAGGGACATGTACAAATTAGTTTTTAAATTTCAATTCCTATAATAAAGCAGAGTACCCAGATATTTTCACCGAAGCTTGGACTTTATTGTAAGAAAAATTGCACTCTCTGCCCCCTCCAAAATCTACACTTTCATAAATATTCCGTCCCACTCTGCACACTGTTTGGGAGGTATGTTGGAAGTTCCCCACACAAATTTACTCCAGATTGTGCACCTGAACTCAAATTCTCTATCAAACTTCAGATTATTAGCTGCTTCAAGCTCATGCCACACTGTTATTTACACCAGCCATTCTTCATTTTCTTTCAACTAGATGCTTGCAAGAAATTTCCCATATGTCAACTGGGTCCAACAGATGCACAAACTCCTAAGGTGCTTGTCTACAGTTTATTCTAAGCAATGGCTTCTCTTGTGCCTCTCTCCTATTAAAGGCAGATGGGTGGCATTTTTGGCATAGTTACACTTTTACGTCAATCTCACCTGCAAAATTCTGACCTACGACCTACACTAAAGGACAGCAGACCTTCCTGTGCCTTCTCTCATAGGTCTAGAAGTTTACACAGAGACTTTTGACAGGTTCCAAGCTCTAAAAACCATCTGGTTTGTTTAAAACCAGTGGGGTGAAGCTCAGTTACAGAACAAGACATTTTGTGGTGCTTATCTGAAACTCCTTTGGGAAGTTCTTTACTCATAAAAACACTATTGCAGTTGGGGAGTGTCCCCTTTTATTTCACCATCAACAGGTTCAACGTATCGTGGCGGGTAGAAGGTAAACCCTCCCTTCATTAGGATCCTGATGAAGGGAGGGTTATCCCCCCGAAACTTTGAACCTGTTGATGGTGAAATAAAAGGGGATACTCCCCAACTTTAGGTGTGTGTGTGCGGATCTGATCTGTTTTGCTGTTGCTAAGGGACCTAGCCTGGTCTACAGAAATACAGCACCACCACAAGCAGTGTGAGTAAAGTGCGGGAATGCCGAGGTTAAGCTGTATGAAGTTCTTTACTCATCCCTACATGTATGTTTGTTTTACTGTATTGTGAAACGTACCAAATGAATAAAGATTTAGCATGCTGACGGAGAACTATGCAGGAAAGCAAATCTGAATGTTGCAGGTACAAGCAAGCGGAGTAAAATGCAATGCAACAGCCATAACATTTAATTACAAGAATAAAGGCCAGGGAGCAGAGAATGTGTCTTTTAATAACCAAGAAGCAGATGTCAAAATAAAGCAGCAGAATCCTCATTAGGGCCATTGATTCTCACTTGGAGAAACTCAGAGCCGTAGCACCAAGATGAAAGTTTTTATTTCAATATCATTGAAAACATCAGTGCTATAATATAATAAGGTTATTGAGCAACGTGAGCATTTACGCAAAGCACCGTACATGTTAATCCCCTTTCCTGATAAACAGGAAGACTGAGCATAAACAATAACAAACACATTGCACTTTACATGAGAGGGAAACCGTTCTGTCCCTGGCACCATGTTACAAAACCAAGTTTTCCCCTTTCCTGAAGGATCTTTTATCCAGATGATTGGGACCTAGTGTAATCTGGATAAAGCTCTTTTGGACAGGGCCCTCCTTCCCCTCTTGGTTGCTTTGTATGCAAGTGTGCATTTTTAAAGGGATACTGTCATGGGAAAACATGTTTTTTCCAAACCACCTCAGTGTATAGTTCTGCTCCACTAGAATTCTGCACTGAAATCCATTTTTCAAAAGAGCAAACAGATTTGCATATATCGCCTGGCGACTAATCTCTGCTTCTTTGGGGCAACTAATCTCCCTGAATTGCTTGCCCATGTCTCGCGCCTGCTAAACTGTAAATGGCCTGCGCCTATTTCACACGAGGCCCTAAGTTGCTGAAAATTGCCTCATGAGGCAATTTCGAACGACTTAGAAAAATGCAGCGCCGCATGTGAAATAGGCTCAGGCGACTTACAGCTTAGTGGGCGCAAGACACGGCCAAGCAATTCAGGGAGATAAGTCCCCCCAAAGAAGTGGCGATTAGTTGCCTGGCGACTAATCTCCCTGAATCTTCTCATGTGGCCTAGCCCTTACTGCTGTACTGTACATGTGGCCCAGACATACTGCTGTACTGTAAGTCGGAGTGATATAACCCCCTTCCCCTCCAGCAGCCCAACAAAAGAACAATTGGAAAGTAACCAGATAGCAGCTCCCCAACACAAGATAACAGCTGCCTGGTAGATCTAAGAACAGCACTCAATAGTAAAAGCCAAAGTCCCACTGAGTGATTCAGTTACATTAATTAGGAGAAATAAGTCTGCCAGAAATTAGTTCCATCCTTAAGTGCAGGCACAAGTCACATGACATGGGGCAGCTGGGAAACTGCCAATATGTCTAGCCCCATGTCAGATTTCAAAATTGAACATAAAAAAAAGTTTGCTCTTTTGAGAATTGGATTTCAGTGCAGAAGTCTGCTGGAGCAGCACTTAACTGATGCAGTTTGAAAAAAAAAAAATTCCCATCACAGTAGACCGTTAAAGGAAAACTATACCCCCCGAACAATGTAGGTCTCTATAAAAAGATATTGTATAAAACAACTCATATGTAAAACCCTGCTTCATGTAAATAAACCATTTTCATAATAATATACTTTTTTAGTAGCATGTGCCATTGGGTAATCATAAATAGAAAATAGCCATTTTAAAAAATAAGGACAGCCTCCTGGGATCCTAGGATCCAACGGTGCACACAAACATATCAAACAAACTATAAAGTTAGGTCACATGAGCCAATTAACAGACAGAGTTGTGTCTTTTGCTTCAACACTTCTTCCTGTTACAGTTAGAGTTGAAATATTTCTGGTCAGGTGATCTCTGAGGCAGCACACAGACCATCATGAAATGGTGGTTCAAGGTAAGAGATGTAAAAGGGCAATATTTACTTAAATACATATACCAGGTAGGTAAGATTCTTTAATATGTCACTTGATTTGTTGCTCAAAAATTCATTTTCGAGGTATAGTTTTCCTTTAAGGTATAGAACCATTTATTGTATAGTGCTGGCAATGTTGCCACTTACATAACAATAAAGGATGTGTGTGCAATTTGGTACACCCCAGATTTTATGATATACAGCAGGGGTCCCCAACCTTTTTTGCTTGTGAGCCACTTTTAAATTAAAAAAAAAAACACAAGCATGAAAAAGTCCATGTGGATGTCAAATAAGAGCTCTGATTGGCTTTTTGGTAACCCCTATATGGACTGGCAGCCTACTGGAAAGAATGTTTGGCAGGACATCTGTTTTTTTATACAACCAAAACTTGCCTCTAAGCCATTAATTCAAAAATAAGCTCCTGCTTTGAGGCCAATGGGAGCAACAACCAAGGGGTTGGAGAGCAACATGTTAATGAAAAAATACATGTTTAATGAATAAAAGGAGTGTAGTACCAATAAAGTTTTTTTAAATCTGTGAATGAATCCTTGACAAGCCTTTAGCATTGGGATCACTATAATTCTGTCCAACTGGGTACCAGAAGAAACCCTGGGGAGTACTGTACAAATACACTTGCTTGCTTTGTGCATCAGTTCTCAGCAAATTGTTATCAATGGGGAAATGAGATGATATTTCCAAGCACTGTACATGGAGAGCAGAATACAAAAACACTGGCTTACTCTATCTATTCTTAACCAGCAGTTATCAATGGGGCAAGGAGAATTCCCCAGCTCTCTGGCACCCAGTAGACTTTGTTGCTTTATGTATCAGTATTCAGTCATTTACCATAGGGGCCAAGGATACCAATATAATTTGTTACTCTATATAACTGTATGTACCCGGATATATATAAATATACATATATATAGATACACAAATAAGCCTCAGAGAGATGGGGGGGGGGGGAGACAAAACGTAAACTGCAGCGAAGGAAACCATATACATATATAAACCTAACAGGGCTGTGTAGCAGGGCCTCATGGGGGGCTTATGTCATATTCACACAAGGTTCTGGTGCAACTGGTTGGGGGAGTGGCCCTAGAGCCCCATATTCATATTCATTACACGAGGCCAAGAGAAAGGGCTCTAGAGCAGGAAGGAGGCGATAAAGTGGCCCCTTGGGGCCAATATCTCACGCCAACATGGGGGGCAGCCTTTGACAAAGCCCCCGTTAGAGATCGGAGGGGAGTGGCCCCTGGTGTCCATACTCACTCTCAAAGGCCTGTAGGAAGAGCTCATGGTCCGCCTGGATCTGCTCCATCTTGGGTTTCCGGACGGGCAGGAGGGAGGCCGTGGCGCTGGATTTGCTGGAGGATCCCGAGTTGCCACCGTGCTTCTGAGGGGCCATACAGGGTAATTACTGCGGCCGAGAAAGGGGGGGAGCCATGCAGGATACTACGAGCGATAATCCCGGGCCCCGGAGTGCTCCAGTCTGGCCTGTCCCCAATGGCGCGCGCTACCTCCCTCAGCACTGCACCACGCCCTTTTCCGCTCTTCATCGTGCTCTATTGGCTATGCCGCAGCACCGCCTACCACTCATTGGTCGCACCGCCCGCCGTTCATTTTGGAGCCATCCCTATGCCCCCAGCCGGCAGTCTCGCCCCCCTTCCCTCCTTTGAACTGAATTCGCGGGAACAGTCCACACTGCATTCTGGGTAGTGAGGGAATGACGCGCTTACGTTCAGTGGGTGGGACCTGGAAGTGGCGGCAACTGAAAAAGTAAGTAAAAAAAAAAGGAAAGACGAAGGTTCAGTCTCGGTTTGTGAGTCGATATTTGTTCTTCTATCTCTCTGTCTGCTGCTGATCCTACCCTTCACTTCGTTTTCAGCGCCATTACCTCCTGCTGCTATCAGCTATTTACCTAAAGTACCCCCCAGTATCGCTCCAAATACATTGTGGCCCATATGATGTATTCCAAATACGCGACGCTAAATCCTTCAGATTTGTGGCTTGTAGATTGGGTGGGGCGGGGCTTGGCAGGGAGTAGTAGGTCGGGTTTTGACAGATGTATTTGCTTGGGCGGGGTGTAGTAGTAAGTGGGCTATTTTCCAATGGGACCAAATCTTTATCAGGGCCCATAACCCAGAGGGTCAGGTGACCAGTGGGCTAATAATTGTGGCCCCCTGAGGGGAGTGTCCTTCAAACATAATAGGATGAGCCCAGGTGTACTTTGCCAATCAGGCAAGTTGAAAAACTTGCTCCATGCAGCAGCACTGAATAGGTTACCAGGCGGGGCAGCATAAGGGCCCTTACACACGGGTGTTTTGGACCTGCGCTCCCCTGCATTGCGTTTGGCTGCGTTCAGCTGCAGGGGAGCGCAGGTCTAGACGCACCTCATTTTGTTCAATGAGGTTGTACCCACGAGACGCGTGTAAGCGCCGAACGCAGATTCAGACGCAACATGCTGCATTTTTCCTGCTTTTGGCGCCTACATGCGTTCGTGTGAGTACAGCCCCATTGAAAATAATTGAGTGCGTCTATACCTGCGCTCCCCTGCGGCTGAACGCAGCAAAACGGAACGCAGGGGAGTGCAGGTAAAAACGCCCGTGTGTAAGGGCCCTAAAGCCATGCGTGGTACTTTTAAGAGACAAATTTCCACTTTATAAATTGGAAATCTGGCTTTACTAGCAGTGGTGTAACTACTCGCTGGTGGGCCCTGGTACAGGATTTGCAACCGGGCCCCCCTATCGGGCTCTCCCCCTATGAATTGCACAATGGAGTTCTCCTAGACTCTCCACCAAGCCCCGAGAGGAAGGGGGCCCTGGTGCAATTGCACCCCCTGCTCCCCTGGTAGTTACGCCACTGCTGTCGGGCCAAAATATACAGCCTGTTAAAATGCTGACATAGACATGTCTCCAAGGAATTTCCATGTGTAGCAAATATTAATACTAGCTCTTTAGCAACCGCAAACACATAACAAATGTATTAATCATCCTCAGAACAATAAAGGTAATGGAGCATGGAGGACATGCAGTAATGGAACACAAAGGGGAAATCATGGTGGTTGTGATGTTTAGAAGCATCAGGATTAGGACGAAGCCCAAGATCTTGCTGACAGGTGGAGCCTTATCTGTTAAATTTCCCTTCTAGAGAGGGATACAGAGTGTATGTACATTATGTATCTTTCCCAAGGTTTGGTCCCTAGGTGTATGTGTGTGTACAGGAGTGCAAACAAACTTTTTGGGGGTGATGGAACTTCTTTTAGAACACAGAACAATAAGTTTTATCTGACAGAAGAAATAGCAGAATATGGCTGTTTTCTTTTTAGGGGATGGGCACCTAGGAAGGGACACTTACACCAAGGTCAGGTGAACATCTTCTTCAGGTACAATGTCACAAGGCAGCAAATAGCATTATGCTTGATACTGTATTTATGGAAACTCTCAGTATTCATTAACAAACCTTTAACTGACTTTCCATATGGCCCCACAGTGCAAGGTTGTCTGATGAGAGTAAATAGGGGTCACCACCCCAGGCCCTTCCTGGTGGAACCATGCATAGATGTTACAGTAAGAAAGCTAAGAAACTCCATTGCACCTCCTTCCTTAGAACGATCAAAACCCTGACTTTAATAGAGGCAGGGCTTTTTTGAATGTGGCAGATTGGCGTTGTGACAGTTAGTCAACACTCAATAAGTGACATGACATCTTACACCTGAGTTGTCTTTAGGGTTTACAATGCCAAGCCTCATTGAGGAAGAGAAGAAGCTTTATGGAAACCTTAGATTTACCAATAACCTTGAGTTAGGTATTAGCAGCTAGATCAACCTGAACAACATCTGGATGGTCTACACTTGTACTAAAGAGCTTGAGGTTTCATTACAACTAATTTGAATCCAAAAAAGGGTAATTTGCCCCAGCTCTAGTAGCAATGGCAACCCTTAATCACTATATATGGAAAAGCATGGTCTCAGCTCCATTGATATTGGAATCTGCTGTGTGGGCTTCCAGACTTACTCAAGCTTCCTTAACAGACAAAGATTGTAAGCTCAAGCTAAAGAATCATTCAAAGGTTCCCTCGGTCCACAGTACTCGCTATTGTAATCATGCCATGAATTATACAGTGTTCCTACTTACTTGGCCCCTGTGCTGTGAGCCAGTGCCACCACGAACCAGTGAATGCACAGAACCACCCCCGCCCCTAACACAGCCACACTGAAGACTGAACTCTTAGCACTTACTTGTCTTACAGGCGGCTGTGGAGATTAGCAGGCTAGGGAGCGAGGCAAGCAGCTGGTGACGCCACACGCAGCGCTGCAGGTGGTGCCGTCACACGCAGCATGTCGGCGGCGCCCAGTGGTGACGTTACACACTGTGCCACCAACAAGTACCATGGACTTGCGAGTGCGATCTTCTGTATTTTGAATTTGTGATGCATGCTGACTTGAAGGCGGTAGCCGGCGGGCCCCTTGGGGGGTGCAGGGGCCCGGACCCTGGTGCAACTGCACCCCGGTAGTTCCGCCACTGTTTACTAGTGCAAGAGAGCACAATTACGCTCTCTGCACTAATGCCACGGCCTCCCCGGACAGGTAAGTGGGTGATTGTATACCTTCCAACATTTGAAAGAGGGACAAAAACTTGCGTGCAGCGTGGCAAATTCTTTTGGCCACATCCCCTAATTACCATGACCATTTTACAAAATTTGGCAGGTTGTAAACATTTGAACACATTTCTGGGCGTTCTAGTGCAATGTTTTATGTGTTATAACAGTTTTACTAATGAAAGAGAATATCCCTTTAAGCTGTTAGACTCCGTTCTCTCAAGAGACTTGCTTATCTTAAATAGTTACAATTGTTTCTTTGCTTATCTTAAATTGTTACAAAAGTGCAGCTATTTAATTTCAGAAATGTTGTATCTTTATCTCGAGGCAGTGCAGGAGATCAAAGAGAAAGTTGGGACATTTCAGTAAGAAACCTGAGACTGTGAGCTGAGCTCTCAAAATCATGACTGTCCCAGAAAACGGGACAGTTGGGAGGGTATGGACAAGGGGGTTTTAATTGCAGAAGCCGCCTCATGCTCAAAACCGGCCCTGTGTGAGCCACATTACAATAGATGGCAGTCCTGCACATGTTCCCACAACATCCTATGCTGGTTGACAAATTTCTGTTTTTAATTGCCAAATATCTTATACTGGGACCCTTAAAAATGCCTACAGTCGTGAAGAAAGTTATACTCTAATCTTTTTATTTATCTCTGGAAAAGAAAGTGGTTTAATTGCAGGTAAGCAACAAAAAATAACCTTTATTTACTCATTAAACAAAACTATATCAACAAAAATGTATATTCTAGCAGTGAAATCATTTAGGACACCCTACCCCCTAATAGCCAGTGTTAATACCTTTGTCTGAAATAACTGCAGTGAGTTGCTTCTTGTAGCCATCTACCAGTCTCGGACATCAGTCTAAGGAAAGTTTGCCCCACTCCCCAATGCAGAATTCTTTTAGTTTCTTGCACGTACAGCCCATTTCAAGTCATCCCACACCATCTCAATGGGATTAAGATCCAGATCTTTGACCACTCCAGGACTCTCAATTTCTTAGTTTTGTTTTCAGCCAGTCTTTGCCGGATTTACTGGTATGTTTTGGGCTGTTGTCATGCTGCAGGGTCCAGTTTTGCTTTAATTTTCTTACAGATGGTCTGACATGTTTCTCAAGCACCCTCTGATACACAGTAGAATTCATGGTGGAGTTTATGATAGTGAGTTGGCCAGGTCCTACAGCAGCAAATCATCCCCAAACCATGATACTTACACCTCCACGGTTCACAGTTGATATGAGGTTCTTTTACTGGAATGCTGCATTGGTGTATGCCAAACGTGTCCTCTTTTCTGGTGTCCAAGTAATTAAATTTTAGACTCATCTTTCCAAAATCCCTGGTCTTGTCCATGTTCTCTCTGGCAAACCTCAGTCTGACCTTGATGTTTCTCTTAGAGATCAAATGTTTCCTCCTTGCACACCTCCCATGCAAGTTAAAGTTGTGCAGTCTTTTTCTGATAGAGGCATGCCCTTTCATATCAATAGTACAAGAGACTGCTGTAGGTCCCGTGATGACATTTTAAGGTTTTGGGAGACTTCTTTTAGCATCTTGCTGTCTGCTCTCAGGGTGAACTTGGTTGGACAGCCAGACCTGGGCATGTTGGCAGTTGTTTTCAAAGTGCTCCACTTGTAGACTTTTTTCTGGACAAATCCCTTACCAGACTGATAAACTGCTACAGTTGTCTTTCTGAAGGCCTCAGACAGCTCTTTTGATCTCATCATGGTGTTCACTCTCACCTCAACAGTCAAGAGCACACCAAACTCAATGCCTGGTATAAATAGAGCAAAACTCAATCAGAATGCTGAGTAACAACGTTTTAATCATTTGCACCCGATAAGATACACCTGTGTGCTATTTGAGACATTTTAAATGGGAATAAATGTGGGTGTGTCCTGATTTATTCCTCACCAGAAATTGCATTTTTGTAGAATTACATTTTACAGAAGATTCTGAAGTCTTTTCTTCAGTTTTAAGTGTTGTTTAGTGTTATTTCTTGAATCTCCCAGTATTGCTAAAATTGTGATTAAAGGATTAGTATACATCAGAAAAAATAAAACACCAACACAAATTATAATTTAAAATCACAAGGTCTTTATTATGAAATAACTTACCGAAACTCCGCTTCCCCTCCTCTTCAGAAAAGGCGACAGGGTGATGATCCATCCTGCGGCGCTCAATTTCTCCTCCCTGGCTATTCTACTGACAGCATGTGAAGGATCGTGGGCTGGGAAGAGCAACAAGGGAGCGCACTGAGGAGCATGGGTGGGGGGGGCTGCTGTCTGCACTCACAGCTTCCCTGGAGATCAGCTTGCACTTGCACCAGTTGTCCTGTCACTGGCTAATGGCTTAATTCCCGATTTCCAGCTGTGCCCCCTGTATAAGGAGATGTGCGTATCCTCTGCCCCCATCTCCTCCTCCAGCTATTTTCATCCTCCTCCCAGGTGTTCAACAGCAGCAGTAGGAAGGCGGCTGGCTCCCCATTGGCTCCACATGAGGTGCAGGAAGGTAGTGGAGGGCAGCGAGTCCATTCCAGCCTGATTAGCACTTTGTGGTCACAGACTGGGCAGCGCAGCTGGAGAGAATCCCCGGCGCCCCTCCAGACACTGCCTGGAGACGGAAGGTGTGCTGACACGAACATACAGCCTGCGGGGGGAGCTGAGACGGAATCAGTGCCGCCATGTCGTCCTGCACTGCCGGCGCTACTGCCCCAATGTCACTAAGTTTCAGTATTGCGGTCTTGGACTCCATATCGCCACCTGCAGCGGTGCCCATAATTCCCGAAAGCTTGGAGGGTGCAGGGTCTGGCTTCCCCATCTGTGAGCAGGTCTTCGCCAGGTGTGAAGGGGACTCTTCTTGGCGTCCAGCAGATGGGGAGGCAGAAACTTGCCAAATAAAGTACCCATTCAAAGCATTGGTTCAGCCTCAGCTGGGAGAAGGATGAAGAAGAGCTGGATGAGGAGGAGATGGGGGCAGAGGACACACACATCTCCTTACACAGGGGGCATAGCTGGAAATCGGACTCCAGGAATGAAGCCACGAGGCAGTGACAGGACAACAAGTGCAATCTGATCCCCAGGGGAGCCGTGAGAGCATACAGCAGCCCCCCATGCTCCTCGGTGTGCTCCTGTGTTGCTCTTCCCAGCCCACGCTCCTTCACATGCAGTCAGTAGAATAGCCAGGAAGGAGAAATTGAGCGCCTCAGGATGGATCGTCACCCTGTCACCTTTTCTGGAGAGGAGTGGAAGCTGAGATTTGGCAATTATTTCTTATTAAAGGCTTTGCGATTTTTAAAGTTTAATTTGTGTTGGTGGTTTTTTCAGTGCACACAAACACATTTTTTTGATGTTACTGGTCCTTTAATTATCGACACGGGTGTCCTGGTTTTTTCACATGACTGTATATGATAGATAGCCCTTTAGCAGTGAATATCTGTGCCTCCATGTTCTGTTGCTGTCAGTTATCTGAACTTAGGGACCGATTCAAAATATACATTATATATAGAATATGCCGATTAGTAATTCAGGCTCTCATTACATGGCAGCTCAGAAACCAGTGCATTCTGCATCAGAATGAATCACCATTAGTCCTGTAGCATCAACTTCTATTACATATGGCCCTCATTTTCTGGTTTATGATTTGTGATGACCCCTAAGCTTAGCTTCTCAACAGTTGCCCAAACTGCTCTGAGTATGTGTAACAGGTAGACAAAAGGAGTATGGCATTCAGTGTTGTTGCTCCCACTGAGCATGTATTATAACTTTAAATTCTTTTTACACAGTGCCTAATGAACTAGTTCTGAGAAGGCTTATTACGCACAGGTGAGTCCAGGGCCACTAAGCTTTAATATATAATGAATGAAGTCCCATACACATCCATGATTTTCTAATGTGCTCTACCCAAACTTCCTATGCTAAACTTCTAGTTTAGTATACAAAATTAATTTCTATTTTTTTTATAAGGCTTTATTTAGTCTTTTCACTTTAGAATTGGTTACAAATAACATATAGGAACACAGCACAGGTTCTTACACTCACAATTAGTTCAGATGAAATTTAGTGGAAAGATGGAGATCATAGCATGGCAAGATCCTGTCTAGCATCTGACCTGTGGGCTGAATGGAAAGACTACGTATATGATGGGCTATACATGGTATGGCTGCTTCTCTACGGTTCCATTAATTGAGGCTTGTTCCAAATAATATCCGTGTGGAGTTCAATTAGTGAGGTAATTCGTTCTGTGAAAAACAGGTGTCTATAAGGAAGGAATGCAGCAAATATTGCGCATGCTAGTTATATTGAATTCCTCTCTGAAAATCTGAGTAAAATGGGTCATCCAGACATTATTCACAAGAACAGTGTATTTTGATTAAAAGTTGATTGGTGAGGGGAAAACCTATAAAGAAGTGCAGAAAATGATAGGCTTCTCAGCTAAAATGATCTCGGATGCTTAAAAATGGCAATCAAAACTTGAAAGATGTGAAAGAAAACGGAAAACTACCATTCATATGGATAGAAGAATAGCCAAAATGGCAATGATCAGCTCCAGGAAAATCAAATATGCTCTAAAGTTACTTATGTATAATGTTACAATTAGAAGACACTTATGTGAAGCCAAGTTGAAGTCAAGAATCCCCTGAAAACGAGCATTGTTGGAAAAAAAAATGCACTTAAGAGGTTCCAATATGCCAAAGAACACATTGACTGGCCTAAAGAGAAATGGGGCAACATTTTGTGGACTGATGAAAGCAAGATTGCTATTTTGGGTCTAGGGGCCACAGACAGTTTGTCAGACGACCCCCAAACACTGAATTGAAGTCACAGTACAGTGTGAAGACAGTGAAGCATGGTGGCACAAGCATCATGATATAGGGATGTTTCTCATACGGGGATGCCTGCCACGCCATGCTGCTTCTCCTTCTCTGCCGGATTGCTAGTGCGTGCTTTCGCATATTTAAAGGCGCATACGCAATGGGACAGTATATAAAGGGGCCTTTGGAAATTGCCCGTGATAGGATTTGATTCCTGGTGCTTACTGAGCCTTTGTGCATTTGATCCTTGTATCCTGTTAGTATTATTCCTGTGTTTGACCCGGCCTGTTCCTGACTATTCCAATATCCGTAACCTGACCCCGGCTTGTACTTCGACTCCGATTCTGCCTCATCCCTTCTGATTGATTACCCAGTTTGACCCTTGCCTGCCTGACGATCCTTGTTATCTGCCTGCCTTGACCCAGCTTGCCTGACTACAAACTTTCCTAATCCTATTGTACCGTGATCTTCGGCCTAATTGACTCTTTACAACAGTCGTGCCCCTTTGCTTGCCAGAACTCCTCGCCTTGCTCCTCTCGTTAAGTCCAGGTGGCATCTGAGTAGCTGAGGGCTCCTCCCGAAGCCAAAGGCGGTCACACTACTGGTGAAGCCGAGCCGCGACCAGGGAGCTTGGCATCTGTTTAGGGTGCCGACCGTGACACTATGGTGTTGGGTCTTTTTATCTCATACCAGGGATCATGGATCAGTTTCAATACATGAAAATACTTGAAGTGATCATATTGCCTTATGCCTAAAATGAAGTGCCCTTGAAATGGGAGTTTCAACAAGACAACGACCCCAAACACACCAGTAAATGAGAAACATCTTGGTTCCAGACCAACCAGATTGACGTTAAGGAGGGGCCAGCCCAATCCCCAGACCTTAATCCAATAGAAAACTTATGGGTTTGTAAAGAAGAATGCAGACATCACTATTTTTTGGAACAGCCCATAATCCCTTTTCTTCACTTTCTGTAAAGGAATAACACATCTGATACATTGTTTATAATGGGTTTGATTTGAAATAGAATGTGCAGTGTTCTCAATGCATGTGTGCGTATGGAAAAAAATTATTATAAGGATTTTGAGCTTTATTCATGCTTTAAACACATTTCTATTATTCTAAAACACAACTATGTATCAGCTGGGATTGTGTGGCCACCATATACATAACAATCAAACATAACATTTTTGGGTGTATTATACTCTCCTCTGTATAACATAACTTTACTTTCAATTACAAATGTTGCTCTGTTCAGTCCAAGACATAACAGAACATTTTTTCTAATTAGAATAGACAAAAAGTATGTTCTGCAGAAACCCTATTCATTGTACTTGTGTTGCATAATATTTGTTGTACTCAAGTTAAAAGGAGGCTATCTTTACCCCTATATACAATGGGACACAAGTCCAATTGATTGCACTCATACTGCCCCTTTGAACATTATTAATACAAGTGTGTTTTTAGGTGGTCCAGAATGAAAAGTCTAAATTGGCATTTCCCGTTTGCTGAACATTGGCACATTAAAGAAGCACTTGTACCCGCAGCCTTCCCAGGCTGCAGTGGCCAATCAGTTACTTTCCCACACCAGAAACTCAGCTTTTCCTATTTGGTATAATTGTTAGCACTGGAGCTAATTTGGGCCTTAGGACAAGTGCTTCTAATTCTAGCTGCCTGTGACTTCATGTCCAACTCTGTTCTCTTCTCAGGGACAAGGGGCAATATGTTGTGAGGATTGGTCATTGCATTCTGTGTGATGGGTTGTTCACCTTCAACACATTTTTTTCAGTTCAATTGGTTTCAGATAGATCACCAGAAATAAAGACTTTTTCCAGTTACTTTTTATATTCTATTTGTGACAGTTTTTCTAATATTGAAGAGTAAAGTTTAATTTACTGTATCCTGTTCTAACTTGATACATTTAGTTGCAACATTTCTTATCTTTGTCCTCACTGAGGAGCATCCCTGAGTTCCATTACAGGCAGCTGTTAAAATTGATACAATAGTTGCTTATATTCCATAGCTACTGCCAATATATTTATCAACTAATTGTATCAACTAAATGCAGCAAATTGTAACAGTTCATAACCTGCTCCTGGATCACTGAGCTGCCAGACTCGAACAGCAGAGACATAACATTAAACTTTAATGTCAGGAAAACAGTAAGAAATAAAAGATGGAAAGCATTAAAAAAAAGTCTTTGCTTATCTGAAAACAACTCAACTGAAAAAAGTGTTTGGAAGGTAAACAACCCTGTCATGTTACCCATGCAAACGTTGTTTCATTGTTTGCTTTTCCTTGTTTTGTGCCATCTTCCCTCTGATCTCTGTCGGTTTACTCCACTTGTCTGGTAGTATATGCTAGGCTCCATTTTGCTAGAGTGGATCACATTAAAATCTTTTGACCTATTGGATGTTCACTACTGTCAAGATCCTCACTGTTTTGAAAAAAACTTCTCAACGGTCTTCAAGCTGCCATTCTGATTGAGTTCAACTGTCTACTGACATTCCTGAGGTTGTAAGTTATTGCTAGCTCAAGACAACTTGATAAGTTAAAGGGGTTGTCCAAAACTTATGAAACCGCTAACAATGCTCTCATTGTGTTAGACAATCTATTTTCCATCAAAAAAAGTAAAACGGTCATTGTAAAAGCTAGTTTTATATACCTCCTGTCTCTCTGATCAGTTTTCTGAAGGATGGGGGTGGCCTGTTCTATACCTGCACTTCCTATATGCTTACATCATCGCTCCCAGGCTTTGCCCTTTCTTGTTTCCTATAGGACATTGATACTGCCCTCCCCTTGTAATTCATTGGTTGCTAGTGCACTTGTAAGCAGCCACATCAATTCAAAGGCCATTGGTTAATTTTTCCTAAGGAAACTACAGTTGAGGAATGTCTCCCTTGCATTTTCTGCTATCTTGTGTGCATTACTTGAGTCTCACATAGGTATAAAGGCCCAGCATATCCCAAATCTAACACATTTTACTAGTCAAATCCGCATATACATTAAGCACATCTTTCTGTGTATTTGGCCCCATTTGAAAGTCTCTGTCCCCAAACATAAGCATCCCAGCCTTGTGGCAAACAAGCACGCAGCCATATAGATAGGGGTTTTACCTGGCTGCTATTTTACCCACCAGCCAGAAAAAGTGATGCATGTTGCCAATGTTATAAAAAGGGCAAATATATAAACATTGGAGGGCCAGTATTTTTTCCAACTTTGCAATTTCAGCCATTTGGTTGCTAGGGTCCAAATTACCCCAGCAACCATACATTGATTTGAATAAGACATTGGAATATGAATAGAAGAGCGCTTAAATAGAAATATGAGTAATATGGTGGCAATAACAATAATTGTGTAGCCTTACAGAGCTTCAATTTTTTAGATGGGAAGCTGGAAAGAGTCAGAAGGCGACATAGAAGTAAAATACTATAAAAAAAATGCAGACCAATTGAACTGTTGCATTTTATCCTATCAGAGGGTGATCAAAACAGCAAGTGGGTCAGATGCATGTGGATTTGCCAGCTTATTGGGGTTTTCAGTCTGATTGACTCTTACCTGCAGGCTATAATTAATCCTTATTGGAAGCAAAACCAGCCTATTGGATTTGTTTAATGGTTACATTCTTAAGGTATGAAGATCTAAATTATGGAAAGACCAGTTATCCGGAACCCCCCAGGTCCCAAGCATTCTGGATAATGGGTCCCATATCTGTACTAATAAAACAGTAGCTTGTACTTGTGTTTATTTAATGTTTACTTAATTTTATAGAAGACTTAAGGTATAAAGATCCAGATTCTGGAAAGATCCACTATCTGGAAACCACAGGTCCTGAGCATTCTGGATAAAAGGTCCCACACCTGTACCAAAACAGATATCCATGTGTGCCAGTATTCTGGGAATTCTTCTGTTTTTGGCCCATATGTAATTGTACCCGACTTTTTAAAACCATAAAAAAAATCAGCGTTGTTGGTATTGAGTGTCTTGTGTGTATAAATGAGATTAGATGCCAATTTTATTTAAAGGAAAAAATAGCACAGACTATGGGGACTGATATTTCTTACAGAAAACGGGTCAGTTTTAAGTACTAGCAGTATTGTGTGTATATAAGTGATATTTTCTGGACAATCACTTATGTACACAGGGCATTTATATCTGTCTATTAAATCTGACAAACGCACAATTCACTATTGTTAAACAGGCAGTTCCTCTGCTGTTGCCTTTTAATATTATTGCTTCATATCCTCATATTTGCACAATTATCAGAAATCCCTTACTTTATGTGAAAATAAAAAAATATCATTGCAAAGTCCTTTTCCAATTCTCTGATCAAACAAATATATATATTTTCCTTCATTGACATGTACACAGGAGTTGAAGGTGAATATAAATCCCAGGGTTTTTACATCATGAGCAATGGCTGTGATTATAGACTAATTAAAACGTTATAGACTAATTAAAACTTCTACTTGGTGCAGGGTCAGACTGTCCTGACTTTTATGGGCCACCACTGGGCCAGACCTATGCGCGCTATGAATTAATGAATGCAATATTATTATAGCTTTTTCAGTATGTCTTTTCTTTCATTTTTATCTTGCCATTGTTGCACTGTAATTGTGCGAAAGTAATGGTAAAAATAAAAACCCCAGCTCCAACAACAATCTTATAGCTGCTTTTGGGTATCTAAATATTGAATACAGTCTACCTGTCATTAATTCACAGTGATCCCCCTTACCCCACAGAAATGTATAGTCACAGTGATCCCTTCAATCCCTACAAACATCCAGCAACACAATGAACTGCCCCAAAACCTAAAGTAGAGGCTGCAACCTGTAACAAACCTACAATACAAGTTGGCAACCCCAAGGAATTAAGTGGCAGGTCTTGGCTGTCAAGAGTCCGCAGCCCATACTAGAACCCATTACCACTTTCCCATGTTTGAATTTGCCGCCTACTAATGGTAATACACAGTGGAGTGGTAACAGGGGAGGATCCCGGGACCGTGACGTCCGGTCCTTTCCGAGGATAGGAACTTGCCGCTACCACATACAAACGCAGACTGACCACTGAAACTCAACATAGATGGCACACTGACTACCCCAACTCCCAAATAAAAGTGCATTAACCCTTTGCATATGTGGCAGTTAGTCTACCTCTTGCAAGAAACAGCAGAGTGATAGGCAAGGAGTTCCGATTGTTCTAACTCCAGTCACGGTTTGCTGCCATACTTCATTGGGTTTGCCTGTGTGAGGCTTCGCCTTGTGGCTCTGTCACTTCTTGGTTTAGTCCTTTTGGTCCCGATGGATTTTACCTATTGTGGTGCGTCTTCCTCTTCCGTTATACATGCACTTATCCAAGTGCAGTGATGGCTTCAGCCTCTACTTGTCCCGCTCTCTGCTGCTGCCGCCGCCCTGCACGCTCGACCTGTCACGGGCAGTCCTATTGCTCCTGCGCCCCCACTTTCAGCTTTACCGCTTACACCACTTCCATCTAGGCCTGGAGCTGCGACCGGAGACCCGGGAGCTGTCCAGTTTGGTGTTGTAACTGAGCTTTCTCCTGCCAGGAGGGCCGGCTCTCGTCCTGGACACACACCCAGCAACCAGGGTCAGTTC
>CM044448.1:43221872-43236144 GCA_024363595.1 Xenopus borealis
TAAGGCAGTTGGGGAGATTGTTGCCTGGCCGAAGAGGCGATTAGTCGCCAGGTGACTAAATCTCCCCGTCTGCTCCTACCTTAATGAAACTCAGGGATTCAGCTCAGCAGGAAAATAGATAAGACATATCAGCTAAATGTATTAATTTAGAAATTAATTGGAAACAGGTCTTTATTTATGGTAAACTTTCTGAAACAACTGAAAAACGTGTTTGAAGGTTGAATAACTCCTTTAAGAAGACAGCTCTGTTCATTGAAACACTGTTCCCCTGTCTGTACACAGAAGTGCCTGTATGTGGATAGTTCATTCTGTTAGTGAATAATACTTTGCTCAAGCCACCGGCAGAGAAAGTCATATCATATTATATAAAAGGTATTTAATTTTATAGGACTTTATACAAATGTATTCCAAATGTCACTCTGGCTTCCACGCTCACAGTTTCCCTGTTTGTAGCAGTGTAAAATTGGATACAAAGGATTCCACATCAACTTTCCCTCCAGCATCTTCATTACTCTCCAATGGATAGTGTCACAGTTCTGAGGTTTCCCCTCCGTGTGACTGAGCTCCTCCTTAATGTGATAGAGATTTGGTAGTCAGCACCACTTCTTATGCTTTCTCTTGCTTGTATTGTGGTGCAGGTTCCCAGTGGCTACTCTCCACCGGTAATAATAGCAAAAATAGGAATTGAACAGCACCACTTGTTCTTGTGAAAAATAAAAGTGCTTTTATTGCAGACTTCTGGGCATCACAGCAACGTTTCAGGCCTAAAAATTGCCCTTTATCAAGCTTGGTAAAGGGCGAGAAGCCACGAAACAAGTCAACTTGTTTGTTTTTCTGCACACTCCTAGATATGGACTTTTTAAAATGGATTCAATAAAGACTTGATTTTTTACTACTTCCTCCAGTGGTGCTCCGTGTTACATTGTTTGCCCATCAGTCCAGTTTTAAATTCAGCAAAAAGGGTAAAGGGTATAGGGTGACTTTTGGATAAAATAAACTTTTCTGCCCCCTAGTGCGAATTACAAAATGCATTACTCCCTATAGAACTACAGAAAGGAGGCTGCCTTACATTGATCTTTGAAAGCTTTTGCAGACCTGTGTTGAGAGAATCCAGGGCAATTTCATGGATTTTGCTGCATCTCTCCTCCTTCCTCAACATATCAGTGGCTTTTTTTTTTTCTTGGAGCTGTATTCTGCAGAAGGCAGGGAGTCAACTGTTCCTGTTGGGCCATAAAGTCTCAGGTGAACGGATCCTATGAATGTAGACTCTGTAGACTGACAAGAAGCACATTCAGTGCCACACTTAGCTGTATGCAGCACACAATGGGTCAAAATCCCCTGAGCTCATGCAGTTTTATTCTGCACATTAACAAGAAAGGCAAACAGCTGAACACATTCTTTGGGTGACAGAAAGAAAACAAGATTCTAGTCCCATTACATCCTGTATGATTAGTTACAGGGTCAGACAAACAGGCCAAGGGCATTTGTTTTCATCTTCTTAGCCCACACACAAAGGGTTCTTGCCTGCCACTTGCTGTTCGCTCTCTGGAAAGCATTGTGGGTCCTCTGTACAATGACATACTCAACATCCTCCTTTTTGAAGAAATATCCGATTCTCTGCAATTCATAAAAAGCACACGGGATAATCAGTTAGGCACTGCTATTTAACTCATGAGTGAGGCCACTAGTCCCCTTTCCTTTCAAAACCAGAAAGCAGTGCAGGCAGTAGAAGATCAGTTGCAGCTGTCATATAAATTTAATCCCTCAGCCACAGTCCAAATTTCTTAAAATTAAGTTAATTTGAAAGCAGTATATTTACAGCAGAAGCCCTTTGATCATTCAGCATGGCAACCTGGTAAATTCTCAAATAAAAAGAAAGACAATGGGCTGTTGCTATAAATTTACTGCCAGTGATTCTTGGGGGAAGGAAGGGTGGGGGACACTTTATGTATATTGATATGTACAGAGAGGCAAGAAGGCAAGTACTACACTCCTGTTCATATTAAACATATGGTAGGCACTGCCTATACACAATTACACTTATCTGGCAACATTTTGCATCAAATTGGTACTGCTTTTATGTTGTTACATGTTTTGGGGCATTAAACATGAAGTTAGCACTGCATATATGCAACTATGTGTATTTGGGCATTAAACATCAATTTGGAATTTGTTACGGTTATGTGTTTTGGGGGCATTAACTGTGAAATTGGCACTGCATTTATTTAATGCTATGTTTAATGGCAGGCATTAAACCCAGAAAGGGCAGATGGGCAAGGCTTGTCTTAACATAGGGTGTGGCTTCTAACTGTGGGCAGGGCATGTTTCTTCACACATTATCCCTCCACTTTTTCACCCCAATTCAAGCACTGCCAGCCACCTGGTGGGGACATAAGATGCTTCTGAACTGTACACTGAGTACATTTTCCCCAAGTTTGAAAATCCATCAGAAGTGACAGTGTTGTTACTAGATCATCATTATAGGAAATAATATCCTATTCCTGTAGTCCCTACTCACTGACCATTATCCACCTGCTCAGATTAGAAAGCCAGTTGGTTCAAACTCACCAGTCTCCTCTTCTTAATCTAGCTCAGAAGATGCACTTCATACTGTAAACAAGGAAGCAGATTCAAGAGTTAGAAACACAGCATGTTACATGCACAGTCCCAGCTTCACCAACTGCAGGCTGGCACACAAGCCACTTACCTGCAAATAGGTGAGAAAATCCTGTTTCCTTTGTTTCAGCTTGTACTCTAGGGCTGTGACATTCTTAATAATCACCCTGCAAAGAAGGGTCTGAGAATCAGGTATACTGAGGGGATATGGAGGCAGCGCATGTTATAAAGAGATACAGAGGCAGCACACTTTTAGGACCAGTTATCTAGAATGCTAGGGACCTGGGGGTTTCCAGATAATAGATATTTCTGTAATTTGGCTCTTCATTCATTAGGTCATACTCAGGGTTGCCACCTTTTCTTGTAAAAAATACCGGCCTTCCTATATATTTATCTTTTTTTCCTAAAACAGGATCAACCATCAAAAATACCGGCCATGCCGGTAAAATACCGGCCAGGTGGCAACCCTAGTATACTATAAACTCATGTAAACATTAATTAAACCCAACAGGCTGGTTTTGCTTTCAATAGGAATTAACTGTATCAGTTTAGATCCTATTTCGTTGGTAGGTATGAATTTAACCTAGATCCAAACAAACCGGAGGGGGATGACCACAAAGTGAACTTGTGAGAAAATCCAGCAATGGAGATCGCGGCCCATCCACGCTGGTCACGTGGTAAATCAAATGAAAGGCCTGTAGCACACTGACAGCCTAACAATCTCTGCTAGAAATGATGGATGAAGTGTAAAAGTAAAATCCAATTTTATTGAAGAACTTCGTTAAAAGCAATAATTAAGCACATGGATATATGCAGACAGGGGGAGAGAGCATGGCTTGACGCATTTCGTAACTGTGCTAGTCACTTCCTCAAGAAGCCTTCTGTTTTTGTGACCACACCCCCTAATTACCATGTTCATTTAATTTGGCAGGTTATGAAAGTCTGAAAATATTTCTCCTTATCTAAACTGTTACAATTACTTATTTTCTTATCTCAAAAGTGTTACAAAGTATTTTATTTGCACCTGTTAGCAGTTTTGGGCTCTCTGCTAAAAGCTAATTCAGTTAGAAACTTTGTTTCTTTTTCTGGCTGTTCAGTGCAGAGAAAAGAGGGAGTTTCTAGTACAAATGAGGGGCTGCAGTTTAAGCTGTCAAAAAAGGGACAGGAGGTATGAGTAGGATAGTGACATTAGATTGTGATATTAGATTTTTAGTATATAGAGAGAGGGGTTGCTATAGGATTGCAAATAGGGCCATACACAAAAATGGTGTCTATCAATCGGAGCATTTTTCTCAGGCCTCCATTGATAAATTTTATTTACTCACAGACTCAGTTGGTAACAATGTAGCTGATCATTCCTGGAGTTTCCCAATTTGAAGCAATACCCCAAGAACTTACATCCGGGGGTACCATACTAAACATAACACAGAAACTGTATTTGCCTGCTGTATGCCTGGGATCAGGCTCTACTTGACTGACAGATTGCCAGTTGCCACCTGGCCGGTATTTGATGGTTGATCCCAATGTTATTAATAGGAAAAAAAGATAAATATATAGGAAGGCCGGTATTTTTTTCAAGAAAAGGTGGCAACCCTAGAGACATCCCCCCCTTCTGGTCCCCACCACGTCACTGGCACAGAAATGTCCGTGGCCCATACCTGACTTCCTTCCCGGTAAGGAGCCCAATCCTCTCCAACTGTTCTAACTCCAGGATACGCTCCTCGATCCACCGCTGTACAAACTCCACCATTCTCAAAAAAGGCAAAAACATCTGTGTCCTATTTAAGACGTCCTCCATGCACCTTCTGCCCCGGTAGGGTTGCCACCTTTTCTTGAAAAAAATACCGGCCTTCCTATATATTTATCTGTTTTTCCTATTAATAACATTGGGATCAACCATCAAAAATACTGGCCAGGCCAGTAAAATACCGGCCAGGTGGCAACCCTATGCCTGGGAACTGTCCTCGCTGTGCAAAGGTTCCTTCCGGGGTTTTGGTATTAACATTATGATACAAGATTGCTGTACTACCAGGTATACACAAGGTGGCGCCACTGCTGTTACTTTGGGCAATCTGTGGATTTTGTCAAATGGGGGAGGGCTTGCTTTTTGGGACTCTGTGTGCTTGAAATGCCAGGGTCTATGAATCCCAGTCCTGACTTGACATAAAATGAACAATCATACCGCCCAACATTTGAAAAAGAGTGACAAAAATGTTGGCCATGCCCATTTTAAGGCCAGACCCCTAATTACCATGTCCATTTTACTGTACCTTTGCCTGCACTTGACTACGCCTTGCCTGATTCCTTGATACCTCGCTCCTGGTAACTCGCCTGACTTCTCTACTACCTCCGCAGCAGAAAGCCCGGGGCCCCAAAAGGGCGTCGGTGAATACCGGAGCCGTAAAGAGGTTTCTTTTACCATCAGTTCTCTTGGATCAGCCTTCCTTCGGGAGGTAAACAGATTGTTACAGATATACATGTAGTTTGAGATATATACCATGAGGTTGCAGTAATGATATTGCAATCCTGCACAAAGGCAATGCTAGTTTGTTTTGCCAAGCTCTATGGGAGCAACATGACATCCCAAATTCAATTTTGGTCTGGGCTTCTTTTGCACCAAATGTGAGTAGAGTTTTTAAGGAAGTTGCACAAACAACATATTTGATGCTTACTGTCCTTTGTCAGGATCCCAATATTAGTGCTACCACAACAGTTAAAGGGGTGGTTCACTTTCCAGGTACATATTAGTATGTTATAGCATGGCTAATTCTAAGAGACTTTTCATTTGGCCTTCATTTTTTATACTTTATAGTTTTTTTTTAATTATTTGCCTTCTTCTGCTTTCAAATGTGGGTCATTACCCCCCCCATCTAAAAAATAAATACTCTGTAAGGCTACAAATGTATTGTTATTGCTACTTTTTATAGCTCATCTTTCTATCCTCGCCTATTCATAATCCAATCTCTTATTCAAATCAATACATGGTTGCTAAATGTCATAGTAACATAGTAAGTTAGGTTGAGAAAATACACACACGTCCAACTTGTACTATGAGCTATCGTCCATAACCCTGTATTCCTTCACTAGCTAAAAAGCCATCCAACCCCTTTATAAAGCTATCTAATGTATCAGCCAGTATGACTGATTCAGGGAGAGAATTCCACATCTTCACTGCTCTCACTGTAACAAACCCCTTCCGAATATTCAGGTGGAACCTCTTTGCTTCTAATCAGAATGGGTGACCTTGTGCCTAGGGCCGCCATCAGGGGGGGACAAGTGTCCCTGGTCTGGGCTGAAGGGGGGCCCGGCAGTGCTGCACTTTTCCAAGAGCCGGGCCCCCCTTGCGAGCGCCGAAGCTGTGCTGCAATGAATGTGGAAGTGCCGAAGTCCTGAAGCGACAGAAAGACCCGAAGTCATGAAAAGAGCTGACACTGAAGTCCTGAAGCGGTGAAAATACCCGATGTCACGAAAGGAGCCGACACTGAAGTCCTGGAGGGGCGAAAAGACCCGAAGTCATGAAAACAGCAATAACTGAAGTCCTGAAGCCACAAGTTCAATTCTACTGACACCCAAGTGTTTTTTTGTTTTTTTTTAATCCCCTGGCCACCAATGTTTTATTTTAATACTCTTTAGGTCCCTGCACCAATATACATATCAATTCATTATAAGGAACTCATTTGCATCAATTAATTAAGTAGGAAAAAAGCAGCAGTTAGTTAAACATCTATAAAAAATATCAAATGTAACAAAGTATCAAAAGTGTAGTAACATGTTAGTTCTCAATAGTGATTAAGGCCTCCATGAATCTCTATAGCAGGGGTGTCAAACCTTTTGACTTCAATAGGCCACATTGGGAAAAAGAAAAGTTGTTTGGGGCCACTCACGAAATACACAAACACGTTTGATTTGTAAAATTAAAGAAAATGCCCTGAAAAGAACTACAATACCAGTTGGATAAACAGATTGAGCTATACACTGGAATATGGGACACTTGGATATTAAATAGACTTATATAATTATTGCTACTAAATGGGCAATGGGCAGAGTCCCCTTGTCCTGCCTACTCCTATATCCTTTGCAACATGATATTTCCTTGGGAACCAAGCATTTCCAGCTGGGCTGCATTCATATCCATCCTTGGCCGCATGCGGCACTCGGGCCACAGGTTGGACACCCCTGCTCTATAGTTTTAAATTGGAAAATCCAATATGATTCTAATCTCATTTTATCTTCATCTCCTCTCTATTGGGTTTTAGGCCATCAATTGTCTGAAAGGTTACTCTAGGCACTCCATCATGTTTTTTTTTTATTATATGTTTAGCTAAAACTGATTTTTTTTTTTTGTCACCCCTCTCAACAGCCAATGGGTGTTCCAAAAACCTGACTCCTGCACGTTGGGTGGTCTTGCCAACATATATTCCTCAGCATATTTAGAAGAAGTGTGGCGACAGTTCGGAGATGCCAACACATATGTTAAATTTGATTGAGACCCTACAGACAGACTGAAGAATACTCTCAGTGGCCTTGTGAACAAGGCATACGTATCTTGGAAGATTACCTATAGATGGTTTTCGATGGACATAACTGCTCTTTATTCATCCATTGAACATCAACTAGGGTTAAAAACCAATGTACATTGGCTAACCAATGAAAGCGTTTTTTTCTGATATACTGTACAAGGTGAATTCTATTGAGTTCTTGTTACACTCCAATTATTTTTATTTTATTTTTATCTCCAAAGACATGGCGCCGCCATGAAAGCTTCCTCCTTTCCCACTTATGCCAACCTTACCATGGGTTCTAATCCATATTCTAATTCATACCATAAACATATTATTAATTTTTATTGATACATCAATGATTGCATTGGAATTTGGGATGGAGAAAAACAGTCTTTAGCTATATTCATTGAATACTGCAACACATTAACACAGGTGATACAATTTACTTATGAGACACATCAGGATTCTCCTTTGTTGGATACAGTATTTACAGCGAACCGGGGTAAGATAGACACACCACGTTATGACAAACCCATTACAAGGAACACCTTATTACATTCGCAGAGTGGGCATCCTTTGCCTTGCCTGAGGGGCATCCCAAATGAGCTTGCACTGCATTTGTTCCACTTGGAATGCCTTTTAGGACAGGGCAATGGATCTCTGGGATAGATTTGTTAATCGTGGATATGATACGAAAGACATTATAATGGCCCATGAACAGGCGGTTTCCAGGAATAGATCAGATCTATTGAAGTACACTAAAAGAAAGGGCAATCAGAATAAAGATGATATTCAAAAGCCTTGTAGGAAGCAAGATCAGAAACATGAAATACAATTTCAATTTTTTATTAAGGCATTCATAGCTGTTTTAAGCTCATTTAAAAATCTCAACTGTCAATCAAATATTGTCTGCCTCTCCTCTATGCCTTAGGCATAGAGGCGGGGCAGATAATTACTTTCACTTTCCATTCAGCACTTCCTAGATGCCACTGCTCCCTACACATTCCCCCAGTTCTCTTAACCATTTAATTGTGTAGCCAGGACATGGGGATAGACATCGGGTCCCCCATTTTGGTGCACAAACAAGATTCTGAGATGATGCAAGGCTTGTCTTAATAACAGTGTCCACAAAATGGCTCCTGCCTGCTTGGTATAATTATGAATTCCCAGACTAAAGAAAACAAGATTCAAATTATTTATATATTGTAATTAATGTTCATTTTGCTTGACTAATGTGATAAAATATGATTTTCAATATTTTTTGGGGTGGCAGGTCCACTTAAAAGGGACTTTCAGGTTTTGCACATTGCCCGTAGTTTAATCCTGGTGCCTTGTACCTTGTGCTTAAAGCTTCTAGTTTCTTCTGATCCCTGTGTTTGACTCTGCCTGGCTATTTGACTACTCTGACTTCTGAAACCTGACCTTTGCCTGTAACCAACCTCAAATCTGCTTAACCCTCTTGATTGCCATTCTGGTTTCACGCCTGCCTGACTCTGATTCTGCCTAATCCCATGTGATTGATCACCCGGTTTGACCCTTTGCCTGACGTTCCTAGCTATCTGCCTGCCTCGATCCAGCCTGTCTGACTACGAATCTGCCTACTCCTGCCTGTACCATGACCTTTGGCCTTATAGACTCAAACTACAGTTGTGCACCTCTGCCTATCCAGAACCCTTATCTTGTACCTCTCGTTTAAGTCCAGGTGGCATCCAAGTAAGCCAAGGGCTCCTCCCGAGGCCCAAAGGCGGTCACACTACTGGTGAAGCACGAGCCTAGACCAGGGTGCTTGGTGTTTGGGTGCCGACCGTGACAGGGAGATCATTAACATCATGTTTATCCCCTAGTCTTTATAATTCCAAAACACCCAATTTTCAAGCAGCTTCGCTGCAATACAAAGGAGAAAATAAATGTGGTCACAATAAATGTAAATCGTGTACGGTACTGTGGGGCAGATTTACTAAGGGTCGAATTCGAGGGTTAAAAAACCCTAGAATTCGACCATCGAATTTTTATAGAATTTTAACCCTTCGAATTCGATATTCGAATTCGAAGGGTTTTAACGTAATTCGATTAATTGAACGATCGAATAAAAAAATTTGATTGATCGATAAAATCGTTCGAATAGAATGATTCAAACGATTTTAACCATTCGATCGAATTTATTTTATTCGATCTAAAAAAGCTGGAAGAACCCTATGGGAGATTCCCATAGGGTTATACAGCAATTCAGTAGGTTTAATCTGGCGAACTAAGCAATCGAATAAAAATTTAAAGGGCAAGTAATTCGACCATCGAATGGTCAAATGATCAAATTGATTTTTATTCAATCTATTCGAATCATTCAATTCGATCAAATTTTTTAAATTCGGTGGTCGAAGTGGCCACAAAAACTATTCGAAAATTCGAATTAGAATTTAAAAAAAAATTCAAATGAATTTAGAATCATTCACACAAATGTTGTAAATCTGCCCCTTAATGTTTCTTCTATATTTGGCAGCACAAATACAGGTGAAAACTATACTGCCAAACAGTATTTCAACTGTTGCTCTAAGTGAGTTATCTACCTGGCTATTTGCACTTGTGGTCCAATATGTTGGCAAGATCACCTGGCGTGCAGGAGTCAGGTTTTTGGAACACCTATCGGCTTTTGAGAGGGATGATCAATGGATGAATAAAGAGCAGTTATGTCCATCGAAAACCATCTATAGGTAGTCTTCCAAGATACGTTCTCAAATTTATTGATGCATATTGTAGTGTCTCTCAAATCAGTTGGAAGCTTCTCAACCAATGGAATCAGTATCTTGTCAACTTATTTTGAGAGATTCTCATTTAGAGAGCCTATACTGGCTACCATCGGTCGACCTCTCACATTAATCAAAGATTTATGTACTTTTGGAAGAATATGAACTAGGGGAATTACTGGGTTAGTAGAGATTAGAAAATCCAACTCAGATTTATTCAGAACTCCCATATCGTATGCCTTGTTCACAAGCCCACTGAGAGTATTTTTTCAATCTGGTGGGTCTGAATCCAATTTATCATATGTGTTGGCATCTCCGAACTGTCTTCTCACTTCTAAATATGCTGAGGAATATATGTTGACAAGACCACCCGGCGTGCAGGAGCCAGGTTTTTGGAACACCTATTGGCTGTTGAGAGGGGTGAGAAAAAAGCAGCTATAGCTAAACATATAATAGAAAAACATGATGCAGTGCCTAGAACAGTGATCCCCAACCAGTAGCTGGTGAGCAACATGTTGCTCTCCAACCCCTTGGATGTTGCTCTCAGGGGCCTCAAAGCAGCTTCTGATTTTTGACTTCCAGGCTAGGAAACATGTTTTAGTTGCATAAAACTAAGTATAGTGCCAAGCAGAGCCTCCTGTAGGCTGCCAGACCACATAGGGGCTACCAAATAGCCAATCACAGCCCTTATTTGGCACCCCAAGAGACTTTTTCATGCTTGTGTTACTCCCCAACTCTTTTTACATTTGAATGTGGCTCACGGGTAAAAAAGGTTGGGGATCCCTGGCCTAGAATAACCTTTCAGATAATTGATGGCCTAAAACCCAATATCCAGAGAGGAGATAAAGATAAAACTATAGAGATTCATGGAGGCTTTAATTGCGATTGGTAACTAACATGTTACTTTTCAAACAAGGAGAAGTTGTGCTCACCACTAATTTTTAAAACCATTAGGCGGGGGTGCAATGAGGCTGTGACCACAAAATACAAATAGACAAATACAAGAGGTCCTCTGCACTCAACCCATTATCAATATATTTAAGACATTGAGACATTTAGTGCATACAGCTACTAAAAAAGGCCTTACCCTTTAAACAACAGGGATTGTTTGTCCATATATTGCAATATATTTAAGCTGGCCAACTACGTCAAAGTCATCCCATATCTGGCCAGTCCTACGCTCAATTTCATCTGATTCATCAAGAATTCTATTGCTTTGTTATGCATTTTACAAAGGGACTAGGTTTTACCTGCAACTTACTCGCTGCTTTCAAAGTAAAACTCCCAAACTTGGATGCCCTTTTATACACCAGTGGGATCACCTGACTATAGTTGGGAAGGGTGAGCACAACTTCTCCTTGTTTGTTAGTTATACTGGAGCAGTGACCAGCTCCTTGTTGTAGCCCCCACCCTACCCAACTATAGTCAGGTGATCCCACTGGTGTATAAAAGGGCATCCAAGTTTGGGAGTTTTACTTTGAAAGCAGCGAGTGAGTTGCAGGTAAAACCTAGTCCCTTTGTAAAATGTATAACAAAGCAATAGAATTCTTGATGAATCAGATGAAATTGAGCGTAGGACTGGCCAGATATGAGATGACTTTGACGTAGTTGGCCAGCTTAAATATATTGCAATATATGGACAAACAATCCCTGTTGTTTAATGGGTAAGGCATTTTTAATAGCTGTATGCACAGAATGTCTCAATGTCTTAAATATATTGATAATGGGTTGAGTGCAGAGGACCTCTTGTATTTGTCTAACGTTACTTTTAACACTTTTGATACTTTTGTTACCCTTCATATTTTTTATAGTTATGTAACTAACTGCTGCTTTTTTCCTACTTAATGAATTGATACAAATGAGTTCCTTATAATGAATTGATATTAATGAATTGATATAAGTGCATTCTAGTAAAAGATATATACGGATGGGATTACAAATATGGAGGGATGCAATTTGTTAGTAAATTAACTTAATATTACTATAATTGTAAATATGTGTGTCGTCTACGATCTTTGGTTTCATCTTCATTTTTACATAATTTAATTTAGCTACTGTAATTCATTTGAATTGAATTGATTGTTATTTATGTACACATGTGAGTGAAACTTCTCCTGTATCATATGCTTTACGTTTCATGTATATTTCATTAGAATTGATCAGTGATAGGGTTAATGGTTTTAAGAGGTGTGGTTTCCTTCCCCTCTTAAATGTTCACACTGATGGATACAATTTAGCTTTTGAGGAAGTGGTTTTGTCCACGAAACGCGTCAAACATTCCCAATATAACATGCTCTGCTTTGATGTTTTAGAGAATTTCTAAATTAAAGGATGTTTTTAATGACGCTGTTGCTCCGTGTTTAAAGGACTTGGTTGGAACATTTACGCATTGGCAGTGTTGGACTGGGACATTAGGGGCCCACCCAAAAACCTTACACTAGGGGCCCACCAAAACATTTTAGACCAGGAGCCCACTCTCAGTACTATTATTCTTCCTCTACTCATTCAACCTAGAAATAGGGAATGGCCATGAACTTGGCCAAATTAGCAGCATGAGGGCCCACACCTGACACCTGGGCCTACCGGGACTTTTCCTGGTATCCTGGTGGGTCAGTCCGACACTGCGCATTGGGAGCGGATCACGTGCAGCACAGCGGATACACATCAGCGGGTCAGTGAGTGCTCCCTGTTTCATCTTACAATGTATTTATTGTGATACAAATGTGATGTGGCAGGCCATATATGAATGAGTGTGACCAAGTGTTTCCAATATGGCTCCTTAGTTTCAAAATGGATGTAATGACACTAGTTGGAGTCAAGGGAACAACCAGAGTTGAGGTTATTAATATGGATATATTAGCATTAGTCGGACACAATCTCGGGTTTGTTTCTGATTGTACTCACAAACGTTTTAGATAAAATGCAGCATTTAGCTATGTTTCAAATTCTTCCGTCAAACTTCACATGCCGCTCTTATTGCTATTCATCTAGATCAGAAGTTTGACGGAAGAATTTGAAACAAACCCGAGATTGTGTGGGTATACTTTGAACAACACCTGATTTTTACGTAGTACATTTGCACACTGTTTGATGGTGGTGGAAACGAATTTGTCTTTTCGGTTTATAAAGAAAAAAACACTAATGGGATACTAAAAAGCACACTGATAGTGTAAAAATTAATCCATACACTGGGTGCGATCCATTTCATTTGAAATATTACACTATATTTCTTCTTTTTTTGTTTTTTTGTCTCCCCTTATTTTTGAGGTACGGTCGGCAACATTCCTTTGGGAATTCCGTTGAAACAGCAGGAGTTGACATTATTAACTCACAAACTTATAAACATGTTTATCAAGGAGGAAGCATATAATTCACATGGTTATAATTTTAGGTATACAACTATTGTTTTCATTGTCATGGTCATTCTCATGGTCACAGTTCTGGGCATATGGCCATTATTTTGGTATATATCCACAATTAGGGTTAAGACCAAATTCTGTTATGATTGATTATTTTATTGTTAAACTAGTATAAAAAGAGAACTCAGTTAAGGGGGATTTGGGACTTCATCTACAAGCAGATGTGTTTTGTAGAACCGTGGCTGTTTAAAACCTTGCCTGATTGATCTGGCCATGAGAGTTAGCTTTACCTGGCCCGGGGTCCCCCAGCTGATGTTCCTCTTAGAAGTCTGCCAAGGGAACCTCCACTAGATGTTGCGTTGTGTTCAGTCGGTGATGTATTCATTTTATTACAATATATTATTCTTATCTAATCTTGATTAATGTGTGTGTGAGTTGTATTTCTATCCCTGTATGTGATAAGTCTGCCAAGGGAAGCTTGGCAAGACATTTTGTATGTGATAAGTCTACCAAGGAAAGCTCGGCAAGACAACAACCTATTTAACCAGTTTTTACTTTTATACTGAACATATTCCTTTAAGGTGGCCATAGACATTACAATTACGATCTTTCCTGGAAAAGCTGAATTGTCAGATATACAGGTAGAAACAATAGAATTGTACCTGTATCTGATGATTCAGCACTAACAGTGGCCAATGTTCAGGTGCCTTCAGAAACGGCCAATCAAAATTTTCCAACCAGCCCGATGAGCCACCAGATTTCCAAGTCTTTTGCTGATATTGGACGGCTCATCTCCCACCATAACGCACCAAATATCATACTAAAATTCATTTTGTATGATATTATTGATGCGTCTATGGCCACCTTTAATGTATGCTTTACACTTGACAAAGGGCATGCAGTATGAAACATGCTGTGTGAATAAACACATATTGGCAGTAACTGCTGCTATTGGCTCTCTCAGTTGCTTATGTCATAAGGCTAGTGTGCTCCATCAGTCTGCTCCAGTGAGTCCCATGCATAGTGATTAGGGATGTCGCGGACTGTTCGCCGG
>CM044448.1:43252167-43288602 GCA_024363595.1 Xenopus borealis
GGGATCTGGGAAGAGAAGAAATGTTAGACCTAGGGTGTGCACTTTTAACAAGTTATTGCGATCCGTAGATTTTACAAATAGATCAGTGCATAATTTATGTCCATTGCGATAAACCCTTGTGTCCAAAAACGTTACTGATTCTTGGCTATGTGCCAAGGTAAATTTAATAGTTGGAACACAATCATCCAGGTATAACTTAAAGTCCAGCAGGGATCGAACATCGCCACTCCAAATGACTAATAGATCATCTATATAGCGCCACCACTTCAAACAGTGTGACTTGAATAAGTCATGGATATAGACAAACTGGTGCTCATATTGGTTCATAAACAAATTGGCATAAGTGGGGGCGACGTTCGATCCCATCACCGTCCCCTGTAGCTGTAGGTAAAACGCATCCTGAAACAAAAAGTAATTGTTATGTAATATCAGTGTGAGTAGCTCCATAAAAAATTTCTGCTGAATATCACTATATTGGGACTGTTTAAGTATTGCCTGTACGGACTCCATACCCAAGTGGTGGGGTATTGATGTGTACAGGCTGCACACATCAAGTGTTGCGAGTATTACATCTCCTTCCCCCAAATCTAATTCCCTTAAGGAGCGAATCAGATGTGATGTGTCTTTAATATATGAACTACCCATTCGCACAAAAGGGGCTAATACCTTATCGAGAAAGACTGCCAATGAGTTAACGCCTGCGTTAACTGGGGGAGAATGTAAATCCTTATGCACCTTGGGTAGGGCATAAAAAACTGGAGTACAGGCAAACTGTATCAGCAAATAATCCTTAACCTCCTCACTAATCACCCCTTGTTCATAGTAGTGGACCACTGTTTCCGTAACAGCAGAGGTAATCTGTTCAGTAGGATCTCTATCTATACGTTTATAGGTATCCCCATCACCAAGCTGTCCCAGAATGTCATTAACATAATATGCTTTATCCAAAATGACCAAAGCTCCACCCCTTATCTGCCGGCTTATACACCACCGATTTATCCTCCATTAAATTACTTAGAGCTTTACGTTCAGCATTGGTCATATTATTAGCATATCGCATGGCATGTAAACCCTCAGGATCCTGAATCCACCGATTGGTGTCCCTGGAAATAAAGTTTATAACAGTCTAAAAACAGAAACAGTTCACAAAGGGCCGGGAGCCCTGAAACGTTGCATGTTTGCATGTTCATCTGGATGATGGGAAAAAACTTTTGCTTTTTCACCTTATATTTGTCTGGACTTTTTTGTTTGAGATATATATATATATATATATATATATATAAAACAGTCCACGAAAGCACTCACAGCAATTGCCATTCAGCGTGTATCAACTCATTTTTCCGTGCATGTTGTATCAACGCGTTTCGGCTCACAGAGGGCCGTCGTCAGGATAATAACAAGGGGTGTGACACATCATTAAATAACCCTTTCAACCAATGAGGGTATTTAATGATGTGTTACACCCCTTTTTCCAGACCAGCACTCCCTTGCATAAAACATTATTGTTTATTGTTGCATGATATCAATCTCCAACGTTTCGGTCCCAATTGGGACCTTTTTCAAGGATATATGATATATATATATATATATATATATATATATATTAAATAAACATCATATTTGTAAGCATAAGCAGCAATTAGGAACACACCAGACCTATAAGGTTTATTCATCTGAATTCCAAATGCTCACCTTTAGCTGAGTTATCAGTGTTATAGTAGCCCTAGAACCAGAATAGTATAACATTTGGTTTCCTATGCATTTTGTAAGTATAACAAAGAATGCCTAGGTGGGGCGGATTTGATCAGTTGTAAGTAAACACAGTCACAACAGATGCATTTTGCATAAACTTGTGGTGAGTGCAGTTGGTTGCATTTGAACACAAGCTGGTAGGTTACTTATCTCTAACTAGTTTGATAAGGTACAGTATGAGGTTTCCTATAGGGAGACATGGCTCCCCCCTCAGTTTTACGGACCTGTGACAAACAGGGAGATGAAAGTCTTCAGTACCAATTGAGTCCCTGCATGTGACAGTGCTCTACTTTAAAGATATACTGTCATGGGAAAAACATTTTTTTCAAAACGCATCAGTTAATAGTGCTGCTCCAGTAGACTTCTGCATTGAAATCCATTTCTCAAAAGAGCAAACAGAGTTTTTTATATTTAATTTTGAAATCTGACATGGGGCTAGACATATTGTCAATTTCCCAAGTGCCCCTGATCATGTGACTTGTTCTCTGATAAACTTCAATCACTCTTTACTGCTGTACTGCAAGTTGGAGTGATATCACCCCCTCCTTTTTTCCCCCCAGCAGCCTAACAACAGAACAATGAGAAGGTAACCAGATAACAGCTCCCTAACACAAGATAACAGCTGCCTGGTAGATCTAAGAACAGCACTCAATAGTAAAACCCATGTCCCACTGTGTACTATTCAGTTACATTGAGAAGGAAAAACAACAGCCTGCCAGAAAGCAGTTCCCTCCTAAAGTGCTGGCTCAAGTCACGTTTTGCCATTACAGTTTTCCTTTAAGGGCATTTGCAGGGACCAAGGCTGGCACACTCTCCTCTCAGTAGCTCAGGGCTATCTGTGGCTTAAAGCTGTCTCATATTCTTATGTTCACAAGACAATATGCAATTCCAGCAGCCTACAGAATAACCCCTTCCCTCTTAAACAGAGGCAGTTTGCACCAGTACCCACCTATTCCCATTCTATCCAGCACTTACCTGAATGGAATATTTATTCACAGCCGTTATACCATTAAACAACTTCCTGGGGGCCCAACTGGCCCTGAAGAAAACAGAAGCTGTTAGATGGGCTCTTTCCTCAGGCTGTTCCTACCATACAACTGAAACCAGTTCTACTGCCCCTGAACAAAGAACTTCCTGGCTGTCATTCAGGTGTCCAAAGTGCAATATGACTCCAAACACTGGGTCAAGAATGGGAGCCTGTCATTGGTTGCCATGTTTACCTGTCTGCCATTGGAGCATTAATTGCCACATATTTATGAAAGTAAATATTCCTTAGTTGCTTCCGGTTCCTTCTGTAAATAACCAAGAAGACAGGAGAGACAGGTTTCTGAGCAAATAACACAATAGGGGAAAGAGAACTAAGATTAAGCCAAGTTTAGAGCAGGGCAAGGCAGCTCCATGCAAACCCTGATCACCATGGGGGGGCCTGTGATGTCCTCTGTAAGAACAGATGGTCCCTGTGTCAATAGCAAGGGGTCAGTTACTTATGTATATAGTTATATTCTGGTCGCATGTAAAGCTGGATATATTTAGGAAGGATCTTGTGCTGTATCATAGTGCTTTTTTTCGGCAGCTGGAAGGATAGAAGGGCAGTGGATATTCCATGTTGTTTAGGGGATTGCTGAGGATAAATATACACTGTTGGGGCAAGTCTACGCAGAGGAATTGTAAACGTATAGAAACAAGCATGCGATTTTCTTCATTAAACATTCCAATAACATAAAACATCTTTCAGCAATAATCGATACAAGAAAACAGATCTCTTGTCAGGTAACAGCGTGTGCAACCACAGAGACTCCTGTGCTCAATTCTTAGACCTCTCTCTCTTCCAGTCAAACTGACCAGCCAGGGGCTTAAAGCTTCATGATTATTCAGTGAATCAGGCCCAGTTGGTCAGTCTGTAGCTCTGCTATATATTTCCCTTCAATGTGGGAGCCCCTGCCTTCCTGCAACTTCTCTCCAACCCATGTTTGGACAGGAAATCAGCATTTTGATTTGCCTTCCCAGGCCTGTGTTATACCCTAAAGATACAAAAAGTTAGCGTGCCATATGCCAGCTCATCATTCAGGGTTTGTATCTTTCATGGCTGAAAGCTATTTTAAAGGCTCTTTCTCAACTACAGTGAAGTTTATCTCTCTGGGCAAAAGTTTCCTGTTAAAGGAAGGGTATTGAATGGTCAACCCCATTAACGATTTGTGACAACCCTTGAGTCAAATCCAGTCTTTTTTTTTTTTTACAAATGTTTTTATTTGTTTTTTCAGAAAGAAAAATAAGATAAACAGTTAAATACAGGTTCAAGTGTTGTAAAGCAATATAGACAATGGTAATTTGAGTTCTAGTCAAGTGAATAGGGAGAGAGGAAAATGAGTAGATATACCCCTAATTGTAAATATTGAAAGTTACTCACAATGGTATTACTAAATCCAGTCTTTTTAAAGTAGGTAAACTTGACACAGTTTGATGTGGTTAACATCATTTTGACCAGACCTTTGTTGGGGCACATTTCTTTGTCAGGTCTGTGAATGGTGAAGTGATTTTAGAGTAACCAGCAAATTCCAAAAAGGATCTTTCCCTCAGTCTGTGGAAACTGGGGTCTGTTTAAGAACCACTACTGTCATTTACAGGTCTCGTCTGCCTGTTTCCTACTACATATTCCAAGTGCTTAGTCTCTGTTTTACCCAATGCACACTTCTTTTGTATCTGTAGAAATAAGTCAAATCAACTGGACCTGCTGTGTTTTTTCCTTGAAGACGTTTCACCAGTCATCCAACTGGCTTTCTCAATTCAGATCTACAAATTTTAAATGAAAATATGAGACAAGACCAATGCTTTAATAGAAATATTCTCCCTTTCAGACATTTTAGTCACGTGATAAATTGTTTTTACTCCTCCCTTCCTGAGAAAGCAGGTTTTTGGCTATCATCATTTGTTCCTTCGACTCCCAGTGGAGTATAGGGCTTCCCTGAAGACTCTCCAATCCGATCTATTTGTTGCTTGCGAGGGGACATAATTACACTTTACAAATACATTAGAGGACATTATAGACAAATATCAGGGGACCTTTTTACCCATAAAGAGGATCACCGCACCAGAGGCCACCCCTTCAGACTAGAAGAAAAGGACTTTCATTTGAAGCAGCGTAGGTGGTTCTTCACAGTCAGGACGGTGAGGTTGTGGAATGCACTGCCGGGTGATGTTGTGATGGCTCATTCTGTTGATGCTTTTAAGAGGGGTTTGGATGATTTTTTGGACAGACATAATATCAAAGGCTATTTTGATACTAAACTCTACAGTTAGTATAGCTATGGGCATATATGGTTTGTGTGAAAGAGTGGAAGTGTGTGTGTGTATGCTGGGTCTTAATTTGGGAGGGGTTGAACTTGATGGACTCTGTCCGTTTAACTATGTAACTATGTAAGTTGTACAGAAAGTCCTATGTATGCACAGTGCTACCTGCAGGCCATTTGTATAAACACCACAGGTAGGAGACTGGCAAGAGGAAAAAAAGAAGAAAAAAAATTATTGGACAAAAGAGGTACAAAGTGGGAGGTAAGAGACTGTTATGGAGAATGGCAAAGTAGGAGTGAGTGGGAGTTACAGAAAGGGAAATAAAATGCATTTGTAAAACACAAAATAAATGAGTAAAGGTGAGTGATCAACTGGCAGAGGTGATAGTTGGGGTGAAATATAGACAAGTAATATTTGGTATGTGAAAGAAAAGTAACAGAAGCACATAACAGCTGAGATTCTGGGAGAAGAAAAGTGTGGGAAAGAAGGAAAGAAAATATCAGAAAATAGAAATCAAAAGGCACCTTAGACCATTACATATTGCTGTGGGAGTTATTGAAAGGCCAGCTAATTTGTAGTTTGCATCAATTGTTCCTGAATGTTTATCCCTATAGGTCTGTGATCCCCAACCAGTAGCTCATGAGCAACCCCTTGTATGTTGCTCTCAATGCCCTCAAAGCAGGTGCTTATTTTTGCATTCCCAGCTTGGAAGCAAGTTTTGGCTGTATAAAAACCAGATGTACTGCCAAACAGAGCCTCCTGTAGGCTGCCAGTACATGTATGGGCTACCAAATAGCCAATCACAGCCCTTATTTGGCACCACCCAGGAACATTTTTCATGCTTGTGTTGCTCCCCAACTCTTTTTACATTTGAATGTTGCTCACGGGTGAAAAAGGTTGGGGACCCCTGCTATAGGTATTCCACTGTACTACGCACCACAGAAGGAGCAGCCCCCTAGGTTTTCTCATGGTCTGTACAGAGATTCCATAAAACTATGGCAGCAAGGTATTCCCCTGTAGTAAGCACAATTCAGCAGGAACAGCCCCTAAATTTGCTCATAGTCTGTACAGAGAGATCCCATGAAACAATGGCAGCACAGGTATTTCCCTGTTCTAAGCACAGTTCAGCAGGAACAGCCCTATAAGTTTGTTTATTGCCTGTACAAAGATATTTCATAAATTAATACAAGCAGTGATATTTCCCTGTACTATATAGCAGGAAGGTTTCTTTAAAGAATTTATATATAACTGTTTGACCGCACCTCCTAACACGCCTCAAATATTGAATTCATTGTTACAGAGCATGTGCAGACAACTTCCATTGAATTAATGACATATGCAAAGCGAGAGAGAAAAAGGGGAAGTTATAAAATGTCGCACCATTCTGTTATCATGACACCAAAGTGATCATGGAGAAATACTGTATTATTAATATGTGTTTATGCCAGAAAAAGATATTAAATAGCACCTATTTCATATATAATGTGCATATCATAAATTAATTAAATTCATAACAAGTAAATCATAGTTAATCAAGTGAAATACATTTATTTAGTGTATATTCACCTTGATTCCTCATTTCCATAAATATAAAGTGTGAAATAGAGCAGTGACTGTTTATGTGCAAATTAAGTGGCCTTTATCCCTCTCGCTTTGCATATGTAATTTCTTTAAAGAATGCATCATGTGTTTACTATGAAAACGTGCAGTAAAACTGTAACAAGTGAAATACATTAATGTTGTATATATAATCCATGGTGCTGCAAACACACAGTTTACAGTGGTAACCAAAATTTGCACTTTTTTTTGCACACATAGATTAAACAAAGTGAGGGAACATTTTCTCCCAGCCTGCCCCCAGGGCCGCCATTAGAAATCACGGGGCCCCGCACAACAAAATTTTTGGGGCCCCGCCCACGCTAGCAGCCAAGCTCCACCCTTAATCCCGTCCCACTCCACATCAAAGTTAAAAGACCACACAGACATCAGCGCTAAAAACGTAACTCCCCCAAGGCTCCCTTATAAGTTAAAAAAAAAAATTGGCGCCAGCCCCCCCATAAAAAAACCATTGGTGCCAGGGTCCCCCATAAAAGGTTTTTTTTAAAAATTGGTGGTCAGGGCTCCCGACAAGTTAAAAAAAATTGGGGCCCAATTAAATAATTTTTTGAAAAAAATTGGTCAGGCCCCCCGACAAGTTAAAAAAAATTGATGACCAGGGCCCCCCTATAAGTTAAGAACCAGGGTCCCCTTACAAGTTAAAAAAAATTAGGGCTGCATAAAATATTTTTTTTTAAAACTTTGTCGCCAAGGCACCCCTTACAAGTAAAAAAAAAAAAAATTGGGGCCCCATAAATTAAAAAAAAAAAAAATGGTGGCAGGGGTCTATAGAGTATTAAAATGAAAAATTGGTGGCCAGGGGATTAAAAAAAATAAATAACCCACATTGGTGTCGGTAGAATTGAACTAGTGGCTTCAGGACTTCAGTTATAGCTGTTTTCATGACTTTGGTTCTTTTCGCTGTTTCAGGACTTCAGTGTTGGCTCCTTTCGTGACTTCAGGTATTTCCGCCGCTTCAGGACATCAGTGTCGGCTCCTTTCGGGACTTCGGGTCTTTCCGCCTCTTCATGACTTCGCAAATGTTCGGCACTTCCGCATTTGGCAGCAGGACTTCGGCGTGTAAGGTACTGCACTCGTAAGGGGGGCCTGGCTCTTTAAAGATTGCAGCACTGCCGGGCCCCCCTTCAGCCCCGGGCCTGGGACACTTGTCCCCCCCGTCCCCCCTGATGGCGGGCCTGCCTGCCCCCATCCCCAACTGGCAGCCGTCACTTGGACAGAGGGGAAAGCAGGTATTATTTGCCCATCCAGCTTTGTGACCCTGCGACAGACAGCAAAGTTCCTTCTAGGGGGCCCCGTCAAAATGGTTCCAATTGGGCCCCGAACTTGGTACAACCGGCCCTGTGCAGCGGCGCTTCCAGCATGAACTCTCTGCGGATCAGGGCAGGCTCACTAGCGGGAATAGGCTACTGCTGTAGGGGGGCTTCACCATGTCCTTGGGCTCATGCTGGGCGGTGTAGGACCCATAGGCTCTGGGCAAGCCACCCTGGGACACCGAGTAGCATGCGTGCATGGCTCCTCCGCCTCCACCTGCAGTGGGCACTGCCAGCCCCCGGCACACTCAGATTGGCACAGCGATGGGAGCAAGTGGCATGCACGCCTACTGATTACCCAGTACCTGCTGCTGCTGGGAATAGGGCAAGTGCAGAAGCAAGATTTTTCTCCCCCGGCTCTGGAGCTCTGGCTGTGTGTGACATATATGCTGGAAGCTCAGTTCCCTCACACCCCTGGTATGTCGCAGTGCACACAACTACAGTGGAGGGTGGGAAGGCTCAAGTCCGTACCTTTGTCGAGTACCCCAGAAAAGCGGGAAATATAAGACCAAACCCAATTCTGCAGGCTCATTGCCAATACAGTTGTGTTGGGAGTAGTTAGGTCTGGTACCATGGGACATATTGCTTTATGATGTAGACTTTGGAAGGGGTTATGGGTGGCAGTCAGATCACTGGACTAGACAGGAATATTTCAGCTTGATGAGTGTATGGTTCTATGCTACTCTATGAGGTGCAACACTGTACAGAAGTAAGCAAAGCAAATGCACATGGGATACTAAGGATTGGGGCTTTGCTCACAAGAGCCTACAATATATTTGTTTTCAGACTAAGAGTCCTAGCGATTTATGTGCCCTGAAATTATTCAGAGCTAATTCTGCCAATTAACAAGGTTACAGATCCCTAAGAATGTTATTCACAGTCGACTAATTGTGACTGAAGATCTTTCAGTTTCCAGTATTTGTGACAGAAATACCAATTTGTTCCTTGCCTATAACCAGTTCTGGATCTAGCTATTCTAGCACCCTAGGCAAGTCATTCTATTGCCCCACCAACTCCCCCCATCAAGCCTTCCTAGCACTACAGCCCCCTCCATTCACACTGCCACAGTACAGGCACTTACATCACCCCCACACCTCCCAACCAGGGCCGCCATTAGAAATCACAGGGCACAGTACAATTACATTTTTGGGGCTTTGCCCACCCCAGCCTCCTACGCCTACAGGGGAGATGTTTTAGCACCAGAGGGGTTGATTTCCCCTTTTAGGGGGACCTGGCTATTCCAAAAAGTGCCACTGGGCCCCCCTTAAGGCTCAGTACATCAGTATGTCCTGTGCCCCCCTGATGGTGGCCCTGCACACATTTGTCGTGTGTAGCTCGGTGAATTTTTGGAGAGGCCCATTTTATGGCCTCACCCCCTAATTACCGTGACTATTTTACAATATTTGGCAGGTTATGAACGTTTGAATACATTTCTGGGAGTTTTAGAGCCACACGCTAGTGAAACTAAAATTGCCCATCAAGCTACTAGACCCAAGAGTCCTACTTATCTTAAAAGTTACAATTTCATCTTTGCTTATCTTAAATTGTTACAAATGTGTCTAAGTGCAGGAGCTCAGTGTTCTGGGCTCTCAGACAAAAAAAAAATATTATTTTAAGAGTTTCAGAAATGTTGTATCTTTTTCTTGCATCAGTGCAAGAGATCAAAGAGACTTTTTAATAAAGATCTAGAACTGTGGGCTGAGCTGTCAAAATCTGGACTGTCCTGCAGAAAACAGCACAGTTGGGAGGTATGCCTAGTCCCAGATGGTACTGCTGGCCTTGCCCTGCAAATGAAAACAAATTGTAATAAAGATTTAAATTCTGCTTTGGCTAATTAGACACCCTGTCTTGATTTTAAAAAAGAGAATAGAACCTGGTTGTGGCGAGATGGGCTGAAAAGAGCCATAAAGCCCTTCACGTGCAAGCCATGCAGTGTAAAGTCTTCTGATAACAGAAGCTATTTGCTTGCCTCTTGCCATATTCATAGCAATGTCTTAATACCAAAAATGAGAGTTTCCCATAAGGAATTATTAGCAGAGTATATTTTAAGAGTATATTTTATTACCTAAGGGCAAATAAAAGCAGTGTTACAAAAAGAAAAAAAATCAAAGCGTGTGATTGGATAACTTTAGTTTGCACTGGCCTGTTCCACTGATCTTCTGAGTGGGTAGAGCCTATGTATGTGTATAATCCTACCTTTACTAAGATGGTATAGTTGCATGTCTGGATTGTGTCTTTGGATTCACCCTACATGAGGCCACAGGTACATGTCTGTTTATTGCTGATCTCTTACCACCATCTTGTGGTGAAATGTGCTACCTGCTTGTATCCCATTATTTAGTTTAATGACTTTGGGGCAGCAGTTATAAATATTCATTGTGTGTATAGTGAATGATGTATCTCTTATTGTAATATATAATGATATTCTAAGTCACTGAGTTTTCCAATAACCAAATAAAAAGACTGAAGGCTGAGTGCTTTTATACAGGTCATGGAACGCCAAGGCAACTTCAAATATCCTCATATTTTGGGGGACATGGGGCTGCAAAGAACTGGTGTTGTGTAGCACACCTCAATTGATATTCACTTGCACACTGTCACTTGTATATGTGAGTGGGAAATACTATACTGTTGCACCATTGCAGCTGAATTGTCATGAACCACAGCACAGTGATTTTTGCATGGCAGCTATGGCTACTCTCAGACAATGGTGCTGCAAGAGGTTTCACTCATGATAGGCACCTTGAGAGGTCTTTACTTTGGGGAAATGTGAAAAGACCATGAGGGTGTAATCCCTGGCAGTTAGGGAAGTGCCTTCTTGATTAATAATAAATGTATTTATATTATATGGGGAATAATGTTTCTCCTAATGTACCATAAGACCCCAAGGCATGACGCAGCTCATAGATGAGCCACATTACTTCTAACCAGGTCCGGACTGAGAATTAAAATAGGCCCTGGCATTTCAAATACACAGAGGCCCACTCAGCCCACATAGAGGCCCAATCAGCCCCCACCAGCCCACGAAATACTTTCTATGGGACTTTATAGCAGCCCCTCTGGCATTTGCCAGAACCCACAGATTGCCAGTCCGGACCTGCTTCTAACCTCACATTTGGCCACAGGTGTTACTATCAGATCTGCCACTTGCTTGGAATAGACACTTCCCAGAGGATCTCTCCCTTTGCATTTCAGCTACAGATAATAACTTCAGGCTGTCAGGCTGCTCTGCAAAAGGGTTAATTCCTTTTCCCTCAGAATTATTAGCCAATCACTTTAGGAATTCAAGCACTGCTCCAGATGAATCAGCTGTTATCTTCAGAAAAACAAACACACCCCCAGAACTGGTATTTATTCCAGAAAAAAATTGTTACATTATGGTATGATATAGAAATTATGGTATGATATAGAAAACCGAACCTGTTTAGGGTGAGGGGCTAAAAGGAGCCAAAAAGCCCTTCACAATCAGTTACACGCAAAGTGAGAGCTACCAGCGGATCTGGATACATAGTTGGCCAAAGGCACATAAAGGACTGATTTGCATGTCTCCACCCATGATGCCTTATGGGAGAATTAAAACTAATTTTTGGTATCTAGGCAATGCTATGTGTATGGCATGAGAAAAGTAAATACATTCTGATTTCAGAAGGCTTCACTTTACATTCTGGTATGAATCAGACATTAATATGACACAAGATGGTGCTATAACATAGTATTTAGAAGGAGGAGTATAATACTGCTGGATTTAGCTTGATATGTGGTGTAACTACTCGCTGGTGGGCCCTGGTGCAGGAGTGGCACCAGGGCCCCCCTATTGGGCTCTCCCCCATGAGTTGGAGTTCTCCTAGCCTCTCCAGTGGGCCCGAGAGGGAGCAGGCCCTGGTGCAATTGCACCCCCTGCTCCCCTGGTAGTTACGCCACTGTGTGGTGCCCAAGACCTGTATAAAAGCACTTGCCCTTTGGCTTATGCCTTTATATTGTTGTGAAACGTCTTGGCGACTTCCAATACCCTTTTTTTTACATTCGAGGGGTTCATTATCCATTATAATATGAGTGACACTCAGAACTCCTGTATAACTCATCCTGCAGCCTTGTGCTTTTATATGGTCACAGAAATTATTGTGAGGTTAGTGGGAAACAATCGTTCATCTAACGATTTTTCATCCGACATTGGTTAGATTGGAAAATTGATCGGCCAGGTTACAAAAGTTTCATTAGTCACAGTGAAATGTATCTATTGCCCAATTATTTGCAGGACCAAGCAGGCAGCTCCTCTCAGTTTTCCTGGCTTTAACTAGAACATGGCTTGAAGTGTTCTTTTTAGGTCATATTGTACATTTAAACATTTCAAGATAAGCTTGGTCTTAGTATAACGAAAATATAAAAATCTTTGGCCAGCTTAAATCACCCCTGAAATTGCCCCTCAGAGTTAACTCACGTATCAGTGCAGAGTAAGCACAGTGGAGCGCATGGGCGCCATCTTCAGGATCTCCGGTCTTCTTGGGTCCACTTCCTTCCCTTGGGCAATTTTCCACACTTTTGGCGCATTAGTAGTTGCTACAAACCAGAAGACTGCTCTAACTGTGAATGTGCCAATACGGTGCTCCCTTAAAGAAGAAAGGAAGATGGCACCTATGACCTCTGCTGCACCAATACGTGAGCAAACTCTTATGCTGGCCATAGACGTAACAATTACAATCTTTCTCGGAAAAGATATTTCTAATAAGATGGTTTGTTTCAACACACGTATAGAGCTGAATCGTCAGATATACAGCTAGAAACAATAGAATTCTACCTGTATCTGATTCAGCACTGACAATGGCCGATGTTAAGGGTGCCTTCAAAGGCATCCAATCAAAATTTTTTAAATTTTTATCTAAATCTTCTGACGATATCGATCGTATGAAAAAAAATTTCATACAATATTATCTGTATGTCTATTGCCACCTTTAGGGGCAATTTCAGGGGTAACTAACTATACTGGGGGAAGCAGGGAGGGTGGAATAACTAGGGTAGTAGTAGTAGGTAGGGGCTTTTCTTATTGGGGGGGGGTTAGTTCTCCTTTGAAGAGTGTAAGGCTATGTGACACAAGTGCTGGCACTTCTGTGCCATATGAATTAAAAAATGAATCTCACTCAGACTGATCTCCTTCCTTTATTTAGAACAAAGGTCGCTGTCACTTGTGCAACAGAATTCATGTTTATTTACACATCACACATAAAGATTTACTTACAGTAACAAAAACATACAATTAACTGGGTTTCTCCCCTTGTTATCCATCATGTGCTTCCAGTACAAGACATGGGTATGAAAATCCCTCATGTAATCAGTACTTAGGATTCCAAGCATATTCAATGCTTAGATAGTGTGGCCATGGATCTGTAGCAGCTCAAACTATAGGTCAGGAAGGTCTGCTTTTTTACAGCAGTCTGAGAACCCATGGGTAGTATCTTCATAGCCACATTACTTTCTATCCCTTCTAGGCATATATATATATATATATATACTGCAGAAACTGACAGCACTCCAAGGACGATTTTGCAACAAGTCAAATAGTCAAAAAAGTTGAGGTTTATTTGAGGTCCAACATTTCGATTCTGAGCAGCACCTAACATGTCATGCTAGTGAGGAAACGCATACACCCCTCCTGTTTTATAGGACTGCATGGTGGATCAACATCACAGGAGATGCAGTTAAACAAATAAACCACACACTCAAATATAAAAAGACAACGATACAAATGCTCCTTATTCTGGGCGTACTTGATATGATAAGCTCCTGTCTCCCTTGGGTGCAATACTGGGAGGCAGGTTGCAAACAGATAGCCGGCACAGCACAACAGATATTGCCTTGTGCCATACATGGGGCCCTGTCTCATAGGTGGGGGTTGAAACATCCCCAATAACTTTCTTTTGGACCTCAAATAAACCTCCGCTTTTTCGACTATTTGACTTGTTGCAAAATCGTCATTGGAGTGCTGTTGATTCCTGCAGTAACTATATTTGTAACAATCTGTTACCTTGAATCCTATGGATAGCTTGGATCCCGAAGGAGAGCCACTGGTGCAAGGAAGACTGGTGGACACGGATACTCCTTTACGGCTCCGGTCTTCACCAACGCCCGTTTGGGGCACCCGGGCTTTCTGCGGCGGAGAAGGCAAAGGAGCAGGGAATAGCCGAGATCGAGGTACCGTCAAGGATTGAAACAGAAGCAAAGTCAAAATAGGCAAAAGAGTCGGTGCAGGCGGCAGAGGATCAGAGGTCAATAAACAGGCCAAGAGTCGAAAACCAGGAATCAGATGTCAGGCAAGGCTTGAGCAGGAACTTTGGAAACAGAAGCCAGCTTGGGCAATGTGAGGAGGAAGAGGAAGGTATTTAAGGGACCAGGAACCAATCAGGAGGCTGAGGACGGACAGACACATCAGGAACCAATAGGAAGCTAGGCGCCCAAATTAGATGTCATAACACCTAAGTATACTGGTATAAAAAACCTACAACACCTGGTATTCCCAGTCAGTCTTCCATCCAGGTACTAACCAGGGCAACTGCTTAGCTTCCAAGATCAGACATTTTCAAGGTGATGGGGCCTTAGGCCATCCATTACGGCATGGGCGTCCGACTTGACGTGCGCCAGTATTTATGCGCCAACGTTTGACAGCAGGCATTACAATATTATTTCTATGGGCTAGCACCCAGGCTTCATAGCTCCCTTATGGTTGTGTGTATATATTTATATATTCTGCTTTCCGCATGAAAAGTGCTCTCAGATTACTTTATATTGCAGAGAAACAAGATCAGCTGCCTCTTGGCCAGTTAAAGGCGGCCATTTGTAAACTTGCTGTTAGTATAATTTACACTATATGTGAGTGCAAGGCCCTAGCAATGTGGGAGGTATATCTCTGAGGCATTTGCAAATAGTTGATAATGACCAACTGCTCATGTGGTTGGGTTAGAGTCCTGCTGCGGGTCAGGTACCCGCGGGTTACCCGCAAAACCTGCGGTACCATGTAGGTTGCAGGTAGAAGTTTTTGGAGCGGGTATAGATGCGGTTCTCCAGGTTTACAGGAGGTGGATTGGGTCGCGGTCTTCTCAATAGCGAGTTTAACGCTTTTTTTTTCTGATCACACCTACTTCCGATGATGTCACTTCTGATTAACAATGGCAGCACTTCTTGATTCTTGATGGTTAGTGGGTCGCGGATTGGGTTGTGGATAAGGTACTTGCGGGTCGGGTAGCGGGTAAGAATGCGGGTTGTGGGTTCAGGTTGCTGGTATGGGTCAGGTATGGATTCCGAAAAATGGACCAGCACAGGACTCTAGCTTGGGTGCATATAAGCTGATACTGCTCTGGGCAGCACTTTTTAGTAACAGTACTTTTGCTCACCCCACTAACTGTCAGATTTGTACAATGCCATTTCCATGTGTAATACAAGTGCACTGACATCTGACTGATTGTTATGAAATTTGAGCAGATTGACCCCAGAATCAGGCACGTGTGGCAGCACCAGCTAGGTGTGCAGCATGGTTATGTGCCTGAGAATGGAACAAATGGAACAATTTAGTGCCATGCAGCTGACACATGCCCTGGGATCATTACCTTACAAAGCTGGGCTGTCCAACTGCAGTACATGAGCCCTACAAAGAGTTGTTTATGACTCCAGCCATAGCTAAAGCATTATATAAGGTGATTATGTCATACAGACAGAGCCCCTGCACCAGTGGCGTAACTACCAGGGGAGCAGGGGGTGCAATTGCACCAGGGCCCGCCCCTCTCTGGGCCCACTGTAGAGGCTAGGAGAACTCCAACTCATGAGGGAGAGCCCAATAGGGGGCCTGGGTGCCAATCCTGCACCAGGGCCCACCAGCGAGTAGTTACGCCACTGCCCTGCACCTTATAGCTTCATTTGGGCAGTCCTATAAGAAAGAACCACGTGATTTTTAGGCAAACATATTTGGGGTAACTTCACATGTGTCTGGTTCTTCTGATTAATATTTAAATCCTAGTGTATATTTTATCTGCAGTGGTCAGTACCCATTATATATATATATATAATAACAGGAATACACCCACAGTGGCGTAACTATTGTGTTGATGGCATGTGTGCTGTAAAATTTCCCCCTAGATAACCGCCTGCCATAACCATTATCGTGGTTCTGATGGGCCCCAAGGGGATGGGGGCCCTGGTGCAATTGCACCCTCTTGCACCCCTGGTAGTTACACCACTGTACATCCAGCTCCAGAAAGAGTCCCTCTGTAAATCCAGAGAGTGGGGACAGATGCATATTGCTTTCAGTGAATGCAACATCATGGGACCAACAAGCACTGAGCGAGCCAGATCTGCAGCAGGCCCAAGAGCACTAACACTATTACATTTCAGACGTTGCGCTCTTCAGAAGGCAGTACATTTAATCACAATGACAACAACCGACACTGAGATTTGATCAGAGCCATTTGTAAAGGGAAGGTTGCACCTGGGCAGTAAGAATACAAATCTCTCTATTTATTTACACATTTACATTGAGTGGAAAATGCTACTAAACTCTGCATGGAAAAGGTACAACCCGAGCTGTGATATATCAGCGTGAAGGCACAAACACAGCAATGTCCATGCGGGACAGGGACAGACATTATACAATACATTCAGTATTGACTCTTCAAGTGCAACAGATTCTTTCATTATATACCTACAACTCATACAGGCTGGAGGATTTGCTTGGCATACCTCTGGCGCCCACTCTTTTTAGATGGTATCCATTCCCTAGTATAATTATTCCTGGATCCTCTCCTGTTGAGGTCAGTTAGATATAGGGGGTGCAAGCCAAACACCCTTAACTATATCTGCATTGACTTATTCCAGTTATTATCTTAACTTCCAGTACCCTCAGTATTTCTCCATTCAGATATTCTACAAGAAGCCTTTTCTTCTTCAGCTGGGGAGAATGTGATAGAATGGAGTCCCTTGGAATACACACAGTTAACCCTTACTGAGGGTCTCTCATGGCAAAACAAGGGTGTGTTCATCAAACAGACATTGGCCTGATGGGGAGAAATCATCTGGATAGGAAAAAGCATCAAATAGATAAAAGTCTTCTCTTCCAGGCCTCTCCTGACAGGCCACAGCAGCAACACGGACTAAAGTGACTTCCAAAAGTGCAACAGAACAAACACATTGGTGTGTAGGTCACAGGAGAGTTAATCTGCCAAAGCCACAAACATTCACTGGGACACTAAGATTAAAAATATATAAAACTATTTATATGAGAGAGTACAAGTGATGCCCAATTTTCTTCTCCCAGAATCACTTAGTTCTTTATTTCCAGTATGGAAGGGTTATGGTCAAGTATGGCCAAGATGATCTTATCCATGTACTGCCGTAAACGGTAGTTAATGTCTTCCTGTTCCTTTAAGGCCTCCATCAGCTGAAAAAAATCAAACAGTGGATATTAGGATTGTCTGTGCCCAAGGGCAAATATGTCAGTGATGGAGGGTATTAGTTCCCAAAGAACACTAGACTTCAGCCTTGGCCATATATTAAGCCACTAACCAGCTAGGTATGACTAAAGGCTGGGAAAGAGCCCAGGATACAATAAATCACTCAGCTCCAAATTAAAGAAACATCCCCCCATTAGGTTGAACAAGTTTAAGAGTCACATTTCTATAATGGCCAAAATAGACACATTACATATGTCAGGCGGTTAAAATGGTTCAGGCACTGAGAGGTGACCAATGATGGTCACCACTGAGTAGCAGCAGCTTTAATCTTCCTGGACATGGATTAGTACATGACACAAAAGCCTTATGGGGGGGAATTTAGCCACATACACAGGCTCCTGTGTGCCAGTCTGTATGTGGCACAGACAATTCCCATATAATCTGCAAGGAGGGTTCTGATAAGATTTCTGTTAAAGTCTGATTCAAGTTTGCATGTTAATTACTGTACTGGAGTTCTATGAGTGCATTAGGGCGCAGTGGAAGGGATGGTAGTACCATCTCTTAAGGTGGCCATACATGAGCCGATAAAAGCTGCTGACAGACCGAGTTGGCAGCTTATTGGCCCGTGTATGAGGCCCTCTGACGGGCTTTCCCGATCGATATCTAGCCAAGAGTCTGCCAGATGTCAATCATGCAGGGGACAAAAATCCCATCGGATTATGGACCGCATCTGTTCATTGATGTGGTCCAACAATCCGACTGCCTATATACCTGTCATTATGATCCGATTGTTGGGCCCTAAGACTGATATCACCCACGGGGAAAGATCCACTCGTTTGGCAGCATCGCCCAAAAAAAAAGCATTGCAAGCATGGCCACCTTTAGGATATAAGCACTGCTGGTCTCTTACCTCATCCTTTGAAGCTGAGTCTATTTCTGCAGCCAAAGACTGAGCTTTGGACTGGGTTGAAAAGAGATTTTTTGCTTCATACAGACTAAGGCTGAGTATTTGTCCACTCAGGTCATCATTCTGGTTCCGGAGTTTCTGATTATCCTATGGACAGATTATAAATCAGAGTCAGGCACCATCTGAAGATGAGATGCACGGGATGTCACCCACAGAAATATAATACTCAACAGCTGTGTAGTCTACTCAAACCCCAGCAGTGCTGCATTCCCTGCTCCAACCAACAGTATCACCTGATTTACATGCCTCCCATGACTTTCAACTCAGTTTTGGGGAAGGGCCTGCATTTATATAACATTGCAGAGTGGGGCATTTGCAGAAACAGAATGGCCACTAGCATTTACAGAAAGCCAAATCCTTGCTATCACCTAGTGTGAGCTATTCTATGTTGTTGTTAGGGCTCTGTTTATATCGTGTCTCATCATACCAACAATCTACAGTATGTACAGTTCTATAATGACTTGGATTTGCTGCTGGCTCATACCTGCTTTAGTCGCCTGATTTCATGCTCTAGTTCCACTTCCCTGGTCTTCACATTAAACTCAGACAGCCCAGAAGAAGAGCCCCGACCACGGCCAGACTTTTCACATTCAAGTTTGTAGATCTGCAAGTGTTCCAGTTCCCGTCTCAAGTCTTCTATAAGCTGCCAAAAGGAAAAGGCCAAAGGTCACTAGATAAAATAGGAAAAATCAGAGTGCCCTCCATAATCACCCCACATTATTCTCTGGGTGCACCAGATGAAGGATTTGCCACTGCATATTTAATAAGATACAGGGCAGACATTTAGCACTCACATCCTGCGTGGCTTCTCTCTCCTTCTGGAAATGAAGGCGATTCTGTCTCAGCTTGTCCATCATTTTCTTATATAAATCCATCTCATCCTTCAGCCGCAGGCTGGTGTCTTCCAGTTTGTCTGACATTCTCTGCCGCTCCTGAGCAAATGGAGAAGCATTATTCTGTATGTCTGCCCCCCATATCAGCAGCAATATTCCATTCAAACAAGGGCTGATTTATTTAGGGTAGGAAATCATGATGCCAAGTGAAAGGGGTGCTGGGTAATACACACAATAGATGATCCCAGCACTTGTGCAGTACACACAAAGTGTTGAATTCAGCACTTGCTCAGACTACAGAACACAGATCAGTTGTGCACTCATACCCTAATAACAGGGGGAATATTGGTGCCGTGCCCTACACCTGGATTCCTTAGGTCAAATACTGCTTTAGCTTTTCTGTGACCACTTAAATGCCATAACCAACAATAACAGTATTTATTTTAGAGAAGTATAATGGAAACAGACTTGATATCAGCTTACATCATCTATTTTCACTGTATGTGACTTTAGCCTGGCTAAAGAAGTCAGTAATTCTTCATTTTCTTCTTCCAGCTCTTGAACCCTGAGGAGCAAAAGCACATGAACAAATGAATATCAAGCAACAAATGGACCTGGCGGCCACACATCAGCAACATTCACAGTGAGTTCAGCCTTTCTGTTTGGATTTCTTTTTTTTTTTTTGTATAAACCTTTTTATTGCATTTCAATTTTTTCTTATGCAGAACATTATGCTCAGTGTTTTAGTTTAAAGGGTTTGTTCACCACCTTCCAAACACTTTTTTTCAGTTTGGTTGTTTTCAGATAGATTGCCATAAACAAAGACTTTTTTCAGTTACTTTATAAGTTTTTCTAATATTGATGTTCAAAGTTTATTTTTTCATGTTCCCAGCAGCTCTGGGGGGGGGGGTCACCTATAGTGATATGCGGGCCGGTCCAATACCCGTGGAACCCATGGGTCAGGTGGGTTCGGGCTGACTTTGCATTACTCTTCATGGGTGCTAACTTCTGACTTTATAGCTGGCGCCTGCTCACCACGCCCCTTTTGTGATGTCATCAGTTTGGCGGGTCTATAAAAGGGACCCGGAAGTCAGATGTGCATGCTGAGGGAGGTGAGGTTAGGGTTGGGTAAAACCCGACCCACGCATCACTAGTCACCTACTGATATGATATATATACTGATATGAGATATATAATGATATGATAAAATGTGCCAATTTATCTTTTTCCCTGATGAGCATAATCCCTGAGTTTCATTAAAGGGGTTGTTCACCTTCAAACAACTAGTTGTTTTCAGATAGATCACCAGAAGTAACGACTTTTGCCAGTAACTTTATATTTTCTGTGTCACAGTTTTTCTAATATTGAATATTGAAGTAAAGTTTCATTTTTCACCTTCTAAATCAGCTGTGGGAAGGGAGTCGCCAACCTTGTAAACTGTTCTAAATCGATACATTTAGTTGATACAGTTGTTATCTTTGTCCCTGCTCAGCAGAATCCCTGAGTTTCATTAAGGGCAGCTGTTAGAATTGATATGAGATGCTGCTGAGAAATGTATGAACTAAATGTTGCAAAGTTGTAACAGTTTAGAGTGCACCTGAATTACTGAGCTGCCAGACTCAAACAAAAGAGACAGGGACATTAAACTTAAATTTTGGGAAAACAGTAAAAAATAAATAATGTTAAGTAATTGAAAAAAGTCTTTATTTCTGGGGAACAGTGTGAAAACAACTCTTTTGAAGGCAGCTGTTAGAACTGATATAATAGTTTCTAATATGCCACAGATGATGCTGAGAAATGTATCAACTAATGTAGCAAACAGTTAAAAATCTACACCTGGATCACTGAACTGCCAGTCTGAAATACCAGTCTGAAATACCATTCAACTTTAATTAACTTTAAATTAGAGAGGGATCATCTTAGATAATTTGCAATTGGTTTTCATTTTTTATTATTTGTGTTTAAAAAAAAAAATCTTTTTATTCAGCAGCTTCCCAGTTTGTACTTTCACCAGTCCGGTTCTCCAAATTACTATAGTAACTAGGCACTAAACTGAATAAGAGACTGAATATGAAAAGAAAATGGCCTGAAGAAAATGATGAGTAATAAATAGTAGCTATAAGAATAAAGTTGTAGCCTTACAGAGCATCTGTTTGTTTACATGGGGTCAGAGACCCTTATTTAAGTGGGAAAGTAAGAAGAAGGCAAATAATTAAAAAAAACTATAAATAATGAAGGCCAATTGAAACGTTTTGTAGAATTGGCTATTCTCTAATATACTAAAAGTTAATTTAAAGGTGAACCACCTCTTTAAACTTTGACTTGGGAAAAACAATAAAATGGAAAGTAACTGAAAATAGTCTTTGTTTCTGGTGAACAATCTGAATACAACTGAAGCTAGAAAATAGTTTAGAATGTGAACAACAATCACCTCTAAAGTTCATGGGCTATGGCATGTTTGGCACATTACCTGGCACTTAGTAGTTCAATCTCAGTGCATTTCTCCTTCTCCAGCTTACTGTAGGTCTCTCTATGGCGTTTGCTTTCCTCATCCAACACCTGCTCAGACATTGTCTCCTGATCTTTCAGAAACTCTTCCAGTTCATGGACCCTATAAAGAAATCAGGTTGTTAGATGGGTACCAATCCCCATATGAATCCTCCCAAGCTACACTACTACTATTGCCTTGTGATCACAACACAAGACTTTCCCAGGAGTGTAAGGGGCATTGGGAGAAGCCAGGCATGGAAAGAATACAGTAGAGTTGGGCTCCCATTTAGGTAACAGGAAGACACCCCCAGACTGTGTGAGGAAATGGAAATCACAAAATACAACAGCTGAACCCAGTGTTTTGTCATAAGGTGCCATGACATAGATTTTTTTATTATCCGCCATACAAAAAAATCCCTTGGGTTCCCATTCTCAGCCTGGGATCCTTCTAGGTATCCAACGTTACATTTCTCACCGATGTACCAGATGTATGTTCTCCTGCTTCAGTTTATTCTTCACATCCCCATTAGTCAAGTTGTCAGTTTCCAGTTCTGTCACCTTCTTCTCTAAGAAGCTCACCTGGTACCAAATGTATAAGACACATTATTAATCCACACATTTTTTAAATGAATAGTACGAACTGAGTTGACTTACCAGTTTAGATGGGGGGTCCAGGTGCACTAAGCCCCAGACCTTCAGCTTTTGGGAGGCAATATGTGTGATTGAATATTCATTATATGACTGGCACAAACCGGACTTCACATCACTGCAGTTGAGTAAAGTCTGGTTTGTGCCAGTTCTATTATGAATATTCAATCATATTATTATTAATCCCCTGTAATATGTAGTACAGAATTGAAGCATGTGTTGGTACTATTTCAGTATGTGCTATAATAATAATTCTGTGCTAAGCAATACATCATGGTATACCACTAAAGCATTAGTGCCCCTCTCTAACATCTTAGTGCCACAGACAGGTTGGTGGTGAGAGCATTCTATAAAAATGTTTCTGTGCTTTTGGACTAGTAGAATGAATACTTTTCTGCCAGTTATAAGAAGGCTGGTACACGAGCTGAGAGAAGCAGATCTGCTCAGTGCCCCCTTCTCCATTGATTTATATCAAATCAGCCTGCATGCACACACACACACAACGGAGCTGAAGCTGAGGTCAGCCCGGAGATGCATTCTTTTGCCTGTTTGGACTGACCTCAGCTTCAACTCTGCTGTGTGTGTGAGCGCATGCAGGCTGATTTGATATAAATCAATGGAGAAGGGGGCACTGAGCAGATCTGCTTCTCTCAGCCATCAAAAATATGCAGACTGAGATCAGCTGGAGCCTTCAGCCCGTGTGCCCATAGCATTAGTATAACAGTTAGTCTGATGGGCTAAGTACAGCTTTGCAGAAGAATGGATTTGCATCTGCTAAAAAAAGATGTAAATGGGGCCAAAGTTAATCCCAAGCACAAGGCCAACATTACAAACCCCCACCCCAGGTGTGTTCCCAGAGACATGAAGGAAAGATCAGTCCGTGATTGCCCTAAATATTAGGCCCAGTTAGCAGAGCTGTAAATCCCTAGAGCTGTGAACTGAAGAAGTAACATATGTCCAGGCTGAGATTAATCGGGAATGTCCTTACTGATCAGAGATATTAGCCAGCTATAGCCAATCTCAGCCAGAATTACATCTAACAACCCCTCTGCTTACTAAAGTCAGCTTAATTAATTAATAAATAAAGTAAGCATTGCTCTTTCCATAAATATCTTAGTGCTCCATTTGTTTCTCTATGGATCAGTGTTTATACATCTTGGGCTGGTACAGGTAGACTGTTGTTTATCAGTCATGGAATGGGCTCAGTGGTGTTGAGTAAAGACTGACTGGCTACTCTCTGTGTCTGATAGATATATTATTTACTGCTAGTGGTTCACTATCACACATGCATGCTGCCCGCTCTTTCTGTACTGTCACATATACACATACGCTTCTCACCTTCTCAGTAATGTCATTTTCACACGAGTCAATACTGTCCCTGAACAGATCTTCTGTGCTGCCATTGCTGCTGCTTAAGTTGCTGTTGTGAAATAGTTGCCTGCAAACCAGAGAACTTCTTAGGAGCTTAGGAACATGACGTCTAACCAGTCTAATTTGAAATGTTACACTAAGGAATACTAGACAGGATTGCATAAGGGTAGAAAAACGTGGTAATATGCAAGGAAATTTAGTTGGCCCGGCGACAAATCACCTCTTCTTCGGGCGACTAATCTCCCCGAAAAGCCTTCCGGCTAAAATCTAAATTGCTGGTGGGATGGCACTCAGAGAGCTTCGTTTTCCAAAGTCGGCCAAAGTTTCCTCATGACATCCTGCCAGCAATTTAGATTCTAGCTAGCAGGAAGGCTTTTAGTGAAGATTAGTGGCACGATTTGTCTCCGGCCAATTAAATCTTCCCGAAGCTTACCATGTGTCTCTACCCTTAAAGGAAAACTATACCCCGAAAATTAATTCTTGAGCAACAGATAGTTTACAACAGTTTATATCAAATTAAGTGACATATTAAAGAATCTTACCAAACTGGAATATATATTTAAGTAAATATTGCCCTTTTACATCTCTTGCCTTGAACCACCATTTCGTGATGGTCTGTGTGCTGCCTCAGAGATCACCTGACCAGAAATACTGCAGCTCTAACTGTAACAGGAAGAAGTGTTGAAGCAAAAGACACAACTCTGTCTGTTAATTGGCTCATGTGACCTAACTTTATACTTTAGTTTGTTTGGTATGTTTGTGTGCACCGTTGATTGATACGATCCCAGGAGGCTGTTATTTTTTAAAATGGCAATTTTCAATTTATGATGACCCAATGGCACATGCTACTAAAAAAATATATTATTATCAAAATGGTTTATTTACATGAAGCAGGGTTTTACATATGAGTTGTTTTATGCAATTTCTTTTTATAGAGACCTACATTGTTTGGGGGGGTATAGTTTTCTTTTAAGGACTGTAGTTATATTGCCGAGAACCATTGTTTCCTCATACATTGCTGTACCCTAGTGATTTTCTAAATTGGGGTGCAGATTTCTGCAAGTTACTTCTGCCATTGGAAATTCCATTGGAATAAAACCATAGTGGCCTGTTCACAATCTTCAAAGATGCAGAACAAGGAGGGCACAAGAAAACTGGAGGCAAACTATAGAGAGGAAAGGCATAGAAGAGCTTGGGTCAATGTTAAGTTTCTGGCCAGAGAAAGGGGGTAAACTGAGATTCCAAATAGGCCCTGGATTTTCAAATACACAGAGGCCCAAACTGCCCCCCCCACCACCCCAATAAATAGAGACAGTCTATGGCATCTTACAGCAGCCCATCTGGCTAGAATGCTCAGATTTCAATTGCAACTGTAGGACCTGTATGATTCTATGATACAGTGAATTCACTGAAGTGGAAGATGTGACTCACTGGGTATCTAAAATAATAGTCGTTTTCCCCAGAGTCTCCTGTATAAAATTAGTCATGCCTACACAATGATTCCAAAGTGCTCTTGGGTATGAACAATGTGTTTTCTTATTCATTGCTAATATAGTGTACGTTTGCATCTCTCTCTCTTACCTCCCAAATGCTGTGCTTGAAATCTTCCTGTTGGGGCTGTGGGAAAAGAAAGAAAAATGTCAGTGGTGAAAGCAAATATCGATACAGGAAATATGCTGCTTACCACAGTCTTTTGACTTGGTTTCCTGATGCACAGATGGAAAAAACTTTGTTTTAAAATCACCCTTGCGCCTATGTTACAGCTTCCATTTCTACATGATCTGCAGCTGAAATGGTTTGACATAATGTGGCATGTTGAGCCTTCTAAGCCAGGTAAAGTTTTCTCCATCTGTACATCTTTCAAAGGAATGAGATCAGACAATGAAATTGAAAATTCAGCCTTTCACATAGTAGACTGAGTTAGTAAAGAGAGCTCAGCCCAGTACCTTACCTGTTGGCTTTCAGGTTCTTCAGACGAGCCTCCAAGTCATTCAACAAAGTGATCTTTTTGCTGCACTGAGTACAGTAGATGTCCAGTAAATCACTATTGTACACGTGTCTAGTTTTCCTGGGTGTTTGTCCAGCACTGATGAAGAATACTCAGATGTCAAAGAAATGCCCAGTGCAATCAAAGCAGCCTATTGTGCCCACAGAGGTCTATTTCAGTATGTTTACTCTGTTTATAGTTATAACTGTCATATTCTTTCTCATTGTAGGCTATACTTTATACTCACCTATGTGTATATGTATATATAAATGTGGTTTAGTACATGGCTCACTTGAAATTAAAGAGTAAGGGTATGTACCTAGAAGGAACAGAGGAGCCCAGGTCAGAGAACGCATTGGTTCTACTCTCATCATCAGGACATGGGCTGCCAGGACTGTAGTCAACATCATCTCCTTCTCCATAGTCTTCAAACTGCTCCTCATTGCTGATTAAGGAGGCAGTGGAATGAGTTGAGAAATCCGAGCCTGCTGAGGGGTTAAGAAGATTCCTAGGGAAGAGAAAGGGGAAAATTTATGGAAAAAACATATTGAGGGGAGCTGATTTGTGTCTGGGGTTACAATGTACATATTATTAACCACCTGATAAAGGAACATGGGAGAGAAACAGCAGCTATACAGATTGGAGGTTGTGGTAATAAAGCTGAAGGGCTCATTTATGTCTGCAAGTGCAGTGAGCAATGGAATGTCAAGTGCAATTACCACCTTTTTACCAAAAGGCACTATTTTCCCCCAGAATTCAAGGGTCATTGCAGTTGCAACAGGCTTGATGTCTGGTGTAATTGCATCCACCAAAATTAACGCAATTGCATGCACATTTTGTTGCAAGTTGGATGTAATTGCAAAGAGGTCTGTCTGCCATAATTTCTGATGTTTGGTGTAAGAGTGCCATCTACGGAAAATTATTTAACTGCTGGGAGCTAAGAGAACCCCGAAGCTAACACTTTGGCAGGAGGTGGCGGTATCTCCATGGTTCTGCTGCGTTAATAGGCTCAGCAGTGCTTAATTCAGAATCCATTTTGACACTAGTACCTGGTTTTACCTACAATTGATTATGGGGAAATTGTGTGGACCATAACTGCACTTGCAGACATAAATGAACCCTTATATATTTTACTGAAGTTCTATCCATCTGTTCAGTGAGAAAACACTCAAAATGCAATTCTAGCTTTTTTTCTATTATAAGGTCAATCATCTTATAACTGGAATGGTCACATAGTGTCCAATCATTTATTCAGTCAATGATTTAACCAACCACCTAGTGAGAGTGAACTGCATCTTCAGCCAGGAAAGACCAACTGTGACCCTATGACATGACAGGACAATCTGTAGAAATGTCCCCCTGCTGTTTCCATACACATAATATAATTACAGGTAAGGACAATGGATATTTCATTGGAACCATGGAACTGTCCAAGATCAGATTATTTCTCTGGACCCTAACTGCCTTAAATCATATTAATAATATTCCATTTTACTGCATCCTCAGTGGAGCCAAGTGACTGAGCAAGGGTTCCTAATCTGGTCCATCTTGGTTGGGCATTCCATAAGTGCCTGAGATCATAATATTAATGTTATATAACTATGAAGATTCTCATTCATCCAGGTCATGGTATATATATATAAAAAGTAACTCAAAGCAAGTCCAGTTGCTTTGAGTTACTTTTTATATATATATTAATGTTATATTTTACATCCTGCTCAGGGAAGGTCTTTGTCTATCACAGACTTACTTCTTTTAATGTGTTCTGTGTTCTTGTGGTTACTGCCTAACTACTATTTACTCCCCATATTACTGTCTGGTGGCCATATCAATGGACCCTTACCCACCAACATAGTAAGATATATAATGTAACAATGTCACACTTACTGGTCCCCAGGAAGATAGAGGCTACCAAGGCCTCCTGCTTTATCTTCATTCCTGCACTCGTCACATGCCTCTGAGCTTGGCATACTGTAGATGGCGCTGTCCAAATCCGATTCATGTTGGCCATCTCTCTGTGGTAAGGTGAGACCATCCTCATATGCGAAGAACTCAGAGTCACTGTATGTACTATCTGTGTCCAGAAAAGCCCCCTCTATGATCTCAGGGCTCTACAGAAACACAAAGTACATCCCATTAGTACTGAGGACAGATATGTTAGCTCTTCCACACTCACAGTCACACCAGGGGGCAAATTCAAAATTTGCTAGCGTTGGCTTCGCTAGCGTTCGCCGCACTTCTTCAGCGCTACGCAAATTCACTAAAGTGGGAAGTTACGCTCAGGTCGGCAAACAGTAGCGTAGTTGCGCTAGTGTTGCTTCGCCAGGCAAAGCGCAGTTACGCTAGCGATGCCTTATTTGCATATGGCGGGAAATAAAGCGTATAATAGAAGTAGATGTTACAGCCACTACATTCCACTACACAAGCCCAGGAAACCTTTAATAAATTGAATAAAGTTGTCCTATTGCCCTACATGTGCCCCCTATATAGTTGTGTTGCCATATGTTAGGAAATGTAGGGGGAAAGGCGGGTAACCCACCCCCCAAAAAAAAACGATCTTTTTCAGACTATCATCCTACAATGGTAAAACACGCCAGCGTTTTTTGGGACTTAGAAAAATCTTTCAATGTTTTTTTTTGTTTCAAACTCCTATCTATTGTATTGAACTTCGCCTGGTCTGACCAGTAAAGTCTAGTGTAAGTAGTAACGTTCAGGAAAATTTTGATCTTAGTGAATTTGCGTAATTACCATTCTTCGTCAGTGCGCAACTTCGCCTGGCGTAAGGGTGCGAAGTTGCGCAAGTCTATCTACTTCGTTAGCGAAAATTCGCCAGAGTCGGTGTTAGTGAATTTGCGAAGTTACGAATTGACATCACGCTGGCGAATTAGTGCTAGCGTTAGACGCTTCGCGCTTTAGTGAATTAGGGCCCAGGAATGAATCATCTGACCTTGGCACTGGGAGAGAAAAGATTGGCTTTGGGGCCCAACTCTAAAATATCTGCTGTTCCTTTTATTTATACGGGCTGAGACTAGACTGGATTGTATGAAGGCAGGTACAGATTCCAGCTGTGGGCTCTATTGCCAAATATTGGTCACCAACTTGCTACTCATGGAATGACATGATAAAGCAGAGATTATACCTCATCCCTGAAGCTCCTTTCTTTTGGCCAATAAGGCATTTGTAATTTGTTCCTACACATCTTAGGGTGTCATGGGTTATAGATGTTATACAAATGAGAGAGACTGGGCCATACAGAGCCTGGCTGTGCCCAACCAGAAAAGGAAATGGCTAGTATGGAAGAAAAATGATGGTTCTACCCATATGAGAGAGATTGGTAGCTTTCATGGGAAACTACAAGACTGATTCAAACGAGACTGGTTCAATTAAATCATACTGAGAATGGTTCCTTTCAGTACAGATCCTAGATTTACCATATTTAGTCTGAAACTGTACAGAGACTGATGCCAAAAAATATATGGACAAGTTTATTTGCCAGAACATATTGAGAGTGGTTCCTTTCATAGCACTGTACAACAGCTTGGTTCTAACAAGGCATGACAGAGACACTGGTTCTTTCACGGGATTGTACAAAAGAAAGAACAATTTCTTTGTTGGGAACATACTGAATCTAGTTGTATCCAAACATGAGACAGAATCTGATTCCTTTCATAGTAACATATGCTGGTAGTATTTCTTTAAATTCCAGTGTCAGCGAGGAAAAGAACTGGACATGTATGATTTGCTTGCTGAGGCTGTGCTCTATGATCTATGGGTGTGTTAGTCCTACTATATCATTTTCCTGAATCACTATAGTTAGTGTATATTTAGTGATCTCAGCACTAGCAAGTGTCATCGGAATGAGATCTGGGGGAACTATCTTGTCCCTTCAGTACACTGCTAAACACAGTCCTATGTACCCGGGATAGAGACTGGTCCGTCTGAGCTAAAGACCCCAAAATAACAGGAAGTTCAGTTATAAAAACAATAATAATGATAGAGGATTATAAATTGGGGCAAGTGAATATGTATAGGCATAACATCTGTCACCGATGGTGTTTTATTGTCTTTATCTTGTTAACTTATTAACCCAATGGAGACTCAGGCCCTCACCCCAACAGAACTTCTAGGCAATTTATATATATATATATATATATTTAATATATATATTTAAATGTATATTTGGGCTTTCCCTCAAACCTACAGCAGGCCAAGCTCAGACCCATCAACTCAGCTACAATTCTGGAAAACCCAAACTACTTCATGGTGGATTCCACAGACCTGAAGGCTTGCACCTCTAACTACAGGTCTTGGTGATACAATGGAAGGGCATGGGTTCTCATGCTCCAGTCTTAGGACGACTGATACATGGAGTGAAAATATTAGTGTACAAATGAAAGAGGAACTCGCCTGGACCCCTACTAGTGAATCATACAGAAAAAGGAACCAGTTTAACTGTAAAATGGACTGTTCACTCTGGATGCTTTGTCGTGGGGCTATTTCTATGGAGACCTGTCAGGTGGGGAAGTGGAATTTCTATTACTGTGACAAACTGGCATGCATACACATTCTGTTCATGTAATAAAGATTTGGCTTGTTGCTTTGCTGTGGAGGTGGAGCTGTATACTGACATTGGGGCAGTTGAAATCATATTTTTTTTATAGTATATGAATTATTTGCCTTTTTCTCCTGACTCTTTCTAGCTTTCAAAATTAGGTCACTAACCCCATCTAAAAACAAATGCTCCGTAAAGCTACACATGTATGTATTGTTATTGCTACTTTTTATTACTCATCTTTCTGTTCCCTATTAATATTCCATATTCTCATTCAAATCAGTGCATGGCTGATAGGATAATTTGGACCCTAGCAACCAGATGGCTGTCATTGCAAACTGGAATGCTGCTGAATGAATAGCTAACTAATGTAAAAACCACAGATAATAAAAAATGGAAACCAATGGCAAATTGTCTCAGAATATCACTCCCCACGACCTAAAAGTTAACTCAAAGATGAACAACCCCTTTAAGCCCTGAGGAATTAATGGGTTGGGAATCATATGCCTCTTATATACAACAGGCAGGATAGGATCTATATAAAAAAAACACACAAACAAACAAAAACCAAATGAAAAGTGGCTTTGAATAGGCCCATAAATAGCACACTACAAATGAATATCTCCCTTACGTGCTTTATAAATGCAGGGAAAAACACTGATCATTGTTTCCCTGCGCTGCAGCCAGATCCTCACTTGTTCTTAAAGGACACTTGCCTGCGCTTATAAGACTATTAATTATTACTGCCATTGGACTGAGGACTTGTTAGCAATCTTTCCATTCTTCTGGCTCAGTATCCTCCAGGGAACCCTGTGCTCTACAGCAAAACAATATTCAGGCCACTGCAAAGTACTGCCTATATTTAGCTGTCTGCTTGCTGCATGCACCAAATAGAGGATAGAAACACACCAAATACAGGATAGAAACACTGCCTTGTCTATGCACTCACTACATACCCACCCTAGCGCTTATATGGCTTCTGTACCACATACACATACAGCTTAGGAAACAATGCCGAGTGAAATGGAGGGGATCTGTGTGTGTGTGTGAGTAAGTTATAGTTCAGCTTGCTACCCTTTACTCCATTGCCCAGTTGAGAAAGGTGGTTGCAAAGTTTTTTTTTACCCCAGAAATTACACAAAGGCATCCATTCAAATTAAAGGAGGTTCCATGTTATAATTGGTAATGTTTTTTTTGCCGTAAGAGGTTGCGGGATTCTCTCCCTGAATTAGTTGTAATGGTACATACAGTACATTAGATTGTGTTAGAAAAGTGTTGGAGGTTTTTTTTTTTTAGGAACAAAATACAGGGTTACTGAAAATAGCACTTAGTACAAAGTTTTCCAGGAACTGCCCTGATCCATCTTGGAATCATGAAGGATTTTTTCCCCCAATTGAGAAATTGGTGAGGCTATGGGATTTTTTTCCTTATTGCCTTCCTCTGGACCAACTAGCAGTTAGACAGGTTTCACTTATACAGGAATGAGATCCCGAATTACGGAAAGGCAGTCTCCCATGGTAGAGTCCTGCGCGGGTCCATTTTTTGGGACTCGTACCCGACCCATACCCACAACCCGGATCCGCGACCCGCATTCTTACCTGCTTGGACCTGCGACTCGACCCGTACCCGCAACCCGTGATCTGCAACCCGGACCCGCGACCCGCTGACCATCAAGAATCAGGAAGTGCTGTCATTGTAAACCGGAAGTGACATCATCGGAAGTAGCCGTGATCAGAAAAAAAAGGAGTAAAGCAGGAAGTGATGTCATTGTAAACCGTAAGTGACATCATCATCACCGGCCCGCTTCTATACTCGCACCCAGAAATTCTACATGCAACCCGCCGGGTACCGCGGGATTTTGCAGGTAACCCGCGGGTACCCGACCCGCTGCAGGACTCTATCCCATGGACTCCATTATAATTAGTGATGAGCGAATCAGGGGAGTTTCGGCAAATTCTTTGTGAACGGAGAAAAATTTACGAACTTGGACACGGGCGTCCGTTCTTGGACGTGGGCGTCCGTTTTTGGACGAGGGCATCTGTTTTTTGGCAAAATTTTCCTGGCCATGAATTCACCCCAGGTGAATAAATTCGTCCATCACTAATTACAATCAAACAATTCAACTTTAAAAATGATTTCCTTTTTCTCTGTAATAATAAAACTGTAGCTTGTACTTGATCCCAACTAAGATATAATGACTCCGTATTGAAAGTAAAACTAGCCTTTGGGGAAAAGTTCATGTTTGAATGATTTTCTAGTGGAGTTATGGTATGAAAATCCAAATTTCGGAAGGATATATTATCTGGAAAACCCCTGAGCATTCTGGATAAAATGGTCTAATACCTGTACAATACATAAAAGGTTGCACTTGATGGTTAGCTTTTCAACCTATATTACTGTGTATGTAACAATGGCCTCCTCTCCAGCAGCTGGGAAAGAAGGGAAATCCCACTACCTGTTACAGGTGCTTTATCTGAAAGGTGATAACAGAGCAAAGAGGGTATTAATAGCATTACCACCTGTAGTGTTTTGGCACATATCATGTTTCCATAGACAATAACAGGAGTGTCTGTGGATTCTCAACAATGTATTGCCATGATACTCTTTCTCTTGGGCAAAATTCCTTTGCTCCCTTCCCCTGAATTATGTAATGCCCCAAGATGGAAATACAGAAGAATGGAAAGTGATTGGCTCAAGTTCTTCCCTTGTGTTTCTGCATGTACCCCCCATGAGTGTAGAAACAGATCTCTGACAGATACTGGTATATGAGCTGCTGTGTTTGCTAGTGAGCTGCACAAACCCCACAATCTCACACTTAGGGGCAGATTTACTAAGGGTCGAATTGTGGAGGGCTTTTATCCCTCGAATTTGGCTGGTGTGTATTTGGCGAATAAATATTCCCCAAAATCGAATAAAATATTCGCCGGTTTTGAGTGCGTTTTCGACTATTCGCCAGAATCGTACGATCGAACTATTATAAAAAAAGTCAAAGAAAAAAACTTTGAATATTCGCCAAAATCGTACGAATCAAATGTTCGATCGTACGATTGAAATTCGGCAAAAGACTTAGAAAAAAAAGCCTATGGGGGATTCCCATAGGCTTCTATTGCAATTCGGTAGTTCAATCTGGCGAAGTAGGCAGTCGAATAAAAATTTAAAGGGCAAGTTCTTCGACTGGTGAAGTCGAACGATCGAATATATATTTATTCGATCTATTCGATGCGACCGAATATTCTACATTCGATAGTCGAAAATACTTAATTTGCATATTCGAATAGTTGCACAATTGAATAGAGACTATTCGAGCGAATATTCGAATCCTTAATACGACTTTAGTAAATCTGCCCTTTACACACAGTTCACTATAAGGGCTGAACTCCACGGGCGATTTGTCTCTGTGGGTGGATCGCGCTGAAATCAGCCCTAAGTGCAGTGATTGTGTGGCTCACAGAATCTCTCCCTCATACTCACATACTAGTTTAGTTTCTACACACTAATTCACTTGTCCAACAACCTGCATCCCACACTCTCATACAGGTCAGCTTGCACACAATATTGGTCTAAGTAATGAAATCTCTCACTAATGTGCAAGTCACAGGATTTCACAATAATGTAGAGTTGAGGTTCAGCAGAATGTTAGTGCGAGTTACAGAATGTCACACTTGTGTGCAACTCATGGTGGTCATACAAGGGCAGATTAAAGCTGCCGATATCGGTCCTTTAGACAGATTTGGTATCTTATCTGCCAGTGTATGGGGGCTTCCGATGGGTCTCCCCGATATTTGGCTAAGATATCGGTCGGGGAGGCTCACCAAACGAGCGGATCTTATCGTGTATGGCCACCTTAAAGGTCAACTATACCTCTTAAATAATGTAGGTCTCTATAAAAAGATAATGCATAAACCAGCTCATATGTAAAACCCTGCTTCATGTTAATAAACCATTTTCATAATAATATACTTTTTAGTAGCATGTGCCATTGGGTCATCATAAACAGAAAATAGCCTTCTGGGATCGTATGATTTGTTGCACACAAACATACCAAACAAACTATACTTATTAGGTCACATGAGCCAATGTCTTTTGCTTCCACACTTCTTCCTGTTGTAGTATTTCTGGTCAGGTGATCTCTGAGGCAGCACACAGACCATGCAGAAATGATGGTTCAAGGCAAGAGATGTAAAAGGACAATATTTACTTTAATAAAAATTCTTTAATATGCCACTTGATTTGATAATCTGTTGCTCAAGTATTCATTTTGGGGGTATAATTTTCCTTTACCTATGGAAATGAATAATCTCATGTGAAGCTTAGAGGAAGACTTTACAGGACACCTAATGCCATTAACCCTTTTGGTGCGTGTGCCTAGCTGTGTGTGTAGCTAGCCCTGTGTAAGCCTAGCCCTTGTATGTGCCTAGCCCTGTGCATGTGGCCAGCCATGTGTGTGCCTAACTGCGTATATGTGCATGTAAGCTGTGAGTGTCTAGCCATGTGTATGAGCCCAGCTGTGTGTATGTGTGTGCCAGGTTGCTGGTGTGCATAGCGAAGCACTAAAGGGGGTAATGTTATTTATAATAAACTGCAGAACTCCTTCCTCATACCAAAATAATCCCATTTTGATCTAGTGATCTACTGTTTGTAGTAGCTGTAAGGCCCCTCATCCAGAAAAGCCAAGGTTCCAAGCAAGACCTGATTGTAGGTGCCATACCTGTCTTTATTGCTTTGCTTGTCGTGAAGTCCTACTTTGGGCATCTAATTGGCAGCTACTGATTAAGCACCCAGTATGAGAGGTTGCACCCTTGTGCAGAAATAAGAGACTTCTTGGGGACTTGAAACAATAAATGTAGGCAAGCACTCCATAGTCCACTGGTAGGGTAAAAGCTGCACGTTTATTTCATCAGTCTAAGGACTGAGATATTTGGTTTCAAATGCACATCACCTATAGCTACGGGTTCGGGGCGATGCAACCGGGCCACTCGTCCGCTTTGGTGAGTGCGGTTTTAATCTTTATGCATTGTAAGAAGAGTTTGCAAACCTGGGAGCGTGGGACCTGGGGTATACACACCCAGGTCATCAGCTAAAAAGGGTGAGCACGTTAATGTTTGGATGAAGGCTATAAGTTGTTCTAAAGAATACTAAACAATATATAAAAATAGCTTTATAATATTGGGATTGTGAGATCCCTCAGAAGGATTATTTAAATATGCTAATGCCTTATATAAACTATAGGTTAAGATTGAAATTATTTTTATAGTTGAAAAACTTGTTGGGACTGGCCTGAAGCGGCTATTGGTTCAGGAGGGTGTGTCGGTATGCTGGCGAGTGGTGTTTATTTCCCAGCTTGCTGTGAAACTCAACAGGCTCTATGCGGTTAGTGAGCAATAAATGCCACATTGAAGTGGCCACAGTGGAACAGATTGGGAGGGACCTCTGGTCTTATTCTTTTTCTAGTCAGAGAAGTATAAAGTGTGAACTCATGAGTCTCAGGCTGGGGTAGCTGGGTCACCAAACAGGGCTCTGATACCTAATATACCCTTGCATACAAGCTACACATGCTCTCTCTCATGGTGCACACCATTTTTAACATAACCTCAAATGAAAAATATTCATTTAATAACCTTAAGACAGATGAACCCAGGACTGGACTGGGATTCAAAATAGCCCCTGCCATTCCTGCTATACAGAGTCCCAAACAGCCCCCACCAGCCCACTTAATAGTCACTTTCTATGGCATCATGCAGCAGCCCCTCGGGCCTGGATGAATCTATGGTTAATAATGGTAATAACATCTGATGATGGGGCTGGGGGGGTTGGTTTGATTGCAGATTTTCCAAAAGCTGACCTGCTTTCAGAACTGATAGACTACTTCTTCTGCAACATCTCTCATCTTTTTTGTATCATGCATTCAGTGACATGGAACTCTTCTTCTCACTGGGTGACTACTGATGTAACTTCTCTTTACTCCTGAATACCACACCATTGGGAATTAGATGCTATTGGTTTCCTTTTACATGAATATAACACATATCTTCTGAGATATGCAGATTTTATTTGGATTGGTGGGTTTGCTTACATTTATTTATAGTGATGGCAGTAGCCTTCAATGAATTTATCTGTTACTATACCTGCTACTGTACATCGATGATCCATTATTGATTTGGAGGAGTACTAGAGAGACTTTTAAAGGAG
>CM044448.1:43290678-43311831 GCA_024363595.1 Xenopus borealis
TATGAGACTCATGTAGGGTTGCCACCTCTTCTGGAAAAAAATACTGACCTTCCTATATATTTAATAACATTGGGATTAACCCACATTTTCCCTGGCCAGGACGGTAAAATACCGGCCAGGTGGCAATCCTGTCCCAACCTGTCATATACTGTAATATTGAACCAGCAACAATAGGCTCTTGTAGGGAAATGCAATATAAGTCGGTAACGCAAAAACTATTCGCAATGCGAAAAGTTAAGCCTTTGCGCGAAAAAATGTTGCTTTGCGCAAATGTAATAAACCTTTTGCGAACCCGGAAACTGTTTAGCGACCACTTCCGACCAGTGGAAGGTTGTTTGCGAATTTTCTAGTTTGCGCTAATGCGCTGTCAATGTAATAAAACTTCTTACTGAAAAAGTCGCAATGTTTGCTCCATAAGACACCTTCAAGCACTACTTAAGAGAGCGCAATTACAATTTGCAATGCGCAATGACGATTTAACCGTTTAAGGAACAATATTACATTGCGAGATGTGGTTTTTAAATCTTATTGGTGCGCAATGTTTTGCCCTTTGCGACTTTAATTACATTCCCTCCCAAGTTTTAACTTTGACTGGCACCCTATAAAACATTCCATTATACAGTAATTGTAATTCAAAAAATCTGATCTCTTTACTTGTACTAAATGTGGATGCCAGTCTATTGGGCAAACATAGAGAAAACTCAAGGAACATATACAAGTTCATGTAGAAGTCAATGGCTTTGGTCTCTTGAACTATTTGAAGATGTTAATAGTAGTGATCAGCCAAATTATTGCCCCATAAGGAGAAAAAAAAATGTTGCGAATCAAAAAAATGTTGTGTCAAAAAAAATTGTTGCTTTGAATTCAGTTTTTTTTAAATTGAGTTTTCAGGGCGGGATTATTCGATTATCAAATTTTAGATGTTCAATTTTTTTTAACTAAAATCAAATGTAGTAGACGAACCGTAGGTGGGGAATTTATCCCACCTTCTTTCATAAAGTGAAGTTTATTGGATTTTTCACCTTTGTACTAGGTTTCCTACAGGTGGGAACTCTCAATCTTATGTAACCTGTTTTTTTAGGTTATAAAGATTTATTGTACTTTTTTTTCTGCCTCCTCTCAGTTCATATTGGTCGATATATTCTTAAAGGGGAAGTCAACCACAAAATAAAAAAAAATGCCTAATAAGAAAAAAAATAGTTCTAAGCAACTTTACAATGTGATAATAAAAAAATGTCAGTGATGTTAAAGTAAATAACTTTAATATCAGTGACATTTGTTTTTAATAATTACACATTGTAAAGTTGCTTAGAATTATGTTATCTCTTATTAGGCATTTTTAGTGTTAAAACAATTGCTATTGAAAACAGCATTTGCCTAACTTCTGGTTATTTTGTCAAAACCTTTGTAAAAGTCTTAGTTCCCCAGCAGAAAGGTCTGTTTATCAGCTGCCTTGTCTTACATTGTATCAACAGTCTTTCAATATCAATACATATCCAAATAATTAAACCCTATAAATATATAATGGAACATTCTAAGGAGCAGATTTATCAAATTCGTGTGAAGGATTCGAAATTCGATCGAATTGTCCATTTTCGATTTTCCGAATATGCAAATTATTGGAAAGTTGCTTAGAATTATGTTTTCTTTTAACATGCAAATGTTTATTTTGGGGTTTCTAAGTCTGCATTTGTGTAGCCAGTGCCAGCAAGGCTTGGAATGCGTAAGGGTTTCCTTTTCTGATATGATATGTTGTTAAAAAAAAAAAATTTTTTTACTTGACCTGCTTGTCAGAGTTTTTCAGAGTTTGCACACATTTTTTTCTTATCTTTACAGATTCCTGCTGCCCTAAAATGAAGTTTTGGGACTCCGCACCTAACAATGACATAAGCAACCTGTAGTTGAGATCTGATTAGTAGCTACACTGCCTTTCCTTATCCCCCAGAGCAGGGGTCCCCAACTGTCAGGCCTCGGACAGTCCTGAACTGGGCCACTGAGCCTAGGCTGCAATTAGCTAGGGCACTGACCCCTGCCGACCTCCCCGAACCGAAAAAGGTTGGGGATCCCTGCCCCAGAGGGTGAGCACCAAATCACCAAAATGGAAAACACAGGAAAACCTGGATTCCTTCCTAGGAATTATGCTGTTGTTTTGGGAAGTACTAACCAGTACAATATTTTTAGGTGTCCCAAAAGTCACCATGTCTTAGAACGTATGCTAAGTATCCTAGGGCAGGGGTGTCCAAACTTTTGGCTTCGAGGGCCACATTGGAAGAAGATAAATTGTCTGAGGGCCACACATGAAATTCACAAACACTTTTGATTTGTAAATGTAAAGAAAATACACAAAAAACTATACCAGTTGGATAACCAGATGGAGCTATAGACTGGACGATGGGACACATGGACATTAAATAGACTTATTATTATATTATTATTACTAACTGGGCAATGGGCAGAGTACCCCTCCTCCTATATCCTTTGCAACATGAAGTTTTCTCGAGAACTGAACGTTTCAAGCCGGGCCGCATTCATATCCATCCTGGGCCACATTTGGCCCTGAGACCACAGTTTGGACACCCCTGCACTAGGGAATCCATTGATTCTGGCAGGCAAGTTGGACCACAGATAAAGTTTGTATTCTCTAATAAAAACTATTGGCTGCCATGCCAAAGCTTTCTTCTCTGTGGCACAAATCAGCTGCCCAGCTACTGTGCTACCCTTGCAATATACTAGTGAATACAATAAACACACACACAATTTAAAGGGAAACTGTCATGGGAAAACATGTTTTTTTAAAACGCATCAGTTAATAGTGCTGCTCCAGTAGACTTCTGCACTGAAATCCATTTCTCAAAAGAACAAACAGATTTTTTTTATATTCAGTTTTGAAATCTGACATGGGGCTAGCCATTTTGTCAATTTCCCAGCTGCCCCTGGTCATGTGACTTGTGCCAGCACTTTAGGAGGGAACTGCTTTCTGGCAGCCTGTTGTTTTTCCTTCTCAATGTAACTGAATAGTACGCAGAGGGACATGGGTTTTACTATTGAGTGCAGTTCTTAGATCTACCAGGCAGATGTTATCTTGTGTTAGGGAGCTGTTATCTGGTTACCTTCTCATTGTTCTGTTGTTAGGCAGCTGGGTGGGGGAAAGGGAGGGGATGATATCACTCCAACTTGCAGTACAGCAGTTAAGAGTGATTGAAGTTTATCAGAGCACAAGTCACATGACTTGGGGCAGCTGGGAAATTGACAAAATGTCTAGCCCCATGTCAGATTTTAAAATGAAATATAAAAAAATCTGTTTGCTCTTTTGAGAAATGGATTTCAGTGCAGAATTATTCTGGAACAGCACTATTAACTGGTGCATTTTGAATTTTTTTTTCCCATGACAGAATCCCTTTAATGCTCTTCTGCACTACAACAGTGACTCTCGTGCAAATAAAACACTGGCATTACACATGGCAAGTGACTTACTATAATATTATTATAAATGAGAAAGGGACACCAGCAGGCTAGAGAGTCTGGGCCATTAATGCAGTTCTTAGTGAAGTGATTTTGCTGGGCATTGGTGCAGAACGTGCACATAGAGAGTCATAGCCATAAAACCACTTACTGGTACATTAAAGGGAATTCAATGGTTCTTTTTCCCTCCCAGGCACATACTGTACATGGGGCATAAAAGGTTTTGCATTACACAAGGCAGAGCATTATTGTACTAAGTAAACTGAACACATTGTGCTTGTATCCCAGCCAAGGCAGCCCTCTCTTTCTACTCCTTGCCTGCCTTGCTACATAGTGCAAACCCACTCACCCGCATTCCTCTCAGCATCTACCACTTGGGGTGATGTCTGTAAAATAAATAATTTGTCCTTATCTAACTGAGCAGTCAATACATCAGTTCCAATCACTCTAGTGAGTAAAGAGACTTGTGATGATTACACTGAGAGGAACAAGGCTGAAGAGGGTTATACAAAAAGTAACAAGAATCTGGATATAGTGAGTAACATAACTCTGGATGGTTACACAAAAAATGAGCATCAGGTCTGGTTACACAGAGAGTAACAAGACTCAGCATGGTTATACAGTGAGTAACAACTTGGTATTGAGTAAACAGTGAGTAAAAAGACTGTTTTGTTATACAGTGAGCAACAATAATCTGGATGGTAACACAGCAAGTAACAAGATTCTGGAGGTTTCGGCTTGTGCTTGTTATATAGTGAGTAACAAGACTGTGAATGAGTAATATAACTCTGAAATCTTAAACAGAGAGTACCACAAAATGATTCTGGATGGTGAGAGAGAGTAAGAAGGCTCAGCATGGTTATACACAGAGCAACAAGACTCTACATTTTTGTTCAGGGGGTATTATGCCTGGGGATGGTTGTACCAAGAGTAACTAGATTGAGGATTGGTAAACAGAGAGTAACAAGACTCTCAATTGTTACACAAAAATAACAAGACTCTGGATGGTTATACAGTGAGTACCTGCCTAAGGATGGTTATACAGTGAGTAACAAGATTCTGAAGAGTAACCAAACTCTGGATGGTAACACAGCACAGAGAATAACATGACACTGGATGGTTATACAGTGAGTAACAATACTCTGTATGGTTACACATAGAGTAACAAGACTCAGCATGGTTATCGATAACATGATTATGGAAGGTTACCGTAACAAGACTTGAGCTTGTTATACAGTGAGTACAGCGCTACGCAACAAGTTGGCGCTATAGAAATACATGTTAATTAATAATGGTTACACAGAGAGTACCACAACTCTCAATTGTTACACAAAGGGTTTCAAGACTACGGATGGTTATACAGTGAGTAATATGTCTGGGGATAGTTATACAGAGAGTAACAAGCCTCTGCATAGTTACACAGAGAGTAACCAAACTCTGGATTGTTACACAGATAATAACAAGACTCAGGAAAGTAACAAGGCTTGTGATGATTACACAGAGCGACAAGGCTTAGAGTGGATAAACAGAGAGTAACAAGACTCTGGATGGTTATACAGTGAGTAACAATACTTTGGATGGTTACACAGAAATTTACAAGGCTCCGCATGGTTATAAGAGACAGTAACACGACTATGGATGGTCACACAGTGTGTAATATGCCTAGGGATGGTTATACAGTAAATAAAAAGACTCTGAAATGTTATACAGAGAGTAACAAGACTATGGAAGGTTACACAGTGAGTAATATGCATAGGGATGGTTACAGAGAGTAACATCTGGGTGAGTCAAGAGGACATGGCCTGGGCTGGGTAGAAGACTAGGAATGATATGCTGAGCACTTACAGAGCAAGTAAGTAAAACGGACTGACTGATTTAGTATAAAGACAATAACCGGGAGTCATTCCTACCCTGTTCCTGAGAAGTGTTGGGCTGCCATATTGCAGACTCTGACTGGTCAGTGCAGACATTCACCCCTAAGAGTGGTACAGTCCAAAGTGGAGGTTCAGCAGCCTGCAGTGGCTATTGCAGAGGGAAGCAGCTCACTGTACCATACAGCAGGGAAGGTTTTGCTCGATCACTGTGCAAGAAGTGGGTTGAACACTGTTCTCAAGCTCTTCCCACTGTCCCTGTTGCTAAGAGACAAGCACTGACTGAAGCTGCCTATTAACCATGATGTCACCAGACTGGGTGTCAGGCTCAGGGAGAGAGGAGAGGGGAAGTTTTGGTTTCCACCCCCACCCAAACACACACTTTGCAAATAGTATCGGTGGGAACCCCCCTTCTTGTGCTAGGGACTGGGAGTGATCTAACCCAGCTACAGATAATTTAACCTTTTCCCTGCATTGCACTCTACTGGTAGCTCCTGATCAGGATGGAGCTGTGGTTATTCATTCTTCCTGTGTTCCTACTGGTCAGCGCTATCCCACTTTCCTACTCTGCCCACAGCTCCCTAACACTTCCTCTGTTCTCCCTTAAAGGGGAAATAAACCCTATTCAAAACCAAATTCTTATTAGTGTGTGCCCAGAACATTCCCTACATGATAATATTCACTTATATTATTATATTATTATTAGCACTTTTTCACTTTATAGCACTTGGATCAGACACAATAAACCCAGCTGGGTGTCACACTGGGTTTCAATAAAATGTATGTATTATTCTGTAGAAACAGGGGCGTAGCTACAGGGGGAGAAGGGGGTGCAACTGGGCCAGGGCTCGCACCCCCGCAGGGCCCCCCCGGCAGTCTCGCGCCCGCTGCAGCTAACTGGAATCAGCTGCAGCGGTGCAGAAAATCAATCACGGCGATGGGGGGGGGGGCCCGGCTGCACGGCCCGCACCCACCTGGTTCCGTTACTGTGTAGAAATGATATTCTATTTCTATAGCTAATAGCTAATTAGCATGTTGAAGGTGATTTTACTTAGTAATAGCGATGCACCAAATGCATTATTTTGGATTCGGCCGAACCCCCGAATCCTTCGAGAAAGATTTGGCTGAATACCGAACCAAATCTGAACTCTTATTTGCATATGCAAATTAGGGATGGAAAGGGGAAAACATTTTTTACTTACTTGTTTTGTGACAAAAAGTCATACAATTTCCCTCCCACCCTTAATTTGCATTTGCAAATTAGGGTTTTGATTTGGTTCGGCAGGTAGAAGAATTAGATGGAATCCGAATACTGCTGAAAAAGGCAGAATCCTGGCCGAATCCCAAACTGAATCCTGGATTTGGTGCATCCCTACTTAGTAATCTACTGATCAGAACTGCATACCAACCAACGTTTTGGAAATTTAAAGAGGGACAAAAAAGTTGCCACGTGTAGCGTGGCAAATTTTTTTTGGCCATGCCCCTAATCACCATGTTCATTTTACAAAATTTGGCAGGTTATGAAAGTTTGAACATAATCAGTTATTACAGTTTTGCTAATGAAGGTGAATTGCCTTTTAAAGGGGCTGTTCACCTTTGAGTTAACTTTTAGTATGATGTAGAGAGTGACATTCTGAGACAATTTGCAATTGGTTTTCATGTTTTATTATTTGTGGTTTTTGAGTTATTTAGCTTTTTATTTCACAGCTCTCCAGTTTGCAATTTCAGCAATCCGGTTGCTAGGGTGCAAATTACCCTAGCAACCATGCATTGATTTGCATAAGGGACTGGAATATGAATAGGATATTGTCAGAATAGAAATATGAGCAAGAAAAAGTAACAATAAAAACAAATGTGTAGCTGCACAGAGCATTTGTTTTTAGAGGAGGTCAGTGTCCCCCATTTGAAAGCTGAAAAGAGAAGACAGAAGAAAGCAAATAATTCAAAAACTATAAAAAATAAATAATGAAGACCAATTGAAAAGTTGCTTAGAATTAACCATTCTATAACATACTAAAAGTTCACTTGAAGGTGAACCACCCCTTTAAGCTTTGAGTCTGACATTTCCCAAGGGACCAGTTATCTTATATTGTTGCAATTACTTATTTGCTTATCTCAAAATTGTTACAAAGTATCTTATCTAAACCTCTTGGCAGTTCTCGGCTTCTCTGCCAAAAGCCAATTAAGTTAGAAACTTTTTTTCTTTTTCTGGCTGTTCAATGCAGAGAAATACGAGACTTTCCAGAACAAATGAGGTACTGCGGGTTGAGCTGTCAAAAGAGGGGACAGTTGGGAGGTATGGTCTGAAGTGCCCTGAGTTGTCTCTATCCCTACAGAAAACTATGGAATAACAGTATGTAATGTTTTATCATGAATATGAGTCCCATTGGCCTCAGCACATCTCCCTGTGATGAAAAGTTGCTTAGCTTTAACCCTTAGGGTAGTGACACACTGGCAGATTCGGGGAGATTTACGAGGAAATTCAGAAAACGTAGCGCCGTATGTGCTTAGTCTAGGCGACTCTTCATTATACAGGAAGGGAAGACACTCGAAGGCAGTTTGGGGAGATTGTCGCCCAGAAGAACAGACGATTAGTCGCCAGACGACTAAATCTCCCGAATCTGCCTTAGAGCAGTGATCCCCAACCAGTGGCTCCAGAATAACATGTTTCTCACCAATCCCTTGGATGTTGCTCTCAGAGGCCTCAAAACAGCTCTTTATTTTTCGATTCCTGGTTCGGAGGCACATTTTGCCTCCTGTAGGCTAGAAGTACACATAGGGGCTATCAAATAAGCCATAACAGCAGAACCACCAAGGAAAATAAATCTTGTTTGTGTTGCTTCGCACCGGGCCAGGCTGGCCAATCGCCCTAGGCAACCTGGCCGGTAGCGCGGCCTTGAAAGCAAAAAAGTGCGCACAGATAGACGCATGAGCATGAATACACACGCATGCACTCCCTCTCAGCTGGGAACAGCCAGCATGAAAGCAGAGAGGGGGGACCGGACTAGTGTAGGAGGCAAAGAAGGTATGTGCCTGGAGCTCCCCCAGCTTTATGCCCTAGGCATGTGCCTACCCCTAGTTCTGGCCCTGGTGTTGCTCTCCAATTCTTTTTACATTTGAATGTGGCTCTCTGGTAAAAAAAAGTTTGTGGACCCTGCCTTACATGACGTTTTTCATTAAATCATAAATATTTCTTGTTGCTACTCCCAGTGCCATTTGGGATTTTCCGTTAATGCCTGTTTGAGGTTCAAGGTGTTGTCTGGTTCCAGTTAGCTCAGAACAAAGTTCATAGAAACACTGGAATAACATCAACATCACTGGAGATGAACTACCCATTGGAGAGAGATCTTAGCATAAAACTAGGTGCAACAAAGCCATAAAATCTAATGTACATTTTATGTATACACTGCTCAGGTTAAAATACCCTATCCCATAAAAGCAGATACACAAAGCACAGCACTTGGAGGGGCCCCTCATATTAATAAATATCATGTGCCCATAGGTGGCCAGTTGCCTACAGGGAGAATAGCCAAGTCACTGTTTTAATATCTGCAGCTGGTGCTATGAAGCCAGATAGATCTTGTTTTAACATACAGCAATGATTGTATCACCAAACTCAGTTCATGGCCATGCTCCTTCAAACACTTTCATTGTTTAACACAACTGTGTTTGTATACGAGAACCCTTATCCATTCCTGTACTTGGCTTCCCAACAGTCACCATTGTAGGGGTACCCAGCACACAAATAAATACTCACCCCAAATCTCACCCTCACTGGCCTTCAGGCTAGACCCTTTAGCTCATACCAAGGTTACAGATGTATAGAAGCATTGGAGTAACAGTCATCCTGCTATAGTTCTAGGGGTACCCTGGCCACAAATAAATACTCACCCCAAATCTCATCATATGCATGTTTGAATAATGTCGATTTAGATAAATAATGTCAGTTTGGTTGCCACACTGTATGTCATTCTTGCCCTGACAATAAATGTCTGTATTACTGTATGTCAGTTTGGTTGCGCTAATGCACGTGTAGATTATATCCATTTGGATTCACCAATTCATGTGTGAGTAATATCAGTTTATGTGAATGCATAATTCCCAACTGTCCTGTTTTTTGCGGGACAGTCCAGATTTTGACAGCTCTTCCCACATTTTTATTAAAAAAAGTCCAGAGTTTCTTTATGATCTCCTGCACTGACGCCAGCAAAATATACAAAATTTCTGAAACTTAGTTAAACAAGAGGTTTTGGCAAAGAGCCCATAATACGCAGCACCTGCATTTTGATACATTCATGATTATTTAAGATAAAAAAAGTCTCTTGGCATAACTGAGACTAGCAGCTTAAAGGGGCTGTTCACCTTCCAAACACTTTATTCAGTTCAGTTGTTTTCACATTGTTCCCCAAAAATATAGACTTTTTTCAATTACTTTCCGTTATTTATTTTTTACTGTTTTTCCAAAATCTAAGATTAAAGTTTAATGTTCATGTCTCAGGTGTTTGAGTCTGGCAGCTCAGTAATTCAGGTGCAGACTCTGAACTGTTACAATTTTGCAACATTTAGTAGATCCATTTCCCAGAAGTATCTCTGGAGTATTAGCAACTATTGTATCAATTCTAGCATCAATTGTATCAATTCTCTGTAATGAAACCCAGAGATTCTGCTCAGCAGGAACAACGATAGATGTATCAATTTAGAAAAGTTTGGGGGTTGGCCACCCTCTCCCACAGCTGCTTTAGAAGGTGAAAGATGACACTTTACACTTCAATATTAGAAAAACGATCACAAATAGAAAATAGAAAGTAATTGGAAAAAGTCATTATTTCTAGTGATCTATCTGAAACCAACTACGTACATTAAAACATGGCTTTAAAACTCCCATAAATATGTTCAAACTTTCATAATCTGACACATTTTATAAAATTTACATGATAATTAGTAATTGCCAATTTTTCAAATGTTGGGAGGTATGTGAATGATATAGGATGGAGGCACATTATAGGAACAGATGGGGGCACAGAATAGGATAGTAGCAGTGGTATAACTATAGGGGAAGCAGACCCTGTGTCCCAGGGGGGCTTGCAGTACAAGGGCCACAGGTCTTTTCCTCTATAACTATGTAGACATCCCTAGACCCCAAGACCCACACACACACCACCACAGGCCCAGCCCCAGACCCTGTACACTCCCATTGGTGATCAGGATCACCCCTACAAATAAAATAAAACATTGGTGGTCAGGGTCCCCCATAAAAGTAAAAAGAAAATTGTGACTAGGACCCCCCAAAAGTTTAAAAGATATTGGTGGCCAGGGTTCCCCCTGCAAGTTAAAAAAAATCATTGATGGTCACAGTCCTCCCTATAAGTTAAAAAAACAAAAGAACATTGGTGTTCAGTGGAACTTACCTTTAAAGTTTACCTGGTGGTCTTGATGTTCCTCAGCAACTGCAACTGCTTAGTTTTCTTCAGTGGCTTCCGCTTTGGTTCCCTTTGACTTTGTCTCCCTTCAGTGGATTAGGCTTTGGTTGCCTTCTGTGGCTTTGGCTCCCTCGGTGGCTTTGTGGATTTAAATACCTTGATTGGCTTCCCAGGCCCCCCCTAAGGACCCTGGATGACCTTACCTCCTGTGCCCCCCTGATGGTGGCCCTGCTCCTACCTGTAAGAGATAGGACAGGGAGAGGAGGCACAACCAGCTGGGGGATGTAACTCGACTCATAGTGGTTGCCAATATTTTTGCAAGGGAATCTGGCACCATATAGTTACGGCACTGGTTGAGAGCATATTATAGCCACATATGTGGAACAGAACACGATGGAAGTACATTATAGGGAAATGCACAAGTGGATCACATAATATGATGGGAGGACATTATAGGCGCAGATGGGGCACAATATTGGATGGAGGCACATTATGGGCACAAAGTGACAAAGCCCAGGATTGCACGTATATTATAGGCACAGAGGAGTAGACGGTTAGGGGAGCATTACTTTTAGAGCAGGAAGAAGCTCCTAGGGCAGAACAGAATCTCTTTCTATTTAACCTTGCGGTTGCCGAGTAACAGAGAGCAACATGTGAAGCGCTCCGATTCCCAGCCAAACAAATACCTAAAGGAGCATAAATGTTTCACTCCCATTGTGAACAGGACAAATCCCTTTGTTAGTGACCACAAGGGCCCATTCACATCCTGTGCACGCACCCTACAAGCTCTGGTATCTTCCACACTCCTCAGTGGCCCCCAGGATCTAGATCACAGTTTATGCACTAATGGTAACTTTATAAGTTGCTTGAAGGCAATATTATATGTGACTATAATTCAATTTCATTGTACAGAATTCCTAACACACACTCACTAGGCATCTGATGCCAATTCCTGGCTGTTTTCAACCTGGCACATGTTATTTGTACACACTTTCTTTGCAATGCTCTGACTCATCCCTTTTCATGTATGGGTTGGGTCTTGGTAATCATTTTGCAAGTTGAGAAGGATGGTTATGGTGGGTGCCGGTTGAAAATTTACTACCCACACACCACTACTGGACCTGCCTGAGTAGAGTGGATGGAGGGTAATGATACTGACTGGAAGGTGTGTGATTTTTGCCTGAATAGCAGTGTGAGATTAGGGCAGGAAAGAAATATCTGTCATCAGCATAGAAACATTAGGATGTGATTCTATCACTGAGAGAATGCAAGGAATGGAGAAAACAAAGCCCTAAAACATAACCTGACACACACAAAGAGAGAGAGGAACAGGTGTTGAAGTGCTGGTAGAATCTGTTACACAGAAAGTACCACTACAGAGAAGGAAGGGTTTATGTAGGGACGCGTTACTAGTGGTATATGTAGGAATTAGTTACAAGTGGTTTATGTAAAGATCAATTACAAGTGGTTTATGTAGGATGGGTTACAAGCAGGGTTGGACTGGGGGGCCCAGGGCCCACCAGAGCTTAGGCCTCAGGACCTCCTCTCCAGCAACATGCGCATCAGCACACGCACTGTTTTGTCACAACAAAAAGCTGCTTGAGCTGATGCTCATGCGCGAATGCGTGCAGACGCAGAGGGTCTGGTTGCCGGATGGAAGGCCCTGAAGCAGCAGCTCTCAGTGTCCGGAGGGGGCCCTGAGGCAGAAGCTCTCAGGGTCTGGAGGGGGGCCCTGAGGAATTCCAGGTTCTGGATCGGAGGGCCCTCTAAAGCCGGGGGCCCACCAGATTTTCTCCCAGTGTCCCGCCGGCCCAGTCCAACCCTGGTTACAAGTGGTTTATGTATGGAAGGGTTATATTTGATTTAAGTGAAGATGTGTATGTATGTATGTATGTATGTATATAACTTTATAATACACAAAAGCCATGAATATCTTGTAAATGATATCCTTATAAACAGTGAGTAGTGATGTCATCAGTTATAAACGGTGAGTATTTATGTCATTTTTGTTACATGACTCAGTAAAACTTGTGTATTATAATAAATAAAGTACCCCCAGTTGCAAAAAATGAGGATATTAGAGGTTTCCTCAGAGTTCAATGACCTTCAGCCTTGTGTTTATATGGTCATGAAGCTCCTCTGTAACTTATACTATCCTTATAATTTACAAAAGGGTCAAAATGTAAATTATATCCTTATAAAAAGATGATCCTACTTCATAATATAAATGCCATTTATAACAGATGGCAATCTCTTCTAGAACTTTCTCACTTTACATGTGGCCTGTCAATTCATAGGTGGGCCAGGCCAGTCGGGCTCCCTAGGCGACCCAACCAGCTAGCCTGCCCCCACTTCCCCTGTCACATGTACTCTGACGTCACTCGCTTACACACAGCATCGCCACTCACATAGGCGCAAGTTTAGTCTGGTCAGAGGTGAGTCTGGTCTAGGGTTAGGCAGAAGCTGCCCAGTGCCCCCCAATTGTTGCACCCTAGGCAGCTGCTTCTTTTGCCCAGCCCTAGTTCTGGCCCTGTGTCACTTGTCTAAAAAGTCTAACATAAACAATCTTTAATTTGTGAAAAATGCAGTGAAAAATCATACCCTATTCCACATTTTTACCAGCCATTTTTCTGCAGCAAAGACAGAAAGAGATAGAAATATATTGTATATTATAATGAATAATGTAGCCCCTGCTAAAGTTTATACAGATATTAAAATATCCTATATATTATAATATCCTTAGAAATTACAGTAAGACTACATTATCGATTATATAAAGAACTATATGAATACACAGCACTTTACAATTTCACAGTAGAATATAATAGAAAAGTACAGATTGAGGAGAAGCATAATAATAAATAATAAGTAACAAAGCATAGTAATCAATAAATATACATAGTAAAGACACAGTAAAAAGGAGGTCCCTGCCCCATAGAGCTTACAGTCTAAGTGGGTGGATACACAGACACAAATTAAAGGGGAAAGGGTACAGTGTTTTGGGCACTGGCCCTTAGGTACCAATATTCAAGATATGCTCTAGTACAGGGGCATAACTACCGGGAGTGCAGGGGGTGAGATTGCACCTCGGCTCACATATAGCAACAAGCTTACAAATGACACATAGATTCTACTTCTTCATGCTCTGTTTAGTATGTAAATGTCGTGCCATGGTTCAGGTTGAATATATTTAAACTTAGTATTAAATGGGTTTCAAAAGGGCAACAGTATGCTCCTGTATTCCTATAGTGTATGCCAGTAAACAGTGACTGAAATGTATCAGAGCACAAGTCACATGACTTGGGGCAGCTGGAAAATGGGCAATATGTCTAGCCCCATGTCAGATTTCAAAATGAAATTTAAAATTTGGCCACACCCCCTTGGACACTCCCTTTGGACTCCGCCCACTTTTCCATGTGCTTTCACTGAATTTTCAGGAGAATCAAAACATAGCAGTGGGGGAAAAGTCTGGCACTGCAGGAAGGGGGTATTAACATCACATGTACAATTTTAACTGTAGCTATGAATGCTGCACTACAAGCAAATTATGGGGGGAAAATATTCTGGCACTGTGACTGTGAGGTACTAAAATGACATACAAATGAGCAGTAGGTACTGATTTCCCAAGTACATAATATAGAGAAGGCACCACAAGCACTATAAAGAACATTATGTAGTAAGAAGCAGAGGAAAATGACAAACCAAATACATACATAGGCAGCAATGGACTATGGCTCCATGAGTAGTAAGATAGAGAATACTGGCAGGCCACAATATACAATAAAACAAAGTGGGTATAATTAAAGAATGCATTATATAATAAGAATCAGTGAGCACAGACACCCCAAGCCTATTATAAGTTCTAGCACCTCCCCATGCACTGCCTAATTCTATTGCTCTGCCAAAATTCCAGGTATGAGGAGCTGTAAACCTGGATCATTGTGTAACCTGTGGTAAGGAAAGTCATGCAGTAACTGCTATAGTAATGTGAAAAATTCAAATATCTCTTACTACATGGATCCCTTTGCTGCTATCTAGACAGCAATGTTATATTATAATGGGACAGTTGTACAAATGCTCCAATCCCACTGCATCAGCATAATAATTATATATAAACATAGTAATCTAGTTTGAAAAAAAGACACGTCTAGCCTTTTGGCCTAAGTAAAACCTGTCTAAATTCTAGTTGAAACAAAGGAAGGAGAACAAACCCTTCTAAGGGCTAGACCACGCGGGAAGATTCAGGGCGTCTCATCGCCGTTTCTTTGGGGCAACTAATCTCCCTGAATTGCTTGCCTGTGTCTCGCACCTGCTAAACTGTAAGTCGCCTACGACTCTGCGTTTTTCTAAGTCGCTGAAAATTGCCTCGCCAGGCGACTAATCTCCCTAAATCTTCTTGTGTGGTCTAGCCCTTAACATGATGGTGGATAGTGGGCTACATGATGGTGGGAAGTGGAAGACATGACAGTAGATAGTGGGTAACATAATGGTGGACAGTGGAAGACATGATGGTTGATAATGGGTGACATAATGGTGGATAGTGGAAAACATGATGGTTGATAGTAGGCAAAATGTTAGTGGGTAGTGGGTGACATGCTGGTAGATAGTGGAAGACATGAGGGTCGATAGTGGGCGACATACTTATGTATTGGGAGAAACATAATGGTGGGGGACATGTTAGTGCGTAGTGGGCCACATGATGGTTAATGGTGGGGGACATGATTGTGGGTGGTGGCTGACATAATGGTGGATAATGGGTAACTCAGAGAAATGATAGTGGATAATTGGCTACATGATGGTGGATAATGGACGACATGATAGTGTGTAGTGGGCTACATGAGGTTAGATCATGGGACATGATGGTGAATAGTAGAACATAATGTTAAATAGTGGCTTACGTGATGGTGGATATGTGGAGACACAATGGCTGATTGTGAGAGACATGATGTTGGATACTAGGCAATATCATGGTGGATAGTGTGCAACATGATGTTAAATAATGTGTGACATGATGGTTATATAATGGGTGATATGATGGTGGAATGTAGGCAACCTGTTTGTAAATAATGTACGATATGATGGTGGGTTGTGGTAGTTAGTGGGAGACAGGATGGTGAATAATGGGCAGCATGATGGTTAATAGTGGCTAACATGATGGTGGATAGTGGGAGACATCATGGTGGGAAATGGCTGACATGGTGGACAAAATGGATGATATGATGGTGGACTGTCAGAGACATGATAGTGGGTAGCTAAGATTATGTTGGATAGTGGGTGAAATGATGGTGGATAATGGGCAGAGACAGGCCATGCCCTTTGGGCGCCTTAGGCAACATGGCTGGCCAGGTCTCAAGACGGAGCACACGCAATGATGACTTGTCAATAACTGGATAAGCTACAGAACAGGGGTAGGCAGGAGAAGAGGTACATGCCTGAAGCCCCCTGCCTCTGTGCCCCAGGCACATGCCTCTTCTGCCTATTCCTAGTTCTGGTTGCGGTAATGGGTGACATGATGCTGAATTGTGAGAGATATGATGGTAGGAAGTGAAAGACATGATGGTGGATTGTGAGGGACATGATAATGGGTAGCGGAAGCCATGATGGTGAATAATGTGTCATATGATAATTCATAGTAAGGGACATGATGGTGGGCAATGGGTAACATGATGGTGGGTAGCGGGTGACATTATGGAGGATAGTGAATAGATCAGTAGTAGAGAGTCTTAGGTAACTTCAGGGGCTTATACTACTGGGTGCCTATCACATTCCTGATTCCAGCAGAATCAGTAGAGGGATAAAGATTATCAAGAACGGTTTTTTTATAAAACAGTGCCACCTGCTGGAGAGAATCTAGAATGCAGTACTCCATTTAAAACTATAAGAACTGACCAATCTAGCAGCGAGACAGGTTGGCCAACCATAAGGAAAAATCAGGGAGGCACATTATTCCTCACAGTGCATCACAGCATAAGGGATACAAGTACAAGACATAACAGTTACATATACAGACAAACATTTTCCCAGAAGCATCTGGATAATGTTGATGACATTAGGGGGAGGGCTACAAACTAAAAAACATACAATATAGCAAATTCAGATTGAAAAACTGCAAAAACACTGCAGTTACTGCAGCCTTGCAATGTGCATATATCAGACATGTCCCTGATCTTTTAATATTTCTAGATACCATGAAACTATACCAGCATAAGCATCCCCCACTATATTTAGCACAAAGTGAGATCTCAGGTTCTGGTCAACTCATATGAATATACAATTACCCCTGAAAACCCTCCCTTGATACCTGGTAATAGTATGGTGTATACTGCGTCTCATAATGTAGGGGGGCGGTGCTTGTAACCCCAAGGATCCCTTTCACAAGGTTGCGGCAGCCTGGAAGAAGAAAGTACATGTTGGTTTTGGTCAATATATAGTACAATTTTGGGATCCTTTATCTGAAGCCTCACACATATGCGGCTTTTGAGCATGTTTTCAAGTATTCGCCAGAATCGTAAGAGCGAACGATTCTATGAAAAGTCGCAGAAAAAACATTAGAATATTCTCCAAAATCGTACGAATTTAACGTTCGAAGCGTTCGATTGTACGATTGAAATTCAGCAAAAGCCTATGGGGGATTCCCATAGGCTTCTATTGCAATTCGGTAGGTTCAATCTGGTGAAGTAGGCAGTCGAATAAAAATTTCTTCGACTGGCGAATAGTTGAACGATCTAATATATATTTATTCAATTTATTCAATGCGACCAAATATTCTATATTCGATAGTCGAAAATACTTAATTTGCATAATCGAAAAGAGACTATTCGAGCAAATATTCGAATCCTTCACACGAATTTAGTAAATCTGTCCCTAGTGTATTTTACCCTAATAATTATAATTTTTAAAACATTATTTCCTTTTTTCTATACGGATAATAAAACAGAACCGTATACTTGATCCTGCCAAAATAATCCTATTCATTTTTAAATTATTTTTCATAGCCTTAAAGCAGGGGTCCCCAACCTTTTTTCCCGTGTACCACATTAAAATTTGAAAAGGGTTGGGGAGAAACACAAGCATGAAAACATTACTGAAGGTGCCAAATAAAGACTATTTGATTGACGATTTAGTAGCCCCTATGTGGACTGGCAGCCTACAGGAGGCTCTGTTTGGCAGTACACCTGGTTTTTTTGCCTCCAAGACTGGAATTAAAAAATAAGCACCTGCTTTGAGGCCACTTGGAGTAAAGTACAAGGGGTTGGTGAGCAGCATGTTGCTCATAAGCCACTGGTTGGGAATCATTGTCTTAAAGTATGGTAATCAAAAGTACATAAAGAGCTCATATTAATAGTAGTGATGGGCGAATTTATTCGCCAGGGGCGAATTCGCGGCGAATGCCCGCGATTCGCCGCTGGCGAATAAATTTGCGAAACGAGCAGAAAAATTCGCCGCTAAAATTTTGCCGCGCAAAAATGAGTCGCGCGTCGTTTTTGACGCGCCGCGTCGGAAACGACGCGACGCGCGTTGGAATCGACACGACGCGACGCGCGTCAAAAGCGACGCGCGTCAAAAACGACGCGCGACTCGTTTCGCCAAATGGCGAAAAATTCGCGAATTTCTCTGGAAATTCGCGAATTTTTCGGCGAAGCGAAACGCGGCCGTTTCGCCCATCACTAATTAATAGTGAATATCTGTATATAACATGTGTGTTTGTTGGAGGGGGGAGGTAGAGTGTAGAGTTAGGGGAATGAGGCCTGAGATGGGTTTAGGCAGGGCACCCCTTCCCCCATGGCATGGGTCTCATTTGTCACTTAGCTGCCCCCAGCCCCCTGCCCTCCCCTAGACTGAAACAAAGGGACGAAGGAGGAGATACCTGGCGGTGGGAAAAAAGGGGGCGGTCTGGGGAAGGTGATGCGGGTTTGAGCAGTAGCAACAGGTTCTTAAGGCTGGGGACAGACAGGGAGATTCGGGGAGATTCTGTCGCCTGGCGTTTAATAGCAGGCGACAATCTCCCCGAATTTCCTTCTCCCTGTCTGCCGCTAGTATAAATGACAAAGCGCCTGTGCACACACGGCGCGGCGATTTCCGGAATCGCCCGAAGTTTCCTTACGAAGTATCTTCGGCCGATTCCGGAAATCGCCGCGCTGTGTGTGCACAGGTGCTGGCGGTTTGTCATTAATACTAGCGGCAGACAGGGAGAAGGAAATTCGGGGAGATTGTCGCCTGCTATTAAACGCCAGGCGACAGAATCTCCCCGAATCTCCCTGTCTGTCCCCAGCCTTAAGAACCTGTTGCCACTGCTCCAACTAGGGTTGCCACCTTTTCTTAAAAAAAATACCGGCCTTCCTATGTACTTCACTTTTTTTCCTATTTATAACATTGGAATCAGCCCTCAAAAATACCGGTCAGGCCGGTAAAAAACCTGTCAGGTGGCAACCCTAGCTCCAACCCCCATCACCAAGGCGAGTAGATTAACAGGGCTCCGTCCCTCCAACAATTACACGTTTAATGTGCTCCCTTACTAGAACCTTGGGAAAAGGGTTTTTTTGCTTGCAGTTCCTACTTCCTGTTTGAAGGGAGTTTTCAAGGCAAAATTGTTGTTTATAAACCTTGGGGAGAGAATTTGACCTTGCAGTTACCACCTGTATGAAGGAAATTTGCTGGATATTATCCCATACAGAAAAGCACTGGGCTCATCAGACCAGTGGATGAGCCCAACACTTTTCTTTATGGGATGATATCTGAACAGTGCAGTGTACACTACTCTCTGTCTATTTATTATTAACCTCCCTGTGTACAAATCAGCCCAAAGTAATCTGGACTCATACCTTTAATTGCCAGTACTCCATGGCAGAAATCCTTAAAGCTGATTCGTCCCTGGGCATTTGGGTCCAAATGTTTAGCGAGTTTTTCCACCTGGGAACAGATCTCAGTGTTACTATCCAACAGCATTGACAACAAATTACTGTATATTATAGGTCCCTCATTGTGGGCTTAGATTTGGATAGTTATGATAAGATTTTGGGTTTGTTCTTATTTGTACCCTGGGGACCACTAGAAATATAGCACTGTGACTGATGCACCAAGGTTAACGGTTTTTGCAAGTGAAATCAGAAGAAGAGGTTTTCCTATTAATAACATTGGGTTCAGCAAACAAAAATACCAGTGAGGCCGGTAAAAAAACGGCCAGGTGGCAACCCTAGCTAATGGGAGGTCCCATTTGAGCAAGAAAGCATCTACCAGATTTGCTCAAAGATCTGGTATCCAGGAACAATACTCGTCCATCTTTCTGTTCTATTGAGAACCACTTCTTTCTGGAAATGAAGGAATTAGAAACCTGCTAAGCCTGTTGACTGGGATGGCACAGTAATATCTAATTTTGACACTGATTATATGGAGCAGACTAGTTTACTAATCTCTGGCTGAATTACTCTTGCTGTGGTTATGGGTTGATTGATCACAACGTGGTTTATCATATCTGTCTTTCATCTGTCTATCAGTCATTTGGAAGACAAGGTGAAACACTAATGTGTCTATGAGGAGCATGCATGATTTCACTGGAGGAGCCTGTAACACAGTAACATAGTAACACAGTAACATAGTAACCAGTATTTAATAGACTGTAGTGGGGAAACATGGGAGTTCTGGAGGCCAGTTATTAGCGGTTGTCTAGATGGGCTAGAATGAGAGCATGGATGATGTTTGCGGCTATTTTTGTCAGATTTTAGCAATATTGTGTAAGAAGTTTACAGGTTTTGACAATGTTTTTAATATGCTCACTAGGCCCAAAGGCAGGGCCAGGGTCCTGTACTGAATGTGTTCTCCCAGAATATTAAATCTCTGTAGTTTCATGTGGCTTCTGTGCATCAGGCTTCGCATCTTTTAATTCGACTTTCGCTAACTAGTCATCTCAGCTCAGAGTGGACCTGAGTGTCTCCATCTTGAACGTTAACTATTGTGAATTCTCTGTATTCTACCTGACTTCTTTCATTTGAATTGCCATATTTATTAGGAGAACTACTAAAATAATGGAAACCTGTCAGTACTAAAACATTCTGTCATCAGATATTGTCTGTAACTCCTAACAGGTAGCCAGTGAGAAAACACACAGAAAATTAAAAAATTAGAGTCCCATGGTACAGGAAAGGATGATAGGCTGGATGAACCACAAGTCTTCTTGTTGGGTACCAAAAGTCTTCTTATTGCCTCTTTCTTATGGCAGAAGGATTAACCCATTTGCTGACCACTGTCATGCAACAGGAATAGGAAGTGTAATGCCCCAGAACATATATTATTGCAGCGAAAATAATACAATGACATAATTGCAGTGACAGCTTTGTATATTAGATGTGATAGTTAAAGGGGTTGTTAAAGAGATACTTTCATGGAAAAACGTGTTTTTTTTT
>CM044448.1:43408017-43419228 GCA_024363595.1 Xenopus borealis
GTTTTTCAATTCTAGTAAAAAATTGTGTATACTAGAAAAGATCTAAGAAAAACTGATTAAGGCATTGTATGATTATGTTTTATTAGGGTTATGTTAAATAAAATGAGTGGTAGCAGGATTGCAATTAAGTCAAGGGTATGACATGGGTGTCCCTTGCCACCTTTAATGTTTATTAGTGCAATAGAGCCCTTGGTGCAGATTATAAGAAAAAATAAAATGATACAATAAAGATAAAAATGTAACATTGATTTTGCTTTTAATGCAGAGCTTTCCCCATGCTAAGACTTCTAACACATCCACTGATTTGTAAACAATAATAAACAATTTTTATGCTTAGTAATGATAAGGTTCTTGTAATAAAGATAAATATGTTGAACAAACACTGACTGGGGGGTTGGAAGGATAATTTTCTGAAATGTTCGGCACATTTTCTGGGCATATTTAAACTTTGCATTCTGAGATCATTTCAGATTTCACCATACAAAGCATTCTGACATGTGCCATTAACAGAAAAGGTTAATGTGGATAGGTGTTTTGCAGCAGCTGGGGCACCAAAGCTTGCCTTGGACCTATGCTAGGCAACATACATACTGATTGATGGAGCTTTGAAAGGTATGCATTCTCATATAATCACCTACTTTTCATACTTCATGTAAAAAGATTACTTTTTTATTCCTGCCTTCCAAACATACTGGTATTTGATGAATACTTTTATGCTGGCGGCTCCCCTTTTCCATTGACATTAGCTTGGCCTAACAAAGAGTTTAGTTTAATTGGAGATCATTCCCATTTTCGTCGTGTGGGGAGTCGAGTCAAGCAATAATAGAATCACATTCAATTGTGATAATCTGAGTGTACTGCAGGAAGTTACTCAACAGCAGATTCCCCACCAGGCTTTTGGCACCTGGAGCTGAAATACACACAAAACATAATCTGGTTCAGGACAAAACACCTGCCTGGGAAGTAAAATAAACTGACATATTCTTTATCTCATTTCCAGTTTCCCTCATTATGCAGTCTAGCACCGGAGGCTGAAAACAAGGGAGAGGACTGCTCAGCTTTCCAATGGGAGATTGTTACATAGTTAAGTTGGGTTGATAAAAGACCAAAGTCCATCAAGTTCAATCCCTCCATATGAACTCCAGTGCAAATACATACATATACTCACACCAACTCCTCCAAACGCTCACATACAGTATATATATACCAATATCTATGCTAATTGTAGATTTTAGTATCACAACAGTCCATAATATTATGCTTGAGGCTTGACAAAGGGCCCAGTGGCGGCCCGAAACGTTGCCATGTTGCCATGTTGCTTAAGAGCTTAATAAACACCAACCACTGATTCAACTATATCAGCTGTGCCGCAGACTCTTGTATTTGCTATACTACTTTTGGGCCCCATTGGGCAGAGGGTCCGTAATCTGCGTAGCACCTGACACCAATCCGGTGTATAAAGACCTGTAGTAGCACTCCTCATCGTGAGACATAATATTATGCTTGTCCAAGAAATTATCCAAGGCATTAATAGAACTCACCATCACAACCCCATCCTGTAGGACATTCCACAACCTCACTTTGAAGATGAATGCTTCTTCAAATGAAAGTTTTCTAGTCTAAAGGGGTGGCCTCTGGTGTGTAGTCCATATTTAGGTCTACCTCCTTAACAATTTGTTGTTTGCCCATTAGGAATCAGAGGACTAAGAGGTCTCCCTCTCTAAGTCAAATGTTGGTAAAATGGTGCTACCCAAGTGTTATCCTCATATATCATAGCAAAATGACTTAAAAGTCAGAATATAATTAAAACCATTAAAAAGTACTAAATACAGAGGCCAAGGCCAAAATCAAAATGCTTGATATTTCCTTAATCTGGTCTGAGATTGCTCCAAGGCAGATATGGAAATCAGAGGCACTAAAATCACTGGAGCGATACAGACAGAGGCTGAACCACATTATCTCTAAGTCTGCTAAATTAATCAGGATAATCACATATAGACACATCAACTTGGTGCAAGAGCTCAAGGACTATTCTGCAGAAATGGCAAACAGTACATCTCACAGACATTGGTCTGGATATATTTAATGGAGGTCTGCAAGAAGAATTAGAAAAGACACAATTTATTGGAAGAGGGACCAAGACCAGTTTGGAGGACAAGTGCACAACTGGGAATGAAATCACACTACTTCCCTATATCTGACTGTGTAAATTCACAAAAAAAAAACTATAATATGTAAATTGGGGTTCTATTGTATTAAAATTTCATTTTCATGATAGTTCCCGTTAAAGACTTTAAACTAAGCTTGCACCCCTGGTATGGTATTTGAGGCAAAGTGTATCTTGTGACACTACTCCAGTCAATTTGCACCATTCTGGATTTGTCAAAGAAAAGAGCAGAAAGAATGAATATTTTGAAAATATGTTGATATACCGTCTCTTTTTCTCACAGTGGATCCATTTTTGTAGGTGGGGAAATGCACAGCCACAAAGGAAGGCAAAAAAAGACCAGTTACCAGGCTATTTTGTTTTATTTAAATTTTTTATTTGGACAAGGGATGGGCACTCCTCATCTCAAAGCACCCCTCAACTGCAGACTAACCCCCTAAACAACTGAAATCTCTCCCATAAGGAAGTACTGACACACCTGTGAGGAACCATACTATCTGCTTAAAAACCACGTTAACTATTTACAGTACTTCTTAATTAAGTCTTTTTGCATGTGTGGGCTTAGGGCTTAACCAGTTTCTGAGTATTGTAATTGTTGCCATACTACAAAATGACCAGTAGGGGGCATGCTTTAATTGCATAACGTTTTTTTGAGACAGAAAGACTTTTGTTATATTTCTTAAAAACAGTAAAAAATGTAAATTTATTAAGTGAAAAAAACATGAAAACCTTTAATATAAAAATTTGGCAAGTAAAAGTTCTAGAGGTCTGATCTTATTGGACAATTTCTAATCCATTCAGAATTTTAGAGGGTTCTGGATTTATTTGCTAGGATTTTTAAAAAAAGCCTCAAACTTTTTGCAGTATTTGTATTTTTAGTGCATGATCACAAAATAGTTGTTCAAGGCAAGAGATGTTAAAGGGCAATATCCACTTTGGTAGGGTTTTGTAATATGTCGCTTAATCTGATATAAACTATCTTTTTCTTAAAGGACAAGGAAAGTCTAAAATAGAATAAGGCTAGAAATGCTGTATGTTGTATACTAAACCAAACATGAACTTACTGCCCCACAAGCCTAATCAAACAAATTATTTATGCTTTCAAAGTTGGCCACATATACATCTTTGCAAGACTAGACTACGTACACATGCTCAGTGTGGTCTGGGCTTCTTAGGGATCGTCTTAAATTATCAAAAAACTAAGCTGCTTGAGTTCTGCATGGATGGTAAGTAAGGCAGGGGCTTTCCCTGCTGTTCATAAGTATGATTGTTTCCCTGCCAGAAGTTAGGGACCATCTGACAATTCCTATCCACAGCAGTAAATGAAGGGAGAATTTCACTGCATACAGTCAGGTTTCTTATAAAAACAGTACACATTTTTTAATTAAAGTATATTGGAAATAGATTTCTTTTTCATTAAAGAAAGTAAAAATAGGATTGTATTTCTTTGCCTTTCCTTGCACTTTAAATATTTATTTTGGGGGTATAGTTTTCATTTACTTTAGAGGCTTATTTGTTTCCTAGGTTCTCTAATAATATTCCTTAGCATTCTCCAATATAAGGGTGTTTATATATTAAACATACAGAGTATACACAAATACAGGCCAATTGCAATCTATCACTTTAACTGGTGCTAGTATGATTTTTCTTAATGCTCTCTTTAGATCAATAAGACAACAGACTTACCCCTCCTTTGTGAGATGGAATATAAATACCAGCAAGGGCACTCAGTTCTGCATTCATCGTTGGGAACTGTAAGGCGGATTCTATTTAATAACAATGCCAGGCTGGGGCCGTGTATTGCATGTAACATATTTTTGGACAGGCAATGAACTAAGGGAGTGGGAAAAAAACAAATATATAAATATATATATACTGTAGTAACATTTCTGAAGTAAACACACTGATTGCTGTTCCATTAAAAGCATAAGCAAACCTTTAAAATAAGTGAATGTAAAATGGACGAGGGTACTGTTCTAAGATTAATTTAGCAATATACATTCATTATTTATTTATTTTTTAATTCGAAGATATTAAACGATACATTAATATGAATGAATTTTGTTACAACAGGGTCATTTTCTGACCACCAAGTAATCAAGGACGTTGTCAGGAGAAATAATGAGGGCTGCTCTGAATAGCACCCTCATCAATTTTACATTTCCTTATTTTAAGGTTTACTTATCCTTTAATACTTATCCTTAAAAATTTAATTTTGGATGGGGGGGGAAGAGGTGGTTGGAATCATGGATGCTGCCTAAGGGGGCAGAAATGCTCTTTTTTTAAAGGGCACCTATTGCCAAAATGTTTTATCCCCGACCAAAGGTATCAAATACTCAATCATATAGAGAGTGGTATTCTGAGACAAATTGCAATTTTTATCATCTGTGGCTTTTGAATGATTTAGATTTTTATTCAGCAGCTCTCCAGTTTGCAGCTTTAGCAGCCTGGTTGATAGGGTCCAAATTATGCATTGATTTGTATAAGAGACTGCACTATGAATAGGAAAGGCCTGAGTAGAAAGATAATAAGTAATAAAAAGTAACAATAGCATTACATTTGTAGCCTTGCAGAGTATTTGTTTTTTTAGATGGGATCAGTGACCCTCATTTTAAAGCTGTAAAGAGTCAGAAGAAGAAGGCAAATTAAAAAAACTATTGAAAATCAATATTGAAGTCCAATTAAAGTTGCTTAGGATTGGCCATTCTATAACTTCATAAAGTTAGCTTAAAAGTGAAGCACCCATTTAAAGTAAATTAAAAAGGTAGTCTTCAGTATGTTTAACATAAGATGTTCCAAAATTCTGATTCTTTAAGACGCGGAGTGCGGATTTTGGCATTACACAAAACAGAAGCTAAAAAGAAAGAATATATCAGAGAATTCAAATATGCTTTTTAGCCAGTGTTATAAACAGTACGTAATGGAAAATCAATATAATGTGTATAATGAGTTGGAGTAGTTACTATATTATTCATTGATTGTCAAATTAACTGTTGAGTGAAATAATCAAATATATGCAGTTTATAACTGTACTCCTGATGATATCGATAGAAGGGCTTTCCTTTTAACCTTAGTGAAATGAATGTGAATTCCTGTGAGAGAGTCTAGCACTATCCAAGCCTGACAGCTAAATCTCAAAGGGCCTCAGTGTGTTTGAAACAGAAGTATCTATTCACAAGATATGATCTATGCCGTATTAAATTCTACTAATGCATCTCTGAGTTTGCTTTGTGACCTGCCCTTCCTATTGGAGTCTGATATTCAGGTCTCTATGCAAAGGCTATGACATTATTGAGTAGCCCTCTCGTGACTTTGCTGATTGTGTGAAATGCAGTAACCCAGGATAAGGATCAGAACGCAGCATTACTCACGGGCCCATTAGAGCTTTAACTCTTTCTTGCACATTTCATGTGTGTTCAGGTAAGGGTTTCTATTATGTAGAAAACTTGGGACCTGGGGTCTTCTGTATAAGGTTTATTTTGTGTAATTTGGATTTCCAAAGTCTACTAAACAGTCATTAAAATACAAACTCAATAAGTTTGTTTTACCACCATTATGGATTCATGCAGCTCCTTTGGGGTCAAGTACAAGATACTGTTTTATTAATAGAGAATAAAGACAATCATGGTTTTCATAGGGAGGATAATTTGGTAATTAGGACCAGTCTGGATATAATGTTCCAGATCATACATCTATGCATAGTATATATTATAATACAGATATGAGAGCTATTATCTAGAATGCTCGGACCTGGGTTTTCTAGATAATACTCTATAATTTGGATCTTCATAACTATAGGGTGTAATTTATTAAAGTCCGAATGCTACAAGCTCAAAATTTTTTGCTTTATTATACCCCAAGGCTGCAAAAAAAGACCTGCCAAGGTTGTATACAAGTCAATGGGAGAGGTCTCTATCCTATTTGAAAGTTTCTGTGGTCTTAGCTGGAATTAGTCCAAAAAACCGACTATTTCGGCTTTTCTGGCAATACGTAATCCAAAAAATTCAGACTTTTCAGGAAAAAGCCCTAAAAATAGACCCTAAAAAAATCCTACAAAACATACGTTTTGGGTTTTCTCTTGATGTTATCAAGTTTTTCCCTGATTAAATTAAAGCTTTTTTAATAATAAATAAAGTCAAATCGTGGATTCTAGCTTGGTTGCACTTTTTTAAATCAGAAAAATTCGGATTTTGCTAAATGCCCTAATAATAAAAAAATCCCAAGGGGCACAATTACAAACAACAAAATTTTTTTTGGGGGGGTCATTTTTGATCGAAAATGGCCATTTTTCGATATACAATTTGGAAGGTTTAAGGTTGCGAATGCTCAGATTCGAATTTTTTTAAAGAGACAGTACTTCAAAATTTGAAATTTTGAATTTTCTAAATTCGAAACCCATTTTGGGCAATTAGATAGTCGAAGTAGCCTAAAATTGCTTCAGAATTTTATTTGAAAATTCACTTCACCATAAGGCACTAAAAAATTATTGAAACATTATTTAAACCCAACAGGTTTGTTTTACCTCCAGTAAGGATACATTATATCTTAGCTGGGATCAAGGACAAGGTACTTTTTAATTATTACAGAGAAAAAGGAAATTATTTTTGAAAAATGTAATTATTTGTTTAAAATGGATTCTGTGGCCTTCCCATAATTTGGAACTTATCTGGATAACGGGTTTCCAGATAATCAATCCTATAACTGTACACATGCAGTATCTATATGTCTCACTTAATGAATTGAACCTTGGTTTGATATCATTTTCTTTCTCATACATATTGCTATAGGAAATCCACAACTTTTGTTTAAAAAGACAATTTATAGCAATCTAATGTTTTTGCTACTGAAAATGACACCCTTTCTGTGGCACTCACCTGTTGGCATGGCATGTCACCCTGCATTGGTATGTGGAAGGACTAGGAACCTTGTACATTCACTAATACACTCTACATAAATCTTTAATTACAAAAAAGTACCCTCAGATTCCATAGTTCAGGCTAAAGTCTTCAAAGGCTTCAAGCTAAGTCTGGAGGTTTTGCTATTTAATAGGAATGCATCGAATCCAGGATTCGGCTCAGTATTCGGCCATTTTCAGCAGAATTCGGCCAAATCCTTGTACCTGGCCAAACTGAATCCAAATCCTTAAAATCATGTGACTTTTCGTCACAAAACAAGGAAGTAAAATTTTTTTTTAGCCAAGCACGAAGTGCACAACTGGCTTTTACCCTTCCTCTCAATAATTTGCATATACAAATTAGGGTTTGGATTTGGTTCGGTATTCACTTGAATCTTTCGCAATGGTTTTGGGGGTTCGGCCGAATCCAAAATAGGGGATGTGGTGCATCCCTGCTATTTAACACCAGAAATGTCGACCAAACAAGCAAGTTTCCAGTATCCTTTAAACTCAATCTGAAAGGTTTTCAGTTATTCAACTTAGTCTTACTGCTGTCTTACTTGAAGTGTCCAAATCTGGAATTCAAAAATAAGCACCTGCTTTGAGGCTACTGGGAGCAAAATCCAGTGGGTTGGTGAGCAACATCCAATGAGTTGGTGAGTAACATCCACTGGGTTGGTGAGCTACATACACTGGGTTGGTGAGCAACATCCATTGGGTTGGAGAGCAACATGTTTGTGAGCCACTGGTTGGGGATCACTGCCTTAGACATCTTCCAGTAACCCTTGTCTTGCTGTGACCTCCAGCTTTTATTATACACCCACTTTTGTCTTTGAAAACTTTGCATATCTTTGCATGGTTAGTTGTGGTTAAAGTGCCACAAGTAGTTGGTACTAGGAAGCTCTAAGGACCACCATGCCCTGTTAGATACTCCTTTTTGCACAAAAGTGAGGAGAAGGAGATTAGTAACAAATGCAGTTGCGGGAACATTCTATCTGGACAGCCATTTCTGTGGACCTGACACATTAGCTTTTTCTCACATATTTTGCTAATGATTTCAGATTTTGCTTGTTGTGAATTAAGATAATAAGGGTTGCAACTGCTGGTACCCCAAGCAGTAATCACTTTTGTTCAATGCATTTTGTAAAAATCACTGGAAGGTAATGCTTGAAAGATTCACTGCTAAGGGAAGGTGCTATCCCACAAGCAAAAAGTTTTCCCCTCAGTTAACCCTTTGTCCCATACATTAGTTAGGTTTAGGATACATTGAAAACAATTATAGCCAGCATCAAGCAAACTTTACATTTCCCCTCAGGGTGCTCTTCATCATTGTACCCAGAAGCTCAGGGTTGATTCTGACCTCCCCCTCATGCCTAATGCTGTGCCCATACAGAGGGCTGGATTACTAGTGCACTTATGCTCTATGCAATAAAAGAGCCAGCGTTCCTATTTAAAAAAAAATGAATTTAGGGTTTTGCTACCCCTGCTCAGGGCAGGAGTACCCCTGCGGCAGCCACATTTTCTCCCAAGCAGCTTCCCAGCAAAACTTCCAGTTGAACAAGCTGAGGGAGGGGCTTATGCATTAATAAAAACCCCACTTCTGTAAGTAATAATAATTATTTTATTAGGGAATGGGAACAAATACTGGATGAATGCTCTCTCAATTTAATAAGAACCATTGTTAAATACAGACAGGCTAATTTGACTGAAACAAGCAATATGATTGAACATATACAGGACAAATTAATAAAATTTAGGAAGGATTATGTTAATGAAGCTATAAAACAACTTAGTGATACATCCACCTATTGCAAATTAGACCATAACCCTACAGGTTTATAAAGGAATTGACACTTCTGCTTAAAGAGGCAAAAGAGAAAGACATATGGAAGATGGGGTGTTCAATCTTTTGAACAACCTTAACCCGAGAATAGCAATATATTATCATCTCCCCAAGATACACAAATGTCTTAATAACCCACCTGGCAGACCCATAATTTCAGGCATTTGGTTCTTTAGCAAGTAAGTGAACATTCAGTACCCTTGCAGGAGTTCCATTTAAATAGTATTAATTACATTCTAACACATAATTATTTTCAATTTGAAAATGTATTTTATTTACAGTTGCATCGAACAGCAAAGGGTTTGAGTTTTCAGGTTGTTTAAATTCGTCCAAGTTGAAAAAGTTTTTAAATACATTTCAACAGGTTGAATTTAGAATTCATTCGAATTTAAAGGGCAAGAAAAGGCAAAGAAATAAAATCCCATTTTTACTTTCTTTAATGAAAAAGAAATCTATCTCCAATATACTTCAATTAAAAAGTGTGTACCATTTTATAAGAAACCTGACTGTATGCAGTGAAATTCCCCATTCATTTACTTCTGTGGATAGTAATTGTCAGACGGTCCCTAACTTCTGGCAGGGAAACAATCATACTTATGAACAGCAGGGGGAGCCCCTGCCCTACTTACCAGCCATGTAGAACTCAACAGCTTTGTTTTATGATCATTTATGACGATCCCTAAGAAGCCCAGACCACACTGAGCATGTGTATGTAGTCTAGTCTTGCAAAGATGTATAACAAAGTTACAAGATGACAGCCCCCTGTGGCCAACTTTGAAAGCATAAATCATTTGTTTGATTAGGCTTGTGGTGCAGTAAGTTCATGTTTATGTTTAGTATACAAAATACAGCATTTCTAGCCTTATTCTATTTTAGACTTTCCTTGCCCTTTAAGGAAGTTTGAAAAAAAACTCGACCCTTGATAAATGTGCCTCCCTATGTTTTCTATATAACCCAAATAAAAAATGGGAAATTCGTCTCTTAAAGTACCAGGAGCTGCATTTTTGCCGATACCTAGTGGGGCACTGCCGCCTGAGGCGAGTTTCTCAACTGGCTGTCCAAGAAAAGAGCTTTGTATATCTACCTTACAACTTTATGCCCAGATTGCCCCTCCCACTCTATCATTATATTGGTGTACTGTTTTCCTTGTTAAGAAGGAGGGCTGTGGCTGCACCTCTCCAACACTCTGCTCAGCTTGTAACTATCTACGGGCCCTGCTTGCCTTTTTTTCCCCAGGTGCATAGCAGAATGATGCAACAGCACTTACTGGCTACTATTGCACATAGGATATGCTTCATTGACAACATTTGGAAATATAAAGCTTGTAATTCATTTTGTTATCCCTTCATTTTGTTATACCTTGGAAATGTGAAACAAGATGCAAAAAAGATGAACTTGGTTGAAGCCTGAGCCTTAAACACCTTAGATGATTGAAATGTGCAAAGTACATTCTTTTTTTTATTTTTATTTAATCAATGAAAATGCAGAATTGGTATAGTCTTCCCTACAAGCAGGGCAGTGGGAGCAGAAGAAGAGATTTAATGCATTAAGTGCCACATATTGATCTGAAATATCTGCTCTGCACCATAACCTTGTGCCCTGCAGGTGCAGCTTATGTATATGCGATATCATTCATTTTCCAGACATCTGCACATGGTTTAAACAGCATTTTAAAGACTTGAAACACTCTTAGATCAAATCCAACCACAGGGCTGCAAAGTCATTTTGCTCTGAAATGCTGTAATCCATAACAATCACTATATGGTTAGTCAACTAAAGAAAAGCTTGTTTTATAGTTAATGTCTTTTTCCAGTAGTATCTAGTATGTCTTAATACCCAGTTTCTTAAACTTTGGTCCCAGATGTTGTTAGATTAAAACTACCAGCATGATTTATCCTTTATTATTTCTTGCAGAATTATGGTCCAGCTGCATGTGGGGCCCCAAAGTTGAAATATGGGGTCTGAAAAAGCTCTATCAATATATATTTAGGAAAGATAGATAGACCGAGAGACAGATGTTTGATACACGTTAGGTAGATGATAGATAGATAGATAGATAGATAGATGGATAGATAGATAGATAGATGGCATAACAGTGGCATAACTAGATGGTGGCATAACTATATGAAATTCAAGCTAGGGCCACAAAACAGTGCTCAAATGACCAATTCTGCCAAAGTATATTGAAACTGCTCATTAATTAGGGCCTTACTTTGTGCTAATACTTCTGGGTCCCCTTGCAACTGCAATGTCTGCTTCCTCTGTAGTTACACCCCTGGATAGACAGATGGAGAGGTAGATATACAT
>CM044448.1:43480162-43509309 GCA_024363595.1 Xenopus borealis
ATATTTGTGCAGCAGGAGTCCGTTAGCATTAGAAACTGTAACTAACAGGCTGAGAAAGTCAGGTTGGCAAAGTCAGGTTGGCAGAGAGTCAGGCTTAGGAACTTCAACTAACAATTCTATACAAAAACAAACCTCAGCAAAAAATGATCAACATTACCTATAGGTAACATTTAGGGGCCGATTTACTAAATTCACGTGAATAGATCGAAGTTCGATCGAATTCGATCGAACAGCGATCGTAGGAAAAATTCGATTGGTCGAATATGCAAATTTGGCTTATTCGATCATCGAATAGCGAACGATCGAATGATCGAATAGATTTGAATGATCGAATATTCAATCATTCGATCAGCGAAGGATTTATTTTTTAAAAGTTATTCGATTGCCTACTTCGCCGGATTGAACCTACCGAATTGTAATAGAAGCCTATGGGAACCCTCCCAAGGTTGCCACCAACAATACAGATTAATTATAATCTTAGTACGGATCAAGTACAATGTAATGTTCTAGTACTACAGAGGAAAAAGGAAATATGTTTTAAAACTTTGAATTGTTTGATTAAACGTTGCATAATTCTGAGCTTTCTGGATTATGGGTTTCTGGATAACAGATCATAACCTGTACATACAGTAGAACCCATATTTTAAGTTTGCCAGGGGACCAGGAGAATATAGTGTAAAATCTGGGAAAAGCATTCATCGTGAATTCATTACAAATTGGTGGGACGACAAAAATGTGTAAAATACAGGGAAACGTAACAACCGGATATGTGTGATTGAATTTTAACTGTATATCACTTGTAACCTGACAATTTTTATTAATTACTCCACAATCTGATCTCCTACAGTAGACAGTACAGAAATCCAGATTGAAAATAGAAAAGAAAAATCTGTTCAGACAAGAAGAATAAGCTAATGGAAACATCCCTCCGTTAGAAGGATAAATGCTTATTAATGTAATCTAATTGCTAGTGGCAAGGAAACAAAGTGTAAAGAGGCCGGACCCATAGCGGCAGCACTTTCTCCTCTTATTATAATGAACTTCACTCCCCGCTGCTTTCAATAACAGATTTCATAAATATGTAAATTAAAAAAGTTCCATCCATATATTTAATAGTGAGAACTTTGAGTTGACGCTTTGATGGATTGTAATGTTATCCTTTTGAATATCCCTCTTCATAAAGAGACTTTATCAAAACCTTCTTGTGCCAGTGCTTCCTTCACCTTATCTGTAGAGACACTCAAATTGATTATAAACCAGGATGTTTGTGAGTCTATAATTCATTCACAGATTAATTAGATTCTAGGCTAATAGCCAATCATGGAACGAAGCGGTTGCTGAACTGCTGTAAAGAAACCTTGAAGACGGCCCCCATAAGGCTTCGAGGCCAACTCTAATCACTAATACGATTAAACCAGCGTTAGACAGAACATCCCTTTGAGCCGTTCCTTAGCGGCATTTAGTAGGAAATGTTTTATTGACTTAGAAGAAATGGCTGAATGAGATACAAGACATCCCCATTGCTATTTTGTATCAAGCTCTGCGGCAAATTGGATATTTTCTGTCAGGTAACATATAATGACTACAGGAGGCGAACCTTTAGCGAACATGTGCCAGACAATAGGGTTGCCTGACTTCGATAATCGATAGGGGAGTACAGTAAAAGTTATGTTACATAGATTGGCTTGACAAAAGGCCAAAGTCCATCAAGTTCAACCCTTATTGTACTGTGACCCCTGTGACCCAGTCTGCTGAATTTGGATAAGTAAAATGTAGATCATAAACCAAGGGCCACACAACATGAATTTTGGGCTAAGGTGAAACTCAGACAAAGAATCCACTGCCCCACTGCTCCTCTTCTGAGGCAATGCTTGCACCTGAATCATTACCTCCGCTCGGGTGCAGGGAGAGGATTTTCTGCAATGAAACACAAACTTTTGCATTTCATGCCAAAAACAGTGGGAGAAATTTGCAGCTAGGCAGTCATTTTTGACCCTATACCTACCTGAAAAAAACCTAGTATCCAGAAAGCTCAGGGGGACATGAGAAGAAAATATGGGAAGACCATCTTGTAAAGACTGAATTTTAATCAAATAATTAAATTTTTTTTTAATGATTTCCTTTTTCTCTGTAACAATAAAACAGTACCTTTTACTTGATCCCAACTATATCCCAAGATATAATTAATCCTTATTGGTGGCATAACAATTCTATTGGGTTTAATTAATATTTACTTTTTTTGTGGACTTAGAAGTATAGTGATCCAAATAAAAAATCCCTTATTAAGAAATGCCTAGGTCTTGAGCATTCTGAATAACAGGCTTGACTATTTTTTATCACAAATTTCTTGGCCTGTCAGTGTTTGTTTTTGCAAGTATAGCATAAAATCCTAGCAGCTTCTGTAATAAAAATTCTACTATGGTAAGCCAGTTGGGGGAAGGAGCTGAGCCCGTGTCAAACAAAAGTCAGGATCAGGCCCGCCATCAGGAGGGGACAGGGGGGACAAGTGTCCCGGGGCTGAAGGGGGGCCCAACAGCGCTGCAATATTAAAAAGAGCCGGGCCCCCCTTACGAGCGCAGTAGCGAGCGCTCTATGCGAAGTCCTGCACAGAATGCGGAAGTGCCAAACAATTACGAAGTCCTGAAGAGGCGGAAAGACCCTAAGTCCCGAAAGGAGCCGACACTAAAGTCCTGAAGCGGCGAAAAGAACTGAAGTCATGAAAACAGCTATAACTGAAGTCCTGAAGCCACGAGTTCTACTGCATTCTCTCCTGACAGTTACACCCTAATGCAGTGTGAACCCCTAGCACCCATGTTACAGATCCTTCATGTCTATGTTACAGTTTCAAATACAAAGCTTCATTGCCCATCTTTCATTATTTTGTGCCATGTGTTCAATACCCAGGCCGGTACTTATTTTACATTACACAAACCCCTTGAATTACCCCTTGACCACAGTGCCGAAGTTACTAATGGAGTTTTCCTATTGCTGTACATGGTATTGGTTGCAGATTGTCTCATGGATTAATCTTGATAGCTGTTTTATTTTCTCAGGCGTGATACATGCCGGGCCATGTAATTGCTAGGGCCATATAAAAATTTATATATAAAGCTCTTAAAAAAGCTCTTAAAACAGCTATATAAAATGAATAATAAAAAATGCCTAAACAATTAAAGGGGACATATAGCAAAACTCAAAAACCCTCTAACAGGCAATGATGAATAAAATGTAGTTTTGATTTCAGCCTGGCCCCTTTATTGGAACTTTCTATGGAGTCTTTTTGGTACCTGTGACCCTGTCTGGGTATCAAATATGTGGTTTGTGTGTCCTAATGGACCCTATAAAAAGCATAGTAGGAGGTGGGCATTCACACAGGCAAAGATAGGCTGTAGTACTCTTTAAAGGTGGCAATAGATGTGCAGATTTACCTGCAATATCGGAAACATTTATCGGACATCCCCATCTCCGACCGGCCACTAACCTTCACTTTAAATAAAGTAGTAAAAGAACAGATGTTCTGCCCCCTGGTACCCAGTGGGGGCACTGCTGCCTTAGGCGAGTTTCTCAACTCAACTGAGGACAATCCACACAGTGGCGTAACTACCAGGGGAGCAGGGGGTGCAATTGCACCAGGGCCCGCTCCCTCTTGGGGCCCGCTGGAGAGGCTAGGAGAACTCCAATGTGCAATTCATAGGGGGAGAGCCCGATAGGTGCCAATCCTGCTCCAGGGCCCACCAGCGAGTAGTTACGCCACTGACTCCACACACACAGTCCGAAAATCGTACGAATTGAGGATTCATTAGATTTGATCTTTGCATCTATGGCCAGCTTAAGGTCCATCCACCTGCTGATTGGTTGGCCATTTAAAGTGCAGAATACTAAAAGAACCCTAACTCCCCTGTTCAGTTAGCAAACAGAATTTTGGGTGAAATTATCAATAAAGTAGTACCAAACTAAATTTCCTAAGCACATTCCTTCTATATTTCATCTGTATATAAGGTGTTTAAAGCAAAGGCACATTCTTGTTTTTTAAAGTCCCCTTTAATGAGTGAATAACTAGAATCTTTGTGTTAACCCTCGGCATCCATACATCCCCCTCAGTAGGTCATCTCTCTTTAAGTTAGCTTATAAATGACATTTGTAGACGATAGGGGTGCAATTTGCTGCACTTAGAGTAATGCCATTTTATCTTAGCAATCTTTATAATAAGCATTAAATCTCTGGCAGACATGAGTGGGGCACAGCTGGAAGTAACTTATCTTGATTCAATGCTGTGCTCTGGCTTTGAATGTTGTTGTTTGAGATGAGTGAGCCGGCTGGAGATGCTGAATGGCATCAGTGCAGTCTTACCTAACGCAGCAGGATGTGGCCCTCTCATTAGTTATCTTCAGAGTCTCATAGGCTCCTCTCAGAAGGTCACCGTCTGCAACAGCCAAATCATCGTGATATTTCTGTGCAAGCAGAAAAAGAAGACGGATTCATTATTTTCAAAATTATAGGACCTTACGTCTACAAAACAGATGAAGCTTCCTGCCAGAGAGGAGAACTCAGAGGCTTAGCTTATTATTTGAGGTTATTCTTGAAAGAAAGGTTTGAAAATTACATTTTTAGCACAGCTGTTATAGAGAACAGATCATGTATTTCCATCCTTCAACTCTGCACTTTGCCAGAACAGGACAATAGTCTTTGAAAATTATCCTTCTCAGACTCTCATATATTTAGAAAATGAAATGTGGGTAAATGTAGAAAGATTATTTCAGTCCTTTTTCTTGGTGGCCAAATTGTCTGCACCGGTTGAACTTATGGAAATCTCAGGACTACTTTCTTAGCAATTCAAACTCATTCCCGCAACAGGTCATGGAAACTATTTATGCCCCTTTTTGTTATTTCGGAAGATAAAAATGGTTTCTATGCATTTGTTTGTACGATTTAACACATCAATGAAAATACCATGAAGAAAAAGTCTGGACTCAGATATAAAATAGACCCTGACATTTAAATACACAGAGGCCCAAAGAGTCCTGCACAGGCCCAATAAATAGTGACTGTCCTAATAAATACTGACGGTCGCATCTTAAAGCAGCCCCTCTGGCATTTTTCAGACACTAGACATTACCAATCTTTGCCTGAGTGAAGGACATTTCATTTATTTTTGTATCTCATACAATATTATCAGTTACAGTTACAAATGGTTACATAGTTACTTTGCGCTGAAAAAGACCAAAGTCCATCAAGTGCAGTCACTCCAAACAAACCCCAGTGCCCATTAGGGTTGCCACCTGGCCGTTGTTTTACCGACCTGGCCGGTACAAATGATGGTTGATCCCAATGTTATTAATAGGGAAAACAGATAAATATATAGGAAAGCATGTATTTCTTTCCAGAAAAGGTGGCAACCCTAGTGGCCATATTTACACATACTGGTACATACCTATATATGTATATATATTATATATATATATATATATATATATATATATATATATATATATATATACACACACATTATTATACAGTCCTATTTATACACACACACACACACTGGAGGACTGTTTTTGAAATACTTATGTACAACTTGTGTCGTACGTGAGTGTTGTTCCCAGTCCTAATAAACCTTGTCTGATTTCTTTATCTCAAAAATCTAGGTGGCATTATTTTGTGGAGGAGATATCCTCGGTAGATAAAGAGACTGGTTGCCTGACAACTCTCATATACAAATCCCGATACTAAAGTAACTGTAGTTCTTAAGATAACAATGGCCTTGGAAATTATATTTGCTCAAGAAAACATCCATGCCACTCATTCAATTAACAGAATCTGCCAACACAATCTCACTATCCTCACCATGAAGCACCACCTACGCTCCTTCAAAAGAAAGTTCACTTGCTCAAGTCTAAAGGGGAGGGGGACTGTTCTTTGATCTTCTTTATGGGATCTTTCTAATTCACACAGAATCACACTTTTTATGTCTTAACAGCCATTCCTAATAATGTTTTGTATTAAATCTCTATAGTAAATCTCTTGCCTGACTTCAGGGAACAAAACAAATATGTGTTAGGGACCGAAGGCTCAGTTAGAAGTATCGGACCAAGGAGGAAGCTTGGAGGTTAAAACACAGTTCATGGTACAAAAGGAGTCAAGAACAAGAGTAGTCAGGCGGGCAGAAGATCAGTTCAGGCAGGAAAAATTCATAGTCAGGAAATAGGCATATCTAGATCAGGAGTTCGAACCTATTCACGGGCAAAGACTGCAGGCCTCAGGTGTCCTTTTACAACTGAGTTTTGGCACAAAAACGTGCGTGAAGATGTCATACATCGTGTGCTGATGTTGCTCGGCAAGGTTGCATGTTTTGACGTTGGCGTTGCGACGTTTGATGCTGGGGACACAACGGTGCGTCCAAATCGAGCAGTTGGCATCAAACTCATGGTCAGACCACATGGTCTGCCCTAGGCACCGCCATCTTGGAGGAGACACTGGCGGGAGTGATCGCACCGGACATCGCTCCTGAAAGTAACCCCTTCTCTACGGGGGGCCTCCGGACCACCAGGACTGGGTTTAAAAGGAAATCTCTTTTGGAACTTTCTTACAAGAAGTGGAGCGTGAATGTCAGGATGTTTAATCCAGGAGCATTCCTCTAGTCTGAATCCTCTCCATTCCACCAAATATTGAAGGGAACCTCTGGACATACGAGAATACAAAATCTTCTCCACCTCAAGCTCCTGATGACCGTCCACAGTTATTGGAGCAGGAAAAGAAGAAGAATGAGCAATCATTGCAAGTTTAAGAAAAGATACATAGAAGACGTTTGGAATCCGCATCTCGGATGGCAATTGGAGACAAACTGCTACTGGGTTCTTGGTGGAAAGCCGTACTTTGTCCCCAGTAGCATACAGGGGAGGATGAGAATACTTTTTATTGGCAAAGACCATTGGAACTCTTCCCCGATTGGTCTTAGTAGCTTGCCAAACTGTGAACATATGAGTCACTTGATAATTGGCTGTAGGTACATTGGAGAGAAGTAAATGTTGCGGAAATGCCATTGGATGCTGACCATAAACACAAAAGGAGATCTCTCGGAAGAAGCATGTAGAGAATTATTATGAGCAAATTTGGCCCAAGGAAGCAAGTCAGCCCAAATAGTGCTTGATTGACCCATTGGACTGAGGATGATAAGCAGATGAAAATTGTAGTGAGGGATTTGCATAACAATATCCAGAATTTCAAATTAATTGCGAGCCCCGTCAGAAACAATTTCAATGGGAAAACCATGGAAATGAAAAATATGCTGGAGAAATAGCTTTGAGAGTTCTATTTGCAGATGGCAATTTACAAAGAGGAATGAATGGGCCATTTTACTGAACCTGTCAATAACTACCCAGATGACCATGTATCCATGAGAGGAAGGAAGCTCCACAATAAAGTCTATGGCTAGGTGTGTCCAGGGTCGGGTGAGAATGGGTAGTGGTAACAGTAACCCCTTGGGAGAGGAATGACTGGACTTGGAAGTGGCACAAATATGACAGGAAGATACATAGTCTTTGACATCCTTCCATAAAGAAGGCCACCAAACAAGACAAGACAACAAGTCATTTTCTTGATTCCATGATGACTGGCTTGCTTAGAACTGTGTGACTAACAAAGAATAGTATGACAAAGATCCGGAGGTACAAAGACCACTCCCAGTTGTGTATCGGATGGTGCAGAAGATTGTGCCGACAGGATTTGTGATGCCATAGAAGGAAATAAGGCAGCTACAATCTTTAATGGAGGAACGATGGGGTTATTATCCTTTAGACACGAATCCATTCGGGAAAAAGCTTCTAGACAAGGCATCTGCCATTTTACTTCTGGAACCAGGGTGGAACGTGATGATAAAAGTGAAGCGTGAGAAGAATAGAGCCCATCGAGACAGTCTGGGGTTAAGACGTTTGACAGCTTGAATATACTCTAAGTTCTTATGATCTGTGAATATTGTTACAGGGATCGTTGAGCCATCCAGGAGATGCCTCCATTCCTCTAATGCCAATTTGACTGCCAAGAGCTCTCGATTACCCACATCGTAGTTTCGTTCAGGCAGAGAGAATTTTTTTGAAAATAAGGCGGATGGATGAAGTTTCCCATCATTGAGCTGTCTTTGGGAAAGTACCTCACCAGCACCCACATCGGAGGCATCGACTTCTTTCAAGAAGAGGGTCAGGTTGTTTCAGGACAGGATTGGAGGAAAAGGACCTTTTCAAAGATTCAAATGCTTCCTTGGCTTGTGCAGTCTAGCAGTTGGGTCTCCCACCTTTGCAGATGAGAGCCAAATTTCTAGAAGAAAAGCCCTTGATGAACTGCCTAAATAATTGGCAAAGTCGACAAACGTCTGTATGGCTTTGGTGCTCGTAGGAAGCGGGCACTCTTGAATGGCGGAAATCTTGACTGCATCCATCTCAAAGCCTACCGGAGAAATTATGTAACCTAGGAAAAGAATCTTGGAAGTTTCAAATGAGCATTTCACAAGCTTGGCATAGAGTGCGTTCTTCCTTAAACGAGAGAGCACCTCCCAAACATAGACTCTATGTTCATCTAGATTTTTGGAAAAGATGAGTATATCGTCCATATAAACAACTACATAAAACAAGCAGATCTCTGAAAATGTCATTGACGAACTCCTGGAAGACTGCCCAAATGGCATGACAAGATACTCGTAATGACTTTCATGAGTGTTGAAAGCAGTCTTCCACTCGTTGCCCTCCCGGATGCGGATCAAGTTGTATCCACCTCTGAGATCCAACGTGGTGAAGATACAGGCTCCTTTGAGTTGGTCGACAGCTCTGTGTTTTTTAGGTGATTTTATTGAGACCCCGGTAGTCGATGCAAGGTTGAAAACTGCTGTCTTTTTTTCTCCACATCCCCCACTGGAGAGGAGGAAGACGAATTAAATGACGCTGAAAGTTTTCTTGAATGTAGTCCTACTTCCCTTTGGTTTCCGATGGGGACAGTGGGTAAGTACGCCCGCAAGGAGGCATGGTACCAGTGAGAACGTCAACAGGGCAATCATAGGGTAGATGAGGGGGAAGGGTTTCTGCAGATTTTTTACAAAACACATCACCAAAGTCCTGATATGCCAGAGGAAAAGAGTGAAGATTTATTGAGACAGAGGATAATTTATGTACTGTATTGGAACATAAACAGTTCTGCTGGCTGTAAGGACTCCAATGAGAAATCTGGCTTCCATCCCAATCACTGGTAGGATTATGGAGATAAAGCCAAGGCAGCCCCAGGACTACAGGTATGGAAGGACAATTAATAATAAGAAAGGAAAGGCTCTCAACATGCATGGCTCCAACTGTAACATAAAGTTCTTATGTGGCATGAGAGATGTATGCCACGAAGAGTGGTGTGTCATCAATCGCCATGACCCGGAGAGGGATTGATAAGGCATGGAGAGGGGCAGGACTGGACTGAGAATCAAAATAGGCTCTGGCATTTCAGGTACACAGAGGCCCACCAGCCCACTAAATACTGACTTTCTATGGCACCATATAGCAGCCCATCTGGCATTTGCCCTAACCCACAGATTGCCAGTCCGGGCCTGGAGAGGGGTATTGTGGTGAATGGCGATATTGTGGTGAATGAGTGGTCAAGGAAGTTTCCTGCCGTACCGGAATCCAGAAAAGCTTGACTCGAGATTCTCTTGGAGGAGACTTAAGCTACACAGGAAGCATAAAGTGATGAGAGGATTGATGGGGAAAAGGAACAATTCCGCGCAGGTGAGCCTCCCCAAACTTACCTATGTGTGGAAGTTTCCCTACTTCATTGGACAACTGTAGGTGAAATTAGCCTTGCCACCACAATACAGACACAAACCGACTGAGTGTCTGCGCAATTTTTCCTCTTCAGACAAGTGGGCTCCCCCAATTTGCATGGGCTCCTCAGAGGAAGAAGAAGGAACAGGAGCTGGTGTACTAGGGAGTAACAGTCTTTAAAACCGTGAAGCCAGCAAGGGCTGGAATTTCTTGCTTCTCTCCCTGTCAGACTGGTGTTCCCACATTTGGGTATCGATTTTAATAGCCAGAGTGATGAGATCTTCCAACAGCTCTGGGAGATTGCGGGAGACCAAATAATCCTTGAGACTAGTGGAGAGTCTCTGGTAGAAAGCTGCATGATAAGCTTCATTGTTCCAGTTAGTCTTGGCCGCTAAGGTATGGAAGTCTATCGCATATTCGCTGACGCTACAACTCCCTTGGCGAATTTGCTGCATATGGTAAGAGGCTGTAGTAACCCTGCCAGGAGCATCAAATATAGTACGAAAGGATAGGAGAAAAAAGTTAGCATACTGAATGAGTGGAGAATTCTTCTCCCATAAAGACAATGCCCATTACAATGCTTTCCCTTGGAGTCGAGAAATCACAAACCCAACTTTAGCTCACTTGGATATGTACAGCGAGGGTTGTAGTTCAAATTTTATCAAGCATTGGTTAACAAGCCTGGGGATCTTGGTAGCGGACCAAGGAGGAAGCTTGGAGGTTAAAACACAGTTCGCCGCACAAACGGGGTCAAGAAGAAGAGTAGTCAGACAGGCAGAAGATAAGTTCAGGCAGCAAAGATTCATAGTCGGGAAACAGGCAGAAGTTTAGATCTAGTTCAAAACACAATGATCACACCCAGGAACACAATGAAGTAGAACCTATTCAAGGGCAAAGACTGCAGGCCTCAGGCGTCCTTTAGTAATTTAATTTTTGGGCCAAAACTTGCTTGATGATGTCATGCATCATGCATTGACGTTGTGCGACGACGCTGCACGTCTGTACAAAAGCCATACCTTATAAATCTCTATACAGCCATATTCTATACATCTAACAGTCATTCCCTATAAATTCTATAGAGCCATACTTGCCACATATAATTTCTATATACTATAGATTTCTACAGAGCCATACTCTCTCTGAAGGTTATACATAATAGATCTCTATAGATCCAGTCTCTCTACATCTAATGGCTATACTCTATACATCCAACAAATATACCCTATACATTTCTGTAAAGTCAAACACAATAAATCTAACAGCTGTGCTATGTATCTATATTTCTCTGTAAAGTATGAACTCAGCTTAGCTGGATCCAGAACTTTCATCCATTAGTGCTCAACTGGGTCCCCCATGGATCACGTTTTCTCTGTTGCTACAAACTGACCTCATCGTTCCTCCTAGAGTGCATACCAGCAAATATATTAGTATTTCTTTGGTCATTCCCATGTACTGTGTGTCGTGTTAGTGCTAGTTCTAGAAATATAGTATTTCAGTCTCACACATAGGACAGAGTCCGCAGACAAGGTTTCACCCCTTGATGAGGAACTCAGAGGACCAGTGATCTTCTCTGACAGTCTTACGTTTTGTCCCTGTTTATTGTACCTATATTTACTCCTTTTTACCTTACAAAAGTCTGGATGAGCTCAAGACTGGGCTGCTGGGGGCTCTGAGGTGGCAGCCCCAGTGGACCTCCCATTCCAACTCTGACCCCATGTCTGGGTTTCTCCTGGTACTGTGATTTCCTCCCACACAATAACAATATAAAGGAGTGTAAATATAATAGAGATTTTAGAGTGCAAGCTCCACTGGGACAGGTACTGGTACGAATGATGTATATTTCTGCAAAGTGATGCAGATTAGGTCTGTGCCATATATATATACTGATAATAAGGTGTTCTGGTTCTGAGAGATTATAAAAAGCCAGGTGTAGCTGCAGGCTTGGTTTCATAACATCACCTTCAAATTAACTTTCAGTATGTTATAGAATAGCCAATTGTTAGCAATGTTTCAACTGGTCTTCATTATCTAGGTTTTATCATTTTTTGATTATTTGCCTTTTTCTTCTGACTCTTTCAAGATTTCACATGGGGGGGGGGGGTCAATGACCCCATCTAAAAACAAATGCTCTGTAAGGCTACACATTTATTGTTATTGCTTCTTTTCATTACTCATCTGTTTCTGTTTCTTTTCTGGCCTCTCCTATTCGTATGCCAGTCTCTTATTCAAATAATGTAATCGGGTAATTTGGACCACGGCAACCAGATTGCTGAGATTGTAAACTGGAGAGCTGCTGAAAAAAAAGCTGAATGATTAAAAAACCACAAGTAATAAAAAATGAAAACCAAATGCAAATTGTCTCAGAATGTGACTCTGTACATCAAACTAAAAGTTAATTTAAAGTTGAACAACCCCTTTAATGCTTCCAAGGTTTCTTCTTTTTCACGGATCGTTTCACATATCGGCGGCTGCTCCACAGGTGCAGCCAAACCCACTCAAGGGCTCATAGAAAGGACTAATTTCTCTTCCTGAAACACTGAACTCACAGTTAATTAACCCGATCAAGTTCAATGAGTTCTGCACAAAATTTCCTTTCATAGAAGAGATCTCAGCATCACTTGGCGACGAGGAGCAGCTCTGTGCCAGAAACCACCATGTGAGCAGCCTACATTGCTTTTATTGATTGCAGGCGATTGTTGTCAGTTCTGAACACAAGCTTCTCAGATTTCCATCAATTGCTTAATTGCCTTGATTAAACAAGACAAAACCACAGTCATCACCACTAATATCTTGCTTGAAAAGTTACTGTTGAAATAGATTTTTTTTTTTGCACTGTAAACAAAGTGATTCAATATGAAATGACTAATATGTGAGCCCCTGTCTATCCCTGTTCATATTCTCCAGATCTCTAAAGCTGCCCATATACGTAGCAATTATGATCTTTCTTCAAAGGCACCCAATCAAAATTTTCTGTCCAGCTCGATCAATGAGCTGACTGATATACAGGTCTATAGTAGTGATTTGAGGAGAGCACTCAAAAGCAATTCTGCTGTGAAATTATTTATTCAGAGACTACATATTACACAACACATGTTGAAAAAGAAACCTATCTCCAATATACTTTAATTAAAACATGTTTACTGTTTTTTTTATAAGAAACCTGACTGTATTCCGTGAAATTCTCCCTTCATTTACTGCTGTGGATAGGAATTGTCAGATGGTCCCTAACTGCTCTTCAGGGAAACAATGATACTTATGAACAGCAGGGGGAGCCCCCACTTCCCAGCCATGCAGAACTCAAACAGCTTTGTTTGTTGCTCTGTAGAGCAGTTGGTGACTGTGTAGAGATTTGTATTGGATTTGTGCTTTTACATCCCCTTTAATGTTTCCAACTCCAGCTGCAGGGACAAAGATCATGGAGCCAGATTTAAACAGATAAACTGGGATTCTATTTGGAGGATTATTTTGCTGCAGCCACTGGTTCTGCAGAGTTGGAGAAAGTTTGCATTAAACAACACAAAAACTATAAAATCCACATTAGATTACATGACAACACAGGACCCAGTGCAGTCTCTATATTCCTATTATTAATCAGTCTTGCTGTATCAGCTTCTGTCAGATATTATGTGACTTGTGCTGTTTTGATAATTTATGCCGATCCCTAAGCAGCGCAGATCACACTGAGCATGTCTTGGTCTTGCAAAAATGTATAACAAAGTTACAAGATGACAGCCCCCTGTGGCCAACTTTGAAAGCATAAATCATTTGTTTGATTAGGCTTGTGATGCAGTAAGTTCATGTTTATGTTTAGTGTACAAAATACAGCATTTCTAGCCTTATACTATTTTAGACTTTACTTCCCCTTTAAAGCTTCCAACTCCAATTACAGGAACAAAGAACATGAAGCCAGATTAATAATGATCAGCTGGGATTCTCATCGGAAGATTTTTAAAAATTTTAATGCAGCTGCTGGCTGTGGAGATGTAGGGAAAAGTTTTATTGTGAAATATTGCTTTAAGAATGCAACCCAGATGTTGGTGGACTACAGCTCCCACCATGCCTCAACCTTCAGTTTATGTCACATTATTCTGGGATTTGTAGTACTGCACCACAAGCCTAATCAAACAAATGATTTATGCTTTCAAAGTCTTCTTGTAACTGTTATACATCTTTGCAAGACTAGACTACATACACATGCTCAGTGTGGTCTGGACTTCTTAGGGATCGTCATAAATGATAAAAAAACAAAGCTGCTTGAGTTCTGCATGGCTGGTAAGTAAGGCAGGGGCTCCCCCTGCTGTTCATAAGTATGATTGTTTCCCTGCCAGAATTTAGGGACTGTCTGACAATTCCTATCCTCAGCAGTAAATGAAGGGAGAATTTCACTGCATACAGTCAGGTTTCTTATAAAAATAATTTTTTAAATTAAAGTATATTGGAGATAGATTTCTTTTTCATTAAAGAAAGTAAAAATGGGATTTTATTTCATTGCCTTTCCTTGCCCTTTAAATAGATATAATGCGCTCCATATAAACAATCCCTTCCCTTTTTTCAGATGCAGTCGTTGTCAGGTTCAAATAAAGACAAGTTCGATATACAAACGGCCTGTAGACTGGCAAAAAAAAAAACATAGTAAAAAATGTTAAATTTAAAACAATAGGAAATAATTATTTAGTGCAAGCCCTATTGATCGCACTTGTGCTTTATAAGGAGGTACACTGCCAGTCTTTCATTCTTGTCATCATAAGGGTTATCATTGTGTCATCCACTGCAGAACAAGGCAACAAAGTAATAGGAACACTCTGTTATCAGAAAGTAATATAAGGAGGAACCTAAGGAGCATGATACTGATGCTTGAAGGGCAATGTATTTGCCCATGAACCTATGGGGACCCCTGGTTTCTGGAGGCAGGAGACACTCTCCCAAGATAATGGCACCAAGCTGGGAATCCTTAGGACCTCCATAAAGGGGGGAATTGCTGTGACTTGGATTTTGTGGCTTCTTCTTCATACATTAGCACATTTCCACTTCACTGGATTTAGACACTGCCTGGCAGCAGTCACTTACTGACAGTTGATGGGAGCAGTTGGCCAACATATTGAGCTGATGGCTATAAGCAGTTTGGCGGGAGCTGGGGTTCTGACAGTTTAAGGCTGGCAGAACCCCTGCAGTTTAAATTGGTGGGCTTTTTGTGAGTACCAAAGGAGACACCAACCCACAGCATTTTAAACTGGAAATGAGTGAATCTGTTCTTGTGGAATGCAGTTTGGGGCTGATCATGCAGCTACGGCCTTTCTCCATATAGATTCAATGAGGGAAATTCACTAAGATGTGAAAATTCGCTAGCGTTGGATTCGCTAACGTTCGCCGCACTTCGCCAGACGAATTTTCGGCAGCGCTACACAAATTCACTAAAGTGCGAAGTTATGCTCTGGTCGTCGAACAGTAGCGTAGTTGTGCTAGTTTTACTTCACCAGGCGAAGCGCATTTACGCTAGAGATGCCTAAATTGCATACAACGCAAATTTCAAAGTTTAATAGAATTGTATGTTACAGCCACTACATTACACTACACAAGCCCAGGAAACCTTTAATAAATTATGTAAAGTTGTCCTATTGCCCTACATGTGCCCCCTGTATAGTTGTGTTGCCATATGTTAGGAAATGTAGCGGGGAAGGAGGGTAACCCCCCCCAAAAAAATCGATCTTTTTCAGACTATCACCCTACAATGGTAAAACATGCCAGCGTTTTTTTTTGGGACTTAGGAAAATTTTGATCTTAGTGAATTTGCGTAATTATGATCCTTCGTCAGTGTGCAACTTCGCCTGGCGTAAGGGTGCGAAGTCGGTGTTCGTGAATTTGCAAAGCTGCGAAATTACGTCACGCTGGGGAATTAGCGCTAGTGTTAGACGCTTTGCACTTTATTGAGTTTCCCCCTAAAGGTGTCCGGGTGCTGGGAGTGCAGCTGCCCCTTCCTATACAGTGGCACAAGTAAATATGATGTATGTTGCTGTCCCAACAGGTGGGCTGGAGACTGTAATTTGGAATGAGAAAATGAATGAAGAAGAAAATGTAATCTAGAAGATTTAGGGGATGATGTTGAGACTTTCTGAGCTAAGAGCAGGGCCGGAACTAGGGGTAGGCAGAGTAGGCGGCTGCCTAGGGCTCAGTCATGGGGGGGGAGCACTTTAGAAGGGAAATAATGTTTTTTTTATTTCTTTAAGTTTTAACTTCGCCCCTGTCTCCAGCAGCAGCATTCTGCTTTACTTCAGTCCCCACCTCCCTCTTACTTGCCCTTTACCTGGCACAGATCTGGGGCAATATTTTTGCTGCTGCTCTGGCACAGGCTGGTGGCACAGGTACAGACTTGGGGGGCAATGGCTGGTGGCACAGGTACAGACTTAGAGGGCAATGCTAGTGGCACAGGTACAGATTGGGAGCAATATTTTGGGTGCTGCTGGCACAGGTACAGATTGGGGCAATATTTTGGCTGCAGGCTGACACAGGTAGAGATTGGGAGTAATATTCTGATTGGCACAGATACAGATTGGGAGCAATTTTTTGTGTGCTGCTGGCTGCAGGTTTCTTAAGAAAAAGTGAATAAGTGGGAAATGGTCATACAGAACGGGGACATGGGGGGCACTGATTGAACCCCTTGCCTAGGGTGCCAAACTACCTTGGCCCAGCACTGGCTAAGAGACTGATAGAGAATGGTTGTGACAGAGATACAATTTGGGAGAAGATTTGTATGGGGCTCTCATACTGTATGTCTCACTTTCCCAGCATCACTCCAAACTTCAGTCCAGCAAACTGTTTGCTTTAGTGGGTCTCAAATGTCCCAATTCTATTTTTACATGTTTTCTATAAGAAACATGTAAAAACACCAGGCAATTAAAGGAACAGTAACACCAAAAAATGTAAGTGTTTTAAAGTAAAGAAAATATCATGTAGTGTTGCCCTGCGATGTTTGCTTCAGAAACACTACTATAGTTCATATAAGCAAGCAGCTAAATAGCAATGGCGGAAATTGAAAAACGGCTACATGGTACAGGATAAATAATGGATAACAGATAACATTATGTTCTACAGAGTTTATCTGTTATCTGCTGTGTAACTTGAGCCATTTCTCCTTTGAATGGCTGCCCCCATGACTACACAACAGCTTATTTATATAAACAATAGAAGTGTTTCTGAAGCAAATACAGCAGTTTTACCATTGCAGGGCAACACTGCCTTATATTTTTATTACTTTATAACAGTTTCATTTTTTGATGTTACTTGTCCTTTAACCCCTTATTTATTTGATCACATTAAATGTGCATAGTTTGCAAAAATGTTCTTGAACATAGCCAGCATTTGGGTCCATTTTAAACGCCCGACCCCCTTCTGAAGGGAAAGAAGATTTTGAGCTGAAAGCAGCCTTTATTCAGATACTTCCCAAATCCATTTCCCAATAATATAAAGTGAACAAACAAAAAGACCCCGAAAAGCGACCCCTTACCTGCATTTTATATTCCCATTCCATTGGCTGCATTTTATTGGCCACTTCCTAACCTGGATTTTATATTCCCACACCTAATATCTGGATGTTATTGACCTATTTCCTTATAATGATTTGTTCCCCAATCGCCACATATGCATTTTACTGGCCCACTACCTGATTTTAGATTCCCAAATAAGAATCTTATTGGTCCAGTCCCTTACCTGGTTTTTATTGGCCCAACTCTCATAGCTGCATTCTACTGGCCCACTCTCATAGCTGCATTCTACTGGCCCACTCTCATACCTGCATTCTACTGGCCCACTCTCATACCTGCATTCTACTGGCCCACTCTCATACTTGCGTTTTATTGGCCCACTCCCTTACCTGAAAACCTCCAAAAACAATTCATACGAGTGAGTCTATTAATTGTGGGATAACGGGAATTTGGGGAAATCATTAGATGCCACTAAATAAAAGGTTTAAAGCAGAGCCTTATTTGCTCTATTACATTTCAGACTAGGGCAGAGAGATCTGGGGGTGCGTCAAACTGTCAGATTAGGGTTGAAGAGAGAGAATGTGTTTAGGGGAGGTTGTTAGATATTGGGGCAGGCTGAAGAGGGGATTAAGTGAATGGTTAACTGGGAGCAGACTTTCAGATGAGAGGCGATAATGGGAGCTGAGCATTATGTTATTTGTAGAGGCTGCAGGGGAAACGGGGTGGTGGGGCGTTGAACAAGAAAGAGAAGATTTTGGGGTGGGGGGTGGTGAGGATCCTCCCATTGCCTAGTGACGCTCCTGGGGGCGGAGTCTCGGCGCTGTAGGGACAGGAGAGACTCAGAGCGCAGAGACTTCGGGAGGAATCGGGGGTCTCGGGGGCTCAGGATGGGTCAGTAGCCGCTGGACAGGATGTTCGTTCCGCTCTTGTGGGCAGCTGTGTGCGGGGGACTCCTGATGGGCGCAGGTACCAGGGGCTCCTCCTGCAAGACCCTCACCCCCGCGTATCTCTGCCAGACCCCCTAAACCACTCTGCCCTGTGTCCCCCCTGTTCTTCCCTACCCAGTGTTTCCATTCCCCTCCGATCCCGGCCACCTGCTCCTCTCTCCCCACTGTCTCCCTCTCACCCACCTGTGTCTCCCCAACTCCCTCACTTACTGCCCGATGTCTCTTTGCACTCGCTTTGCTCACTCTCCTCTGCGCCGTCTCATTATTCCCGTTTCATCTCCCTCCTGGATCCCCTCAGTCTCTTTCTGTCTATTCTATGGTTACTTTCTCTCGTCTCCCATTGATTTCCCCCCCTCTTTCCCGTATTTCTCTTGCCTCCTATACATCATTTCTCCCTCTCCTTTCCTATATCGTTCTCTCTTTCCTTCTTTCCCATCTCTCTCTTTCTCTTCTGTATCTCTCATTTTTTCCTCTTCCCTTATTTCTGTATCTTTTGACCCTTCTGTATAATTGCTCCTATTTCTCTCCCACAATATAATCTCCTTCTTTCACTTCTCTCTCTGTCTTTCCCTTGTTTGCCCCCTCTCTCTCACTTTCTCTCATCTCCACACATCTCTTATTTCTATATCCAAGTTACTTTTCTTCACACCTTCAGCCTCACCCCTATTTATTTTAATCTTTACCTGCCATCACTGCCCTTTGGTTAGATGCCTTTCTCTCTCTCTCTCCCTCTCTTATATTTTTATATTTCACTCTCTGTCTCATTTTCATTCAGCTTCAATTTCCTTATGTGGCCTCAACTTGTCTCTGTCTCTGCCTTTGTCATTCTGACACTTTCTATGTCTATATCTATTGCACCCCTCTCTGTCCATTGAGCATGTCTCAGTTGCATTAGTGAAAGCACCCAGTGCACAACTTTAGCCCCCCTCCATTTCAACCCAAAACACCCACAATAAACACAGCAGTTACGAGAGTCCACTTCACACTTGCACACAGTTCTTTTTCCTTATGTGCTGGAGAACATCTGTGTGGTCTGAGAGACTGCAGAAAACCCAAGCAGCCTAATAAACACAGTATGTGAGAACATGAGGGCTGCTCCTTTAAATCCCAGCTAGCATTTATAGGAAGGAGCAGCTTTTTTACACTATTGCTGAACAAGGCCCCTCTGCTTACTGCCCCCCTGCCCATTAGTCGGTTTAATTCTTCTCTGTCTTCCCTCTGTGTATGTTCCATTTATCTGTTTTATTCCTCATTCTCCCACGTATTCCAGTCTGTACCCAACTGTTGTTCTCCCTTCTGCTATTATCCTTATCAGTGTACTATCCACTGTATCCCCTTTGTAATCCTAGGGCCTGTCACCCCATCAGCACTGTTCCTCGTTCCCTCTTGCTATTTACACCCCTTTCCACTTTGGCCCATAGTGATTGATTATGGGGTGTGATGGCATGGAATGCACTGACTTGGATGCAGGAACAGCCAGTTTGGGGTGCAGTGATCAATTACTGAGTATGTTGGAGATGGAATACTGCAGGATTTATGTGCAATCAGTCTAGGGTAAGGTAATGTATTATGGGGGAAGTTAGTGGAATACAGTGAACTGGATGGGGGTACAGGCTTTTCAAGTTACAGTTATGATTATTGGGGGCTGTTGATGAAATACAGTGGTATTATGAGGTACAGCATGTTTGGGGTATTGTAATGGATTATGGGAGATGCTAGCAAAGGGAATACAGTTGACAGGATGGGGTACAGCCAGTTTGGGGTATAACAATGTATTATGGGGCTGCTGGGGTGAAATAATTTGAGGGTAAAGAGAATTTGGAGAACAGTAATTTATTATAGGGGAATGACGGAAATGCAATACAGCAGACCACTAAGCCATCTGCTGGCAGTGCTGCTTCAGTTCTATAACTGGGTATCGAAGGATTAGGAGAAATTGTTATTCATACACTGATACTGAGTTTTCTTAGTTTTAGTATGAGAGCTGAGCACCCAATCAGATGGAAGGAAAGATAATTCAGGAAAAAGGGGAAAATGAGGGGAAACTCACAGTAAGTGTGGAGTGAAAATATATGTATCATGATTTGCAAATATTTCTGTTCAGTAAAAATCATTAAATGTTTTCAAGGTGTCACATGGTGTGTGAGTCACAGTGGATAGTATTGCAAGGCTGGCTTTATGTGGTAGAGTTTATATAAATAGGGTGCCCACTGAGAACCATAGTCTGAAACTTAAATGCAAAGGACAAAACCAGGGGGTGACTGGGTACCATTTTATTATCCCATAGCAACAGTTCTTCAGTTTTGTTGGTGCATGAAAATGTCAGTAGAGGAGTCAGTAGCCTTGTTCACAGAATACAACACTGCCCTCTTACCATGTGCTTCTTCCCTTTGCTCCTGCTCTTTTCATTCCATTAATCCCTAGCTATTGTGATTTCTTCCCTGTATGATCACTGTCCTCTCTCTGTAAAGACCCCCTGTGCCCTAATCTCTCTCTTTCCTGCAGGGTTTGCGCTGCAGATCCAGTGTTACCAGTGTGAAGAATTCCAGTTGGATGACTGCTCCTCTCCAGAATTCATTGTCAACTGCACAGTCAATGTCCAGGACACTTGTCAGAAGGAGGTGATGGAGAACAGTCACGGTAAAGAGTGTTGGGGCAGGATGGTGGCTATGTTCCATTTCTAGATTAGGTTAAATTTCTCCCAGTCCTTTTAGTGGGGAATATGATATCCTGCAGTAGAATAATGGGGGTGGCGTGGGTTCAGTTTGGTGATGTAGGTGAGTTCTGGTTGCCTCTCAGTTTGTTGTTATATAGTTGTCTTTCTGTCTGGGCTTGACTCTGAAGGTCATTAGGGCAAAACTTGTAAATATCCCACTGATATTTATGAGGAGCTGGGCAGCTAGGCTGAAAATAAAAAAGGTCAAGTAGAAGCAGTACGAGACTAAGGACCAGAGCTTGGAGGTTTCTGAAGGGTCAATTCTGTTTAGAAGTTCAGCTCAAAAGGGCATGTGCAGTGTGGAACGGGCAGAATTGTTTTAGTTTGCTTCAGTTTCTTGGGAAAATAACAAATATAACTTGTGCAATGCTGGATGTAGTAACTTGCATGTAAGGTGCCATACTCATTTCCATTACCCAAATAATGTATAAACCCTAGAATCAACTGGAGCCCAGGGGGTCATATTATCAGGCAAATTAAATGATACATGGCACTGGCTTGCCAATCAGTAAGTGCTGATGTATCTAGATTTACTCATTGAGAGAAGTTGCACATGACTGCTAATGCTGGGTGCAAAAATGCGGGGAGAATTGTGCCCACTAAAGCACAAACGGGGGAATGTAATAAACGGAGAAACTATTTGCAATGCAAAACTTTATGCCTTTGCTCGAACAGATTTTGCTTTGCACGAATTTAATATAGCCTTTGTGAACCTGGAAACTATTTAGCGACCACTTCCATTTGGGAATTTCATAGTTTGTGCCAATGCACAGTAAATGTAATAAAACTTTTTACTGAAAAACGTGTTTGCTCCAAAAGATTGCAACACCTTCAAGCACTTGTGAAATAAATAGGGATGCACCGAATCCACTATTTTGGATTCGGCCGAACCCCTGAATCCTTTGCAAAGTATTTGGCCGAATACCGAACCGAATCCGAATCCTAATTTGCAAATGCAAATTAGGCATGGGAAGGGGAAAACATTTTTTACTTCCTATCATGTGATTTCCCTCCCTACCCCTAATTTGCATATGCAAATTAGGATTTGGATTCTGTTCGGCCGGGAAGAAGGATTCAGCCAAATCCGAATCCTGCTGAAAAGATTCCTGACTAATCCAGCATTCGATGCATCCCTAGCAATTAAAATTCACAATGATACAACAGTTTATTTTAATATTTTGTTGTTCTAAACTATATTACACATGCTGTGAATGTTTGTAAAAGCAGTTTGGTCGCAAACTTTGCAAGGAAGTTGACTGATTAAAGGAAGGTCTTTAATACGTCAAAAATGGCACAAATATGGTCTCTTGGTGTATGGGAACATTTTTTGCTCTAACAAAACATATTACTTTCCCCCAAAAGTGCTCATGCCAACTTGCTTTTTTAATATGTACTATGATAATGTGCCAGTTTATGACCTGCACTACTTTAGTCATTTCAGTTGTGATGTTAGCTGACAAGGGATAAATTTGGATTTCATTGCCCACTGGGGGGGGGGTGCAATACACTTGTGAACTACACATGGACATTGGATTTTACTACTGTATTTGCACTCCACAGTAAGGTCTTCATATTTATTCTCCTGCAGAAGTTCTGCCATAAGGGCCAAGGCTCTTTCTTTAACATTCATGTTTATTTTATTCCCTCTATTTATCTCTTGATTTTGCTATTTCTTTGGCAATTCTTTTTCTCTGCTCTCATTCTTTGTTTCATGGCCTCTTCCCTTTCATTTATACTTTTAAAGCTGTATCTCCAATGATAAAACAGTGTAGGTTGAAGGGATCGGCACCTCTCCCAATAAGCTATAGAGCGAAAAGTACCAAACACTGAGGCAAGTGTAGCGGGGAGATCCCCTGAATTAAACGTGCAGGGAATGACTGAATAAACGTGTAGTGTCGAGCCAATAGAAACATTTGCTTAGGAGAAAAGTCTAAAGGTGGACATACACGTAGAGATCCACTCTTTTGGTGATGTCGAAAAAACAGATCTCTCCCCAATATGCTCACATTCAGGGGGGGGCGAAATTGGGCTGGTCCGATTATGTGCACTATGGCCAAACGATCAGATTATAATGGAGGCAATACGAGTGGTCGGATCACGGGACCGCAGGATTTTTAACCCTGCCGATCGACATTCTGGCCTGTTGGAGGGCCCCACGTGCAAGTCAATAAGCTACTGACTTGGTCTTTCGGCAGCTTTTATCAGCCCATGTATGGGGGCCTTTAGATAAGTCTGAGATTGGTTGAATGGTGTTATCTGTGTATGGACCCATTGCACCCAATCATATCTCGCACAGAGCTGATCATGTCTTCTACACTCCATAACCACTCATTGGGGCAAACACTTCCCCTTTCTTCTGCCTCCTCCTGTCTGCCACAAGGCAGACCTGGACACATTGCATATTATGTATTAATTAGGGATGCCTCGAATCCAGGATTCGATTTGAGTTTTGGCCTTTTCTAGCAGGATTCGGACAAATCCTTATGCCTGGCCGAACGGAATCCAAATCCTAATTTACATATTACGGTAAGGGAAATCACGAAACCTTTTCTCAAAAAACAAGGAAGTAAAAAATTTTCTTACACGTTTTACCTTCCTGTCACTCATTTGCATATACAAATTCGGTTTGGTATTCAGCCAAATCTTTCATGAAAGTTTCTGGGATTCGGCTGAATCCCAAGTAGTGGATTTGGTGCATCCCTAGTATTAATAACTGGAAAGTAGCCGCTAGTTATGTTCTTCTTTCCTTGTAGCTAAACGTCCCCGACACTTTCTCTATTGCTCTCATGCTAATAGGAACTGCTTTTATCTTAAAGATGATTTCATTTCAGATGGAAAATTCTCCTGCCACGAAATATACGGCAGCATTATATACTGTCAACCTTGGCATCTGTACAGCCCAAGGTAATAATGACCTCAATCAGAAAACTTCAGGGATAAAATGTGTGAGTCGGAATTGAATCCCTTCCCCAGTGGTGAGGCCGTTGGGTGACTCTGTGAAATGTGCTCTGCTGCCTGTGTTCTCTCTGCTCTTGCTTTTACTCACAATGAAAGTTAAACAGCTGCTCCCGAGATCAGGGATGTGTGCAGCAAGAGGAAACATTTGGTTCTTTTTTTTTTGGAACAGGTCAACTGGGGGGTAATTGTTAAAGCCTAGTAAGAATAATGGGGACACAGTACTTGCTGCCTCCTACACACCCTGGGGTGAGAATCTGCACAAGTTGCACACTAATGTAGACTTAGCTGTGATTAAATCCTCCATTCTGCCAAATCTCAGCATCATTTACCTTAAACAGTGAAATGAATTTGTATTCAGGGGCTTCATCCCTGCCTCTTGCTCCGTAGATCTTCATTTGGTTTCAGTGCTAGGAGAAAGGGCACATCTTAGGGCGGCCATACACAGGCAGATTAAAGCTGCCGATATCAGTCCTTTGGAAGGTTCGGCAGCTTATCTGACTGTGAGTGGGGGCTTTCAACGGATCAGGCCAATAATCATCCAGATATCGATTGGGCAGGTTTGATTTTTTCTGCGACCAAGGACAGCATCCTGTGACCTGTCCGCACCCATTCTCTTGTAATCCAAATCTTCCACCCTAGGGCCGATCATTGGAATTAACCGGATATCGCCCTGCCGTTGGTGGGCATATCGGGGAAAGATCAGCTCATTTGGCCACTTTGCAATTAAGCGTATCTTATTGTGTATGACCACCTCACACAGGCGTCTCAGATATGAGTAGACACCCTCTAGTTTGAAGACCATGAGGACTCCATCCCTCAAATGAACCCAGACATCCCACCAACAAATGTCACATGAAGGTACTTTGTCAGCCACAGATGTTTTACTCAACCCCTTAGATAAAAGAATTTCCTACAGCTATAAAAGTCCTCCCCTTTGTTCCTACCCTTCTCCTGCCCCAGTATAGTTCTACCCCTGAACTTATAGAGCAATGGGAGTCCCCCTTAGCAAGCAGTGTCATCTCCTTGACTTTCATTATTATGGATCCCAGTGAGATTGGTTTGCATTTTTGACACTTCTTCAGCAGAGGTTGGTGAACTCAATAAAGGTTGTAGAAATTAATCCGGTTGACAGCACAATCCTGTAATTAGAGTTTTACTCTTGAATAGATTTGGGAGGAGAGCTATTATGTTATGTTTATGTATTCGCCAATTCCTGCCTCAGGTAAAAATGTGCTTGTGTCTTGGAGCAAAGTGCTTCCGCAAATGGAAAAGCTTTGTGTTGAGATAAGGTTGATGATGTGAATCAGAAGCATAATCGATCTTCTCCGCCGTCCTGTACACTATGGATTAAGCAGTATATAAGGGGCAGTAAAAGCCCTAGCAGATCAGCTTGTGAATTCATGGAAAATGTTCTCTGTGTTTGTGTTCCGCACATACACCAATTATAGCAAGCAAGGTGCCATTCATGGGTGGGAAATGAATATTCATTGCTGCAAACTATGGATAATAGAGAATAGATTTCACAAATGTGATATATTATTTTATATAAGAAATATAAGAGTATGGCAAGCTCAGAATTCCCAACAGTCCTTGGTCCTTGATAATTATATTCCAAATGCACAAATTACACCTGCATAATGGACTCTAAAAAAACACAACAACAAAGGGTGAAAAGGAGACTATTATATACTCTTAATCTAATTATATATACATTGCAAGGACCAAACATGGAAGAATTTTAGTTTCCCTGTTTGCATTTTTTAGATAAAGAGACAAACAGTTCATGACAAGTCATATTCATTGCACTCATGTTCCACAAGGTGGGTTACTGCTCTTTTAAGTTTCAGCAATTGAACGGGGGGTGGGGGGTATAGTGCTCGTTTAAATGACCATTATGGTATTTGAGTGTTCATCCTGTCCATTTTGTAGAAAAAGTAGGGTTTAAAGAGTAAAAAAAAAAAAAGTAATCTGATTAGCCATAATGGTGCCTCACAGTCGCCCTATTGGGGAGGTTGACTTCCTTTGGATACATTTATAGAGGGGTTTGTAAAGGCATTAGCTTTGACAAGGGCCGGAACTAGGGGTAGGCAGAGTAGGCACCTGCCTAGGGCGTAAAGCTGGGGTGAGCCAGGCACGTACCTTCTCTGCCGCCTACCCCATGTCCGGTCCCCACTCTACCCGACTGCCTGTTCTCTCACTCAGGCATTTCAGCTTCCACTCGCACATCGTGTGTATTCACACTTGCATGTGTGCTCTGTGTTCATTTGCACATGTTGTGTCATTCTGTTCATGCGTGCCCTGCTTCAATATGTGCATTTACGCTTGTGTACCCAGCTGGTGCCACGGGCGGCTAGGTTGCCTAGGGTGCCTGGCCCGGGTCTGGCTTTGACCCCATCTATAGCAGCTTAAACTAGTTCCTTAGCCATGTCTGTAGTAGGTAGAGTAGAACTGGGGGCCTCATGCAGGTCTAAACATGTAAATATGCTTCCAGGTGTTGGGTTACAGCAGCTACAATCATTGTTCTAGCCATAAGTCCTCCAGTGTAACCTTTGGTAATTTCTTTGGTGTTGACCACTGTTCCATCATAGATGCATTTCTGGTTCCTGCCTGCACTGTAGGGTAACAAACCAATTTGCTTATTCCTTCCCACAAAAGCCAGGACACTCCAGCAAATGGTAGTTTTTGGGGAGACAAACACTTAATCACCTGCTTTCAATCCATATCCCGTAGGCTAAAACCTTGGGCTTCAGGTAATTTCATGGATACCTTTCCCTAAGCAGGATCTGTCTGTACTTCTTCAAGTGCCTGTTATTCACAAACGACTTCTCATTATAGACGGCATGTCCTCCACAATGGTAGCATTGCCCTTTATTCCTGTATTCTCCTGTGGTCTTGGGACTACCCAGGCTTCATTACTCAATCCAAACAGAGACTGGTCAAATAATCTAACTGTGTTATGGAATTCTGCTGGACTCTGGCTATTAACAAAAACTGTTTGTTACCACACAGATCACATGAGATTTCTATACACTAGATTTACATGTAGAGTTACAGTATACATTGGATTCTTTATCCATCCATTATCCAGAAACCCATTATCCAGAAAGTCTCCCATAGGCATTTTATCCAAATAATGCAAATTTTTAAAAATGACTTCCTTTTTCTCTGTAATAATAAAACACTTCCTTGTACTTGATCCAAGCTTAGATATAATTAATCCTTTACATGATTTTTTAGTTGACTAAGGCTAAGGCCAGACGGGGAGTTTTCGGGGAGATCTGTCGCCTGGCAACTTATCGCTGCGACGAATCTCCCCGAATAGCTTGTTAGCGCTGCGCACCCGCTAGGCGTAAAGTCGCCTGCGCTTATTTACACGCAGCGGCGCAATTTTCAAAGTCGCTGAAAATTGCCTGGCGGGGAGATTAGTTGCCTCAAAAACGTGGCGTTTTGTCGCCAGGCGACTAATCTCCACGAATCTGCTCGTCTGGATGAGCCCTTAAGGGCACACCTGGTGATTCTGGGAGATTAGTCGCCAGGTGACGAATCGGCCCTTCTTTGTGGCAACTAATCTCCCTGAACTACTTCCCCCTGTCTTGCTCCCGCTATAATGAAGAGTTGCCTGCAGCATGACACATGTATTGCTTCATTTTCCAAAGTCACCCGAAGCGACTAGTGTGTCATTCCGCAGGCGACTTTTCATTATAGCGGGCGCAAGACAGGAGGAAGCGGTTTGGGGAGATTAGTTGCCCCAAAGAAGAGGTGATTAGTCGCCTGGCGACTAATCTCCCGGAATCGCCAGGTGTGACTTTACCCTTTGGTATGATGATTCAAATTACCAAAAGATCTGTTAGCATTCTGGATAAAAGGTCTTTTACCTGTACTGGTAATATAACTGATTTATACTAACGAACTATGTATATTTCAGCTTGTAATATGTGGGTATCTAACATGGATGAGCTATATTTTGGAACTGAGGAGACACAGTGCTGGCTAACTAGGACAAGGTACTGAAAACATGGCAAAGTCTATATAAAATCAGGATTAGACTTAGGTGTTGGCTCACTGAAGATTGTAGGCAAATCCTGGGTGTCTTGCAGCTTGGTGAATCTTCTCTCTGTGTGGTTTTGGATGAATTTTCTGTCTCTATTTAGTAGAGGTGCCATCACTATTCTTTTTCACGGAGGGCTTCTCTGTAGAGTTGTAGAAAGGGGCTCTTTGATCATGGGTTTTTGTGGGCCAGACACCAAACTCAGACTTCTTCTAGACCCTTCCTGCTTTCCTGGAAGTCCTCTGCTGCTTTCAACAGCCACCCCCTGTCCTTTCCTGCTACTGCCTGTTAATTATCACTTGGGAATGGGGTTGCAGAGCAGTTTCTGAGCTGCCTATGGAAATGGCTTTGCAGACAGGACCCTCAGATCCCTCTACTACCATTACTCGAAGCAAGGAAACAGTACTGGCATGCAGATCCTCCTGTTCTGCTTTGGTTGTTCAGTTGTTTTCAGACAAAGACTTTTCTCAATTTTCTTGTTTTTTACCGTTTTCCCCAAATGTTGTTCACCTTTGAGATAAGTTTTAGTATGATGTAGAGAGTGATATTCTGAGACAATTTTCAATTGGTTTTCATTTTTTATTGTTTTTGTTTTTTGAGTTATTTAGCTTTTTATTCAGCAGCTCTCTGGTGTGTAGGGTCAGCAATCCGGTTGCTAGGGTCAGAGTTACCCTAGCACCCATGCAGTGATTTGAATAACAGAATGGAATATGAATAGGAGAGGCCTGAATAGAAAGATGAGTAATACAAATGAACAATAATTATACATTTGTAGCAGAGCATTTGCTTATTAGAAGGGGTCAGCGATGCCCATTTGAAAGCCAGACTTGAAAGTCAGAAGAAAAAGGCAAATAATTATAAAACTATAAAAAATAAACCAATTAAAAAATGTTTTAGAATTTGCCATTCTATAACGTACTAAAAGTTACCTCAAAGGTGAACCATCCCTTTAAAGGGATACTGTCATGGGAAAATAATTTTTTTCAAAATGCATCAGTGCTGCTCCAGCAGAATTCTGCACTGAAATCCATTTCTCAAAAGAGCAAACAGATTTTTCATTTAGAAATCTGACATGGGGCTAGGCATATTGTTTCCCAGCTGACCCTGGTCATGTGACTTGTGTACTGTGTACTGTAAACATCAGTCACTCTTTAGGCTGGGGACAGACGGAGATTCGGGGAGATTCTGTCGCCTGGCGTTTAATAGCAG